>CM038669.1:520201200-520801200 GCA_021605145.1 Aegilops bicornis
CAGCTTTTTCTGATTCTGCCGAGAGCTTTTGAATCCGGCGTTGACTGTCGTGCTCTTCAAGCTGTTTCCCTTGGTCGTATTTGGTCCTTGCTACGTCGTGGTTTCCGTTTCCATCCCTAACCCGGATGTACTTGGGTGTTGGTACTGCATCTTGCCAACCAGCTATCCTCTCCTGCGCAAAAGCGGGTCATGAGGCTTGTTAGTGCGGCCATTGTTCTTGGCTTTTCTTGGCCGAGGTGTCTGGCGAGCCATTCGTCTCGAACGATGTGTTAGAAAGCTGCTAAGGCTTCGGCGTCCGAGACGATCGACTATCTGGTTCTTTTAGTAAGAAATCTGTTCGAGTTTCCGGCTGACTCTACGGGTTGTTGAGTTATATGACTTAAATAAATGCGCATCCAGGAGGTCGGACATAGGTCCTTTGAAAATTTGCGAAAAGCATCCTCGAGCTCTTCCCAACTTCCAATGGTGTTTTCAGAAGGCTTTTAAGTCAATGTCGGGCTGGCCCTTTGAGTTTGAGGGTAAGTATTTTATGGCGTGGAGATCATCTCCTCTAGCCATGTGTATGTGGAGGATGTAATCCTCAATCCGAGACTCGAGTCTGTTGTTCCGTCGTATGCCTCTATGTTTACGGGCTTGAATCCTGCTGGAAATTCATGATCCAGCACCTCATCGGTGAAACATAGGGGGTGTGCGGCACCCCTATATCTAGGCATTCTGCGATGTTCGGATATTTGATGTGTTGCATTGCTTACTAGAGCTTGCTTTCTTGGCCCATAGATAGATCTTGTTGGGCCATCTTTTTGATGCGAATCCTTGTGCGCATTGCGTGCCGGCTTGTGTGCAGCGTCCTTTGCCGCACTGTGTTGTCCATGAGGTCATTTGTCCGATCGGGTGGCTTCCTTATTTTTTGATTGCAGAGGCTCTAAGGCCTCATCATCAAATTCCGGCAGTAATTTTCGCTTCGGATAGCTCTATGTGTGGCGACTGTCGCGGTATTTGTCTGCGGTGTTGAGTACTTTGCTCCATCTAATTCTGAGTGCATCTTCCGCTGTTTTGAGCTTCATACGCTTTTTTCAGGCTACAGCGATGGCGGCGAGCCTTTTTGGAGGTTCTTCTGCTCCAACAACTTGTCCGGCGTGAGGTCGTCCGGACTGTTGTCTTCGCCGGACGGGTTGTTTATCCAAGTTGCCCTGTTCGGACGGTTGCTTTCGATGGCATGTTAAATGCGTCCGCCGGTTCGCCCTGCTCTATGGCTGGGTCTGTATGGCTGCTTTCTCTGTCGAGGTGGTGTTTGGAGCGGCGCTTACGCTTCCGCTTTGATTGCTTTTCGAGGGGACGATCCCTCGTTGCGTCCCTTTGTTACTCGTCGTCGTTTCCTTTAGGTGTATCAACCATGTATACATCGTGAGATGGGGTGGTTGTCCAGTGGCCTATAGGCGCTGGTTCCTGTTCGTCTCCTACATCGTCGTCCATACCGTCGATGTCTTCGGAGTCGAAGTCAAGCATGTCGGTTAAATCATCGACAGTGGCTACAAAGTGGGTGGTGGGTGGGCTTTGAATTTCTTCGTCATTCGCATCCCAACCTTGCTGACCATAGTTCGGCCAGGGCTCTCCTGATAAAGAGAGAGACTTTAGTGAATTCAGAATGTCGCCGAAAGGAGAGTGCTGAAAGATGTAAGCGACGGTGGACTCCATGATCGGCGCCCTATCGGATTCGATTGGCAGGGGCGCGGAAGGTTTGGAGTCCGTAGAGGAGTCCGGCACCTTGGAGTCACGAGCTTCGCAAAGGACAGGTATGGTGTTATTTCGATCGCCGTAGAGATTGCAGCCCTCGGCGGTGTCCAGCCACCCGTCCTCGATTAAGCGCTTGGCTCCGGAAGCTAAGGGTCGGAGCCGGACCTTCAATCGACCTCTAGGGCACTATTCGTGGCAGAGCTAGATCATGCCCATCGTAACGGTCTGGCGGCGCTTGGCTGTGGCTCGACCCGTCGAAGATCAAGTCCCCAGGACGTCGGCCGTGTAGTTCAAACTTCCAAATCTGACTGATGGCGTGGGCGTAGCTTCGATCTACTCCGGATGGCCAGCGAATTGGCCCACGATTGCAAAGCCGCCCGAATCGAAGATCTGTCCGGGAGAAAAGTCTCACCCTGGACCGCATCGTTGTTGATGATCGGAGGAGCCATCGGGCCTAAAGATGGCGACACAGAGGAACTCTCAATGAAAGCACCAATGTCGGTGTCAAAACCGGCGGATCTCGGTAGGGGTCCCGAACTGTGCGTCTAGGCGGATGGTAACAGGAGACAAGGGACATGATGTTTTTACCCAGGTTCGGGCCCTCTCGATGGAGGTAAAACCCCACTCCTGCTTGATTAATATTGATGATATGGGTAGTACAAGAGTAGATCTATCACGAGATCAGAGAGGCTAAACCCTAATAGCTAGCCTATGGTATGATTGTTGTTCGTCCTACGGACTAAAACCCTCCGGTTTATATAGACACCGGAGAGGTTAGGATTACATGGAGTCAGTTACAATGGGAGGAGATCTACATATCCGTATCGCCAAGCTTGCCTTCCACGCCAAGGAAAGTCCCATCCGGACACGGGACGAAGTCTTCAATCTTGTATCTTCATAGTCCAGGAGTCCGGCCAAAGGTCATAGTCCGGCCATCCGGACACCCCCTAATCCAGGACTCCCTCAGCTACCAGTTGATGCAGATAGAACCACGGTAGTACTTTCCCAAGGACCAGATCCACCACACATAACCCAGACTCTCGTAGATTGTACCCCTACCTAATTGGACAGAGAACCAGCTACACCCCTTCTAACCCCAACCCCGGCAGATAGTAACCCAGTTCCAGTTGACACGGACCGTCTCCACCACAGAGCACCCAAACACGGCGATTAGTAAAGGGAACTGCGGTGCCCAAAAGCACGAGGACCACCACTCTGAATCCCAACTCAACGCTTAAAGGAGAAGAAGATTTGTTCTCGAGGTCGTGTTACGTAGCTATGGTTCATACTCCTTTCTTTGTTGCATTACTGTATTTACTCATACCAACTATTTTCAAATTTGAAGGATGGAATTGAAACTCCAATGGCATAGCAATGTATGTTCTAAACCTATTTCTTTAACTGGTTTCTTTGTTGTAACCTGCTCTATGTTGATTTCAGTTTCAATTGAATAAATAGTTATGTTCTCATGTCATGCACATTACAAGTGTTGTTATTGCTCTATAGTTACCCACACATATATTACATCTATTACGCTTTGTCTTGAACAAATATTTTTGAGCTGTGTCTCTATCTTGATTTGGCAACAAAAACTAGAATGATATAGACCATAAAGTGACCATGGTACGTAGATATATGTTTGTTTCATGTTGTTATCCTGTCCACTTTACTACTGAACTCATTTACCAAAATGAGTTTCATATACAACATAGTAAACATGTGATGTGTCTCGCTTGTTTCTCTTTTAGAATGCGGACAAAATATTGGAGAAACGGTACTGCGTTATCCAATGGTAAAGGAAGTAATGCGGATAAGGTTCAAGATAGTGAGACATCCTGTTGGTCTCCAAGAAAGCTGATAAAAACTATCTTGGCGACGGTGAGGGAACCCAAAAGTCCTATCTTTATGTAGTGTTAGGATTCTTGGCCACTACTACGGCACAAGCTCTTGAACTTCATTTGCTGGATCGATTCGTCTTCTTGAGTCTCAACTTCAAGTTGAAAGACATCGATCGGATGTCTTTGCGGCCGAAGTTGAAGGATCGAGGAAGTCCCTGCATAATTCGGATGCATATTTTACGGTGCAACGACAATATTTGGAGGATTTATGCGCCAAACAAGAGAAAGTTAATAAGGTTGCTAAGCATCTTGCAAGCATTATGGGTCCCCAGGATATTGTTTCTTGAGATCTTCTGAAGTGGTTTCAGTTCTGGATTTGTTTTGTCTTGGCGTTTATTTGCGCTGGTCGCCAACTTTGACAACCAGTGTATAAGATATGCTGCTTTGTTCCCTATATTTGCACTGGTGGTGAACTTTGATGCCCAGTGGATGTAATATGTCTAATAGCCGTGATAGCCTAGCATAAGTTCCTTGCTTATTTATTTCCTTGTTGTCTTGTTTTTTTGTTTGCTTGTAGTCAGTGCAGTTCTTTTTCCGCGGTTTGCTAGTGGCTGCAATATCCTATTTTTTTAAACAAGGCCACAATAACCATGGGCTAATATTTCTTTGTAGTGACACGGGCCTCCTACGGGCCGTAGAAAGCGATGGGCCTTCTACGGGCCGTAGAAGCGATGAGCCTTCTACGGGTGTAGAAACAATGGGCCTTCTACGGGCGAAGAAACATTGGGCCTTCTACGGGCGTATCATTAATGGGCCTTATACGGGTCGTGGATCGATTGGACAAACATGGGCCAATAACGAGTCGCATTATGGCCGTAAGCGGGCTAGAGTTGGAATCGCCCATTCATGGGCCGACCATAACGGGCCATCGTTAATAGGCCGTGTTGATGGCGCTATGAAAAGCGACCCACGTGATTAACGGACCACAAGCGGGCCGGCCGTAACCACGCAGGCTGAATTTGGCCCACAAGCAAAAATAGCGATGTGAACGGGTAGTAAGTAAACGAATCTTTGAAATGAGCCCAAGAATAAATGGGCTCTGAGAAGGCCGAAGATAACATGGGCTGGAAACGCCCAATCAATAACGGGCCCTTAATGGGTATAAAGTGATACACTGTTTATTACGGGCCAGTTTCACCACGGACCGTTAATGGGTGTAAAGTGATACATTGTTCATTGCGGGCCAGCTTCACCATGGGCCGTTAATAGGCCAAGAGTTACATAGGGCCTCATATGGGTCGAAAGACGTCATGGGCCATACATGGGCCAGAAGTGAAAATGGGCCGGAGTCATATTGGATGGCCCAGATGACGCTACTGGGCCTAATTCAGATAGGGCGTAACAGGCCTTGGGTTAGCGGGCTGCAAATGGGCTATATCTTGAGCAGTGATTAACGGGCTTTCCATGGGCGCCCGCCACCTTTTGACCAAGTCAAGCGGGCGGCCTTTTCACGGAATGGGCCTCTGTTGGGCCGTGCCACTGTCGACGTATCATAGGCGTATACGCCCAATGAGTGGATGACATCTGTCCCAATGATCAGCCGACACGTGTTTCCTCCGACCAATGATGATTTTACACGTGGAAAATCCCCATTGGTCGGGTACGATAACGGGTTATCGGATCCAAAACCTGACCCGATAGCTTAACGCGGCGCTCCGTTACGGTGGATGCCACGTGTCGATCACCCTTGACGAAAGCACTTACGTGACGCGTGATTTATCGTCATGGAAGTGGACACTTCCGTGATGATAATTTTGGTAATGTCATGGAACACTTCTCTGACGACACAGTATGACTATCTTGATTACATCTTAAATTTGTCATGGATGTACATGCATGACAAAAAACGCGACCTACTGTGACAAACACGTATCATCATGGAAGTGTATTTTTTTGTAGTGCTTTGGGTTGCAATAGCGGTGGCCTCCATGTCTGCCCAGTATGTCTTGACACGAGCAAGTGCCATCCGCGCACCCTCTATGCACGCCGACCTCTTCATAGCGTCGATATACGGCACAGCACCAAGGAATCGTTGCACCAAACCAAAATAACTATTCTGGTGGCCCTCTCGCCACGGGTGATCCCTAACAGAACACCATGGCAAGCCGGACAACCTATGGAGCTCGTCCCACTCGGTCATTCGCTCATTTAACGGCGGACGCCTTTGGACCATTAAAGCGTGACTGTAATAGCTTTTCTACTTCATGATCTTTTGATCCTTGAAGTACTTTCGGACGCATCGGTACCTTGGCTGCGAGATCCGCATATCGTCGCATAAGCTCCATAGTTGATCAAGAGGGGCATGCCGGATCTCGAACCGTCGCAACAAGAAGGGCTTCCCAGCCGCGATATCTCCAACTTGACGCAGCTCCTCCTTCGACGCTCTGATCGTAGAGCGGGCTTCCTTGGCTGTTACCATGGCCTTCTCCAGCTCCGTCGACTTCGCTCGGTTTTCTTTTTCAAGAAGCTGGTAACGGTCGGTGGCATCTTTCAACTCAACGGCCATCTTGGCCATTTTTCCTTGCTTTGGTAATGGGCAGCCTATTCGGCTCTCAGCTCTTCGGCCGCCTTTAAAGCGGCCGCATCACTATTCCTGGCTTGTTCTTTGGCTCGGGCAAGTTCCGCCCGAAGGGTCTCCACGGCCGCAGCTCCATCTGCAGTCACAACATATTAAACATACTGGCACTATGCTCCTCTTACTACGTGTTGATCATTGGAGAAATAACATACCCTGTGCCTCGTCAAGCCGCTTGTTGACAAGCACGATGTCGGCATCTGCCGCATTAAGTTGCCGCTTCAACTTAGCAAACTCACCAGTCCGGCTAGCCACCGGACCTTCAGCCACCTACACATCAAGGCGGACTGATTATTACCTGGGACTATGATCCTCCGTTTGTCGTCGTTCTCGACAGCAACCAGAGTCTCAGGGGCTACTATCTGCATAGGGCACACCTAACGTGTGCGGTACTACCAAAAATACACACTATTTCACATACCTCAAAGCCTTTCAGCAGACTCATAAATGCTTCATGCAACCCGCTTTCGGCGGATGAAATCCTCTAAATCACCGTACCCATTAGCGTACGATGTGCCTCCGAGATAGCCGCTTGCTCCAGAAGATCCTTCAGCGCGTCCGATTGCACACCAGATGGTTTTGGACTCTTTCTGTTGCTCTCCTTAGGAGCCAAATACTGAGGACTTCGGGTGGCCAAGGGATTACCCTCTGGCCTTGGCGGATCAGGAGAATCCCTTCGTGACGACACTTCAGCGTCGCCCGCCTCGTGAGGCGGGGTGGCATGGGGAGGTGTTTCGCTCTCCATTATCTCCGGAAGAAGAACCCCCGAAGACGAACCATGTCGAGAAGGGCTACGATCTGAACTACAAGATATATGTTTCGGTTATTGTCCTCAGAGGTAAAGCAGGATTTTTTTTACTATTAAGCACTTTTCGTTTACTTACAGCTCGGTGGGAGGCTGATCCCCTTGCGGACACTGTGCGGCAAGGATGCCCTCCGAGGCAGGACCCTCTGGTGAAGATTTCTTCCCCGTTTGGAAACCTTGGTTTCCGGGTCTTCAGAGGTCGTCCTCTTCCTTCCTTGGGGAGAAGGGATTTCGAATCCTTCTCCCCGGTCGTCCTCCTTCGCGGAGGCGCTAATTCCCCCGGTTTGGATAGATAACGAGTGAGGCCCGCTTTCAGCCTCTTAATTCCCCCTTTATCTTCCCCTGAGGGCGCCTGATGAGGCACCGGCTCGAGCATTCTGGGTAGTACCGGATCTGCCATCCCTTCGGGAAGGGGAGCCGGACACCTGATCGTCTTCGCCTTTGTTACCCAGTCCTGGTCAAAGAGCGACTTTTAAAAATGATGTTGAGATAAATAAAAGAAAACAGCTTATTCGGCCATGGGATTACTTACTTGGGTGTCTGGGAAATTGCAGCTCAGACCTGCATCCTCGGTGAGGTCCGGACTCCTTATTTGTGGTCCGAAGAACAATTTGTACATCTCTTCGAGCGTCATGCCGAAGAAGTGCAGAATAGCTCTCGGTCCTTCCGGGTTGAACTCCCACATTTGGAGGGGACGATGTTTGCAAGGCAGGACCCGATGGACTAGCATGACTTGCATTACCGTGACTAAGCCGACCTCTCTCTCGAGGAGATCTCGGATGCGGCTCTGCAATATCGGCACATCATTTACTGGCCCCCAGTCTAGCCCCTTGGTGATCCACGACGTCAGCTATGGTGGTGGGCCCGAGCGAAAGGCAGGGGCATCTACCCACTTGGTGCCCCGAGGAGCTATGATATAGAACCACTCCCGTTGCCATAAACTGGACACCTTCGGGAAGGAACCTTTTGGCCATGGAACTTCGACGCCCTTACTTATTACGGCACCTCCGCACTTCGCGTGTCGCCCCTCAATCATCTTCGGCTCCACACTAAAAGTTTTGAGCCACAGGCCGAAGTGTGGGGTAATGCGGAGGAAAGCTTCACACTGACGATGAGCAGCGAGATGTGAAGGATGGAATCCGGGGCCAGGTCATGGAAATCCAGCCCGTAATAGAACATGAGCCCCCTTACAAAGGGATCCAGAGCAAAGCTTAGCCCTCGGAGGAAGTGAGAGATGAATACAACGCTCTCGCCGGGTTCAGGAGTGGGGATGGCCTGCCCTCGAGCGGGCAGCATGTGTGAGATTTCACCGGTCAAATACCTGGCCTCTCTTAGCTTCTTGATATCTTCCTCTGTGACAGAGGAAGGCATCCACCGACCTTGAAGGTTGAATCCGGACATGGTTGAAGGTCTGAAGCGCCTGGCCTGAGCCTTGGGGGTTGGAACTCGAGGTGGGGGAAGGATTCAATTGAGCACAAGAAGAAAAAGGACAGGCCTTGGCCTCTTTATAAAGGGGATGAATATCAAGCGTCCTCCGCGTGGCTGTTTGGGACTTGCCTAATCGAGGATTCATACCAACGTGCACGAGTGGGTTACCCATATCCGTATTGATGAGAATCCCGTAATAAGGGGGACACGATCTCTGCTTCGACAAGACGTGCCAATAAAATCGCATCGCAAAATGTGTGGTGGCAGGCTGGTTGGGAAAGACGGTTCGTCATGGCCAGACCGAGGCAATGCGTCACATTATAAGAAACGGTCGGCAGATCAGATGTGTGAAAATGTTATTCTCTCTACGGTGGTATATGGAATTTGTTTTGCAGATCCGGACACTATCCTTGCGTTCAAAATCTTCTATAGAGTATTCAGAGGAGGAACCCGCCTTGCAATGTCGAAGACAATCTGCGCTCCGGACTCATCGTCATTGAAGCCTGGTTCAGGGGCTACTGAGGGAGTCCTGGGTTAGGGGGTATCCGGACAGCCGGACTATATCCTTTGGCTGGACTGTTGGACTATGAAGATACAAGATTGAAGACTTCGTCCCGTGTCCGGATGGGACTCTCCTTGGCGTGGAAGGCAAGCTTGGCAATACAGATATGTAGATCTCCTCCCTTGTAACCGACTCTGTGTAACCCTAGCCCCTCCGGTGTCTATATAAACCGGAGGGTTTAGTCCGTGGGACAATGACAATCATACCATAGGCTAGCTTCTAGGGTTTAGCCTCTCTACGATCTTGTGGTAGATCAACTCTTGTAATACTCATATCATCAAGATCAATCAAGCAGGAAGTAGGGTATTACCTCCATCAAGAGGGCCCGAACCTGGGTAAACATCGTGTCCTCCGCCTCCTGTTACCACCCGCCTTAGACGCACAGTTCAGGACCCCCTACCCGAGGTCCGCCGGTTTTGACACCGACAAGGGGGCAATTCCATATCATTTTTAGGTATGGGTATCTCAAGAAAATTAGCCACACGGGTTGCATAAATTCCACCAAAAAGGTCTCCACTTAAACCATTGTTATGCAACCTTCGTGCAACGATGGCCCCCAAGTTATATTGTTTATCTCCTAACACAACACTTTTGAGAACACTAAGATCAGGGACACACATGTGACATGCCTCATCCTTGCCATTTATGCTTCTACCTATAAAGAAAGCAAAATAATGTATAGCAGGAAAATGAATGCTCCCTATGGTAGCTTGTGTTATATCTCTAGATTCCCCCACGATGATACTAGCAAGAAAATCCCTTAACTCAGATTTGTGAGGTTCACTGAAACTACCCCACTGCGGAAGTTTACTAGCAGTTTTAAAATCTTCTAAGTCCATAGTATAAGATTTATCGTAGAGATCAAATAGGACAGTATTAGAATTACGTGAAGATGAAAATTTGAACCTTCTCACAAAGGAATCAGTTCGATGATAATACTGAAGGAACTTATCTATCATGAAGCCCTCGAGTTCAGCATTACGCACATATGCGTCAAATTCCTCCTTATTTCCTTCTCGGACAATGAAATCGTCTGCCGGCCATTCACAAGGCCGCACTTGAGCTTCTCTGGGTAGTTCATGGTCCGGCTCACGCATTGCGGGCCTGGGTCCTTGCTTTCTTGAGGAACCACCTTGGTACATTTTCCTAAACATATTTCTCCCTCTGAAAAATTTCTGAATTTTTTAGTAACTTAAAATAAAAGTGAACCAAACTCAACAAAATTGATAGTAACTACTCCCACAAGTGCCTAGAGACTATGTCATGAATTAAAGTACTTGGGACCATATATATTTGACATGCAAGCTCAAGAACAGGGTCACCTAGGCAGCAAAAATTTGCAATGAATAAAGCACTAGAACAAAAACTAATTGGACCATTGGAGGAGTCACATCAAGAACAATCCCCAAAGCAGTTTTGTGAATGGAGCTTTGAGCAAGGAGATCGAAAATGGCAGCAAGATGAGCTAGAACTCGTGCTTGAGCTGGTTGGTGATTTTTTTGGAGGAAGAAGGAGTGTGTGGTGGCTGGAATAAGTGGAGGGGAGCCACCATGGGCCCACGAGGCAAGGGCGCGCGCTGGACCCTTGTGGCCAGGTGCTTGCTCCCCCTGCTGTGTTCTCAGTGCCAGATATTCTCAAATATTCCAAAAAAATCATATTTCAATTTCGGGGCATTTGGAGAACTTTTATTTTCAGGGTATTTTTTTATTGCACGGATAAATCAGAAAACTAATAGAAGAATACTATTTTTGCTTAATTTAATCTAGATAACATAAAGTAAAAGGAGGGTACAGAAGGTTGTGCTTTCTAACTTCATCCATCTCATGCTCATCAAAAGGAATCCACTAACAAGGTTAATCAAGTCTTGTTAACAAACTCTTTTCGAATAGCATGGAACCGGAGAATTTCCTAATAACACTAGGTTACCTCAACGGGGATATGCACATCCCCAATAATAATAATATAATATTTCTTCCTGATAGTAGGAAGAGGGAATTCGAAACCTCCAAAAATAATCGATGGAATTTTTCCAATAGAGTTTATACTATGAACTTGAGGTTGTTTCCTCGGAAAGTGTACCGTATGCTCATTACCATTAACATGAAAAGTGACATTGCCTTTGTTGCAATCAAAAATAGCCCCTGCAGTATTCAAAAAGGGTCTTCCAAGAATAATAGACATTCTATCGTCCTCGGGAATATCAAGAATAACAAAGTCCGTTAAAATAGTAACGTTTTTGCAACCTAGCAGGCACATCCTCACAAATACCGGCAATGTATAGCGGTTGATTTATCAGCCATTTGCAAAGATATTTCAGTAGGTGTCAACTTATTCAAATCAAGTCTACGATATAAAGAGAGAGGCATAACACTAACACCGGATCCAAGATCACATAAAGCAGTTCTAACATAGTTTCTTTTAATGGAGCATGGTATAGTTGGTACCCCTGGATCTCCAAGTTTCTTCGGTATTCCACCTTTAAAAGTATAATTAGAAAGCATGGTGGAAATTTCAGCTTCCGGTATCTTTCTTTTATTTGTAACAATATCCTTCATATACTTAGCATAAGGATTCATTTTAAGCATATCAGTAAAACGCATACGCAAAAAGATAGGTCTAATCATTTCAGCAAAGCGCTCAAAATCCTCATCATCCTTTTTCTTGGATGGTTTGGGAGGAAAGGGCATGGGTTTCTGAACCCATGGCTCTCTTTCTTTACTGTGCTTCCTAGCAACAAAGTCTCTCTTATCATAACATTGATTCTTTGATCGTGGGTTATCAAGATCAACAGCAGGTTCAATTTCTTCATCATTGTCATTGCTAGGTTGAGCATCATCATTAACATTATCGCTAGGTTCATGTTCATTACCAGATTGTGTTTCAGCATCATAAATAGAAGTATCATTGGGATTCTCAGGTGTGTCAACAATAGGTTCACTAGAAGCATGCAAAGCCATATCATTTTTCTTTTTCTTTCTCTTTGAAGGACTAGGTGCATCTACTTTAGTTCTCTAAAAATCTTGCTCAATTCTCTTAGGGTGGCCCTCGGATACAAAGGTTCCTGAGTCATTTTACCTCCTCTAGTTGCAACTCTAACAGCAAAGTCAATTTTCTTATTATTTAATTCATTGAGCAAATCATTTTGAGCCTTGAGCACTTGTTCTACTTGAGTGGTGACCATAGAAGCATGTTTACTAATAAGTCTAAGTTCACCTTTAACGCTAGACACATAATCACCCAAGTGTTCAATCATATAAGCATTGTGTTTCAATTGTCTTCCAAAATAAGCATTGAAGTTTTCTTGTTTAACAATAAAATTGTCAAACTCGTCTAAGCATTGGCTAGCAAATTTAGTAGGTGGGATTTCAGCTTTATCATATCTATAGAGAGAATTTACCTTTACTACCTGTGTCGGGTTATCAATACCATGTGTTTCTTCAACAGGCGGCAAATTAAGACAGTGTATTTCTTCAATAGGAGGTAAATTCTTAACATCTTCAGCTTTAATACCTTTTTCTTTCATAGATTTCTTTGCCTCTTGCATATCTTCAAGACTGAGAAACAGAATACCCCTTTTCTTCGAAGTTGGCTTAGGAGTTGGTTCAGGAAGTGTCCAATTATTTTCATTAGTCAGCATATTATTCAATAGCAATTCAGCTTGATCAACTATTCTTTACTTGAAAACACAACTAGCACAACTATCCAGGTGGTCTCTGGAAGCATCGGTTAGTCCATTATAGAAGATATCAAGTATTTCATTTTTCTTGAGAGGATGATCAGGAAAAGCATTAAGTAATTGGAGAAGCCTCCCCCAAGCTTGTGGGAGACTCTCTTCTCCAATTTGCACAAAATTATATATTTCCCTTAAAGCAGGTTGTTTCTTATGAGAATGGAAATATTTAGCAGAGAAGTAATAAATCATATCCTGGAGACTACACACACAACCAGGATCAAGAGAATTAAACCATATTTTAGCATCACCCTTTAATGAGAACGGAAACAATTTAGGATATAGTAGTAGCGAGTCTTCTCTTGACAGTTTCAGATTCATAGCCATAGAAAGGATCAGATTCAACCAAAGTAATTATCTCAGTATCAACAGAGAAATCATAATCCTTATCAGTAATAAAGATAGGTGAAGTAGCAAAAGTAGGGTCATATTCCATTCTATCATTCAAAGGCTTTTCTTTTAGCTTAGCTAATAATTTCTTAAGATCACTCCTATCATTGCAAGCAAGAAAGTCTCTAGCAGTTTCTTCATCCATAACATAATTGTCCGTGTCAAAACCGGCGGATCTCGGGTAGGGGGTCCCGAACTGTGCGTCTAGGCGGATGGTAACAGGAGACAAGGGACACGATGTTTTTACCCAGGTTCGGGCCCTCTCGATGGAGGTAATACCCTACTCCTGCTTGATTCATATTGATGATATGGGTAGTACAAGAGTAGATCTACCACGAGATCAGAGAGGCTAAACCCTAGAACCTAGCCTATGGTATGATTGTTGTTCCTCCTACGGACTAAAACCCTTCGGTTTATATAGACACCGAATAGGGTTAGGGTTACACAGTCGGTTACAATGGTAGGAAATCTACATATCCGTATCGCCAAGCTTGCCTTCCACGCCAAGGAAAGTCCTATCCGGACAAGGGACGAAGTCTTCAATCTTGTATCTTCATAGTCTAGGAGTCCGGCCAAAGATGATAGTTCGGCTATCTGGACACCCCCTAGTCTAGGACTCCCTCAGTAGCCCCTGAACCAGGCTTGAACGACGACGAGTCCGGCGCGCATATTGTCTTCAGCATTGCAAGGCGAGTTCCTCCTCCGAATACTTCATAGAAGGTGTTGAACACAAGGATAGTGTCCGGCTCTGCAAAACAAGTTCCACATACCACCGTAGAGAGAATAATTTTTTGCACAGATCTGCTGCGTGACATCACACCACGGCCAGGCCTTTATTTGAATCGTTTTTTACTGTCCCACCTCAGCGCGTTTAGCGAGGCGGTTTCCTTGGCACGTCTTATCAAAGCGTAGATCGTGCCCCCTTATTCTGGGATTCTCATCAATACGGACGTGGGTAACCCAACGTGCCCGTTGGAGCGCCTCCTCTATCGGCGAGTCCCAATCGACCACGGGGAGGGCTCTTGGTATTCAACCTCTTTATAATGAGACCAAGGCCCTCTTCTTTTTTTCCACCCTCCTTCGAGTTCGCCTCGCGCTTTGAGTTCTAACACCCAAAACTTCAGATTTAGGCGCTTCGGACCTTCGACGATGTCCGGCTCCGACCAGCTCGGCCGATGGATGTCTTCTTCCGTCACAGAAGAAGATGTGCTAAAGCTGCGAGACGCCAGGTATCTAACCGGCGAGATTTCGCATAGGCTGCCTGCTCCAGGGCAGGTCATTCCCACTCTCGAGCCCGGCGAGAGCGTGGTGTTCGTGTCTCACTTCCTTCGGGGTTTAGGCTTCCCGACGGATCCCTTTGTGCGGGGCCTCATGTTTTATTATGGGCTGGATTTCCATGACTTGAATCCGGAGTCCATGTAACGCCCCGGATTCGATTCGCCAGGTGTCCGCCAGTTTTTCGCCGTCGTTGCCATGTCATTTGCTTGCGTGTTGCACTTTGCCATGTCATCATCTGCATTTCATATCATGTCATCATGTGCATCTCATTTTGCATACGTGTTCGTCTCATGCATCCGAGCATTTTCCCGTTGTCCGTTTTCGCAATCCGGCACTCCTATGTTCCCGGCGCCCTCTTTTACCTCTTTTAGGTAATGCGGGTGTTAAGCGGTCTCGGAATGGACCGAGGTTTGCCAGCGGCCTTGGTATAGCACCGTGAACCGCTGACAAGTTTCGTGCCATTTGGAGGTCGTTTGGTACTCCAACAGTTAGCAAGTAACATAAAGGCCTCTTTTATCTTGCAGCCCAACACCCTTTCAAAGTGGCCCAAAAACCCATCTAACTCCCCTCCATGCTCTCCGCCGTTCGATCATGATCGTGTGGGCGAAAACCGCACCTCATTTGGACTCTCCTAGCTCCCTCTACCTATATAAACACCCCCTCCCCCGAAATTCGCGGATCAATTCCCCCCGAAACCCTAATTTTCCCCTTCCTCCCTTGGCGGACGCGTCCGCCCCGCTTGAACCGTCCTTCGCCGGACACGTCCGCGCCCGGCCGCCATGACCACTCCCCGTGCCACGTGGCTGTCCCGCCACCGGCCGCCCGCGCCGCCGCCCGAACCCGTCGGCCAGCCCCCGCCCAGCCCGTCTGGGCACGCCCCTTGTGTCGCCGCCGCCGGGCTCCACCGCCCACTCGGCGTCCGCCCCGCATCGCCGCCGTGGCGCTCGGCCGCCGCCCATGACTCTGTAGCGGCCTCCGGCGACCTTCGCCTCACGCCCGGGCTCAAACTCCCTCATGCCGGGATCCCCAGCGCCCGCCGAGCTCCTTCCCGCCGCCTCTCCGCCGTGGTCGCCGCCCGCCCGCCGCCCGGCTGCTTGCCCGGCCGAGCCTCCCCGTCGTGGCCCGCCTCCGCCGCCCGTCGCCCGCGCCGGATCCGGCCTCCCCGGCCCTGGATCCAGGCATCCCCGACATCTCCGGCCTCCTCCAAGCCGTCTCCGGCGAGGTCCCAACCATCCTCGTAATCCGTGCCCGCAGGTTGACTTTCTCCCCGTAATCCACTAAGTCCCAGATTTCTGTCATTTTCATGCCATGTTCATGCCATTATATCTCTGCATACGTAGCTCCGTTTCGTGCGTGTAATATGTCAAATTGTTTGTCTCGATGAGTACATCATTTCATCTCATTGCATCATTTTCGTTTGAGCTCATCTTGATGCCCGAAATGCTGTTAGAAGAGGGCTATGTCATGTTAGTTTCAGATTCTTATCAGAACATGCACTTTTGTCATTTTTTCCATGATTGATGTGTGCATCTTATGGACTTGAGTCCTACATGTGTTTTGTAATATGCCATGCCATCTTTACAGGGGTGTTTTCCATGTATTTTTGTGATCTCTGTGGTGACTAGCACAAGCATGCAAACTAGGCTTCATGATGTTGCTGATTTCAGCCCCTGTTCTGCTGACATTTTTATGCCATGTAAACTTGATGCTACCGAGAGATCCATGCTTATTTTGAGATACTTCAGTAAGGATGTTTTGAACATATGGTTATTCTCTATCCATCCGTGCCCTTGTTTGCAATTATGGAGTGCCATAGCTTGAGTCAATCGAGCTCTACTTTTGCTATAAAATGTTCCCTGGCAGGTTGTTTACATGTTATTCAATTTTGCCAAGGTTGTTGTTGTTGATCCGTGTATGCTATGATGTTGTTCTTGCCATGTATAGCTTCTATTCCATGTCTTCTTACTGTGTGTTGCCTTGCCATGCCATGTATTGCTCTGTGGTGAGTGGTTCAAGCTCACCAACATGCCTACTTATTGTTGTTCCTGCCATGTATGAATCTGTAATATTACTTGCCATGTTTACATGGGTGCTATCATATCTTCTGATCCTTTTTGGCTCATGGTGAGTAAAGGAATTTTGTTCTATGCAATTAGTAGATTCATGCCATGCCTTTTTTTGCCATGATAAGTTCTTGTAGCATGTCGTTTGATAGCTCTAAACATTGCAACCTGCAGTTGATTGCGGGAGCTTATCATGGGCTAAGTTGGGACACCCCTGCAGGGTATAAACTTTCGAGAGCCGTGCCCGCGGTTATGTGGCAGATGGGAATTTGTTAATATCCGGTTGTAGTAAACTTGAAGCAAACTCTTCTAAAATACACCAACCGTGTGCATGTAGTGAGTATCTCTTTTCGGGGTTGATCGAGAGGAGAACACGGTTTCGGGTTATGTCGGCGTAAGTAGGAGTTCGGGATCACTTCTTGATCATTACTAGTTGACGACCGTTCCTTTGTTTCTCTTCTCGCTCTCATTTGTGTATGTTAGCCACCATATATGCTTAGTCATTCTTTGCAACCTCACCACTTTACCCCCTTCCTTTCCCATTAAGCTTTGCTAGTCTTGATACCCATGGTAATGGGATTCTTTGAGTCCTCGTGGCTCACAGATTACTACACCACCGATTGCAGGTACAGGTTTGCGATGATCATGGCGAGAGCGATGCTTGCTAGCGTTGAGTTCTTCTTACGCTTCTTGATCGAGGATAGGTTCCAGGTCGGCAGCCTGGGCTAGCAGGGTGGATGTCGTTTGAGCTTCTGTTTATGTTTCATCCGTAGTGGGATGTTGATCTTGTATGTTGTATTGTTGTATTCATGTGACATTGTATGTCTTGGTTGTATCCCTATGTATTATGTAATGTTGATGTAATTATATCCACCTTTCAAAAGCGTTTCAATATGCGGGTCTATCCTTGGTGGGACCTTGAGTTCCTTTTGGATAGGGTCGCATATTAGGCGTGTTCAAGTTGGTATCAGAGTCTCGACCGACCCTAGGAGCCCCCTTGATTGATCGTGTAGTTTGGCCGTTGTTGAGTCTAGAAGAAAACTGATTTCTGAGTCTAGTTATATCGGGGAGTAGGAATTCTTTTTACTCCTCTGCCCCTTCGTCGCTTTGGTAAGGAATTTTGACGTAGGAGTTTTGGAACTACTCCTCTTCCCGTTCAAATTTTCTTTAGGATCACGCAGTTGGCTTTCCGATAGTTGTTCCTCAGCTCTTTTCATCCGGTGCATTTCTCGTCAAGTTGACTCGAGCCTCTTCATCTTTGAGTTCAATCCTCAGTTGTTTTCTTTTCCCGCCCGCCCACCCTTCTTCTTCTCGGAACCGGAGTCCGTAATCGAGTATCCATCCTACTCGTGCGAAGTCTTTGATTTCTTTCCTCAATGTTTTCAACCGGTGTTTTTCTCTTCAAGATATCCGTCGGTTCCCCTTCCAAATTGTCTTTGTTTTCCCGCCCACCCACCCTTTTCTTCCCGGAGTCTGACTCTCTCTCCACCAGCTATCTCATTCGTGCGGAACCTCTTCAGTCTTTCATAAATTATCTCAACTGGTGAATTCTCGTCTCGTTCGTCTTTACCCATCTATTTTTCTTCTCCGGTGGACTCAATTCAAGTTTTTTGGGTTAATCATATTCTTTTCCTTCGAAGTGTTCTCTTTGCTTGTTCGCCTCTCATCAGTTTATCATTCCGGAGTTCCGAAGACATCTCAGGAGATTCGTCTGTGTTCCAATTAATTTGAGGTTGTCACCTCATTTAAATATTTCAAGTGTTCCGGTGCATCATCTATCTGTTCAATAATCCTTTTCAACGGTGTTTTCTCTTTAGTGGGCCCTAACCCACAGGTCTTTTCCCAGGATCTTACCTGATTCTTCTAATTTCCCCGGAGTTATTCTCAAATATTTTTGGAGTTTGACGTAAGTATGAATTTCATCAGTCAGATGCCTTTTCAAGATCGATTTCAAACCATTTCATTGTTGGCTCAACCTCTTCGCTTTTCATTCTTCCGGAGTATCTCAGTAATTTTGGTGGTGTTTCTCGTCATCATTTGAAGACCGAAGAAGAGTTTTCCTCTAAATCTTGCCCGTTCTCTCGAAGATTCGTGGTTCTAGCTTCATATCATCCTCTTGAATTATTCCATTTGTCAGATATTCTTTTCTTACCCATCCGGAGTATTTCAGGAGTTGATTTCTGTTTCTTTTCACTGGAGGCCATCATTCTAGAAGAATTCTTCGCCCTCATCATTCCAGATATCGTCCTCTAATTATCCTGGTGCTTCGCTCAAGTGTTCTTAATCAGCTCATGATCTCTTTGTTCTTTTGCATCTAAATCCCCTCGAGCATATTTGTTCTTCTAAGTCTTCCCGACGATTCATTCTCGTTCGTCAGTCATTCTTGATTTATTACGGTGGTTCGTTCAAGATTCTTTTCCCTTGATTATCATTCAATCCATTCCTTCTTTCAATCATACCGGTGGTTCATGAAGACTTTCTCAAGTTTTGTGCCATGTTTCCCTTAATCATTTTCAAGAAGAATAAGTAATATGCAAAATCCATTGCTTGTCATCAATTTAATTTGATGAAGGATAAGCATACAATAAATCTTATTCTTATTTCCTCGAAGTGAGTAATCCCTTCCTTCGGAGTTTGTTCGTGATGAATAAATTCTAGTTCCAAGTGTTCTCATCTTTTCTTTTCCGGAGTTCAAATTCCCTCGGCCATCTCGTCGGAACCTCCATCTAAATCATCGCAAGGCTCATCTTATTCTTTCATCCTTCATTCTATCTCACCATCCTTTTGTTACCGGAGTTCTTCATGGTGGTTCTTCATGATTTAATTCATTCTTCAGGAGTGCATCAAGATTCTTGTTGGAGGAATTCAAGTATCTTTTCTTCTTGCATCTCGAGATGCAATTAAATCTCCGTATTCTTTTGAAGTGGAGTTTTGCATTTCTTCGTTTTTCTCAGCTATTAAATCTTTTCCGCTTGTGGTCGGTTATCACCTCGAAAATTTTGGGATGTTATCCATAAGTCCACAACAAGCTTATTCTTTTCGTTGTTGATTTTCTCAACAACTCCGTTCAAACCTTCCTTCTAAAGATGCTTTCAATTCCATTCGTGGCACAAGTTGTCATTTTCTTCTCTGTTCTTTTCATTCAACTTTTTCAATTCTATCCGGCGGTTTTGTGTCATGTCTTCATCAAGTATCATTCCATCCTCTCAAGTTCAAGTTCTATTCTTCCATGTTCGATGAGTGCTGCCTAAATCCTTTCAGTCTTATTCGTTTCTTTTTCTCATTCTAGCCACTCCGGTTAGAACGAGTTGTTTCATAGTCTATCTGATTCCGTGAGCTTTCAATTCTCGTCATTCTCGTCATGTCTCTCTTCTTCTCGTATGCTCTCGATTCTTTGCTTTTTATCTTGAGTTCTTGTTTTGCCTCTTCCTTTTTCTCTTCCGTCTCGGTCCTAAGATCTCGGGACGAGATCTCTTGTTAGTGGAGGAGTGTTGTAACGCCCCGGATTCGATTCGCCAGGTGTCCGGCAGTTTTTCGCCGTCGTTGCCATGTCATTTGCTTGTGTGTTGCACTTTGCCATGTCATCATCTGCATTTCATATCATGTCATCATGTGCATCTCATTTTGCATACGTGTTCGTCTCATGCATCCGAGCATTTTCCCCGTTATCCGTTTCGCAATCCGGCACTCCTATGTTCCTCGGCGCCCTCTTTTACCTCTTTTCGTGTGCGGGTGTTAAACGGTCTCGGAATGGACCGAGGTTTGCCAAGCGGCCTTGGTATAGCACCGGTAGACCGCCTGTCAAGTTTCGTGCCATTTGGAGGTCGTTTGGTACTCCAACGGTTAACCGGGTAACCACAAAGGCCACTTTTATCTTGCAGCCCAAAACCCTTTCAAAGTGGCCCAAAAACCCATCTAACTCCCCTCCATGCTCTCCGCCGTTCGACCACGATCGTGTGGGCGAAAACCGCACCTCATTTGGACTCTCCTAGCTCCCTCTACCTAAATAAACACCCCCTCCCCCGAAATTCGCGGATCAATTCCCCACGAAACCCTAATTTTCCCCTTCCTCCATGATAGGACGTGTCATGCCCGGCCCGCAGAGCCACTCCCCCATGCCACGTGGCTCTCCCGCCACCAGCCGCCCATGCGCCGCCCGAGCCCGTCGGCCGAGGCCAGCCCGCCCAGCCTTGATCTGGGCAGCGCCCCTGCCTTGTCGCGCCGCCGGGCTCCGCCCGCCCATGCCAAACCTCCAGCGCGCCGCCGCCGGGAGGCGCTCACGCCGCCCATGACTCTCCAGCGCCCGGCCTCCGTGACCTTTACCCTCCGCCGCCCTCCGACTCCCAGCGCCGGGATCCCCAGCGCCCGCCCAGAGCTCCTTCCGCCGCCTCTCCGCCCACGGCCGCCGCCCGCCGCCATTGCCGCCAAGCGCCCAAAACCTCCCGTCGTGGCCCGCCTCCGCCGTCCGTCGCCCGCGCCGGATCCGGCCTCCCGACCCGGATCCGGCATCCCGACATCTCCGGCCTCCTCCAAGCCGTCTCCGGCGAGGTCCCGACCATCCTCGTAATCCGTGCCCGCAGGTTGACTTTCCCCCCGTAATCCACTAAGCCCCAGATTTCTGTCATTTTCATGCCATGTTCATGCCATTATATCTCTGCATCCGTAGCTCCGTTTCGTGCGTGTAATATGTCAAATTGTTTGCTTTGATGAGTACATCATTTCATCTCATTGCATCATTTTTATTTGAGGTCATCTTGATGCCCGAAATGCTGTTAGAAGAGGGCTATGTCATGTTAGTTTCAGATTCTTATCAGAACATGCACTTTTGTCATTTTTTCCATGATTGATGTGTGCATCTTATGAACTTGAGTCCTACATGTGTTTTGTAATATGCCATGCCATCTTTACAGGGGTGTTTTCCATGTATTTTTGTGATCTCTGTGGTGACTAGCACAAGCATGCAAACTAGGCTTCATGATGTTGCTGATTTCAGCCCTGATACTGGACATTTTTACGCCATGTAAACTTGATGCTACCGAGAGATCCATGCTTATTTTGAGATACTTCAGTAAGGATGTTTTGAACATATGGTTATTCTCTATCCATCCATGCCCTTGTTTGCAATTATGGAGTGCCATAGCTTGAGCCAATCGATCTCTACTTTTGCTATAAAATGTTTCCTGGCAGGTTGTTTACATGTTATTCAATTTTGCCAAGGTTGTTGTTGTTGATCCGTGTATGCTATGATGTTGTTCTTGCCATGTATAGCCTCTATGCCATGTCTTCTTACTGTGATTTTCCTTTCCATGCCATGTATTGCTCTGTGGTGAGTGGTTCAAGCTCACCAACATGCCTACTTATTGTTGTTCCTGCCATGTATGAATCTGTAATATTACTTGCCATGTTTACATGGGTGCTATAATATCTTCTGATCCTTTTTGGCTCATGGTCAGTAAAGTACTTTTTTCTATTCAATTATTATATTCATGCCATGCCTTTTTTTGCCATGATAAGTTCCTGTAGCATGTCATTTGATAGCTCTAAACATTGCAACCTGATGTTATTTCCTGATAAGTCTGGAACTGTTATTATTTGCAATCTTGCCATGTGTGTTTGAGCATGTTCTAGTGATTTCTGGAGATAGCTCAGTGTTCATATTTTGTCATGCTTTACCTTTACATCATGCCCATGCCTTTTGTTTTCACGTTGAGATGCTGTAGCATAGTGTTTTGATGCTTGCGATATGCCTAGTTGCTGTTTTGGACAGCTTGTCCTTTAAACTTGTATAGGGTGTATGTGTTGCTCCGTTGCTCCGTTTTGAGTGTGCTCTATATGAAACTTGCTTGATTTTGCATGTAGTTTCATACTATCATGTCGCATCCATGTTTTGATGTGTTTGCTTGATGTTTGTATGCATTTTGCATCAATGCCATGCTTAACTTGTTTTGCTCACATCTTCTAGGCCGTAGCTCCGAATTAAATGAACTTTATATGTAACTTGACTAGAATTTCGTGTAGATCATCGTGGTGCATCTTAACTTGCCGTTTAACAACTTGAACATAAAGTTATTCAGATCTGGACCAATTTTGAAATTTGCATATGAGGGCTTACCGGAATTGTTATATGTTGTTTCCGGCCTCTTTTAAACTTGCTTTGATGTGTTGATCTTGCTTGCATCGTCTCTTTCCATGAGTAGCTTCATGTAGCTTGTCATGCATCATGCTTGATTGTGCATCATGCCTTGTTCATGTGTGGTGTGTTTACCATGTTGTGTGCTTCTTCTTGTTAGTTCCTGTTTCGTTGCGATCGTGAGGATTCGTTCGTCTACGCTTGGTTCGGCTTCATCCGTTCGTCTTCTTCATGGACTCGTTCTTCTTTCTTGCGGGATTTCAGGCAAGATGACCGTCTGTGGATCTCATTACTATCATTGCTATGCTAGTTGCTTCGTTCTATCGCTATGTTTGCGCTACCTATCACTTGTTCCTCAAGCCTCCCAAATTGCCATGTCGACCTCTAACCTTTTGCACCCTTCCTAGCAAACCGTTGTTTGGCTATGTTACCGCTTTGCTCAGCCCCTCTTATAGCGTTGTTAGTTGCAGGTGAAGATGAAGTTTGTTCCTTGTTGGAACATGGAGATGTTGTTCCTTGTTGGAACATGTTTACTTGTTGGGATATCACAATATATCTTATTTAATTAATGCATCTATATACTTGGTAAAGAGTGGAAGGCTCGGCCTTATGCACAGTGTTTTGTTCCACACTTGCGCCCTAGTTTCCGTCATATCGGTATTATGTTCCCGGATTTTGCGTCCCTAACGGTTGGGTGATTTATGGGACCCCCTTGACAGTTAAGCTTTAAATAAGACTCCTCCGGCAAGGCCCAACATTGGTTTTACCATTTGCCTCACCTATGCCCTTTTTCCCTTGGGTTTTGAGCCCAAGGGTCATCTTTATTTTAGCCCCCGGGCCGGTGCTCCTTCGAGTGTTGGTCCGAACCGAGCAGGCAACTGCGGGGCCACCACGGGAAACTCGAGGCTTGGTTTTACTCATAGCTTAACTTATCCGGTGTGCCACGAGAGCGAGTGCGTGCGACTCCTATCGGGATTTGTCGGCACATCCGGGCGGCTTCTTTGGTCTTGTTTTATTCTTTGTCGAAATGTCTTGTAGCCGGGATTCGAGACTGATCGGGTCTTCCGGGAGAAGGAATATCCTTCGTTGATTGCGAGAGCTTATCATGGGCTAAGTTGGGACACCCTGCGAGGTATAAACTTTCGAGAGCCGTGCCCGCGGTTATGTGGCAGATGGGAATTTGTTAATATCCGGTTGTAGTAAACTTGAAGCAAACTCTTCTAAAATACACCAACCATGTGCGTTACCATGAGTGTCTCTTTTCGGGGTTGATCGAGAGGAGAACACGGTTTCTGGGTTATGTCTGACGTAAGTAGGAGTTCAGGATCACTTCTTGATCATTACTAGTTGACGACCGTTCCTTTGTTTCTCTTCTCGCTCTCATTTGTGTATGTTAGCCACCATATATGCTTAGTCGCTGCTGCAACCTCACCACTTTACCCCCTTCCTTTCCCATTAAGCTTTGCTAGTCTTGATACCCATGGTAATGGGATTGCTGAGTCCTCGTGGCTCACAGATTACTACACCACCGATTCTTGGTACAGGTTTGCGATGATCATGACGCGAGAGCGATGCTTGCTTGCGTTGAGTTCTTCTTCTGCTTCTTCGATCAGGGGATAGGTTCCAGGTCGGCAGCCTGGGCTAGCAGGGTGGATGTCGTTTGAGCTTCTGTTTATGTTTCATCCGTAGTCGGATGTTGATCTTGTATGTTGTATTGTTGTATTCATGTGACATTGTATGTCTTGGTTGTATCCCTATGTATTATGTAATGTTGATGTAATGATATCCACCTTGCAAAAGCGTTTCAATATGCGGGTCTATCCTTGGTGGGACCTTCGAGTTCCTTTTGGATAGGGTCGCATATTGGGCGTGACAGTCCATCCTCCATATCTCATCATTCATTGTCGTATGTGAAGCCTTCCTCCATATTACCCCTCACTTTGGATTGTGGCTCAAGACCTTCCAGGTGGAGCCGAAGATGATAGAGGGGCAACAAGCGAAGTCTTGGAGGGGCGGTCATAAGCAAGTGTCTTGATGCTCCGTGGCCGAGGGCTCTTTTCAAGAGGAGCTTGGTTTGTGACAACGGGAGTGGTTTTATATCACCGCTCCCGGGGGCACCAAATGGGTGGCGCCACCCGCCTTCCGCCAGTCCACCACAGCGGCTGGCATCATGGGTCAACCGGGGCTCGACTGGGGGCCGTCCAAGGGCGTTCCTCATTGCGGGGCCGTGTCGAGACCTCCAAGAAAGAGAGATCAATCTGGTCGTGGCGGTACAGGTTATGCTGATTCGGCGCCTTCTGCCCTGCAAACGTCGCCCCCTCCGTCTGTGGGAGTTTAATCCGGAGGGACCACGAGCTCTCCAACATTTTATGGGCGCGACACCCAAGGAGATGTACAAACTGTTCTTCGGATGACAAGAGAACTGTCCGGACTTGACCGAGGATGCAGGTCTAAGCTGCAATCACCCAGATACTAAAGTAAGTATCCCTGTAACCGGACAGGCTGTTCATTCATTTATCATATATATGCCCTTTAAGGGAGCCATTTCTTGAACAGGAGTGGATAGCCAAGGCAAAGTTGATAAGGTGTCGGCTCCCTCCCGGAGGCCACGCCGGATCCCATCTTGACCAAGATGTTGAAGGCCGCCTTTTTTAAAGAAGGCGAAGGGGAGCAGGGAAGCAAGCGCCTCCATGAAGGAGGCTTTCAAGGAAGAGGGGATCGAGGATCCTCCTCCAAGGGGAGAAGAGGACCGCTCGAAGACCCGGAGGCCAAGGCCTCAAAACGGGAAAGAAGTCTTCGTCCAGAAAGTCCGTGGCCGGAAGTACCCCAGCCGCACTATTTCCCCAAGGGGATCAGCCCTCCAGTGAGCCGTAAGTAAAAAGAAGGGGTCCTGTGAATAAAGAACATCCCTGTATTTATTTCTGAAGATAACCGAAATTGTACCTTGTAGTTCGGATCTCAGCCCTTCTCAGCAGAGCTCGTCTTTGAGGGATCATCGTCCGGAGATGATAGAGAGCGAAACTCCTCCACCTATCGCGCATTCGTGCGAGGCGGGCGACCCTGAAGTGTTGTCACGGAGAGTTTCCCCGAGTCCGGCGGGGCCGGACGGTCCGGCGCCAACTGGCGTGCGGTCGAGGAGTCAAGGACCTGCTCGGGCGGCGTATATCTCGAGAAGATCACCGTGCGCTAATGGCTATGGTAATTGAAAGAATTGCATCCGCTGAGCGGATTGCATGAAGCCGCCAGTTTATCGACGGGTTTGAGGTACGAAAAATGATGTACCTTCGGCGATTATGCATATAGAATGCGCCCTGTATAGATAGTAGCCCACGAGACTCGGTATGCTTTGTCTGGCCCGACAGCGTGCCGAGGATCATAATCTCAGTACTAACATGTCGCCGTTCCTATGTAGGTGGCGGGGCGTCCGATGGCTAGCCGGACTGATGAATTTGACGAACTAAAGCGGCAACTTGACGAGGTGGATGCGGACATCGCGATGGTCAATAAACGGTTTGACGAGTCACAAGGTATGCGACTTCTCCGTGGACACCTGGTAAGGGAGCTTGACGCCCATGCCTTATTACTTGTATGCTTTGATGCAGACGGTGCCGTTGCTATGGAGAGGCTGCGGGCGGAACTTGCCCAAGCTAAAGAGCAAGCCCGAAAGAGTAATGCGGCCGCTTTAAAGGCGACCAAAGGGCTGAAAGCCGAACGGGCTGCTCACTGCGGAAGCAAAGAGGAAATGGCCAATTTAGCCCTGAAGCTAAAGAATACTACCGACCGCTGCGAGGTTCTTGAAAAAGAACGTCAAGCGGAACAAGAGGGCCTGAAAAAGGCCACCGTCGAATCCAAGGATGCCCGTTCCGCTATGAGAGCTGCCAAGGAGGAGCTGAGTCGCCGGGATATTGCGGCCGGAAAACCGTTTACAACTGCGGAGGAAATATCTGGATCCGAAGTATGCTCGATTGGACAAGCTGTGGAGTTCGGAGGATGCTTATCTGGACTTAGCGGCGGCCTTCTTGTGATTGAGCACTTCCGAGGCGAGAAGGGCACGAAGGAAGAGCTATTTTGGTCGCAATTCCATAGTCCGGGCGTCCTCTTCCGTTGACCGATCGGTTGGCGAATGGGCCGACCTGAATCGATTATCTGGACTTGCCATGAAGCATGTCATGACTCATTTGTGGCCATGCGGACCCCAGCCGAAGAGTTATTTTGGCTTAGTGCAGCAGTTCCTTGGTGCGGTACCGCGTATCGACGCAATGAAGCGGTCGGCGTGTATTGAGGGGGCGCGGATGGCTCTTTCCCGTGTCAAGGCATACTGGGCTGAGATGAAGGCCACCGATATTGCATCCAGCAGATTCGGACGGCAGCCGAGTACCAATCGAGCGCTATTTTGAGGAAGTTCTTCCGGGCGCTCGTTTAATAGAGACGCAGTGCTCGAAGGATGTTATGTTTGAATGACATGTATAATTTTATGAAACAATGTTTCAATTTAATGTAAGAGCTTTTTATACTTGTGCCTTCAAGTAGTAAACTACCTCTGTCTGCGGCCGTTGATGTATATATGTATATAACCTGAAAGATGGCAGTCTTCGGCTTCAGCCCCCACGCACATAGTGCAGGGGTGTTTGCAAAGAAGTAGCGCTTTCACACTTAATCCAACATCTTGGTCCTATAAAGGAGGTGGTAGCGTAGCAAACTAGGCAACCGGAATATAATGCTTTATCACTTTCACTTAGCCATAGGAGTTCGATGGTGGGGCTACTATATAGCCCCTGGGGGCACCGCATTCTCCCGAATTCGGGGTGCGTATGTGCCTGACTGGAAAATGGTCCTTCATTAATGCAGAGGAATTCTAAACATTCCGGTGAGTCATCGAGTGGTTGACCAGTCTCTCGCTATATCATGACAGTCAGTTTTCGGCTTTCTCTACTGAGGTGCTCGCCCGGTCGAACCGGGGCACAATCGCAGTAGTTCTCCACAGTGCGGGTTAGCCGATAGAACGGAACATAAGGCAGCAAAACACGAGGAGCAGGCAAACCCAACATTTGACCAAAGACATGATTCGGAGCTGATGCATATAAGGCCTAACTCGAGACGCCAAACACTCCCTAAGGTATTCGGTCTTTTATAAAGCGGGCCAAACAATGCCCTTGGTAAGAAGCCCCTGGTGTCCAGGTACGTGCAAACTTCTGACGCGGCCGATGCCAAAACGCCAGCCTCCTCCTCGGTTATAATAAGAGACCGGGGGATGAGTAACAACAAGAGACAGTGAAAAAGGTTTACGCAGGGTCTTAATCTGAAAAGAATCCTTACAACGGGTCCCTGCTGCACGTCTGCGCCTGTGTCTCCGTTGTGCCGTATCCTGGGCCGGGTATATACGGCGTTCATCTGTAAAGAGAGGAACTTAGTTTGAAAAGATCGCACTAAAATGTAATTGGAAATAAAATAGAGTATGATTCAAAATGAGTAAAATTGAGCTTTATTGTCTCTTGTTGTACATGCGTGGAGCCCCTTGTAAGGGGGTACGCGGCTAGTAAGCATCATGTTTATTTATGCGGACTCTCCTAACCGTGGCCGGGTCCGAACGACCACTTTAGACGCTTTTGTCCAGCAAGGCCGTATTAGTGTGAGGCTGTTAAGGCAGTCTCACATTCTTTCCTTAAGGGACACGCGCAGCTTCCCTTTAATGAAATGATGCCTCGTGGACGGGCATTTTAAGTTTAAGAGATGCATAATGCGGTATTGCGTTAAAGAGGGCGAAAGTTTCGCGTCCCAGTAGTGCTTGATGGCTACTTTTAAATGGGGCGATGTGGAAGACCAACTTTTCCCGACAGAAGTTGTCGGGTGAGCCGAACATAACTTCCAATAGTAGGGAGACCGTACAATGGGCATATGTGCCTGGCATTATTCCTTGGAAGGAAGTGTTGCTATGGCTAATCCTGTTTGGGTTTATCCCCATGTTGCGGATTGTGTCCTGACATAGCAGGTTTAAATCGCTGTCGCTGTCCATTAGGACTTGCGTAAATTGAAGACCGTCGATTATAAGTTCTAGTATCAAGGCAGTCCGTCCTGCGTTCCGGATACTTTCGGAGTAGTCCTGATGGTCGAAGGCAATTGGTTTTGACAACCCGGTGTTGGGACTCCATTGGGTAGATTGTGCGGTAGCGTAATTCAATGGGTGCCGCTCTGTTTTCCCCTTTTGTTACTTGAAGTAAGTTTACTGTCTTGACCTCTTGTGGGAAATTCTTTTGTTTTCCCGGGCTCTGCTTGTGGTGCTCGTCATCATCCTCACTTGGTGTGTCGAGCCCCTTGTGTTCGGCGTTGAGTCTGCCGGACTGCTTGAAGACCCAACAATCTCTATGGGTATGGTTTGCAGGCTTCCCGGGAGTACTGTGGATTTGGCATATCTTGTCCAAGATTTTGTTTAAGTTGGATAGCTCATCGCTATTGTCCTTAAGGGGCAGTTTTTTATTGTTCTGCCGTGAGCTTTTGAATCCGGCGTTGACTACCGCGCTCTTTGGACCGTTCCCCTTAATCCGGCTGGTCCTTGCTGCATCGTGGTTTCCCATTCCCATCCCTGACTTCGGATGTACTTGGGTCGCTGGTACTGCATCTTGCTAGCCAGCTATCCTCTCCCGCGCAAAAGCGGGTCATGAGACTTGTTAGTGTGGCCATTGTTCTTGGCTTTTCCTGGCCAAGGTTTCTGGCGAACCATTCGTCTCGGACGTTGTGTTTAAAAGCCGCTAAGGCTTCAGCGTCCGGACAGTCGACTATTTGGTTCTTTTTGGTGAGGAACCTGTTCCAGAATTTTTGAGCTGACTCTCCGGGCTGTTGGGTTATGTGACTTAGATCGTCTGCGTCCGGAGGTCGGACATAGGTTCCACAGAAATTGGCCGAAAAGCATCCTCAAGCTCTTCCCAACTACCAATGGTGTTTTCGGGAGGCTTTTAAGACAATGCCGGGCTGGCCCTTTGAGCTTGAGGGTAGGTATTTTATGGCGTGGAGATCATCTCCTCCGCCATGTGTATGTGGAGAATATAATCCTCAATCCAGACTCGAGTGCATCGTTACGTCGTATGCCTCTATGTTTACGGGCTTGAACTCACCGAAATTCATGATCCAAAGACCTCATCGGTGAAACATAGAGGGTGCACGGCGCCCCTGTATTTTGGTGTGCCGTGATGTTCGGATATTTGATGTGTTGTATTGCTCGCCGGAACTTGTTTCCTTGGGCCGTAGATAGATCTAACTGGGCCATCCTTTTGGTGCGAATCCTTATGCGGATCGCGTGCCGGCTTGTGTGTGGCGCCGCTTGCCGCTCTACCTTTGCCATGTGGTCGTCTATCCGACCGGGCGGCCTCTTTGTTTTTTGATCGTGGGTGCTATCGAATTCGGGTAGTAGTTTGCGCTTTGGGTAGCTCTTTGCTTGGCGGCTGTCGCCATATTTGTCTGCAGTGTTGAGAAATTTACTCCTTCTCATTCGGAGTGCGTCTTTCGCTGTTCTGAGCCTCTGTTTCTGCTTTTTCAAGCTACGCGCAGTAGCGAGGAGCTCTTTGTGGAGGTTCTTCTGATCCAATGACGTGTTCGGCGTGAGATCGTCCGGACTGTTGTCCTTGCCGGGGACGGGTTGTTTGTCCAAGTTGGCCTGTTCGGATGGTTGCTCGATGGCATGTTCGTCGTCGGCCGGCTCACCCTGCTCTATGGTTGGGTCTGTGTGGGTGCTATCTTTGTCGAGGTGGGGTTTTGAGCAGCGCTTACGCCGCCGCTTTCACTGCTTCCCGAGGGAATTTTCTTTCGCAGCGTCTCGTCGTTCCTCGTTATCGCTTCCCTTAGGTGTGTCCACCGTATATATATCATAAGTTGAGGTGGCCATCGAGTACCCTGTGGGTGCTGGTTCTTGGTCGTCTCCAGCGTCGTCGTCCATATCGTCGATGTCCTCGGAGTCGAAGTCGAGCATGTCTGTTAAGTCATCGACAGTGGCTACAAAGTGGGTGGTGGGTGGGCGTTGAATTTATTCGTCGTCCGAATCCCAACCTTCCTGACCGTAGTTCGCCAGGCTCCTGACAAAGAGAGATACTTTAATGAGTTCAGGATATCGCCAAAGGGCGAGTGTTGAAAGATGTCCGTGGCGGTGAACTCCATAACCGGCGCCCAGTCGGATTCGACTGGTAGAGGCGCGGGAGGTTCGGAGTCCAGAAAGGAGTCCGGCACCTGGGAGTCATGAGCTTCGCAAAGGACAGGGATGGTGTTCGGCTCAATCGCCGTGGAGATTTCAGCCCCCGAGGCGGTGTCCAACCAACCGTCCTCGATCGGCGAAACCGGCTCCGGATTAAGGGTCGGAGCGAACCGTGCGACCTCCGAGCACTGTTATTCGGCGGCAGAGCTAGATCGTACCCATCGAGACAGTGCGGCACGCTCGGTTGTGGCTCGAATCCGTCGAAGATCAAGTCTCCGCGGACATCGGCCGTATAGTTCAAGCTTCCAAATCTGACCTGATGGCCAGGGGCATAGCTTTCGATCTGCTCTAGATGGACTAGCGAATTGGCCCGCAAAGGTAAAGCCGCCGAATACGAAGATTTGTCCGGGGAGAAAAATCTCACCCTGGACTGCGTCGTTGTTGATGATTGAAGGAGCCATCGGGCCTATAGGTGACAACACAGAGGAACTCTCAATGAAAGCACCAATGTCAGTGTCAAAACCGGCGGATCTCGGGTAGGGGGTCCCGAACTGTGCGTCTAGGCGGATGGTAACAGGAGACAAGGGACACGATGTTTTTACCCAGGTTGGGCCCTCTCGATGTAGGTAATACCCTACTCACCTTGATTAATATTGATGATATGGGTAGTACAAGAGTAGATCTACCATGAGATCGAGAGGCTAAACCCTAGAAGCTAGCCTATGGTATGATTGTTGTTCGTCCTACGGACTAAAACCCTTCGGTTTATATAGACACCGAATAGGGTTAGGGTTACACAGAGTCGGTTACAATGGTAGGAAATCTACATATCCGTATCGCCAAGCTTGCCTTCCACGCCAAGGAAAGTCCTATACGGACAAGGGACAAAGTCTTCAATCTTGTATCTTCATAGTCTAGGAGTCCGGCCAAAGATGATAGTTCAGCTATCCAGACACCCCCTAGTCCAGGACTCCCTCAATAACCCTCAGGCACAACAGGCAATTCATATCTAGGGGGAGAGTCTTCATCATCACTTTCATCAATATTATCAGTTTCAATAATTTCATTCTCTCTAGCCCTAGCAAGTTGTTCATCCTGAAATTCACCTAGTGGCACAGTAGTATCAAGCATAGACATAGTTACATCATAAGTATCATGCATAGAACAAGTGGCATCATCAATAACATGCGACATATCAGAATTAATAGCAGAAGCAGGTTTAGGTGTCGCAATCTTACTGAAAATAGAAGGTGAATCAAGTGCAGAGCTACATGGCAGTTCCTTACCTCCCCTCGTAGTTGAGGGATAAATTTTGGTTTTCTCGTCTTTCAAGTTCCTCATAGTGACCAGCATATATAAATCCCAAGTGACTCAAAGAATATAGCTACGCTCCCCGACAACGGCGCCAGAAAATAGTCTTGATAACCCACAAGTATAGGGGATCGCAACAGTTTTCGAGGGTAGAGTATTCAACCCAAATTTATTGATTCGACACAAGGGGAGCCTAAGAATATTCTCAAGTATTAGCAATTGAGTTGTCAATTCAACCACACCTGGATAACTTAGTATCTGCAGCAAAGTATTCAGTAGCAAAGTAGTATGGAAGTAACGGTAACGGTGGCAAAAGTAACAGTAGCAGTTTTGTAGTAATTATAACAGTGGCTACGGAAAAGTAACTAAGCAAAGAAAAATATGTGAAAAGCTCGTAGGCATTTGATCGGTGATGGAAAATTATGCCGGATGCGATTATTCATGCAAAAGTTATAACATAGGGTGACACAGAACTAGCTCCAGTTCATCAATGTAATGTAGGCATGTATTCCGAATATAGTCATACGTGCTTATGGAAAAGAACTTGCATGACATCTTTTGTCCTACCCTCCCGTGGCAGCGGGGTCCTAATGGAAACTAAGGGATATTAAGGCCTCCATTTAATAGAGTACCGGACCAAAGCATTAACACTTGGTGAATACATGAACTCCTGAAACTACGGTCATCACCGGTAAGGATCCCGATTATTTTCACTTTGCGGTTAATGGATCATAACACATAATAGGTGACTATAGACTTGCAAGATAGGATCAAGAAGTCACATATATTCATGGAAACATAATAAGTTCAGATCTGAAATCATGGCACTCGGGCCCTTGTGACAAGCATTAAGCATAGCAAAGTCATAGCAACATCAATCTCAGAACATAGTGGATACTAGGGATCAAACCCTAACAAAACTAACTCGATTACATGATAAATATCATCCAACCCATCACCGTCCAGCAAACCTATGATGGAATTACTCACGCACAGCGGTGAGCATCATGAAATTGGTGATGGAGGAAGGTTGATGATGACGACGGTGATGGATTCCCCTCTTCGGAGCCCCTAACGGACTCCAGATCAGCCCTCCCAAGAGAGTTTAGGGCTTGGCGGCGGCTCCGTATTGTAAAACGTGATGAATCCTTCTCTCTGATTTTTTTCTCCCCAAACACGAATATATAGAGTTGGAGAGGTCGGTGGATCACCATGGGGCCAACGAGGCAGGGGGGCGCGCCCAGGGGGTAGTCGCGCCTCCCACCCTCGTGGACAGGGTGTGGGCCCCTTGGACTTGATTCTTTCGCCAGTATTTTTTATTAATTCCAAAAATAATCTCCGTTGATTTTCAGGTCATTCTGAGAACTTTTATTTCTGCACAAAAATAACACCATGGCAATTCTGCTAAAAACAGCGTCAGTCCGGGTTAGTTCCATTCAAATCATGCAAGTTAGAGTCCAAAACAAGGGCAAAAGTGTTTGGAAAAGTAGATACGATGGAGACGTATCACTGCCACGGGAGGGTAGGACAAAAGATGTCATGCAAGTTCTTTTCCATAAGCATGTATGACTATATTTGGAATACATGCCTACATTACATTGATGAACTAGAGCTAGTTCTGTGTCACCCTATGTTATAACTGTTGCATGAGGAATCGCATCCGACATAATTATCCATCACTAATCCAATGCCTACGAGATTTTCACATATTGATCTTTGCTGAGTTTCTTTTCCGTTGCCACTGTTACAATTACTACAAAGCTGCTATTGTTACTTTTGCCACCGCTACTGTTACTTCCATACTACTTTGTAACTAAATACTTTACTGCAGATATTAAGTTTTCCAGGTGTGGTTGAATTGACAACTCAACTGCTAATACTTGAGAATATTCTTTGGCTCCCCTTGTGTCGAATCAATAAATTTGGGTTGAATACTCTACCCTTGAAAACTGTTGCGCTCCCCTATACTTGTGGGCTATCAGGTTGCGATCTCAAAGGATCGACACATGGACAAAGTCATGCGCGTCGAGTCCTTAGGATTCAACCTATTGTCTGTCTTAATGCTTTGTGATCTTGATATGGTCGTTGTCTTTGGCAAATATCATTGTGTTCTGATCATGGAACTTGACCATTCCAAAGTATTCGAAGGCTTTAGGAGAGGAGACTTGTATATTGTTGATTTCTCTACAGGACCACAACTTGCTACATGCCTACTTGCAAAAGCTTCAGAAGGCTGGCTATGGCATCGATGATTTGGTCATGCTGGCATGAGGAACCTGCACACGCTCGCGAAGAAGAAGCATGCCATTGGAATAGAGGATGTCAAATTCCTCAAGGATCACCTGTGTGGAGCTTGTGAAGCTGGAAAGATGACCAATGCCAAGCATCCCTCAAAGACTATCATGACTACCACTCATCCATTTGAATTGCTTCACATGGATCTCTTTGGACCTACTCATTATGCCACATTCACTAATGCCGCATCATTATATGGCTTTGTTATTATTGATGACTATTCTCGTTACACATGGGTGCACATCGTCACTTACAAATATGAAGTGCAGGAAGTCTTCAAACGATTTTTGATGTGACCCCGTCTTCGGAGAAGAGGGATTACAAGGGGAGGTCCGATCTTCACGACGTAGGATCGATGAATGGATGGGGATAACTAGCTGCAAGCAGCTGGAAAATGGAAAATAAGAGATTATGACCCGATGAGGAGGAGGCTCACCGAAGCTTGCAATCCGAACATTCGCCGATCCACAACCCGCAATACTACCCCACCCAACCACGCTCAAGTCATGGAGCACGGGATAGGTGCAATCCACAAGGGAAACCACAAACTCTAATCCACACAACACGATCTAGTCGTGGAGCACGAATTAGGATCACTTTCTCAAGGAATCACGAGAATAAGGATAACAAGAGCTCTCCAATCTCAGGAGTAGTCTATGTCTTTGGTATTTGATAGAAATGGCAAAAGTCCCCAACGAAGGGTAGAGCTAGCCTATTTATAATCGGGACAACCCCCCTGGATAGGTGAAAGAGAACTAGCTTCTGGAACCAGCTTAGGTGTGAAAGTGAACCAACTTTGTTTGACTAAATGGCTTCAAGACTTAATGAGGTAGCTTCTGGAAAACTCTCGTTGGAGGTGATTGGCAGTTCCCGACCAAACATTGTTCATTGGGGTCGAACAATGTTTCCTTCAGCGGAAAACTCGAGTTCTGGAAATCTTTCGCAAGTTGGGATATCCAAACGCGTGCAAAGCATTGCTTCATCAGAATCGGAACAATGTTTCTTCAGTAGACAACTCATTCTTCATGAATTCCTAACTTTGTTTCCTCGCCATAAAACATTGTTTTGCATGGACTGAAATGTGTTTGGCCTTCTTCACTATCGCACCTGAGTTCAACCAACAATAAAGGAAGTGAAGGCACAACCATGTTTTCAAGGTCAAATGATAGACTTAATTTAGCGTTCACCTGATCATGTATTTGCATTGCGCGACTTCTTGTGATTGGACCGTTGATGGTTGGTGGTGTGGCACCCATGGCTGGGATATCCTCATCAATTTTCCTTGAGGGCTTCAATTAACTACTCATGAGTTATCTGCTCCTTATACTCCTCAGCAAAATGGCGTCGTGGAGCGCAAGAACAGGACTCTTGTTGAGATGGCTTACACTATGCTTGATGAATACAAGAAGCCTCGTGATTTCTGGACTGAGGCAATTGATACTGCGTGCCACATCATCGACAGGGTATATCTTCACAAATTCTTCAAAAATACCTCATATGAACTCTTCACTGACAAGAAACCCAATGTGAGTTATTTCAAAGTCTTCGGTGCTAAATGTTGGATTAGAGATCCTCATCACAACTCTAAATTTGCACCGAAAGCACATGAAGGTTTTATGCTTGGTTACAGAAAGGACTCGCACACCTACAGAGTCTTTAACACCGTCCATCACAAGGTTGTTGAAACTATAGATGTGTGGTTTGATGAAACTAACGGCTCGCAAAGAGAGCACCTACCTCCTGTGCTAGATGAAAAGTCACCTGAGGAATCCGTCAAGTTCAAGGATACTAAGGATGTCATTCCTACCGAAGAAACTGCTGAAGAAGTCATTCCGGAACGTGAAGAACATCATGCTGGTGCACCTGAGGAAAATGGCTCCGAAGAAAATGCTGAGCCGACTCAACATCGTCAACCTGCTCACCCTCGTGTTGCAAATGAAGTGCAAATCGAGAAAATCATCAGCGACATCAGTGCACTAGGTCCTCTTACACGCTCAAAAGCTTCACATTTGTCTAAATTTTGTGGGCACTTTGCTTTTGTCTCTATCACAGAGCCCACCAAAGTAGATGAGGCATTTCTGGAGCCTCAGTGGATTCAAGCTATGCAAGAGGAATTACATCAGTTCGACCTCAACAATGTCTGGGAACTTGTCAAGCGACCAGACCCTCGCAAGCACAATATCATTGGCACCAAATAGATCTACCACAACAGTAAGATGAAAATGGCCTTGTGGTGAGGAATAAGGCACGGCTTGTAGCTCAAGGCTACACACAGGTTGAAGGAATTGATTCCGATGAAACTTTTGCACCTGTTGCTAGACTTGACGCTATTCGCATATTGCTTGCTTATGCTAACCATCATAATATCATCTCATATCAAATGGATGTGAAAAGTGCATTCCTCAATGGTAAGCTTGAGGAAGAAGTATATGTTGCTCAACCCCTAGGTTTTGAAGATCCAAAGCATCCTGACAAAGTCTTCAGACTCAATAAGGCCCTATATGGCCTCAAGCAGGCCCCTCGGGCGTGGTATGATACTTTAAAGGAATTCATCATGAAGAAAGGCTTCAAACCCGGTTCACTTGACCCAACTCTTTTCACCAAAACCTATGATGATGAATTATTCGTGTGCCAAATATATGTTGATGATATTATCTTTGGCTGTACTAACCAACGTTACACTGACGAATTTGCCTATATGATGAGTGAAGAATATCAAATTTCTATGATGGGAGAATTGAAATTCTTCTTAGGTCTTCAAATTCGTCAACAGTGCAACGACATCTTCATATCCCAGGAGAAATACGTGAAGGATGTGTTGAGGAAATTTGGCATGCAAGATTGCAAAGGTGTCAAAATCCCTATGCCCACAAATGGCCATCTATGCACTGATGAAAATGGTATTGACTTTGATCAAAAGGTATACCGCTCCATGATTGGCTCTTTATTGTATGTATGTGCATCTAGGCCAGATATTATGCTTGTGTTTGCATGTGTGCCTGCTTTCAAGCTACACCAAAGGAATCACACCGTAAGGTTGTGAAGCATATTCTTCGATATCTAGCTCACACTCCAACACTTGGATTATGGTATCCCAAGGGCTTGGATTTTGATATCATTGGATATTCTGACTCTGACTATGCTGGTGATCGTGTGGACCGAAAGTCAACATCAGGCACATGCCATTTCCTCAGACATTCCTTGGTATGTTGGTCTTCGAAGGAACAGAACTGCGTATCACTCTCTACTGCTGAAGCTAAGTACATTGCTGCTGGTTCGTGTTGTGCTCAATTGCTATGGATGAAGCAAACCCTCAAGGACTACGACATCAATTTGAAGAACCGCCCTACTGTGACAATGAGAGTGCCATCAACATTGCTCATAGCCCAGTTCAGCACTCGAAGACAAAGTACATCCAGATTCATCATCATTTTCTTCGTGATCATGTGTTGAAGGGCGACATCTCTATCGAGCATGTGAAGACTGAAGAACAGCTAGCCGATATCTTCACAAAGCCCTTGGATGAGAGGAGATTTAGCAAGTTGCGGCGTGAGCTAAATATCTTAGAATCTTTGAATGTCCTTTGAAAAGGACACACATCCTAACACTTATGCAAAATTGATGACTTAGATGTGCAACACACAAAGTAACGTTTTTCTTCAATCAATGAAGACTAACCCTCTAAGTGTGAAGAAATTAATGAATAATTTGATTCTCAGAGCCCAATGACAATTTTACGCGGCCTATGAAATCATCATTCTTATACGGTGGGTGATGCCACCAACAAAAGTTGAAAATCTTCAATTTGAGTTTTTCTTCAGTTTTTGAAATTCCTCAGTTGTTCAAATTCTTCAACTTTGCAATGTCTTCACTCTTTCTGACCTTGTTCTTCATTGACTGTATATATATTTGAGTTTTCAGTCCTCTACAACATTCACTTATTGCTAATTCTTCAAGTTGATTTTTCTGCTAAGTGAATGTGATCGGACCCTTCCCCCTCTATGCTAAACTCAACCCAGTCTGTTCACAAATTCTTCATGTGCATTCTATTTGAAACATGTTCAAAATATTCACTGTGTCCTTGTCAGCTGAAGAATTTTTGAACAAAACTTTACAATTATCTTATCTAAATTTTCGGCGTTTGCCGCTCAAACCGTTTCGCATCCCACGATAATATTTATCTATTCACCCACAATCTCACACAATTGCCACCTCTCTGTACGTGGGTGACACATGTCGCTAGGATGAGAAGGGTCAGGGGCACGTTCGTCCATTTTCCTCAGGCGAGCGGTATTTTCACCTCGGCTATAAATACCCCTCACCCTCCTCAGACCGACTTTACCCCGCTCGACCTCACTCCCCTCGCTCGAGCTCTCTGACCTAGCACCGCCGCTACTTCCATCGTCTCCGGTGAGGAAGAGCTTCACTACCTCGACCCCATCGCCGTTGTACTCGCGCCGGCCGTGGAAATCTTCACTCCGCCGCCGCAGTAGCTGTCTTCCTCTGCCAAGTTAGGGCGTGGAAGATCTGAACAGACGAATTTCCAATCCACACCTTCTAGTTCTTCATCAACGGTAAATAAAATTTATTTTTACTGCCCTTGTTGATTCTTATGATTTCCACAAAATCTTCAAAAGGTTTTTATTCTTCAACTTCCACACACGCAAACACCTCACAAGCATCTGTTCTTGATCTGTTTCTCTAAGCAACATTTTTCTTCAAGATTCCTCAACTGTGTGGATTTCAATCTATACAACTCTGGAACCTAAGTCAAAGAATGCTTAGTGAAATTCCTCAAGACACCTCTAGTCAAATTCCCCAAACTTGTTCTTTTTGCAAAAACTTCTGAGAACGCATATGACCTCTCCAAATTCGTCGCACCTATACTCTGTTCATAGGTACTCATGTCCGCTGCTGAATCACTAGGTTCTCATCAACTTAACTCATTTGTAGCGTTCCTCAAACACAAATTGCATACCTCTTAATAAAATTCCATTGTTCAAAATCCTTAGCTAAAGAAAATGGCTGATGGAAAGAGACCTCAGAAGGGAGGCAAGAGACCTCAGAAGGGAGGCAAGAGACCAGAAGTAAATACAACATTTGAGATCCCTGATGACATTTATGAGGAATATTGCACTCCTGATGAAGCCAACCATGGCAAAGAGAACAAGAATAAGTGCAAGGTGCGCATACAGAGGATTGAGAGGAGATGGGCACAGGAATGGAGGGAGTACAGATATGTCACTCCAAAGTACATGAAGAAATTCGCACTACACCCTCCTTTCCCAAGACCTCTGCTACGTCTTAAGCTTGTGTTAGTTTTCCTTGAAGAGGAGAGGATGATGCAGCACAGTAGCGTAAGTATTTCCCTCAGTTTTTGAGAACCAAGGTATCAATCCAGAAGGAGGCCACGCGCAAGTCCCTCGTACCTGCACAAAACGATAGCTACTCGCAACCAATGCGATTAGGGGTTGTCAATCCCTTCACGGTCACTTACGAGAGTGAGATCTGATAGAGATAATATTTTTGGTATTTTTGGTATAAATATGCATAGTAAAAAAGTAAAGGCAAAATAAAAAGCAAAGCAAGTATAAAAGTGATGGAGATTGATATGATGAGAATAGACCCGGGGGCCATAGGTTTCACTAGTGGCTTCTCTCAAGAGCATAAGTATTCTACGGTGGGTGAACAAATTACTGTTGAGCAATTGTGAAATTGAGCATACTTATGAGGTTATCTAGGTATGATCATGTATATAGGCATCACGTCGAGACAATTAGATCGAAACGATTCTGCATCTACTACTATTACTCCACTCATCGACCGCTATCCAAAGCATGCATCTAGAGTATTAAGTTAAAAAGAGTAACGCCTTAAGCAAGATGACATGATGTAGAGGAATAAATTCATGCAATATGATAAATACGCCATCTTCTTATCCTCGATGGCAACAATACAATACGTGCCTTGCAACCCTTTACATCCTTTGGGTAAGGACACGCAAGATTGAACCCAAAGCCATGCACTTCTCCCATTACAAGAACTACCAATCTAGTTGGCCAAACCAAAAGGATAATTCAAGAGACTTGCAAAGATAACTCAATCATACATAAAAAGAATTCAGAGAAGATTCAAATATTATTCATAGATAAGCTGGATCATAAACCCACAATTCATCGGTCTCAACAAACACACCGCAAAAAAGAAGATTACATCGAATAGATCTCCATGAGAGAGGGGAGAACATTGTATTGAGATCCAAAAAGAGAGAAGAAGCCATCTAGCTACTAGCTATGGACCCGAAGGTCTGAAGTAAACTACTCACACTTCATCGGAGGGGCTATGGTGTTGATGTAGAAGCCCTCCATGGTGGATGCCCCCTCCGGCGAAGCTCCTAATGTGCCCCAAGATGGGATCTCGTGGATACAGGAAGGTACGTCGGTGGAATTAGGTTTTGGCTCTGTTACGATCGTTTGAAGTGCGTAGGTATATATAGGAGGAAGGAATGCGTCGGTGGAGCTTGAGGGGCCCTCGAGGCGGGCGCGCCCTGAGGCGCCCTCCACCCTCGTGACCGCCTCGTGGCTTTCTTGACGGAGGGTCCAAGTCTCCTGGGTCTTATCTAATAAGAAAATCACGTTCGCGAAGGTTTCATTCCGTTTGGACTCCGTTTGATATTCTGTTTCTTTGAAATACTGAAAAAGGCAAAAAACAACAATTCTTGGCTGGGCCTCTGGTTAATAGGTTAGTCCCAAAAATAATATAAAACTGGAAATAAATCCCATTATAGTCCAAATAAATAGATAATGTAGCATGGAGCAATCAAAAATTATAGATACGTTGGAGACGTATCAGGCATCCCCAAGCTTAATTCCTGCTCGTCCTCGAGTAGGTAAATGATAAAAAGAGAATTTTTGATGCGGAGTGATACTTTGGCATAATTTCAATGTAAATCTTCTTAATCATGGTATGAATATTCAGATCCGAAAGATTTAAGACAAAATTTCATATTGACATAAAAATAATAATATTTCAAGCATACTAATCAAAGTAATCATGTCTTCTCAAAATAGCATGGCAAAAGAAAGTTCATCCCTACAAAATCATATAGTTAGGCTATGCTTCATTTCACACAAAGATGTTCCCAACTTCTATACCCCCGATGACAAGCCAAGAAATTGTTTCATACTTAAATAATCTAAAACTTTTTCAACCTTCACGCAATACATGAGCGTGAGCCATGGATATAGCACTATGGGTGGAATAGAATATGATGATGGGAATTGTGTGGAAAAGACAAAAAAGGAGAAAGTCTCACATTGACGAGGATAATCAACGGGCTATGGAGATGCCCATCAATTGATGTCAACATGAGGAGTAGGGATTGCCATGCAACGGATGCACTAGAGCTATCAATGCTCAACAAAAGAAAACTAGTGGGTGTGCATCCAACTTGCTTGCTCATGAAGACCTAGGGCATTTTGAGGAAGCCCATCGTAGGAATATACAAGCCAAGTTCTATAACGAAAAATTCCCACTAGTATAGAAAGACAACTTATGAGACTCACTATATGAAAAACAAGGTGATACTTTGAAGCACAATATATGAGACTCACTACATGAAGAACAAGGTGCTACTTTGAAGCACAAGTGTGGAAAAAGAGATAGTAGCATTGCCCTTTTATTTTTTTATTTTTTTGGGCCTTTCTTTTTTTTTCTTTTTGTCTTTTCTCTTTTTTTATTTGGGCAATGCTCTAATAATGATGATGATCACACTTCTATTGATTACAACATAAGGATTACAACTCGAAACTAGAACAAGGTATGACTCTATATGAATGCCTCCGTGATGTATTGTGGATGGTGCAATGAATCAAGAGTGACATGTATGAAAAATAATGCATGGTGGCTTTGCCACAAATACGATGTCAACTACATGATCATGCAATGGCAATATGACAAAAGTAAAGTATGTCATGATGATGATGAACGGAACGGTGGAAAGTTGCATGGCAATATATCTCGGAATGGCTATGGAAATGCCATAATAGGTAGGTATGGTGGCTGTTTTGACGAAGATATAAGGAGGTTTATGTGTGAAAGAGTGTATCATATCACGGGGTTTGGATGCACCGGCGAAGTTTGCACCAACTCTCAAGGTGAGAAAGGGCAATGCACGGTACCGAAGAGGCTAGCAAAGGCGGAAAGGTAAAAGTGTTATAATCCATGGACTCAACATTAGTCAAAAGAACTCATATACTTATTGCAAAAATTTAGAAGTCATCAAAAATCAAGTACTACGCGCATGCTCCTAGGGGGATAGATTGGTAGGAAAAACCATCGCTCGTCCCCGACCGCCACTCATAAGGATGCACAAGCCAGGTACACTTCATGTTTCAAATTTTTACACAACTTTAACCATAATGCGGCATGCTATGGGATTTGCTAACTTCAACACAAGCATTTATCAAATTCACAACTACTCAACTAGCACGACTTTGATATTATCACCTCCATATCTCAAAACAATTATCAAGCATCAAACTTATCTTAGTATTCAACGCACTCAAAAGAAAGTTTCACATATCTTGAATACCAAGTATATTAACATTAAGAAAATTACCATGCTATTAATGACTCTCAAAATAATCTAAGTGAAGCATGAGAGATCAATAGTTTATTTAAAACAAATCCACCACCGTTCTCTAAAAGATCTAAGTGAAGCACTAGAGCAAAAATTATCACGCTCAAAAGATATAAGTGAAGCACTATGAGCAAAACTATCAAGCTCAAAAGATATAAGTGAAGTACATAGAGTATTCTATCAAATTCCAATTCATATATGGCTCTCTCAAAAGGTGTGTACAGCAAGGATGATTGTGGTAAACTAACAAGCAAAGATGCAAATAATACAAGACGCTCCAAGCAAAACACTTATCATGTGGTGAATAAAAATATAGCTCCAAGTAAATTACCGATGAAAGTGGACGAAAGAGGGGATGCCTTCCGGGCCATCCCAAGCTTTGACTTTTTGGTGTCCTTAGATTATCTTGGGGATGCTATGGGCATCCCCAAGCTTAGGCTCTTGACACTCCTTGTTCCATAATCCATCACAAAGAATTCATCCAAAACTTGAAAACTTCACAACACAAAACTCAATAGAAATCTCGTGAGCTCCGTTAGAGAAAGAAAACAAAATACTACTTTAAGGTACTGTAATGAACTAATTCTTTATTTATATTGGTGTTAAACCTACTGTATTCCAACTTCTCTATGGATTATAAACTATTTTACTAGCCATAGATTCATCAAAATAAGCAAACAACACACGCAAAACAGAATCTGTCAAAAACAGAACAGTCTGTAGTAATCTGTAACTAACGCAAACTTCTGGAACACAACAAATTCTACCAAAATTAGACGACCTGGAAAATTTGTTTATTGATCAGCAGCAATTGGAATCAGTATTTTATCACGTTCTGGTGATTTTTAACAATTCGGGCACTGAGCGCAAAGTTTCCGGAAATTACAGCAAGATCAAATAACTATAATCCAAGAAGATCCAATAGGTCTAGCTTGGCACAAACACTAATTAAAAGATAAAACCACATCTAATCAGAGGCTAGATGGATTATTTATTCCTAAACAGAAGCAAAAACAAAAAACTAAAAATAAAATTGGGTTGCCTCCCAACAAGCGCTATCGTTTAACGCCCCTAGCTAGGCATAAAAGCGAGGATAGATCTAGGTATTGCCATCTTTAATTTTCAGTTTTTTGCGGAGTCATGCTCGAACCGGGTGGTTCTTGCCGCTTCCCTTCATACTCAGAATTTTTAGATCTAAAGAATCCAACCGCTTATTACAAAGAGTAATCAACATATTCATGCGATGAAAATTTCCGCTAACACTTTTAAGAGGCTCAAGAGACTTTTGTAAAAAAATTGTTACTTCGCAAATCTTCTCAAACACTTGGGTTTCTTCCTGGGTAGGATGAGATCCTCCCTTTTGGGGTAGTGTTCCCACTATTCCCTCTATAATTTCATGCGCAATACTGGGATCAATCTCAATGAAATTTCCCTTGGCAATGCAATCCAAGAGTTGTCTATGCGTCATATTTAACCCAACATAAAAATTGCAAAGAAGAATTCTAAAGTTCACCTCTAGGGTGCACTTACGATAAGATTCCATCATCCTATACCAAGCATCTTTTAAGTTTTCTCCTTGCCTTAGCTTGAAGTGAAGAACTTCAAACTCGGGAGACATAGGAGCGGATAAGGAATTCGACATAACGAGAAGCAAGCAAACTAACACACGAGCAAACAAAAAAGGCAAAGGGAAAAAGAGGAGGAGATTGGGAAAGAGAGGGCGAATAAAACGGCAAGGGTGAAGTGGGGGAGAGGAAAACGGGAGGCAAATGGAAAATAATGTAATGCGAGAGATAGGGATTGTGATGGGTACTTGGTATGTTGACTTTTGCATAGACTCCCCGGCAACGGTGCCAGAAATCCTTCTTGCTACGTCTTGAGCTTGCGTTGGTTTTCCCCGAAGAGCAGAGGATGATGCAGCAGAGTAGCGTAAGTATTTCCCTCAGTTTTTGAGAACCAAGGTATCAATCCAGAAGGAGGCCACGCACAAGTCCCTCGTACCTGCACAAAACGATAGCTACTCGCAACCAACGCGATTAGGGGTTGTCAATCCCTTCACGGTCACTTACGAGAGTGAGATCTGATAGAGATAATATTTTTGGTATTTTTGGTATAGAGATGCAAAGTGAAAAGTAAAAAGAAAAGTAAAAACAAAGCAAGTATAATAGTGATGGAGATTGATATGAAGAGAATAGACCCGGGGGCCATGGGTTTCACTAGTGGTTTCTCTCAAGAGCATAAGTATTCTATGGTTGGTGAACAAATTATTGTTGAGCAATTGACAAAATGGAGCATAGTTATGAGTATATCTAGGTATGATCGTGTATATAGGCATCACGTCCGTGACAAGTAGATCAAAATGATTCTGCATCTACTACTATTACTCCACTAATCGACCGCTATCCAGCATGCATCTTGAGTATTAAGTTAAAAACAGAGTAACGCCTTAAGCAAGATGACATGATGTAGAGGAATAAATTCATGCAATATGATAAATACCCCATCTTGTTATCCTCAATGGCAACAATACAATACGTGCCTTGCAACCCTTTCTGTCACTGGGTAAGGACACCGCAAGATTGAACCCAAAGCTATGCACTTCTCCTATTGCAAGAACTACCAATCTAGTTGGTCAAACCAAACGGATAATTCAAAGAGACTTGCAAAGATAACTCAATCATACATAAAAGAATTCAGAGAAGATTCAAATATTATTCATAGATAAGCTAGATCATAAACCCACAATTCATCTGTCTCAACAAACACACCACAAAAAGAAGATTACATCGAATAGATCTCCACGAGAGAGGGGGAGAACATTGTATTTAGATCCAAAAAGAGAGATGAAGCCATCTAGCTACTAGCTATGGACCCGAAGGTCTGAAGTAAACTACTCACACTTCATCGGAGAGGCTATGGTGATGATGTAGAAGCCCTCCATGGTGGATGCCCCCTCCGTGAAGCTCGAACAGAGCCCCAAGATGGGATCTCATGGATACAGGAAGTTGCGGCGGTGGAATTAGGTTTTGGCTCCGTCTCGATCGCTTGGGGGTAATGAGGTATATATAGGAGGAAGGAGTACGTCGGTGGAGCAACAGGGGGCCCACGAGGCAGGGGGGCGCGCCCTAGGGGGGGCGCCCTCCACCCTCGTGACCGCCTCGTGGCTTTCTTGACGGAGGGTCCAAGTCTCCATGGTCTTATCTGATGAGAAAATCACGTTCCCGAAGGTTTCATTCCGTTTGGACTCCATTTGATATTATGTTTCTTCGAAATACTGAAAAAGGCAAAAAAAAAGCAATTCTGGGCTGGGCCTCCGGTTAATAGGTTAGTCCCAAAAATAATATAAAACTGGAAAATAAAGCCCATTATAGTCCAAAACAATAGATAAAGTAGCAGGTAGCAATAAAAAATTATAGATACGTTGGAGACGTATCAACCTCCATTGGCACCTGGCCAAGAAGCTGGTCCCACTAGCCTCAAGCGCGGTGAGGACTATCCTGATGAATGGGCTAAACGGCAAGCCAAGTTGGCCAAAATGGCTAAAAAAGCAGTGAGGAAATTCAAAGAAGATTCTGCTACTGCCGCTGCTAAGGCCTCTGCTAGCAAGCCTAAGAAGGCTATGCCCAAGAAACCTGCACACAATTCCAGTTCCTCAACAATGCCCGCATGGCCAGGTGCATCAAAGCCCTCACGGCAAATTCCTCAAGCAGCTCCAATCCCCCCCCCCCCCCCCCCCGCGGTTGCAAAACCTTTAGCTGCTACTAGAAAGTCCTCGGCACCTGCGCATCTCACCTCTTGCCAAAGGACGACTGGCATCTCAATTGCTTCAGGAGCATCTGCAAGTTCTTCAGCTCCTCCTCAGTCTTTAGCAGGCCCAACTTTGCTCAAGACAAAAGCCACTGCTGGACAAGGCACGAGACCAAGTCCTCACAAGAAGCATGTTGCCTTTCATGTGCCGTCAAGTGAAGACGAAGCTGATGATGAAGAACTAGCTAAAATCATCAGAGACAAACAACAATGGGCCGCTAGAGCCAAAGGCAGCAATGTGCCACTTTTACTGGATCCCAAGTTGATCCTAGACTTCATTGATCTTTGGCACAAGGATCCAAACACTACTATGCCTGATTTCAATATCAAAGCTGGCCAAATTCACATGTTGACAGCCTTCACAGGCGAGGAAAATGGAAGTTTGAGAAGGCCAGGCAACTGAAGAAAGCTCAGTACAAGAAAGAAAAGCGATTTCTGAAGAAGAATGTTGTCAAAATGACAACTGAAGAACTTGTGGCTATGCAAGCTGAGATCAAAACACTCAATGATGAATTTGACGCCTACCATGCAGAATGCTGGGAGCCAAGGTCAGGTTCGTCAAAATGGCAGAAAGATTCACCCCAAGCATTGCTGCCTCGACGCAACATGAATCTCCTTAGGCAGAAGCTTCTGCACAGCTCACTGAAGAACATGCAAGCACATCTGATGAAAATCATGCTGTTGATGATTCTGGCACCACCAGGGCTGATGAAAAAATTCCATCCGCTGAAGAAGCTGCCAGGGCAACCTCTAGTGTTGCTCCTGAAGAAGAAACCATGCCAGTTGAAGCATCTACTGCTGCGCCTGAAGACACTGACAATGCCAGGGCAACTGCATCAGTTGCGCCTAAGGAAAATGCACCAAATTCCTCTGCTCCTCCTGCACCAATGCCAAGTCCTATCATTCCTTCTGCATCAGAAGCGAAGAAAACCAAAGCTGCAGAGTGAGCAGCTGTGAAGAAAAGGAAAACATCTGCCTCCTTAGAGTCTTCAGCTCCAAAGAAAGTGAATACTTTGACAAGCTCTTATGAAAATCCAATTGATGTTGTTCCCGTGTCAAGCATGCCATCAAAGGAGATTGTTCCCTTTGGTGTGGATTATGAGATTCCAAGTGAATCTGATGAAGAAGATCATTCTGCTGCTTCATCAGAGCAGGTTGAAGAAGAAATTGAAGTTGACAATGTCACTCCTCTAGTATCATCGCCCATGCCTTAGTTCACAACTGAAGAGGCAGGTGTCGGTGTCAAAACCAGCGGATCTCGGGTAGGGGGTCCCGAACTGTGCGTCTAGGCGGATGGTAACAGGAGACAAGGGACACAATGTTTTTACCCAGGTTCGGGCCCTCTCGATGGAGGTATAACCCTACTCCTGCTTGATTAATATTGATGATATGGGTAGTACAATAGTGGATCTACCACGAGATCAGAGAGGCTAAACCCTAAAAGCTAGCCTATGGTATGATTGTTGTTCGTCCTACGTACTAAAACCCTCCGGTTTATATAGACACCGGAGAGGTTAGGAATACATGGAGTCAGTTACAATGGTAGGAGATCTACATATCCATATCGCCAAGCTTGCCTTCCACGCCAAGGAAAGTCCCATCCGGACACGGGACGAAGTCTTCAATCTTGTATCTTCATAGTCCAGAGTCCGCCAACGGTGATAGTTCGCCTATCTCGCACACCCCTAATCCAGGACTCCTCAAGAGCCCCGAACCAGGCTTCAATGGCGATGAGTCCGGCGCGTAGATTGTCTTCGGCATTGCGAGGCGGGTTCTTCTCCAATTCCATATACTTGTCGAATAGTATCCGGCTTCTGATAAATGCTGCGCTCCTTGGCTTCCACACCCAATAATGGCCATCTTCCACGTGTTTGAATGAATGCGAAAAGCCAGGGTATTTTTACACTTATCCCCCTAGCTGCGCAAATGAGACGCCTATAAAAGGGCCGAGGATCTAGATCCGAGTCACACCATCCCCCCTCCGCAAGCTTTCATCGGAGCGCCTCTGACAAAAATCCATTCCATCATGGACAGTCGACGCGGCTCCTCCTCTCGCGCTCCCAGCCCTTAGCCTGGAAATTGGGAGAGATGCTCAGTCCCGCATAGCGAGCTAGTGACACTCCAAACCAAGGGATTTCTTCCCCCGGCCTTCATGGTTCCGGTTCGAGCCGGACTCGCCACCTATAAGGGAAGAAAGCAAGCGGAGAGTGCTCCCGATGCCTCCAAAGGAGAGCGGGTATGCTTTGTCTCTTATCTAGTAAGAGGACTCAGATTTCCAATTCATCCGTTTCTCCGGGGGCTCTTGGAGTTCTATGGCCTCCAGCTGCACCACCTTACACCTGCCTCCATTTTGCACATCGCGGGCTTCGTGGCCCTTTGCGAACTGTTCTTGGGCGTCGAGGCTCATTTTGCGCTGTGGAAGAGATTATTCTGCCTTGTACCCCGTTCTCATGAGGGGTCAATATATCAAGTGGGCGGAGCCGAGCTATGGCGCATCGCCGGGACCGAATATCTATCCGGAACCCCAAAGAAGGCGTCCGAAGACTGGCCTTCGGAATGGTTTTATATAGAAGTCGTCATGCTGCCAGATCCTGTTCGGATCGGTCTCCCGGAGTTCAGCAATGCTCCTTTGAAGAAATGCCTGAGTTGGCGCCCATGAGCTCCCGGAGGGAAGACGACAGGACGCCCTTTACGATGAGCCGAATAAGATTGTTAGCTCATTCCGGACTGACCATGATCGGTGTCATGGCCACATGTATTATGCGGGGGGTGTAGCCGCTCCATTATAGGGGCCATCCCATGTGGGATTTCAACGGGGAGGACGATGCCACCCGTCATGGCCGTAAGGGGCCGGGATCGGTCACCGATCTGGTGAAGATCTTGTCCGCGCTGTACAAGGGAGAAGAGGAACATTTTCTCCGTGTCAGTCCATTGAATGGATTTTCTATGAACAATCCTCGAAGCCGGGTAAGCGGACATTTCTTTTTTGCACATCTGATCCGTATTCCCATGGTTAGGTATCTCATTTTGTAATTTTGACACAGGAACTGCGCCAGGCCGTAAAAGATATAAACAACCCGCCTCCACAACCCGAGGATCCGGAACGGCTCCTCGATCCGGCCTCCCAAGAGGATCCGGACATATTGGTGGAGCTGATTGATGGGGTATTTCACCAACTGAGCATCGATAATGCCTTGGTTGCCATTACGGCCGATTACCCCGGAATACTTCCAGCCTCGCAGGTAACTGAGACCGAGGTCCCAATACTCTGATAATGACCCATCCGTGCTTATTTTTTATCATTCTATACCAATGGTGCTTCGCAGGGGGTGCCTTCGAGGCAGGAGGCCGAGCCCGCGGCCAGCCAACAAGGGGCAACGGCCCCGCAGCTAAAAAGAAGTGCGGTCCGGATCAAAACGCTGCCGCATAGCGGTATGGCGTGTCACCATATTCCCAGGATTGATTCCTCGAAGGCGATTAACGCTGGTGCTCTTTTCAGGAAAAAGAGTGCTCGCCGGACTGTGTCCGGAGAGGTTGCCAATCGAGCCTCCGCCAGCCAGGCTCCAAAGCCGGGTCCAGAAGCGGAGGCGAGCACGAGGCGTGCGTCGGATGCTCCTCCGACAGAGGATGCCGATAGATTGTCCGCCACCAACTCCGAGGTGGAGAGCGCCATGAATCACAAAGGCGCGCCACGGACAGTTCTTTGTGACGCATGTTTCTCCCGAGAGGCATTGAATGCCTTCAATTCGGGAGATGCGCACCTCCGTGCCGCTCAAGATGGTCTAGCCAGAGCCACGGAGCAGTATGTAAAGGACATAAGGGTGAGGAAATTTGACAGTTATATATGCCAGTAGCCCCCGAGACTTAAAATAGTTAGAATAACTGATTTAAGGATCATTTGTTATGCAGGATCTTACAAAAAAGAATACCCGACTGTCTCAGGAGCTTGAAGAATGCAAGGCCCAACTTGAGGCCGCACTAGCCACTACAAGGAGAGCCATAGAGACCCCCTCTGGTAATATATGCTTCAAAAGATAAGTAGTTTGTGAAGTGCGGCGTGTGTGAAAATCTGACAATAATATTGCAGATGGCGCCGGAATAGATCCGGACAAGCAACAGCTCTTGTGTCGGTTGAAGGCCGGCGAGAATGTGCTTACAAGGGTGAGGCAAGAGAAAAATAATCTCCAAGATGCCAACACCCAGCTGGGTGAGGAACTAAAGGATGTTCGTGCCCAGCTGTCTGACTCCGTGAAGGAGAATCGGCGACTTCGTCACGGCATTTATAGTAAGTGCTTGAGCGAACTTTGAAAAAGAGTTCGGCGAGGAAGTCAACTAACAGAGTTATGTTTGTAGGTATGCTCATGGGTCGTCCTGCAGAGGAAATGCCCGGTTCTAGGGGTGACCTTCTTCCCGAAGTTATTGCAACCGCACGAACGAAGTTCGGCAGGTGATGAAAGGCGTCGCACAGGCCTTGTGGCCGTCTATCTCCCTGCCCGAAGGCCTTGGAGAGCTTGCAGAGAAGCTTCAGGGAGCACGGTGGTGCTTCCGACTATGGAAGATATCGGCCTGTCGTCAAGGCGCCAGGGAGGCCTGGGCCATGGTGAAGACGCGGTACACGAAGGCGGACCCAAACCACATGGCCGAGGTCGGACCTGTGGGGCCCGATGGGAAGGAGATCCCTGTGAGCTTAGTGTACGGCCAAGTAGAGTTGGCCGCCAAGTATTCCCAGGAGGACTGTAAACTAGACAGCCTATTAGATGGCATTGAAGAGGAATACAATCAGTCAATTTTACTATGTCAAAAATGACATGTAAAATGCCTTCTAGCCGGATTGTAGATCTTTTGTCGTAGCGGACCTTTTTGCTTCAACCTTGGGGACCCAATAGTCTGGAGTGTGTCCGAATACCCTCGCGGTTATGTAAAAACCGGGGCATGCGAGGAGACCAGGCGTAGGGGTCATGAGTGCTTTATCAGACAAGTGCCCAACTAGTTATGTTATATTACATGGTTAGTAAGAAACATCTTCCAGGAGAATAGTTCCGTTAGGGTTCCTTTCCCTAGGAGGCATGCTCTAAAGTGCATGTCCTGACTGCGAAAAAAGCGTAAAAGCATCCGGGGCAGATAAATGAAAAAATAAAAATCGCCTTTTAGTTCACCGACCAAATATTCCCTTAAGAACGCTTAGCTTTCGGCTTCACCTGCTGAGGTACACGTCCGTGACCGGCGGTAACAATCACAGAGGTGCTCCCTTTACCACCTAGCCAAACAATCGGGAACGTAGGGGTAAGCACAGGAGCCAGGCAACCCAGCTTGGCCAAAACTTAAGTCATATCGATGCATATAATGGTGAATAAAAGGTACATGCGAAAGTGTGACACATGTGTTGGGCATAAAGCCCGTATAAATAAGCTTCTGTTAAAGAAGCCCCAAGGTATAATGAGCGCGTATAGCGCGTCAAGTGTGTGCCAACAATGCGCAAACGAGCATTTAACGGCTTTGGAAAAAAAGGAGGAAGAAGGAGAGAAATAAAAGACATCTTAATGTATAAAATATAGACGGAGGAAGGAGACGAACTCGGAATCCGGCGCTAGGCGTAGAATCTTTGGAGACGGGCTGCGTTCCATAGGTTCGGCTCGAGTCGGTTATCCGATGCGTTTCGCAGACGGTACGCTCCGCCGGTCAGGAATTGGTCGATGATGAAGGGACCCTCCCATTTGGGCTTGAGTTTGTCCTTTTTCTTTGTCCGGCAGGCGTAGAACTAGTTCGCCAACATTGTAAGCTTTGGCCCGTGCATTTCCTCGCTTTGATATCTTCGAGTCTGCTGTTGATAGAATGCGGAACGAGCTTTTGCCACGCCGCGTTCCTCCTCCAAGCCGTCCAAACTGTCCCTGCCGATCGAGCTCGGCTTCTCTTTCTTCGTATATGCGCACGCCGAGGTGAGTCATGAATTATGTCGCAGGCAAAACTGCCTCTGCGCCAGATACCATAAAAAATGGTGTGAATCCGGTAGTGCGATTCGGCGTGGTCCGCAGCCCCCAGAATACGGAGTCGAGCTCCTCAACCCAGTGCGTGTTAGATTCCTTGAGGGACCGCACTAGTCTGGGTTTAATGTTGTCGGATTTTGGGTTCCGGCAGACCCTTAAGGTTCGAACTCTGGGGTGCGCGCGGAGATCCAACCCTCCACCGTCTCGTACCTCGCCGAATCGCAATGACCTAAACTACTAGCAAGAACAACGCAAGAGACGCAAGATTTATACTAGTTCGGGCCACCGTTGTGGTGTAATACCCTACTCTAGTTTGTGGTGTGTGGATTGCCTCTGGGGCTGATGAAGAAAGATGCGAGGGAAGAAACAGCCTCGCGAGGGTCTGTTCTTGGTGGGTGTGATGAACTGCTAAGTGGTAACCCGTCGCTCTAGCCTGAGGAGCGGGTTTCTCTCTCTCTCTCTGGATTCCGAATGCTCGATCTGATCGTCCCCTGTCCCCGAGTGTGGCTACCCCTATTTATAGGCGAAGGCCCTGGGCCTCTTCCCAAATATTGAGCGGGAAGGGTGCCAACAATTGGCCATTTTGAAGGGGAACAGCGGGTACACTTATCCTGACTAAAGTTGGTCCTCGCCGCCAAAGGCTCGTGATGACGCCTTTGCTTGGGCTCCATGATGATCGCATTCCAGCCGTTGGGCTGGTCTTGGTCTTGTTGCACCAAACGGATGCCTTTGCTCGATACCCTTGCTCGCGCTTGCCCCCTTTGCACCAAAGAGGAAAGGAGGACATCAGCGTGGGCGCCTCGGGCGCCCTTGGTCGTCACGGCTTACGTCACGGGCACCTCACGAGGTACCCCGCCTTGAGTTCTCCGCCTCCTCATGAGCCAGCCTGACGAGGCCGCGCCTGAGGAAGCTCTTGGTCATCCGCCCCGCGAGGCTTGGCCCCTCGCGAGGGTCTTGAGCTTGTGTTGATGAAGATGGGCCTGGGCCTCCTTTGAGCCACGCGGCAGGCCGCAGCGAGCAAGTCTGGGACCCCTGCTCCCGTAACGCCGACAAGAGCCCGGGCCACGACGCTGTTCGGACTTGGCGTCGCAGAGGCGAAAGGGCAAGTCTTGACGTCAAGGGTCCTAACAGCCTGCGGCCTTGGGCGCCGCGTGGCGGTTGATTGGACGTGGGCGCACTGCATTCCCCACGACGCCTTGGTAACCGCCCGGATTCGACAAGTCCTTGCATGCAGAGTTGGGCATGATGACTGGTGATCGTGGAGGCCGACGGTTGGCCTTCGCCGGCTATAAGTACGGAACGGCGCGTGCCCTTCCAGTCTATCCTTTCTTGTTTCTCCTTCTTCTCGATGGCTCCACCAAGGAAGTTCTCGGCTGCAGAGAAGGGGAAGGGCCGCCAGATCGAATCTTCCTCTCCTCCGCCTAAGCGTGGTCGAGGTCGCCCTCGCAAGCACCCCGTGGCCTCCACGGCGGTCTCCCGCGGTCGTGAGGGAGGCTCTCAACATGGCGACGAGCGGCTGGCCATGGTTGGAGGGCGTGCCCCGGCCGCTCGTCCCCCGAGGCCGCGCCTCCACGCTGTTGAAGCGCTGCCGGAGTTCTTGGTGAGGGTAGAGGAGCCGTTCAGCGTCCGACTTCAGCTCCCGTGCTTCCTCCTGGGTGAGCTCCCAGATGGCGCCCCGAGTGGCCTCTGGCTCCAGGCAGATGGCTGTTGCAGCCGGGCTTCGTGGGCTTCTCTGAGGTCTCGCTGCAGGGAACTTGTTCCCGGCCCATGGTCGGCAGACGTCACAGCGCGCGTGGTCTCCGTCGCCGGTGCTCCCTGCACTTCAAGTATGATGGCGACGCCACCCTCTACGTGAGGGTGTTCAGGGAAGACGGCCGCCGCAGGGGGTGCTGCCCTGAGGACGACGACCGCGGCCGAGGACTCAGCCCTGGCGTGGGCGGAGGGGGCAGCGTGCGGGCGGCTAGCGATGCCCGCGACTCCCCACGCTTCACCAGCTCTTCTTCGGGTGGCGATTCTTCCAGCAGCGGCCGCGGCCAGCCCCCACGCCGCCGCGCCTGCTTGGGGGGTGGCAGCGGGTCCGCTCGTCGCCACGCCTCGGTGAAGCGCGAGATGGAGCCCGACTGAGCTCCGGAGGCGGCTCGGGCCTCCCAAGAGAGCCGGCACAGGGCGTGCTTCACCTGCTTTTGTCTTTTTCTTTCCTTTTCTCCTGCGTAAAAAGGGAACAATGTTCGGCCCCGTGGGGGCGTGTTTAGGGCAACGCCCTTAATTAATGTACTGCTTTTGTTATCCTATTACTGTTCCCTTCTGCCGTGCGCTCATTCACAAGCGAACCCCGATCGTGGTCGCGTGGGCGGCCGACCCTGGCCCCGTGTTCGCGTTGTGCTGCCCGTGAGGCATGGCTAGGAGGGGTGCTCCAGCCGCGGGCCAGGGCCGTGAAACTGAGCGATAAGGGTAGGAACACCCGCGGGGGCTCCCGAGGCTTCTGCCTCGCGAGCCCCCACGCAAGAGAAACCGAGGCAGGAGGGCGAAAAAGATCGAAGGACCACGGACCAAAACGGGGCGATAGTTTCGATAAAAACTTCAAATGGGAATAACCAGTCAACTGCAGAAAGCAAATGAAAAAGCCGCGTCCGGCACCTAGTCTAGTCTTGGACGTCTTCTCACCAGCGCGGAGCTAAGTGCTGCTACTGGGCGTAGGAGGGAGCCCCAGGGCCTGAGGCCGGCACCCCTGAGACTCCGGGGCATGTACAGCCCCACTCATTGTTACGTGAGAGTGTCACGGGGCGGTGAGCTTCACAGCACCTGGCCTTCTTCACGTGCTCCGTGCCTTTCCTCCGTAAGCAAGCTTCACGGGCGTTCGCCCTCTTCACAGCTCTAGGCCTTTCCCAAGAGGTGAGCTTCACAGCATTCGCCTTCTTCACGAGCTCGGGCCTTTTCCAAAAGATGCACTTCATAGGCATTCGCCTTCTTCACGTGCCTGGGCCTTTTCCAAAAAGATGCACTTCACAGGCATTCGCCTTCTTCACAGGCTCTGGGCCTTTTCCAAAAAGATGAACTTCATAGGCATTCGCCTTCTTCACAGGCTCTGGGCCTTTTCCAAAAAGATGAACTTTACAGGCATTCGCCTTCTTCACAGGCTCTGGGCCTTTTCCAAAAATATGAACTTCACAGGCATTCGCCTTCTTCACAGGCTCTGGGCCTTTCAGGGGTAGAACTTCCGGAGGTGCTGGATGTTCCACGCGTTTTGAATAGGTACTCCCTCTTGCGTCTCCAAGCGCACGGAGCCATGCCTGGAAACATGAACAACCTTGAATGGTCCCTCCCACATGAGAGAGAGCTTATGCAGTCCCTCCCTGGAGAGGACCTGTCGGAGCACGAGGTCTCCTACCTCGAGAGTCCTGGGGCGGATGTTGCGGCAGTGGTATCGCCAGAGTGCTTGCTGGTACCTTGCCGCTCGCAGAGCAGCTTCCCGACGGCGCTCCTCCCCCAGCACAAGAGCCGTCCCCCGCATGGCGCCCTGCTACGTTTCATCGAACGCCAGGACCCGCGCGGATCGACGCTTGACCTCGTGAGGGAGGACTGCTTCGGCTCGGTAGACCAGGAAGAAGGGGGTCTCTCCAGTTGGCTTGGTCGCAGTTGTGCGGATGGACCATAGCACGAAGGGGAGCTCGTCGTACCAGCCCCTGCCGCAGGCTTCCAGCTTCTTCTTGAACGTCCTGGTCTTGAGGCCTCTCAGGACCTCTGCATTGGCCCGTTCGGCATGTCCATTCCTGCGGGGGTGTGCCACCGAAGCGTAGCATATCTGTGTTCCAAGGTTAGCGCAGTATGTTTTAAAAAGTTTACTGGTGAACTGCGAACCGTTGTCGGTGATGATGCGGTTCGGCACTCCGAACCGGCTCACGATGCCTTTGATGAACTTGACCGCAGAACCAGCGGGGATGGCGCGGGCGGCCTCGACTTCGGCCCACTTGGTGAATTTGTCCACGGCGACGTAGAGGTAGCGATAGCCCCTGGCGCCCGAGGGAAAGGGCCCGTAATGTCTAGCCCCTGCATCGCGAATGGCCAAGTGAGGGGAATGGTTTGCGTGCCTCCCGCTGGTGGTGGATCTGCTTGGCATGGAATTGGCAAGCCTCGCAAGCCTTCACGAGGTCGATGGCGTCATTGAGCGCGGTGGGCCAATAGAAACCGCTGCGAAACGCCTTCCCGACAAGGGTCCGTGACGATGAATGGTGCCCACAATCTCCGCCATGTATATCTGCCAATAAATCCTTCCCCTGTTTTCTGGTGATGCAGCGTAGGGATACATCGTTTGGTCGTCTCCGGTAAAGCTCTCCATCCATGATGCTGTCAGATGTGGCTTGCCGCGCCACACGCCTGCCTCCTCCTCCTTCTCTCGCAAAGTCCCACGCTGTTAAGTAACTCTTGAGCTCCATGATCCAGCACTCCTCTTGAGGTTCCATTGTTAGAGCAAAGGCGTGCTCCCGAGGCCGGGCCACAGTGCCGGGCTCCCGAGGTCGGAGGCCGAGGGAGCTCCTCCCGAGGCTGTGCCTTGCTTGATAATGGCGGCAGGGTGAGGGCTTGAAGAGCCGTTCCTCAAAGACACCCGGCTCACTGGGTAACCTCCTGGAGGCTCGTTTGGCGATGTCGTCGGCCTCTTGATTGGTGCCACGGGCACGTCTTGCAGCTCCAACCCCGTAATCTGCTTTCTCCATCCTGCGGACCTCCGCAAGGTAGGCCTCCATGTGTTCATCCCTTGGCTCGTACACCTTGTTGGAGAAATTGACGAGGAGCTGCGAATCGCCCTTGATGGTAAGGCGCTTCACCCCTGTGGCAGCGGCAGCCTTCGCAGACCTGCTATCAGCCCCTCGTATTCTCGCTATATTGTTGGAGACCTTCTCGCCATGCCGAAACAGAGCTGCACGGCATAGTAGAGCTTGTCCTGAGAGGGGGATATGAGTACTGCCCCAGGCCCAGCGCCCTGTCTGGAGAACGCTCCGTCGAAGTACATGACCCAACCTTCTGGCGCTTCGCTTCCTGGGGAGAGGGACCGATCCTCGCCGGCCCTGAGGCCCGGCGCTTCTGTCCATTTGGCCACAAAATCTGCCAGCGCGGCCCCCTTGATGACTCCGGTCGTACTGAACTCGAGCTGGAATGCTTGCAGCTCAATGTTCCACTCGGCAACCCTTCCTGCCGAGTTGGGGCTCCTGAGCACCCTCTCCAGGGGGTATGCCGAGACAACCTTGATTGATGACCACGGAAGTAGTGCCGCAGCTTATGAAAGCCACTAGGAGTGCCAGGAGGAGCTTTTGCGGCATGGGGTACCGTGCCCTCGCATCCCGTGAGCACGGCATCGACGGCACACCGGGTGCTCGACGAGGTTAGGGGCGTTGGTACTGGTGGCGTCCTCCGGAAGCGGTGGTGCCTCCTGAGGTGTCGGCGCCTCTGGAAGCTGGGTGCTTGGACGGGAGGTCCCCCCCGCCCTTGGTGCGCTCTCCTGTGACGGCTGATCTTCCTCCATTGCGGTGCTGACTTTTGCTAGTTCCTTCTGATTCGGTACTGCCTTAGCTCGGGTGGCCGCCGTGGTCTTGGCCTGACGCTCCTCCCTAACCGCCACTAGAGCAGCGCTAGCAGAGTAAGGAGTGGCGGCGAGGTAGAGTACCAAGGGCTCCTGAGGGCGCGGGGCCACCATCACTGGAGGGCTGGTCAGGTACCTCTTGAGGTCTTGAAAGCGCTTGGTCGGCCTCTTCACCACTCGAAGGGCCCTTTTTCTTCATCACCGAAGAAAGGCAGCGCCCGCTCCCCCAATTGGGAGATGAAACGGCCCAAGACTGCTACGCGCCGTGAGCTTCTCAGATCTCCCTGAGGGTCTTTGGTGGACTCATGTCTTCCACTGCCTTGACCTTTTCTGGGTTGGCCTCGATGCCTCGGTGGGACACGAGAAAACCAAGGAGCTTGCCTGAGGGAACTCCAAACACGCACTTTTCTGGGTTGAGTCGCAGGCTCACTGCGTTGAGGCTCGCGAAGGTTTCTTCCAGGTCTTGTATTAAGGTCTTGGCCTCACAAGAGTTCACCACGATGTCGTCGACGTACGCCTCCACATTCTTCCCGAGTTGCGGGTCCAAGGTGATGTGCATGAGCCGCTGGAAGGTTGCCCCTGCGTTGCACAACTCGAATGGCATGGAGGTATAGCAGTATACTCCACACGGGGTCAGGAAGGCGGTCTTCTCCACGTCTTCCACCGCCATCTTGATTTGGTGATACCCCGAAAAGGCGTCCAAGAAGCACAACAGGTCACACTCGGCGGTGGAATCGACGATCTGGTCGATGCGAGGGAATGGAAATGGATCCTGTGGGCATGCTTTGTTGAGGTTGGTAAAGTCGACACACATACGCTCCTTTCCTCCCTTCTTCGGCACCACCACGGGGTTGGCCAACCAATCTGGGTATCGGACCTCGCGGATAACCCCCGCGGCCTCTAGCTTGCGGGTCTCTTGGACAATGAAGGCCTGCTTTTCGGTGGACTGCCTCCTCGCTTTCTGCTTCACTGGACGCACGTTGGGGCACACGTTGAGGTGGTGCTCGATCACGCCCCGTGGAATCCCAGCTAGCTGATCGGGCTCCCAGGCGAACACCTTCTTGTTCGCACGCAGGAACTTGACAAGGGCTTCCTCCTGCTCGGGCTCGAGGTTGGCGCCTATGGTGAAGGTGGCGTTTGTGGACCCGTCCTCATCGACGGGCATCTGCTTGGTCTCCGCCTTGTCTTGGGTGAACAACTGCTTCTTCTTGGTCGGTGCAGCCCCCTTGGGCTTGGGGGCTTCCGCATCGGCGGGCTGTGCTGCAGCCGCCGTCCTGAGGGTGAGCTGGCGCTTGCAGGCCAAGACCTTCGGTCTCCCCTGCACGGTGAGGACGCCACTGCTCCCCGGCGTCTTCATGAGGTTGTACCCCGGGTGGGTTGCGGCCATGAATTTGGCCAATGCCGGATAGCCGAGGACGGCGTTGTAGGGGAGGCCGATGGGGTCGATGTCGAAGTTGACCAATTCCGTGCGGAAGTTGTCGTAGGTGCCGAAGGTCACCGGAAGCCGGATTTGCCCCAAGGAGCTGAATGACCCTCCTCCTACGCCCGAAAAAGGTCGGCTGTGCAGCAGCCGCTCCCTGGGTATACAGAGGAGATTGAAGGCCTCGACCGAGAGTACATTGAGGCCGGCGCCGCCGTCGATGAGGGTCCTGGTGACGGCGACCTGGCAGATGGTAGGTGTGCAGAGCAGCGGGAGTGCGCCCGAGCCGGCCGAGTTGGCGGCGTGGTCTTGAGAGTCGAAGGTCAGCCCGGCCGACGACCCCGTCCGGCCTGAGGGAGCCCCCTGCCGCGTGGAGGTTGCGCCGACCCGGCAGACGAATGTCTTGACATGGCGGCTGGAGTGCGGCGCCTGTGAGCCGCCGAGGAGGGCCGCGACGAGTGGAGAAGCCGACGCGAGGGGGCGGGCGACCAGGGAGCCGCGCGGCCTCCCCCATGTGGTCTCCGGGGAGCGCAGGGGCGGTGCTTGCTGCCCGTCCCCCGTCGGGCCGATGGCGGTGTTGACGGCGGGTGACGGGGAACGACGAGGGCGCCCGCTGACGGGAGCGACCCGGGAGACGTGGGAGGTGAGGGCGGCTCGGCGCTTGGTGCGGGCCCGACGAGCGTCGGACATGGTTGCGGTGGCCGGGGAAGAACGAGGCGATGAAAGGCAGATTCCGGCGCACCCCTACCTGGCGCGCCAAATGTCGGATTTCGGGTTCCGGCAGACCCTTAAGTGTCGAACTCGGGGGTGCGCGCGTAGAGCCAACCCTCCACCGTCTCGTACCTCGCCGAATCGCAGGGACCTAAACTACTAGCAAGAACAACGCAAGAGACGCAAGATTTATACTAGTTTGGGCCACCGTTGTGGTGTAATACCCTACTCTAGTTTGTGGTGTGTGGATTGCCTCTGGGGCTGATGAAGAACAGTACAGGGAAGAACAACCTCGCGAGGGTCTGTTCTTGGTGGGTGTGATGAACTGCTAAGTGGTAACCCGTCGCTCTAGCCTGAGGAGTGGGTTTCTCTCTGTCTCTCTGGATTCCGAATGCTCGATCCGATCGTCCCCTGTCCCCGAGTGTGGCTACCCCTATTTATAGGCGAAGGCCCTGGGCCTCTTCCCAAATATTGAGCGGGAAGGGCGCCAACAATTGGCCATTTTGAAGGGGAACAACGGGTACACTTATCCTGACTAAAGTTGGTCCTCGCCTGCCAAAGGCTCTGGTGATGACGCCTGCTTGGGCTCCACGACGACTGCATTCCAGCCGTTGGGGCTGGTCTTGGTCTTGTTGCACCGAAACGGATGCCTTTGCCTGATACCCTTGCCTACGCTTGCCCCCTTTGCACCAAAGAGGAAAGGAGGACGCTGCATGGGCTGGCGCTCGACTGGCGCCCTTGGTCGTCACGGCTTACGTCACGAGCACCTCGCGAGGTACCCCGCCTTGAGTTATTCACCTCCTCATGAGCCAGCCTGACGAGGACGCGCCTGAGGAAGCTCTTGGTCGTCCGCCCCACGAGGCTTGGCCCCTCGCGAGGGTCTTGAGCTTGTGTTGATGAAGATGGGCCGTCCTGGGCCTCCTTTGAGCCACGCCGCAGGCCGCAGGCAGGCAAGTCTGGGGACCCCCATTCCTAGAACGCCGACAAATGTCGCTCATGATTAGACCGTTTGCTCGCTCGACTTGACCGTTAGTTTGGGGGTGATAGGCTGAAGCGTAGTCGAGCTTGATGCCCATGTTTTTGCACCAGAGTTTGACCTCGTCGGCCGTGAAGTTCGTGCCGTTATCAGTGATGATGCTATGGGGGGCCAGAACGGTGTACTACCCCGATATAAAGTCTATCACCGGTCCGGATTTGGCCGTATTCTGTGCTTGGCCTCTATCCATTTGGTGAATTTATCCACCATGACCAATAGGTATTTTTGCTTGTGGGTTCCTCCTTTAAGGGGTCCAACCATGTCAAGCCCCTGCACCGCAAAGGGCCGGTGATGGGTATAGTTTTGAGGGCGGTGGGTGGCATGTGGCTTTGATTAGCAAAGAGCTGGCAACCGACGCATCATTGGACAAAGTCCTGAGCATCTGCCGGGCCGTCGGCCATTAAAATCCTGTCTGGAAGGCCTTGCCTACAAGGGCCGGGCTGCGGCATGGTGCCCACCGAGTCCGGCATGAATTTCAGCCAGGAGATTCCGCCCTTCCTCTTCTGAGATACACCTTTGAAGGACTCCGGTTGTGCTTTTCTTATAAAGCTCTCCCTCATGGACCTTATAGGCTTTAGACCGCCCCACTATGCAGCGGGCCTCGTTTTGGTCCTCGGGAAGTTCCTGCCTAGTTAGGTAGGCTAGGAATGGTTCTGTCCACGGGGCAATGACTGCCATTATTACGTGGGCTGACGGTGTTATTTCGTTGGCGGAACCATCAACTATGTCGGAATGTTCAGTGTGGGGCAGTGTGGTTGGGTCCGGGTTGTTATTTCCGGACTCTCCCTCCCATAATACGGATGGCTTGAAAAGCCTCTCTAGGAAGATGTTGGGGGGGACGGCATCGCGCTTTGCGCTAGTGCGTGCCAACACGTCCGCTGCCTGGTTGTTATCCCGGGCTATATGGTGAAATTCGAGCCCCTCAAACCGAGCTGACATTTTTAGGACGGCATTGCAATAAGCTGCCATTTTCGGATCCTTGGCATCAAAGTCCCCTTTTATTTGGGATATCGCGCGGTTCGAATCCCCGCGCACCTCTAGGCGTTGAATGCCCATGGAGACGGCCATCCGGAGACCATGTAGGAGGGCCTCGTATTCGGCTGCGTTGTTGGAGTCCGTGTACATTATTTGAAGTATGTATTGGACTGTATCTCCGGTTGGGGACGTCAGAACGACGCCAGCCCCCAGGACAGCCAACATTTTGGAGCCGTCGAAGTGCATGATCCAGTTGGAATATGCGCCATTAACTTTAGGGAGTTCGGCTTCAGTCCATTCGACGACGAAGTCAGCCAAAACTTGCGACTTAATAGCTCGCCGTGGCTTGTAGGTTATGTCGAACGGGAGGAGCTCAATGGCCCATTTAGCAATCCGGCCCGTTGCGTCGCGATTGTTTATAATGTCATTAAGAGGTACTTCGGAGGCTACTATTATCGAACACTCTTGAAAGTAGTGTCGCAGCTTCCGGGATGCCATGAACACCGCGTATGCTATCTTTTTATAATGCGGGTACCGTGACTTGCATGGAGTTAGGACAGTGGACACGTAGTAAACTGGTTTTTGGAGAGGGAACTTGTGTCCGTCCGTTTCTCGTTCGACAACGAGTACCGTGCTTACAACTTGATGGGTTGCTGCGATCTATAATAGCATTGGTTCGCCCATGTTGGGCGCGGCCAGGACCGGATTTTTTGCCAATATGGCTTTGATTTCTTCGAGTCCGGCCGTGGCGGCATCCATCCACTCGAATTGTTCGGTCTTGGCGGAGGAGGCGATAAAGGGTAATGCCTTTTCTCCTAAGCGGAGATAAAGCGGCTTAGAGCCGCCACGCGTCGATCAATTTTGTATTGGTTTGAGGTCTTTGGGGATATCCAATTGTGACAGAGCTCGGATCTTGGTTGGGTTTGCTTCAATTCCTCTACCGGATACAATGAAGCCCAAGAGCTTTCCGGTTGGGGATTATTCCTCTAAAGGTTGTGCTGCTTTGCTCAATGCGGCTCTAGTCAATTTCCATTTTTCGAAGGGTTTCCTCGTAGATGAGGTTTAATCCGCTGCCGCCATCCATGAGTACCTTGGTAAGGCGAAAGCCGTCCACTATTGGACTGAGGACCAATGCGGCTGGTGCTCGGGCTGTTTGGATTTTAGGTTCGGCACTGGCGTTAAAGGTAATAGCCGTGTCACTCCATGGATTTATTGTTGCTATCTGGTAGACTTCGGCAAGGCTGCGGAGTGTTCATTTCCGCATATTATTTGATGCAAAAGTCTCGAAGACTGTTAATACCGTATTGGTATTGCTGGGCTGGTGCTCTGGAGCTAAAAGCTCTTCGCCACTTTTGGCCACTTGCCGTAGTATCCAACATGCTCTAAGGCTATGACTTGGAGTGGCGCCCTCTATGTTATGAATTTTGCAGGGTCCATTGAGGAATCCCTCTAGTACGGTTCCATGCCCTTTGGGGTTTTTTTGCTTTTTGGTATGTAACCCAAGTGCCTGGTGATGATGCACCCTTTTATTTCGGACTAGGGTCGTATTCGGGGCCGGATTGTCCCAAAATTTGATTTAGGTTTTCCATGCGCTCTCCATCGCCAAGATGCTCAGACTATGGACGCCAAGTCAGCGAAGCGTGTAATTTCACGATGACTTATGGCATTTAGGATTCCCTTGTCCGTGCAATTATTGCAGAACAATGAGATTGCGTCCTCCTCACGACAATCCTTTATCATGTCCATAACCAGGAGGAATCTGGCCTAGTAATGGTGTACTGTTTCACCGGGCTCTTGCCGAGTTTGGGATAGATCGCTTATGTTTGGGTGGGCAGGTGGACTTAAATTCCGAACCCTGTCCGATCTAAGATTCAGGGGCCAAGAAGTTTCCGAACTTGGAAGCTTGGGTTCTTGGAGGTTGTCTAATGAATCTAGCCCGCTGCCTCACTTTAAGTTCAGGGCTTGAGTGGTGTCCTCCCCTCCGCGGGAATCCGGCATGGAGGGGTCAGGAATCCGGACATAGCAAGTCCTTAAGGTAGGAGAAGAGTCGCCGTATTTTCCTCTACCACAGCAACGTGGTGGGTAGCCTGGGGAGAGTTGATCTCTCTCAGATCGGCTTTAGGCCCAATCTGATCGTAGTCTGTAGCGACTCCCAGGGCGGCGATGCGATCCAAGAGCTCGTTCAAGGAAGAGAGATCCATCGGATCTAACTGCTCGGCGAGTTCCGAGTTAACGTGAAGATTGCTTTCGATGACCCAAGAAGTCATCGTCGGCGCGGCGGCCGAACAAGCGGTCATAAGAAAACCGCCTAGCCGGAGAGTTTGGCTGGTGGCCAAAGCTCCTTTAGCAACGGTGCCGTATTTAAAGACGGGATGAGGCATCCTTCCCGACAAAGAACGACAAGGAACTCTCAATGAAAGCACCAATGTCGGTGTCAAAACCGCGGATCTCGGGTAGGGGGTCCCGAACTGTGCGTCTAGGCGGATGGTAACAGGAGACAAGGGACACAATGTTTTTACCCAGGTTCGGGCCCTCTCGATGGAGGTAAAACCCTACTCATGCTTGATTAATATTGATGATATGGGTAGTACAAGAGTGGATCTACCACGAGATCAGAGAGGCTAAACCCTAGAAGCTAGCCTATGGTATGATTGTTGTTCGTCCTACGGACTAAAACCCTCCGGTTTATATAGACATCGGATAGGGTTAGGGTTACACAAAGTCGGTTACAATGGTAGGAGATCTAGATATCTGTATCGCCAAGCTTGCCTTCCACGCCAAGGAAAGTCCCATCCGGACACAGGACGGAGTCTTCAATCTTGTATCTTCATAGTCCAGGAGTCCGGCCAACGGTGATAGTTCGGCTATCCGGACACCCCCTAATCCAGGACTCCCTGAGCAGGCGTTGAGGAAATTGATGAAGAAGATGAAGACGTGGATATTGGGTGTTCAACTCCTATTCTGAATGATGACTTCTGGGACAGTCATCACCCCAATTCACCACTTTACACTCCTCTGCAACAGATTCCTCAGTCCCCGGACCAAACTGAAGAAATTCACACGGGCTCTGAAGAACATCAAACTTCTCTTCTCACTATTCATGAAGAAGTTCCAGCCACTAGTGTTGATGAAAATGTTGCTGAAGACCCAGGCTGCTGTTGAAGACACTATTCCTGAAATTCCTCAGCCTATGGCTCCAGTGGCTATACCTCAATAGGTTGTGAAGACATCAACTGCAAATCTTCAACCCAAGCCTCATAACCCTCTCTCCAAGAAGAAAAAGTTCAAAGCTGAAGATTTCTTTAATGAGCACATATTCTTCACTGACTACTCTGCTCGTCTTTGACGGAAGCGCTTCTGGACAGCAAGTCAAATGAACTTCTATCCTTCACTGCTATTCGATAAGGACACGGTCTTTGACCATGAGCACATTCCTCATGTGGGTATGGAGTCTCTGCCCTGCTTCACCCTAGTCCTTAGTGTTCTTCATGACCCTGGGCTGCTCAACTTTTGCACCGACATCTGCGACTGGAATGAAGAACTCATTCTTCAGTTTTATGCCACGTTGTACATCACAGACAAGGCTGAAGATGTGAACTCGTGGGTTTTGGACTGGATGACCGAGAATACTCACTACAAAGCACCGGCCTCTGAATTACTTCATGCCATCACAGTCAGTCCTCCTGTTGAAGGTGCAAGGCTCATGTACCATGACCCTGAACTATCTAATCATCTGATGCAAGTGTTGATGAAGCCTTTGAAGCCAGGTCAAGCTCGAAGGACCAAATTCCTCGTCAAGGAACTGCTCTATGTGCCAAGGACCATACTGTCTCATCTCTATGGTGAAGAAGATCTCAAGCAAATGGGCTTCAAGCAAGACTTTGACTGGTCTCAGCCGCCTTCGAAGAAATTCAAGAAGGTCAAAGTTCCTCACTTGGTGACCAGTTCATATTCTTCATCATGCGAGACTGATGAACATGAAGACTTGGACGACACTGCGGCAGACCCTACATCAAAAAACGACCCAACAACACTGGCGCTCCTCCATCAACATCATGATGATATTCTTCAAGGGCGTTAGTCCTCATTTTCGTCCCTTTTGGTCAATCGATGACAAAGGGGGAGAAATTTGAGTTAGTCTTCAAGCGGATCTACATATATGGGCATTTTTTTGCTAAGTTACAACTCTCGTTCTTCTGAAGATTTGTTGGATCGAGTTGTAAACTTAAGTCCTATGGTGGTCTGATACTTTTGCTATGTTTTCTGCATGCTATTTCCTCATATATGTTAATGTCCGCATGCTGAATTATATCAGTCACCATATTTCATCATGCATTTCAAATTCTTTATATCATATGTTAAATGTGTGTATGAATTACAAGATATAGGGGGAGATCTCCATGATTCTACTCTATAACGTGCATTGCTATTCAAAGAAAATTCCTCACATATGCACATCTTCAGGGGGAGTTCTTCTATATCTTGCAATCAAATTCCTCAAATTCAGTATTTACACTTCATATGTTTATACCCGTTGAAAACTTAACCTATATTGTCATCAATCGCCAAAAAGGGGGAGATTGTAATTGCATCTAGTGCCCCTTAGTGATTTTGGTGTATTGAAGACTTATAGGTTAAGGGACTAATGCGTTTGTGAGTGTACACAGGTCTATATGTCTATGAGGAGTTTGATATTTATAGAGGAAGTTGACCCCTAAAAATGAATGTCTTCAACTGAAGACTTTGGTTTTTTGAAGACTTTGAATAAGAAATTGGTGTGAACCTGAAGACTTGATATTCATGTGAGGAATATGAAGCGTGAAGACTTTGTTTTTGTAGTTTACTTTTTCTCTTTCTTGAGTCATAGAAACACCTTACTGTTAAAGGGGGTCGAGGTAAAACTAAGGAAAAGTTTCTGTGTGATGCTCAACTCAAAATCCTACATCTGCCAATCCTTTCGAGTGAAGCAATTGGAAATCCCATACAGTTCAGTCAATTTCTTCAGTGACAGAGACGAAGATCTTCTCTTCTCTGAGGAACTTGTTCTGACTGAGGAGTTAGGAATTCGCGAGTGCGGATTGCCTACAAGTGAGGAACATGATAGCCCTGAGGAATTTGAGAGCTCAAATTTCCAACTGTTGGTGTGCTATGCGCCACTTGTCCCAAAATATCTACCCACCTAACGGTCATATCATTGAAGGGAATTTATGTCTTAGCATGTCGGGCTGCTCCCTAGGCTATAAATAGCCGCCCCCTTCAACCACTAGCTGGTTGGCTGCTCTGAGAAAAACTGACACTTGTCATTGAGAGCTTCCCATCCTCCGAGGACTTTGAGAAAAAATCATCAAGTGAGGAAAACCCAAACCCAAACACCTACAAACCCAAAGTGATTGAGCCTCACTGATGAGATTGTTCCTGTGCGGAACCGATGCTTCTTACCTTTGAGAACTATTAGGCGTCATGGTCTAGAGCATCCAAGAGGAAATCATGGATCGCCGAGTGACCGAGTCTGTGAAGGTTTGGAAGTCACCTGAAGACTTACCACAAGTGATTGGCCGAGGTCCGTGTGACCTTGGCTCAAGGAGAATATGGTGAGGACTATGTGTCCGGGACTTTGTGTCCTGATGTTTAAATACCTAGCCGCTCCAACCGGACGTACGACTGTCACAACAGTTGGAACTGGTATACCAAATCACTGGCTTCACCGAGCTACTGGTTCTATTTCCTCAACTCTTTTATTTCCTCATTCATATGATAAAGTACTTGATCGATACTGTTTGAAGACTTTGAATGAAGACTTTCTCAATTTCCTCAGTTCAAATTCTTCAGTCACTTTGTCTTCAGCCTGCTTATCCTGTGTTTACGCTGCTTGTACTCTGTGTTTGTTTTCATTTCATCATGATGACCGTGCTACTACTCTGTTATGCTTACATCTGAGTACTTATTCCGCTGCTAGTTGTTCGCGACTTAGGAATTTCCTCACCTTGAAATTCCTCAGTGACGAATTTGTAAAGATCGCCTATTCACCCCCCTCTAGTCGATATAACACACTTTCAGGACCTCTGTTGCAAAAACTTTATGCAACACTACGTCTGTTGCAGAATTTTATACACATGACCTCTGTATTTGTAAAAGGATTCTGTAACACGATGTCTATTGCAAAAGGGTTTTGCAATATGACCTATGTTGCAATTGTTGGCAACACAAAAAAAAGGAAATGAGGTTCCCAAAAGATATTCAATAACGCTCTTGTTACAAAAGGCCGAGCGCAACAAGGCTCTTACTGCAAAGATTAGAGGAGAAAATGGTTTTGGGGGTTTTTTGTAACAAGTTCGATGTTGCAGTGTGCACAACAACTTGATTATTGTGATTTGGTTGGCTCACGTAAGGGAAATCCAACAGCTCACTTTGCCTCAAGCCAGCGGCAGGGGATGCAATCGATCTTTTACATTGCTTCAACCGCCTGGCGCCTAGTAGGGCCCTTTTTGAAACAAATAAATGCATAGTTAGAAAAATATATTCTACAAAGGAAGTACACATGAAAACTACTATGAGAATAGGAGGCACCAGATATATCCTTGAATTGTTGTTGGTACATAAAAGTCTCTTTTCTCTTATTCTCTATTTCCTTTCTAGTGAGGCAATCACTTCTGCTAGTGATGTGCTTTAAACACTTAGTCCCAGAACAATTGAGGACCATCAACATTCTCTTGGACATTGGAGTGCCAAGTTAGATAGTAGGAACCATCAAATAGACTGGTTTCCTACATGGTAATCCAGCCTCCGCATCCTCGCAACCCACACAAAAATGATGAGAATCAATGGAAGTGTGGGTAGGTAACCTGATTATCTCTCTTTTGTTTTAAAATGCTCAATTAACTCCCTTGTACCAACGTAGAGTTTTTCCTAAATACTCTAGATTCAAACTAACAATACATAGTTTTTTTAAGAAAAGATTCATATTATCACATATCTATTTTTGCCAAATTTAGTTCTTATGTAATTATAAAATTGAACTAGGATTAAAGGATGCACTTAGAAATGTTGGGTTTTTAAGGTGGCTACTTTTGTAAACATAAAATGGGTCGGAAGAAGTCAAACGCAAATGCTCACATACACACATTCTATGAACGCATGCACACACCTCACACTACTATGAACATCTTCAAGATACCGATCCGACATAACATCCTGAGATGGACGAAGTCACCAAAGGAGCATCATAGTCAACAGAAACGCCTCCTTGCTTTTAATGAACATCGCCAGAAAGCTTGTAATAAATCTAGGATAATGCGAGCACCGGTGCTAAAGTCTGGAACTTGAACCCTGGTGAGGTGGTTCCACCACAAGATACATAACCATATAATCTACGGTCAGTTCACAACATGAAATCGGTTAGCATAGTAAAATTGACCATATTTTGGAGATGGACACGAGGGAGTAAATTTTTACAATGTTTCAAATTTTATTGGTCGGTTAGGTGAATGTTCTCAAAAAAAATTGAACAGTAATTTTTTTTTAACATTATAATTATTGAGGCTCAAAATTATGCTCTAGCCTGAACCCTAAGACCCTTAAGCATAAAAGTACAATTTACACTTTTGCATATGAAATATGCAATTTTTAACTTATCGTCCAGACCACCCTTTGTGGGTCTATCCCTCTTTAATTTTTTGCATAAGGTTTTACTAGAGCGTCCACAGAGCCGCTAGATAGATTCCTCGCGGCTCTTTCTGTTAGAGTTTGCACGCCATCACCAGGTGACTAGTCTGCAACTAATCTTGAACGAAGAACCAAGAGAGTCACTTTTAGATAACCTCAAGAATACGTTCTACCTGACAATACTCGGGAGCCTTTCCTTCCCCTGTTAGCTGCCCATCTAAAGAACATCCTTACCCTAGATACGGATGTGTATGGAAAAGGAAAACTTTATGCTTAAGGGTTTCAGGGTTCAGGCTAGAGCTTTCATATTCCAAGTCTCAGTATTGTCCTCGGCAGAGCAAGAAGTATTGCTTTTGTCCATCGGATAGTGGCCAGAAATTATTTAATCTAGTAAAAAAGACGACTTAGGAGAATTGTCTTCTCATGGAGCGTGGTTGCAACAGAATAGTTATCTCTCTGTAGTTGCACCAAATGAACCAATACCCACATCAAGTACACAAAAGTATAATCAACATTTGTGGTTGTGATTACTGATCACATATAACTTAGCAAACATCGATAGCTATCTCGACTTGGCCCAGAGCATTGCTAGGAAAAATATTCCTTGCCCGACGTAGATAACTGAGAATGGAAGGATACATTTATTTTATGAAACTCATTATTTCAATAATATGGTCTTGAGTAACACATAGTTTATGATTCCACTAAGATTTTGGGTTTGAGGATCCCCTGACCTGAGTTAGCCATTTGGTAGATAAATTTGATATGCTATGAGGTGTTGCAAGATTAAAAGCTTTCGAATTGTACTTTGTTTGAACTTTGTCTGTGTAAATTGCACCTTTTGTGTGGAAACATGTAAATTGTACTTTTATGCTTAAGGGTCTTAGGGTTCAGGCTAGAGCATAATTATGAGCCCTAATAAAGTCCTCAACAAAGCCATAAGTATTGCTTTTGTCCATCGGATGGAGGCAAGAAATTATTTTATTCTAGTAAAAAAGACGGCTTCAGAGAATTGTCTTTTTGCGGAGCGCAATCACAACGAAATAGGGAACTCTATGCAGTTGCACCGAATGAACCAGCACCTACAACAAGTATAGAGAGTATAATCAACATTTCTGGTTGTAAGAACTGATCACATATAACTTACCAAACATTGGTAGCTAACTCGACATGGCCCAGAGCATTACCGGGAATAGTATTCCTTGACCTACAGCAAGTTTATTTTTTCAAACATATCATTTTGGTAATAAGGTTTTGACTAACACATAATTTCCAAATCCAATAAGGTTTTGGGTTTGAGGAGCCCCGAAACTTGAGTTAGCCATTTTGTAGATAAATTTGGTATGCTACGAGGTGTTGCAAGATTAAAAGCTAAGTATGTCGATTGTGATGCAGATGAGCAAATTAACAATCAACAAAGAGGGGCCAAAAGTGTGTCTTTCTTATCACAAAAACAAGCCTTGCCAGTTTATTTTAGTCAAGTTATCCTTAGTAAGCTTACCAATTACAAGGAAAATTTGAATGTCCTTTGTTTGGACTTCGAAATGTGTAAATTGCACCTTTTGTGTGGAAAAGTGTAAATTGCACTTTACAACCATAGCTTAAAGATAATGATTCATGCTCCATTGTTGTGCTCGTTTTTATATTTTAAAGTCCCCCCATGGTGCACATTGGCAAGCTGTGGAACACAAATATCTAACTGTGCATTTATTTGCTAGCAAAACCGATAAATATATAGTCCTATAGAAGTAGTATTGATAAAAGGATATTATGGTGTATTTTCTTAGTGGATAATTTGAATAGTATTGCATATATTAATAGGGATTTTTATTTTTGTACCCTTGATGCTTAGTTGTGTCCAGTTTTGACCATGACATCTAACTTTCCTCACTTTCCCCCTCCACCACTCGCCCCATTCTCACAAAATCCAAAACGAAGCCTTACCGTCGGGTCAAAAAAGTTGGTCATTACCTGCTCAGTTACTGATGCGTGTGGCCAGAGATCTTAGTGTCGGGAAATGTAACATGCAATTTCAAAATTTTCCAACGCTCACACAAGATCTATCTAGGAGATGCATAGCAACGAGGGGGAAGAGTATGTCCACGTAGCCTCATAGACCGAAAGCGGAAGCATTTGACAACGCGGTTGATGTAGTCAAACTTCTTCTAGCTCCGACCGATCAAGTACCGAACGTACGGCACCTCCGAGTTCTGCACACGTTCAGCGCGATGACGTCCCTCGCCCTCTTGATCCAGCAAGGTGTCGAAGAAGTAGATGAGTTCCGTCAGTATGACGACATGGTGACGGTGATGGTGATGTGATCCGTGTAGGGCTTCGCCTAAGCACTACAAAGATATGACTGGAGGCCTAAACTGTGGAGGGGCGCACACGGCCGTGAATAGATGTTGTGTGTTCTCATGGTGCCCCCCATATATATATATATATATATATATATATATATATATATATATATATATATATATATATATATATATATAGGTTGGAGGAGGAGAGGAAACCAAGGGGGCGCCCCAAGTAGGAGCAATCCTAATTGGGGTCCTCCCCAATTCGGCCTCCCCCTTTCCATGTATGCATGAAGGGGAAGGAAAGAGGGGGGGTGAGGGAAGGAAATGGGAATCCTAATTCACACTTTCCTTTCCCTTCTCCCCTTTCCATCTCCTCCTATAGCCTTATAGGGCGCACCATTCCCTTGTGGGCTGGTGTGTTTATTCACAAGGCCCATATGGCCCATAGGATTGCCGGGGGTACCCGAAACACCTTCCGGTGACCCGATAAGTACTCGATACCCTCCGGAACACTTCCGGTGTCCGAATACCATTGTCCTATATATCAATCTTTACCCACGACCATTTCGGGACTCCTCGTCATGTCCATGATCTCATCCGGGACTCCGAACAACATTTGCTCACCAAATCACATAATTCATCTAATACTATATCATCATCGAACATTAAGCGTGCGGACCCTACGGGTTCGAGAACTATTTAGACATGACCGAGACACCTCTCCGGCCAATAACTAATAGCGGAACCTGGATGCTCATATTGGCTCCTACAGATTCTACGAAGATCTTTATCGGTCGAACCGTTTATGACAACATACGTTATTCCCTTTGTCATCGGTATGTTACTTGCCCGAGATTTGGCCGTCGGTATCTTCATACCTAGTTCAATCTCGTTACTGCCAAGTCTATTTACTCGCCCGTAATACATCATCATGCAACTAACTCATTATTCACTTTGCTTGCAAGGCTTATTATGATGTGTATTACCGAGAGGGCCCAGAGATACCTCTCCGAAACTCGGAGTGACAAATCCTAATCTCGAGCTATGCCAACCCGACAAACAACTTCGGAGATACCTGTAGAGCATCTTTATAATCACCCAGTTATGTTGTAACGTTTGATATCACACAAGGTATTCCTTCGGTATCCGGGAGTTGCATAAGCTCATAGTCGAAGGAATATGTATTTTACATGAAGAAAGCAATAGCAATAAAACTGAACGATCATAATGCTAAGCTAACGAATGGGTCTTGTCCATCACATCATTCTCCTAATGATGTGATCCCGTTCATCAAATGACAACACATGTCTATGGTTAGGAAACTTAACCATCTTTGATTAACGAGCTAGTCTATTAGAGGCTTACTAGGGACACGATGTTTTGTTTATGTATCAACACATCTATCAAGTTTCCGGTTAATACAATTCTAGCATGAATAATAAACATTTATCATCATATAAGGAAATATAAAATAACAACTTTATTATTGCCTCTAGGGCATATTTTCTCTAGTCTCCCACTTGCACTAGAGTCAATAATCTAGTTCACATCGCCATGTTATTTAACACCAATAGTTCACATATTTATGTGATTAACACCCATAGTTCACATTGCCATGTGACCAACACCCAAAGGGTTTACTAGAGTCAATAATCTAGTTCACATCGCTATGTGATTAACACCCAAAGAGTACTAAGGTGTGATCATGTTTTGCTTGTGAGAGAAGTTTAGTCAACAGGTCTGCCACATTCGGATCCATATGTATTTTGCAAATTTCTATGTCTATAATGCTCTGCATGGAGCTACTCTAGCTAATTGCTCCTACGTTCAATACGTATCTAGATTGAGACTTAGAGTCATCTAGATCAGTGTCAAACTTTCATCGACGTAACCCTTTACGATGATTCTTTCTCACCTCCATAACCGAGAAACATTTCCTTAGTCCTCTTTAGGTACCTTAGGATAATTTTGACCGTTGTCCAGTGATCTACTCCTGGATCACTATTGTACCCCTTGCCAAACTCATGGCAAGGTACACAATAGGTCTGGTATACAGCATGGCATACTTTATAGAACCTATAGCTAAGGCATAGGGAATGACTTTCATTCTCTCTCTATCTTCAGCCGTTGTCAGGTTTTGAGTCTTACTCAACTTCACACCTTACAATACAGGCAACAACTCCTTCTTTGACTAATCCATTTTGAACTCCTTCAAAATCTTGTCAAGGTATGTACTCATTGGAAGTCTTATCAAGCGTCTTGATCTATCTCTATAGATCTTGATGCCCAATATGTAAACAGCTTCACCGAGGCCTTTCATTGAAAAATTCTTATTCAAATATCCTTTTATGCTATCCAGAAATTCTATATCATTTCCAATCAAAAATATGTCATCCACATATAATATCAGAAATCCTACAGAGCTCCCACTCACTTTCTTGTAAATACATGCTTGACCATAAGTCTGTATAAAACCATACGATTTGATCACCTTATCAAAGTGTATATTCCAACTCCGAGATGCTTGCACCAGTCCATAGATGGATCACTGGAGTTTGCACACTTTGTTAGCACCTTTAGGATCGACAAAATCTTTTGGTTGCATCATATACAACTCTTCTTTAAGAAATCCATTAAGGAATGCAGTTTTGACATCCATTTGCTAGATTTGATAAAATGCAGCAATTGCTAACATGATTCAGATAGACTTAAGCATTGCTACAAGTGAGAAAATGTCATCATAGTCAACAACTTGAAAACTTGTCGAAAACCTTTTGTCTACAAGTCGATCTTTGTAGATAGTAACACTACCATCAGTGTCCGTCTTCCTCTTGAATATCCATTATTCTCAATGGCTTGCCGATCATTGGGAAAGTCCACCAAAGTCCACACTTTGTTCTCATACATGGATCCTATCTCAGATTTCATGGCCTCAAGCCATCTATCGGAATCTGGGCTCATCATAGCTTCTTCATAGTTCGTAGGTTCGGCATGGTCTAAGGACAGGATTACCGTACCACTCTGGTGCAGAACATGCTTTGTTCGACCTACGAGGTCCAGTAGTAACTTGATCTGAAGTTCTATGATCATTATCATTAGCTTCTTCTCTAGTTGGTGTAGGCATGACGGGAATGGATTTCTCTGATGAGCTACTTTCCAATTCGAGAGAAGGTACAATTACCTCATCAAATTCTACTTTCCTCCCACTCACTTCTTTCAAGAGAAACTCCTTCTCTAGAAAGGTTCCATTCTCAGCAACAAAGATCTTGCCTTCGGATCTGTGGTAGAAGGTGTACCCAATGTTTCCTTAGGGTATCCTATGAAGATGCACTTCTCCGATTTGGGTTCAAGCTTATCAGGCGAAAGCCTTTTGACAGAAGTGTCGCAAACCCAAACTTTAAGAAACGACAACTTAGGTTTCTTGCCAAACCACAGTTCATACGGTGTCATCTCAACGGATTTAGACGGTGCCCTATTTAACGTGAATGCAGCTGTCTCTAATGCATAACCCCAAAACGGTAGTGGTAAATCGCTAAGAGACATCATAGATCGCACCATATCTAATAAAGTACGATTATGATGTTCGGACACACCATTACGTTGTGGTGTTCCACATGGCGTGAGTTGTGAAACTATTCCACATTGTTTTAAATGAAGGCCAAACTTGTAACTCAAATATTCGCCTCCGCGATCAGATCATAGAAACTTTATTTTTCTTGTTGCGATGATTCTCCACTTCACTCTGAAATTCTTTGAACTTTTCAAATGTTTCAGACTTGTATTTCATTAAGTAGATATACCCATATCTGCTCAAATCATCTGTGAAGGTCGGAAAATAACGATACCCGCCGCGTGCCTCAACACTCACCGGACCACATACATCGGTATGTATTATTTCGAGTAAGTCATTAACTCGCTCCATTGTTCCGGAGAACAAAGTTTTAGCCATCTTTCCCATGAGGCATGGTTCGCAAGTATCAAATAATTCATAATCAAGTGATTCCAAAAGCCCATCTGCATGGAGTTTCTTCATGCACTTTACACCAATATGACCTAAACGGCAGTGCCACAAATATGTTGCACTATCATTATCAACTTTGCATATTTTGTCATCAATATTATGAATATGTGTATCACTACAATAAAGATTCAATAAACCATTTATGTTGGGTGTATGACCATAGAAGGTTTTATTCATGTAAACAGAACAACAATTATTCTCTGACTTAAATACATAACCGTATCGCAATAAACATGATCCAATCATATTCATCCTCAACGCAAACACCAAATAACATTTATTTAGTTCCGACACTAATCCCGAAGGTAGAGGGAGTGTGCGATGGTGATCTTATCACCTTGGAATCACTTCCAACACACATCGTCACCTCGCCCTTAACTAGTCTCTGTTCATTTTGCAACTCCTGTTTCGAGTTACTAATATTAGCAACTTAACCGGCATCAAATACCCTGGGGTTACTATGAACACTAGTAAAGTACACATCAATAACATGTATATCAAATATACCTTTGTTCACTTTGCTATCCTTCTTATCCGCCAAGTATTTGGAGTAGCTCTGCTTCAAGTGATCATTCCCTTTGTAGTAGAAGCACTCATTTTCTGGCTTAGGTCTAGCTTTTGGATTCTTCACGGGAGTGGCAACTTTCTTGTCATTCTTCTTGAAGTTCCCTTTCTTTTCCTTTGCCCTTTTTCTTGAAACTAGTGGTCTTGTTAACCATCAATACTTTATGCTCTTTCTTGATTTCTACCTTTGCCGATTTCAGCATCGCAAAGAGCTCGAGAATCTTTTCCGTTATCCCTTGCACATTATAGTTCATCACGAAGTTATAGTAGCTTGGTGATATATAGTGACTAGAGAACTCTATCAATCACTATCTTATCTGGAAGATTAACTCCCACTTGATTAAAGCGATTGTAGTGCCTAGACATTCTTAGCACATGCGCACTGGCTGAGCTATTCTCCTACATCTTGTAGGCAAAGTACTTCTCAGAGGTCTCATACCTCTCAACACGAGCAGGAGTCTGAAATACCAATTTCAGCTCTTGGAACATCTCATATGCTCCGTGGCGTTCAAAATATTTTTGAAGTCCCTGTTCTAAGCCGTAAAGTATGGCGCATTAAACTATTAAGTAGCCATCATATCGAGCTTGCCAAATGTTCATAACGTCTGCATCTGCTCCTGCAATAGGTCTGTCACCCAGCGGTGCATTAAGGACATAATTCTTCTGTGCAGCAATGAGGATAATCCTCAGATCACGGACCCGGTCCTCATTATTGCTACTATCATCTTTCAACTTTTCTCTAGGAACATATCATAAATATATAGGAACTATATCGCGAGCTATTGATCTACAACATAGATTTGCAAATACTATCAGGACTAAGTTCATGATAAATTAAGTTCAATTAATCAAATTACTTAAGAACTCCCACTTAGATAGACATCCCTCCAGTCATCTAAATGATACGTGATCCAAATCAACTAAACCATGTCCGATCATCACATGGGATGTAGTAGTAATCAATGGTGAACATCTCTATGTTGATCATATCTACTATATGATTCACGTTCGACCTTTCGGTCTCCAGTGTTCCGAGGCCATGTCTGTACATGCTAGGCTTGTCAAGTTTAACACGAGTATTCCGCATGTGCAAAACTATCTTGCACCCGTTGTATGTGAACGTAGAGCCAATCACACCCGATCATCACATGATGTCTCAGCACGACGAACTGTCGCAACGGTGCATACTCAGGGAGAACACTTATACCTTGAAATTTTGTTAAGGGATCATCTTATAATGCTACCATCATACTAAGCAAAATAAGATGCATAAAAGATAAATATCACATGCAATCAAAATATGTGACATGATATGGCCATCATCATCTTGTGCCTTTGATACCCATCTCCAAAGAACCATCATGATCTCCATCGTCACCGGCTTGACACCTTGATCTCCATCATAGCATCGTGGTTGTCTCACCAACTATTGCTTCTACAACTATCGCTAACGCATAGTGATAAAGTAAAGCAAGTACATGGTGTTTGCATTTCATAAAATAAAGCGACAACCATAAGGCTCCTGCCAGTTGCCGATGACTTTTACAAAACATGATCATCTCATACAACAACGTATATCACATCATGTCTTGACCATATCACATCACAACATGCCCTGCAAAAACAAGTTAGACATCCTCTACTTTGTTTTTGCAAGTTTTATGTGGCTGCTACGGGCTTCTAGCAAGAACCGTTCTTACTTACGCATCAAAAACCACAATGGTGATTTATCAAGTTTGCTGTTTTAACCTTCAACAAGGACCGGCCAGAGTCAAATTCGATTCTACTAAAGTTGGAGAAACAGACACCCACTAGCCACCTTTATGAAAAACTAGTTGCATGTCTGTCAGTAGAACCGGTCTCATGAACGTGGTCATGTAAGGTTGGTCCGGGCCGCTTCATCCAACAATATCGCGGAATCAAAATAAGAAGTTAGTGGTAAGCAGTATGACTATCACTGCCCACAACTCTTTGTGTTCTACTCATGCATATCATCTATGCATAGACCTGGCTCGGATACCACTATTGGGGAACGTAGCATGCAATTTCAAAATTTTCCTACGTTCACGCAAGATCTATCTAGGAGATGCATAGCAACGAAGAGGGAAAAGTACGTCCACATACCGTCATAGACCGAAAGCGGAAGTGTTTGGCAACACGGTTGATGTAGTCGAACTTCTTCTATCTCCGACCAATCAAGTATCGAACGTACGTCACCTACGAGTTCTGCACACGTTCAGCGCGATGACGTCCCTCGCCCTCTTGATCCAGCAAGGTGTCGAGGAAGTAGATGAGTTCCATCCGTACGACGGCGTGGTGACGGTGATGGTGATGTGATCCGCGCAGGGCTTCGCCTAACAACTACGAAGATATGACTGGAGGCGTAAACTGTGGAGGGGGCTCCGCACACGGCTAGGAATAGATATTGTGTGTTCTAGAGGTGCACCCCCCATATATATATATATACATATATATATATATATATATATATATATATATATATATATATATATATATATGTTGGAGGGGAGGAGAGGCAGCCAAGGGGGCGCCCCAAGTAGGAGGAATCCTACTTGGGGTCCTCCCCAATTCGGCCTCCCCCTTTCCATGTATGCATGAAGGAGAAGGAAAGAGGGGGGGTGGGGGAAGAAAGTGGGAATCCTAATTCACACTTTCCTTTCCCTTCTCCCTTCTCCCCTTTCCTTCTCCTACTACTATAGCCTTATAGGGCGCACCAGCCCCTTGTGGGATGGTGTGTTCCTTCAAAAGGCCCATATGGCCCATAGGATTGCCGGGGGCACCCGAAACACCTTCCGGTGACCCGATAAGTACCATATACCCTCCGGAACACTTCCTATATATCAATCTTTACCTCTCGAACATTTCGAGACTCCTCGTCATGTCCATGATCTCATCACATAACGCATATAATACTATATCATCATCGAACGTTAAGCGTGCAGACCCTACGGGTTCGAGAACTCTGTAGACATGACTAAGACACCTCTCCGGTCAATAACCAATAGAGGAACCTAGATGCTCGTATTGGCTCCTACATATTCTATGAAGATCTTTATCAGTCGAACCGTTTATGACAACATACATTATTCCCTTTGTCATCGGTATGTTACTTGTCCGAGATTCGATCGTCGGTATCTTCATACCTAGTTCAATCTCGTTACCGGCAAGTCTCTTTACTCATTCCGTAATACATCATCCTGCAACTAACTCATTAGTCACTTTGCTTGCAAGGCTTCTTATGATGTGTATTATGGAGAGGGCCCAGAGATACCTCTCCGAAACTCAGAGTGACAAATCCTAATCTTGATCTATGCCAACCCAACAAACACCTTCAGAGATACCTATAGAACATCTTTATAATCACCCAGTTACGTTGTGACGTTTGATAGCACACAAGGTATTCCTCCGGTATCCGGGATTTGCATAATCTCATAGTAGAAGGAATATGTATTTGACATGAAGAAAGCAATAGCAATAAAACTGAAGGATCATAGTGCTAAGCTAACGGATGGGTCTTGTCCATCACATCATTCTCCTAATGATGTGATCCCGTTCATCAAATGACAACATATGTCTATGGTTAGGAAACTTAACCATCTTTTATTAACGAGCTAGTCTAGTAGAGGCTTACTAGGGACATAGTGTTTTGCCTATGTATCCACACATGTGTCAAGTTCCCGGTTAATACAATTCTAGCATGAATAATAAACATTTATCGTGATATAAGGAAATATAAAATAACAAATTTATTATTGCCTCTAGGGTATATTTCCTTCACTTAGGACATGTGGGCCACATATGACAAGTGGTTGATGAGTGGATTTTATGCATAGTTTTTGGACTATATTCTATGCAAAAATCTCTCATAACATATCCATCTAGCACTTATACATGTCCCCAATGCATAGTTTTTGGTATTTACTCATTTTACCAAGTTCATTGCATAAATTTTATTTTTATGTAGTTTTATTAGTTTCCCTTTGTTTGTGGTCTTTGTAGGTGTATTGGCCTGTTCAAGGACTTGGCACATCAAAAGAAGCAACTTGGGAGTCAAATCGAAGAAGTTTCAGGCATCACATGAAGGCCCTATGGAGTATTTGATGATTTTACATTTATTAAAGTATCCAAATTGAATATCCGAGGCCACAGACGCATCGGGCTTTTCGCTGGCAATCCAACAAGCCCAAGAACGTCAAAATTGGAGTTCTTATGAAGAAATTGCGACCAGTATACGAAAATGCTTCCGGAGTCCAGACCGGATGACGACCTTCGATGCGAGCGTAGCTGCTTGTATGGGCACCCGTATGATCTCCAGACAACTTCATAAATTGGCCATAACTTTCTCGATCTTGCTCCTATTTGGTTCCGGTTTGTTCCTACATGATCCTCAGTAGATAAGGCATCATTTGGGCGTGTATTTGACTCCCCTAGAACCCTTGGATGAAAGGGACGAGTCTACGTCAACGGAGAAGATCCAAGAAGGCCTCCTATATGAAGAGCTCCAACCCTAGCCATCAGGATCATCATTCTCATTCCACCACAAGTCCGCGCAGCTGCCGCGAAGCTCTCCTATCTCATCTAGGGGGGGGAGGGCTTGCCCTCCATCTTGATCACCATGAAGGCCACACAAGAGGAGGAGAAGGTGTCACGACCGGTTTTTCAATAAAAATATTTATTGAACAAACGACCTATGAAGTCCAATATGAGGAAAATCCTCCATACCGGTAGACAAAACTTTGATACAATAAGCCAGTAGCATTACAATATTAAAGGGGTCGGACTGAAGATGCACAACCAATTATTACAAACACGCCGATAATTAAACATAGTGGCGGATATGACTCAATGGTGTGGGGTGGAAATACTCTTGACTCGAGATATGAGTGGTTGGTGGAATAACACGGTGGGGGTGGTTAATAAGTCTCATCAAGATGGCGGCTCATCGGCGCCGAGGTGAGGCTCGATGAATTTATTTGGGTAGCGGAAGCGGATATATCACAATGACTAGTCCAGGGTCGCATACGAGACCGATTTGGGATTCCTCTAGGCGTCGGACTAGCTATCGAACTCTTCATCCATGAGATCGCCTTCACAAGATCTCGACCAAATCAACAAGCCAGGTGAGTACTTTGAAAGTACTCGCAAGACAGTTCGGACAAAAGATATAACAAATGAATGCATGAATGTGACATGATTAATTTATAACAACGTGCAATTTAATCAGTAGCAAAGTAAGTAAAAAGGGAATCGACGGTAGTCCGCTCGAAAACCCAAAGAAGATAAACTCCAAACCGATCGGGTGTCTGAAGCGACGCCTCGAAGGGTGGACAAATAAGTAAGACATGCCACAGTCGGGCGTCTAAGCGACACCTCAAAAAGGGCTTATATTGAAAGAAAATACATGCGTGCCGCAATGGACGTCGGAGCGACATCACGTAAAGGGCTTATAATAAAAGTAAATAATAACAATGCCATGATCGGACGTCTGAGCGACATCGCAGAAAGGGCTTATAACAAAAGTAAATAATAACAATGCCGCGATGGACGTTCGAGCGACATCGCATAAAGGGCTTATAACAAAAGTAAATAATAACAATGTCAGCGATCGGATGTCTGAGCGACATCGCAGAAAGGGCTTATAACAAAAGTAAATAATAACAATGCCGCAGTCGGACGTCTGAGCGACATCGCAGAAAGGGCCTATAATTCATCATTCATAACTGACAAGATATGGTGCTCACAGAAAATATTCATCACAAGACCATAAGCGGGTTAGTCCATTCACCGGAAATAAACATATAACACTCATATAGTTATGAGGAGTTTCTGTCACCGAGACTGACACTTGACAAGATAAGATGAACACGGTGCTCGGACATGAATAAGATGAATTCAAGAATTTTGACTCTGCAGAGTTTGTACCAAAATTGTCCACAGCCAACGGATTTCCGTAGTCACGAAGGACTAGTTCCGTTTATGGTATTTCGGAGGAAACACAACTAGCTAGTACACACCCATCATACCTCACGCTGCCGTGAATCACCCCGACATAGCGCTTAAGAAAAACTTTAAGACGAGGAGATCACAATCTCGAATAGCATGGGATCAAATTTATTTACGGCGCTCTAAGGGTGCCCCCTCTCGGTCCCAACCGAAACACCCATGCCCCTGACCGGATGAAAGGATTTAATCCAGGGCCATGGAACCTTCATCCCGCCTCTCGATTTGGTGTGTACCAGAAGTGGCTTGCAACTTACTAAGACGATTCCCTTGCGGGAAACAGTGGTAGTAATGAAGGGAGAGAAACCGAAATCGACTGATTTGTGTTGACCGCAGGGTCAACGATCCGCATAAGCCTGGCATGCTACAACACTGCCATCTTACCCATACTCATGCCAACTCATGGCCATGCAACAAGTTTCCAACAACTCATGGATTTACCGAGCTCATTTGCCACAACTCTTACGAGATAAACTATCATCGAAATGCTCATGAACGTGTCATGATACAAAAATAATGAAAACATGCCCAAACACTCATCATATCAAAATTTCAAACATTGCTTGCCTGGTTCGGAGTAGTCGGAGTCTAACTGTGCGAAGTTTGCGGCTCCGTTGCTTCCTCCTAATCTACTGATTATAAGAAAAATACGCACGTAACGTAAATACCGCGAGGTGCACAAAACTATTCCAAATAAATTCTCAAATAAATCTGATAAAAAACTAGACAAAAATCTAAAGAGAACAGAAAAAGAATCAAACAAAAATACTTTTCCGTCTAAAATATATAAGGGTTTTGGTCTAGGGACCTCTTTGTAATGAAATAGAAAACTTCCAGGGGGCTTTGCAGAAAAGTCCAGAAAACGGTTCGTTTAAAAGAAACGACTGAGAGGCTGACAGGCAGGCTCCACCTGTCAGGTTTGAAAATTTAAAAGAGGGAAACAGGGCGCGACGGTGCCCGAGAGGTGCGGTGGTCGCCGGCAGCGATCCATGGCGAGGCAGAGTTATCGGACGGTACCTTCGTGATCAGCACGTCCTTCCGCGTCTGTGGGAGGTGGAAGTGGTCGCCGGCGAGCACTGTGTCGACGGCGGCCCTTGCTCCGGCGGACGGCGGTTCGGGCAGTCGTGGACCTCGTCGGAGAGAGCTGTGAAGATCAAATTGGAGTGGGGGTTAGACTCTTAGTTGCCCGAGAGGGTTGCTGACGAGGATAGGGCGCCGGAGACGGCCTCACCGGCGTGAATTGAGGTGGAGGCCGAGGCGGAACGAGGTGGCCGGAGTCGGGGAAGAAGAGCCCCTCGAGGCCCTTCCAGGGGCTTGGCGAGGTCTGGAGAGGTGGTGGAGTTGTGCGGGTGCGAGAGCAAGCTCGGGGTGCTATTTATATCCGGCCCGAGTCGGTTGCCGTGAATCAGATAAGTCCGGCGAGTGATTACGGCGGTGCTGTGGCTGCACGGTCGGCTTAGGAGTTTGAGCATCGACTAGACGGGCAATCTGGTGCTATCCCAAAGGTCCAACTCAGCAAGGCGGGCGAGGTTACGGCATGTCCTCGATGGAACGGCCGCACGGCCCGTCGGCGGCAGAGAACGCGCTCTGCGCATGCCAGGCCACGATGACGGTGCTGCATGCGTGTGCTGGCAAGGAAATGGCTACGCAGAGCTACCAGGAGGTTTGGGCGGTGCCGAACGGCGTTATGCCGCAGTTTTGCTCCCTGTCGGCCGCTACGGTGGTTCTGCCGCCGCAAGACACGCCGGCGCAGGCGGGCCAGGGTGCCACCGACGCCAGAAACGCGCCAAGCACGCGTGTGAAGCTCGAACAAGCAGGCTAGGTCAGTGAGCATCGTGCCAAGTGCACTTTGTGGGCATGTGGACTGAAACTCGACGGAGAACGACATCGCAATCTGAATTTAATCAAGATGAACAGTAATAGTGCATGCAAGGTGTTCGGCTGTAATGATTTAGGCATGTAGGGATTTTCCCTTGAGCTGGTTTTTGGTGGAGGGGCCTCTCATTGCATCTAGAGGCTGCCTGAATTTTTGTGGAATTTTTGGAGCAGAGAAGATATGAATTTCACCAAATTTGACAAATTTGGTCCAAACTTGCAGAGACTAGAATTTGAAATCTTTGAATGTAAGAGGAGTGGATCTTGATTGTTCTAGGTTGTGGGTACCAAGGATTATCCAGGGGAGTTGGTTTGAGGTCAAAACTCAAATGCATCTAGGTACTTGCTTTGCAAATTTCCTAGGCTCAAAATAATGGACAGAAAAGATTTGGGAGGAGAAATAAATGAAATAAAATTCAGAAAAGTGTTGAACTTGTCGAGATAGAATGTTTGGATTGCCCAAAGTGGAAGGAGAGATTTTTGGGAAGATTTTACCATGTGGTGCATGGTAAAATCATGAGTGGTTTCAAATTTGGGAGAAGATGAAAAACTCCTAGGGTTTCTTTTTGAAAGAAAATAAACTCCAAAGATTTTTCTTGAAATTTTGAGAAGAGGGCAATCAGAAGAAAAATTTAAAAACCAAACACCAGAGTTGAAGGAGATGCAAAAATAAAATATTTGCTAAAGGGAAAAAGCTTTTGAGAGAGATTTTTGGAAGGGTTTAGAAGACCTTCTTCAAATCCAACAAAAAATTTGAAGAGAACCAAAAGAATATTTTTGGAGTGTCACAACACCTACCCCCTTAGGAAAAATCTCGTCCCCGAGATTCCAGCTGATCCTCAAATAATTTTGGGTGCTCTGTCCGAAGGAAATCCTCTCTTTCCCAAGTGGCTTCACTTTCGGTGTGGTTGCTCCACTGAACTTTGAAGAACTTGATGGTTTTCTGTCGGGTTGTCCTTTCGCACTCTTCCAAGATTTTTATCGGATGCTCCCGATATGTAAGGTCTGGCTGCACGTCAATGTTTTTATGGGGTACTTGTTTCTCCGGTTGCTTACGCACTTCCTCAATTGAGAGACGTGGAATACGTCGTGGATGTCGATAATTCTTCGTAAGTCGAAATCGGCTGGTAGGCCATCGTGCCTCTTCGTGCCACTATGCAGAATGGTCCGATGAATCTTGGTGCTAGCTTCCCTTTAATCTTGAATCGGTGCAGGCCTCTCATAGGGGATACTCGTAGGTACACAAATTCACCGGGTTCAAAATTGACTCCACGATGCTTCTGATCGTAATAACTCTTTTGTCGGCTTTGGGCTGTCTTGAGTCGGTCCTTAATCACCTTGACCTTATCTTCAGCGTATTTGAGCAGGTCTGGGCCGAAGATATGACTGTCTCCGGTTTCCGACCAATTTAGCGGGGTACGAGATCTTCGCCTGCATGAGCTTCAAATGGTGTCATTTGCAGTGCTGGATCGATAACTGTTGTTATATGCGAATTCTGCGTATGGTAAGCTCTCTTCCCAGCTGGTCCCATAGGTGAGGACACATGCTCTCGGCATATCTTCTAGAATCTGGTTTACTCGCTCGGTTGCCCATCCGTCTGGGATGGTATGCGGTCTTGAATGTCACCGAGTTCCCGAGCTTGTTGTAAGTGATCCCAAAATCGGGAGACGAATTGAGTGCCTCTGTCCGAGATTATTTTCTTTGGGACTCCATGTAAGCAAACGATACAGAAAGGTAGAGCCTAGCAATCTTACGAGTGGTGTGGGTTGTCTTCACGGGATGAAGTGTGCTACTTTAGTCGATCTATCGTTGATGACCCATATGGCATCATGTCCGTGTCGGGACCGAGGTAGTCCAACAATAAAATCCATTCCAATCTCGTCCCATTTCCACTCGGGTATCTTATTTGGTTGCAATAGCCCGGCGGTTTCTGGTGCTCGGCCTTGATGCGTTGACAAGAGTCACAACATGCAATAAACGTGGCTATGTCTCTTCTTATACCATGCCACCAAAATGTTTCCTGAAGATCTTTGTACATTTTTGTTCCTCCAGGATGGATTGAGTACGGAGCGGTGTGGCCTTCAGCCAGGATTTGCTGTTTAAGGTCACGGATATTTGGTACGCAAAGTCTATTCCTGCATTCACAATATTCCTTTCTCATCGATAACTAATTCGAGGCCTTGCCCAAATTCATCTTCCGCTTTATGCCTTCAATGCTTTGGGGTGCCCACGTTGAGCCTCTTTAACCTTCTCTATCAGGGTAGGCTGTAACTCTAAGTTCGACACACTGCCTTCGGTGACCACCGTCAGATTGAGCTTTGCGAATTCCTGCTGGAATTCAGTTCTCAAGTTTGGCATCTTTGTCGTTGTCCGGACTGGGGTTCCGACTCGTAGCATCTGCTACAACATTTGCTTTGCTCGGGTGGTAGTGGATTCCAACATCATAATCCTTTACTAATTCCAACCAGCGTCGCTGCCATAAATTGAGTTCGTTGTGTGAAAATATACCGAGGCTTTTGTGGTCCGTGTATATTTCACAATGATTACCAAGTAAGAAGTGTCTCCATTCCTTGAGTGCATGAATAATCGCTGCTAATTCTAGGTCATGAGTAGGATAATTTTCCTCATGCTTATGCGGTTGTCCGGAAACATATGCGACAACCTTGCCTTCTTGCATTAATATGCACCCGAGGCCCTTTCGAGATGCGTCACGTAATACCTCATATTTTTTGTGTATATCGTGCACAATTAATCTTTGGTCTTTGTCGTCAGTTTCCTCTTTAGCTCTTGGAAACTTTTCTCGCAGGCTTCCGTCCATTCAAACTTCCTGTCTTTCTTGAGTAGTTGCGTCATTGGCTTTGCTATGGTGGAGAATCCTTCAATAAATCTCTGGTAGTATCCTGCCATTCCCAAGAAACTTTGTACATCCGTCACGCTGGCTGGTGGCTTCCAAATTTAGTACGGCCTTGACTTTTTCCGGGTCACGGCGATACCTTCTTGGGTCAAGATGCGTGGCCCGTAAAAACCTACTTGTTTTAGCCAAAATTCACACTTGCTGAATTTAGCGTATAATTGATGTTTCCTGAGTTCTCCTAGTACAATTCGGAGATGTTCAAAGATGCTCTTCTGGGGTTTTGGAGTATACCAGAATATCATCGATAAATACCACAACAAACTTGTCCATAAACTTCATGAGTACTTTGTTCATGAGATGAACAAAATATGCGGGGGCGTTCGTTAGCCCAAATGGCATTACAGTGAACTCATACAATCCGTATCTAGAGGTGAAAGCTGTCTTGGGAACATCTTCGGTTCGCACTTTCAGTTGATGGTATCCCGACCTCAAGTCAATCTTTGAGAACACCTTGGCCTGAGCGAGTTGATCGAATAAATCATTTATTCGTGGCATCGGATATTTGTTCTTGATTGTGACCATGTTTAGCGCCGATAGTCTATGCACAATCTCGGTGTTCCATCCTTCTTTTAGCAAACAAAATTGGTGAACCCCAAGGTGAGGAACTGGCTCAGATATACCCTTTTTCCAATAATTCATTTATTTGCTTCTTCAGTTCTACCAATTCAGATGGTGCCATTCTCAGATGGTTTCTTGTATATGGGAGCGGTTCCGGGTGCTAGCTCAATGCTGAATTCTATCTCTCGATCTGGTGGCATGCCTGGTAGCTCTTCGGGAAATACATCTGGAAATTCACACACTGCTGGAACCTTGCTCAATTCATAAATATCCACCTTGTTCAATCTCGGTTGCCGGGATATTTTTCTTTCCTTGGCTGAAACTTTTATGGTCTTCCCGTGGTGGTGGTGGGTGAGAATTACGGTCCTGTTGAAGCAGTCAATAAAACCTTTGTTGGTGGTTAACCAATCCATCCCTAAGATGACATCCAGTCCTTTATTTTCCAACACGATAAGATTTGCGTGAAACTTCAACCCTTCAAACTCGATAACCACACCCTGGCAATAATTCCGGGTAACTTGCTTAATTCCAGGGGACTTGACGATCATAGATTTTTCCAAGGGAAGCATCGAAAATTATTTTGCAAAGCAAAACTTTTCGGCGAATGAGTGAGAAGCTCCGAATCAAACAAAACCATGGCAGGTATTGTGTTGATGTGAAACGCATCGAGTACGATATCCGGGGCATTTTGTGCTTCCTCTTTGGTCACGTGGTTCGGATGACCCTTCCTGTGGTTGTTATTTGGGTTGAAATTGTTGCGCTTTGGCGCCAATTATTGCCTCTGCTGCTCGGCTTTGGGGTCGAAGTTCTTGGCTTGGGGCACCGCTTGGCATAGTGCCCTTCTTCTCCACAAGCGTAATGTAACGCTCGGGCGGTATGTGAACCGCTTGTCCCTTGCATTGAAATTCTTGATTGGGCGTGAGACGCTTGTCGTGGGCTTGGGTGTCCAGTTTTTCAACATCTGTCTTGTTGCGGTGGTTATGGGCGTGATTAGTCTGGTCCCTCTTCCGCTATGAAAATCTTCTAAGCTGCGTCTCTCATTTTCCAAGGTAATGGCCTTATCCACCAGCGTCTTAAAATCTGGAAAGGTGTGTACGACCAATTGGCATTTAAGCGCGGGTGTCAGACCGTCCAGGAATTTTTCCATCTTTTTATTTTCCGACATATGCTCTTCGTTGGCGTAGCGAGATAGTAGAGTAAATTGACTGTTGTATTCTGACACCCTCATTGTCCTTTGCTTGAGGTCATCAAATTCTCTCTTTTTGATCTTCATAAGACTCTTAGGAATATGTGCCCCATTTAAAACCTTCTTTAAATTCCTCCCATGTTATATTATTTTCGTTGGGGTGCATGTGTAGGAAATTTTCCCACCACGATGTGGCTGCTCCAAAGGAGATAGTGCGGAGCATAAAGCACTTTCTCAAGATCTGAACACCGGGCAATGATTAATTTTCTTTCCATGTCTCAAGCCGGTCCTCGGCTTCAAGAGCTTGTCGGTGTGAGAAAATGTTTGGGGAAGTGTCTTCAGAGCTCGAGATAACTTTGATTGTCAGCCGACATCGCCCACGGTGATTTCACATATTGATGACTTGGTTCATTATTTCCTGATGTTGCTGCTGACTTTGTTCATAAAGACGGCACATTTGGGAGAGTGCCGTTTCACTATCATGTTGACTTGTCTGCCCCTGTGTGAAATTGTTGCCTGGGGGTGTGCCACAATTTTCCTCTGTCGGAGTCGGCATGGAGCGCGTCCAAGGACGGGACATAGTTCACTCTGGGGATATATTTTGAAACACTCATAAGAAAAGAAATTGAGCCGCAAAAATCAACAAATTCAAGAAGATGGAAAAAGTCGCAAATGCTCCACGATTTTTCAAGAGAGTAAACGTTTGCGCACGGAGAAGGACTGTCCATTACATATCTTACACGCAAGCAGTAATTATACAATACATCACTCAGGATATGCGTACATAATCCTGACATGTTATTTAGTCTAGTGCCATCCTCCAGATCCTACATGATGCGCAAACAAGCTACTTCTCACATCCTATGTACATATAAACATATCGTACAAATCGGTACATCGCATGGCGGCTAAGCGTACTTAGTCGGAGATGGTAAGGATTTCCCTTGGCCTGCCAAGGGTGAGGCATTGTGAGGCTGGGGACTCAACCTCCTCTTCAGAGATAGGCTCCAGACGTGAGGTGCTGCGCTGAGTTGGTGGAGCAGGTGCCTGTCTTGGGACAACTCGAACATGAGCGGCACGAGGGTGGTGCAGAACGAACCGGAGTAGGCGCAATGACATGGTTGAACTCCTCCGTGGTAGGCAGGCGACGAGTGGTGGTGAGAGCAGTAGGAGTAAACGGCGATCATGACGAGACGAAGTCGCTGGCGGTCTGCGCAGGAGCTCCCTCCTGTTGGCAAGACAGCCATGGATCGAGTCCATGCGGGCAGCTACAAAGTCGTCCACCAGGTTGTCGAAGGCTGCCTCCAAAGCCTGGAGATACTCGATGAGCATCTCAAAAGCTTCGTCCCGTTCTCCTCTGGGGCAAGAGAACGCGTAGTGGCCGGTATATGGCACATGACTTGGCAGGTAGTGGTAACGACGAGTCTTCATCGAAGGAAGGATATCCCTGAGACGAGCTATCGCCTCACGGGCTGCCATCTGCAGTGCATGCTTCTCTGTGGGCATGGCTCTCCCCAAGAACCGGTAACGCTCAACTCGCCCTCCCTTGAATTGCACCGCGGCTTGGTGCATGGTTAGACGGTCATTGATCTTGTCTTTGAGAGAGTGAGAAAACTGGGCGCACAGCTGGCCCTATCGCGACTTGGACGATGAAGGAGAGAAGCTTGACGAACCCATCGGGCATGTTGGCGAACATCTGTGACTCGCAGTCGTTGCCAGCCATCTACAAAAGTAGGCAAAAATCCTGAGTAGTCAAATCATAAATTTATGCCGACTCGTAAATTGACTACATTTGTAAAATTATTAAATAGCTCTATTCTCGCTAATAACCGATTAGCGATCGCACCTAGTGGCTTCCCTACGGTCAGCAGCTCTGGTACCAAGCTTGTCACGACCGGTTTTTCAATAAAAATATTTATTGAAAAACCGACCTATGAAGTCCAATATGAGGAAGATCCTCCATATCGGTAGACAAAACTTTGATACAATAAGCCAGTAGCATTACAATATTACAGGGTCGGACTGAAGATGCCCAACCAATTATTACAAACACGCCGATAATTATACATGATGGCGGATATAACACAATGGTGTGGGGTGGAAATACTACTGACTCGAGATATGAGTGGTTGGTGGAATAACGCAGTGGGGGTGGTTAATAAGTCTACTGCACTGGCGGCTCATCGAGCGTCGAGGTGAGGCTCAATGAATTTATTTGGGTAGCGGAAGCGGATATATCACAATGACTAGTCCAGGGTCGCATACGAGACCGATGGGATTCCTCTAGGCATCGGACTCGCTATCGAACTCTTCATCCATGAGATTGCCTTCGTCAGCATCTGGCCAAATCAACAAGCCATGTGAGTACTTTGAAAGTACTCGCAAGACAGTTCGAACAAAAGATATAACAAATGAATGCATGAATGCGACATGATTAATTTATAACAACGTGCAATTTAATCAGTAGCAAAGTAAGTAAAAAGGGAATCAGCGGTAGTCCGCTCGAAAACCCAAAGAAGATAAACTCCAAACCGATCGGGTGTCTGAAGCGACGCCTCGAAGGGTGGACAAATAAGTAAGACATGCCACAGTCGGGCATCTAAGCCACACCTCAAAAGGGCTTATATTGAAAGAAAATACATGCGTGCCGCAGTCGGACGTCATAGCGACATCACAGAAAGGGCTTATAATAAAAGTAAATAATAACAATGCATGATCGGACGTCTGAGCGACATCGCAGAAAGGGCTTATAACAAAAGTAAATAATAAGAATGCCGCAGTCGGACGTCTGAGCGACATCGCAGAAAGAGCTTAGAACAAAAGTAAATAATAACAATGCCGCAGTCGGACGTCTAAGCAACATCGCAGAAAGGGCTTATAACAAAAGTAAATAATAACAACGCCGCAGTCGGACGTCTGAGCGACATCGCAGAAAGGCTTATAATTCATCATTCATAACTGACAAGATATGGTGCTCACAGAAAATATTCATCACAAGACCATAAGCGGGTTAGTCCATTCACCGGAAATAAACATATAACACTCATATAGTTACGAGGAGTTTTTGTCACCGAGACTGACACTTGACAAGATAAGATGAACACGGTGCTCGGACATGAATAAGATGAATTCAAGAATTTTGACTCTGCAGAGTTTGTACCAAAATTGTCCACGGCCAACGGATTTCCGTAGTCACGAAGGACTAGGTCCGTTTACGGTATTTCGGAGGAAACACAACTAGCAAGTACACACCCATCATACCTCACGTTGCCAGGAATCACCCCAGACAGCGTTTAAGAAAAACTTTGAGACAGAGATCACAATCTCGAATAGCATGGGATCAAATTTATTTACGCGCGCTCTAAGGGGTGCCCCCCTCTCGGTCCCAACCGGAAGCACCCATGCCCCCTGACCGGATGAAAGGCTTTAATCCAGGGCCATGGAACCTTCATCCCGGCCTCTCGATTTGGTGTGTACCAGAAGTGGTTTGCAACTTACTAAGCCGTATCCCTTGCGGAAGCAATTGGTAGTATGAAAGCGGAGGCAATTTGAATCGGTGATTTGTGTTGACACGGGGTCAACGATCTGGCATAAGCCTGGCATGCTACAACACTGCCATCTTACCCATACTCATGCCAACTCATGGCCATGCAACAAGTTTCCAACAACTCATGGAATTACCGAGCTCATTTGTCTCAACTCTTACGAGATAAACTATCATCGAAATGCTCATGAACGTGCCATGATACAAAAATAATGCAAACATGCCCAAACACTCATCATATCAAAAGTTCAAACATTGCTTGCCTGGTTCGGAGTAGTCGGAGTCTAACTGTGCGAAGTTTGCGGCTCCGTTGCTTCCTCCGGAATCTACGGTATAAGAAAAATACGCACGTAACGTAAATACCGCGAGGTGCACAAAAATTTTCCAAATAAATTCTCAAATAAATCTGATAAAAAACTAGACAAAAATCTAAAGAGAACAGAAAAAGAATCAAACAAAAATACTTTTCCGTTTAAAAGATATAAGGGTTTTGGTCCAGGGACCACTCTGTAATGAAACAGAAAACTTCCAGGGGGCTTTGCAGAAAAGTCCAGAAAACGGTTCGTTTAAAAGAAACGACTTAAAGGCTGACAGGCGGGCTCCACCTGTCAGGTTTGAAAATTTAAAAGAGGGAAACAGGACGCGACGGTGCCCGAGAGGTGCGGTGGTCGCCGGCGGCGATCCACGGCGAGGCAGAGTGATCGGACGGTACCTTCATGATCAGCACGTCCTTCCGCGTCTGTGGGAGGTGGAAGTGGTCGCCGGCGAGCACTGTGTCGACGGCGGCCCTTGCTCCGGCGGATGGCAGTTCGGGCAGTCGTGGACCTCGTCGGAGAGAGCTGTGAAGATCAAATTGGAGTGGGGGTTAGACTCTTAGTTGCCCGAGAGGGTTGCTGACGAGGTTAGGGCGCTGGAGACGGCCTCACCGGAGTGAATCGAGGTGGAGGCCGAGGCGGAACGAGGTGGCCGAAGTCGGGGAAGAAGAGCCCCTCGAGGCCCTTCCAGGGGCTTGGTGAGGTCTGGAGAGGTGGTGGAGTTGTGCGGGGGCGAGAGCAAGCTCGGGGTGCTATTTATAGCCGGCCCGAGTCGGTTGCCGTGAATCGGATAAGTCCGGCGAGTGATTACGGCGGCACTGTGGCTGCACGGTCGGCTTAGGAGTTTGAGCATCAACTAGATGAAGTACTGGTGCTATCCCAGTGTCCAACTCAACAAGGCGGGCGAGGTTACGGCCTGTCCTCGACGGAACGGCCGCACGGCCCGTCGGCGGCAGAGAACGCGCTCTGTGCGTGCCACCCTTCTGACGGTGCTGCATGCATGTGCCGGCAAGGAAATGGCTACGCTGGAGCTACCAGAGGTTTGGGCGGCGCCGAATGGCGTTATGCCGCAGTTTTGCTCCACATCGGCCGCTACGGTGGTTCTGCCGCCGCAAGACACGCCGGCAAAGGGCGGGGTGCCACCGACGCCAGAACGCGCCAAGCACGCGTGTGAAGCTCCGGACAAGCGAGGCTAGGCTGTGAGCATCGTGCCAAGTGCATGTGGGCATGTGGACTGAAACTCTACGGAGAACGACATCGCAATCTGAATTTAATCAAGATGAACAGTAATAGTGCATGCAAGGTGTTCGATGTAATGATTTAGGCATGTAGGGATTTTTCCTTGAGCTGGTTTTTGGTGGAGGGGCCTCTCATTGCATCTAGAGGCTGCCTAAATTTTTGTGGAATTTTTGGAGCAGAGAAGATATGAATTTAACCAAATTTGACAAATCTGGTCCAAACTTGCAGAGACTAGAATTTGAAATCTTTGAACAGAAGAGGAGTGGATCTTGATTGTTCTAGGTTGTGGGTACCAAGGACTATCCAGGGGAGTTGGTTTGAGGTCAAAACTCAAATGCATCTAGGTACTTGCTTTGCAAATTTCCTAGGCTCAAAATAATGGACAAAAAAGATTTGGGAGGAGAAATAAATGAAATAAAGTTCAGAAAAGGGTTGAACTTGTTGAGACAGAATGTTTGGATTGCCCAAAGTGGAAGGAGATATTTTTGGGAAGATTTTACCATGTGGTGCATGGTAAAATCATGAGTGGTTTCAAATTTGGGAGAAGATGAAAAACTCCTAGGGTTTCTTTTTGAAAGAAAATAAACTCCAAAGATTTTTCTTGAAATTTTGAGAAGAGGGCAATCGGAAGAAAAATTTAAAAACCAAACACCAGAGTTGAAGGAGATGCAAAAATAAAATATTTGCTAAAGGGAAAAAGCTTTTGAGAGAGATTTTTGGAAGGGTTTAGAAGACCTTCTTCAAATCCAACAAATTTTTTGAAGAGAACCAAAAGAATATCTTTGGAGTGTCACAGAAGGAGGTGCCGCCACCAGCACCGGGCGCCAGCCATAGGCCGGGTGCACCGGTGCCATCTCCATCTCCATTTCCGTCCTCGCATATGTATTTTGTAAGATTGAACATGTGGATGACAGCAATAAATCTTCCCTCTTTGTGTGCCTATTCATCTATGTGTGAGTAATTGATCCGATTCTAGGTTGAGGTATGATCTAGTATGCACAACTAGTCTGCATGGCTTTAGTTAGTATTTACTCTCTTTCGCATTGCATGTGTGTTACTTGCACGTACACACAGGGTAAATAGATGAACTTCATGAGCCTTGGGTTCCATTTTGTATTATTGACAGCCGCGTGTGACCTTGATGCGATGTTATGTCTAGTATAACTAGGAGTGACAAACCATGGATGCAAACCATAGGAGAACGATAAGTAGTCTATAATACGGGTATGACACTAAGACGCTTCTCTAGTACTAGTGACACCGACAGCAAAGATACCGCCTTTTCCTCTATTCAATCCTACAAGTACAACCCATTTTACTTTGTGCTATAGTTAGTATATTTTTTGTCCAAGTTTTAAGTCTAGTTAAATCCCTCTTTATCATTGTCCCAGTAGCAACCAATAGAATAGGCTATTTCCAAACTACAGTTTGGGTGTGAGCGTTGCTATGTAGACAACGTAGTGCGGGGTTGGTAGTGTCTTCTTATTTGCTCCCTGTGGGTTCGACACTCTACTTATCACACGTAAGTGCTGCAACAACCACGTGCCCTTGCAGGACATCAAGCATTTTCTAGCACCGTTGCCGGGGAGTGTAGCACTTTATGTTACCTTCCTACTCGCACATAGTTTATTTTGTTAGTTTTTACCTTATTATTATTTTTACTTTAAAAAATATCTACTCATCATGCCTACCAAGATGTCTATACAGGACTTTGATAGACTTGGAAGAGAGAGTGTTCAAACCCTTGGGGCCAACACCTGAAGGGGGTTGGGAATATGATCTGAGAATACTCGGTATGCTGCACAGTAAGCAATTCACACATGATGATATGGAGGATCCGTATGAACATTTGCAGCAATTTGAAGATTTATGTGTGATGTTTAAAATTAAAGTTTTTACTCATGGTGAAATGGAACTGAAGATTTTCATTCATTCATTGTTTGCCAAAGCACAAAATTGGTTAGTACCTCACCCTGCAGGTACTTTTGAAACTTGGGAAAAATTGGCTGGCGCATTCTTGGACCGCTTCTACTCGCAATGGAAGGCTTATGGAGTGAGGCGCATGATCATAAACTTGAACCAAAAACCAGGTGAATGTCTTGTCAAGGCTTATCGAAGGTACAACTCTCTATGGTGTATTTGTCCTCATCATAAATTTCCTTCATGTCTGCTAATACATTTGTTTTATGGAGGACTAGATAATGAATGTAAAGAGAGGTTAGATCTTACTACCAAAGGAGATTTTATGGATGAAACTATTGAACAATGTTGGAAATTATTAGATGAAATTGATGAGACCGCTAGAAATTGTGAATGAGATATATGAGGCGATGGAGGACTAGAACTTGAATGCGATTGTATTAAAACTTACTCCAAGTTCGAAAATGTGAAAAACCTGAGAAAAAAGTTTCATCTTGATTGTAACGCCCGGATAATTAGGCTACAGTAAAACTCTCTTGATGATGCCATGTCATCTATGATACTGTTGCTAATTAAGTGGTAGCTCAAAAACATTGCAAATTCAAAAATGAATTGGCGACAAACACCCAAAGTATTCAAAAGTCAAAACAAAATTGTTCGGGGGTTGCCAAATATTGCATAGGTATTTATGGGGAAGTAAACACATTTTTGAAAAGGACTAAATACTTTAAAATGAAATAAAACAGAAAAAAAAGGAAGAAAGAGAAAGTAAAACCCCCCCAAATCCCCTGGGCCAACTGGCCCAGCTAACCCAACCGACCGCCTAGCCAGAAACCCCCCAAAACCCCTGGTCCATCCGGCCTAGCTAACCCACTGCCGCTCGGCCGAACCGCCTCTCCTTCCTCGTTCCCCGACCGGGTCGGAACAGGGGCACGTCCCCGCCGCACCCTCTCGCCGGCGACTATGAGTGGATAAGGACGCCGACGCCGCACCCCCTCGGTCTCCCCTCCCCACTCGCCCCCACACTCGCCTTGGCTCCTGCACCTCCCCCTCTCCCCTCCAGATCCATTCCCCCCTCGTTCCCCACCACGTCCGAGCGCTGCCATGGACCTGCCGCCGTGAAACGCGCGACCACCGCCATCGCCTGGCCGCGCCTGCGTGTCCATCATCACCGCCGTCGTCCTCCTCGTCGACTGGTGGCCACAGTGAGCTTCGGAGGCGCTGCTTCAACGCCCCCCCCCCTTCATCCACATCTCTGGTCGCCGCCATTTCTCTTCATCTCCGTGGACGCCTCTGCAGCTACTAAGCCACCAAGGGCCACCGTGTGTGCCGCTAGGTGAGCTGCTCCCCCCCCTCTGCCCTCTATCTCTCTCGTGCGCCCTAGCTAGTGGTCGCCGTAGTACCCGAATGCTTCGCCGCGGACCACGTCGCAGACGTGCCTCCGATGACCAAATGGTCACGGGCCAGCGCCCGTTGCGTTCGCCGCCTCGCGTACGACTCGCCTGGCCTCCCCTTTCTTTCGCAAACTTGAGGCCTCGCCGTTTCCTCCCGCGCCCGACTCCGGCCGTCCGCCGATGAGCTTCGCCCGCTTTCGGTTCAGTCACCCCTGCCACCACAATCACCACCGTTGGACGCGGCGCAGCCGTAGCTCTCAAACGCGCCCGAAAACTCGGCGAACGGTGCCCTGTAGGTGATTTCCGGCCACCTCCCGAGCCGCGCCGCCGCGAAAACGGACTCGCCGGCGTCTAAACGCCGGCCGGCTGACGTGGCATGCGTGGGGTCCACCCCTGGGTCACTGCCTGTGGGCCTAGGGGCCCCAGCTGGTCACGTTGACCAAGGTCAACTCCCCTGACGTGGCAGCTACAACCACTGACATGCGGGCCCCACGCCATAAACAAATAAAAACAAATAGATAAATTGCTAATTAATTATATTAGTTAATTGAAACCTTAAGCTCTCACTGACTGCTAGGACCCACACCCTAATTAACCCATTTAGTTAGTTTTAAAACTCTATTAGTGCCCCTGTCAATGACATGTGGGTCCCACTGCACCCACCTGTCTGGTTTGACTGGTCAACCGACTAGTTGACCTGCTGACATCACTCTGATGTCATGCCTATGTCATCGTTCACTGTTTTGGATAATGTTGGATTTAAATAAATAATTAAAATCAGAAAATGATTTAAATCTTTAGAAAATCATATCTTTTAATCCGTATCTCGGATGAAAATACTTTCTACATGAAAGTTGCTCAGAACGACGAGACGAATCCGGATAGGCAGCCCGTTCGTCCGTCACACACCCCTAGCATACCGAACCCGCAACTTCCCCTCTGGTTCCTCTGTCCGAAAACGCGAAAGACCGGGAATACTTTCTCGGATGTTTTCCCCCTTCACCGGTATCACCTCATACCGCGTTAGGGCACGCCTAGCAACACGCCTTGTCATGTCATGCATCGTCATGCATTTGTTTGCATTGTATTTATTGTTCCTTCCCCCTCTTCTCTCTGGTAGACTACGAGACCGACGCTGCTGCTGCCCAGTTCGACTACGGAGTTGACGACCCCTCTCTCTTGCCAGAGCAACCAGGCAAGGCCCCCCGCCCCTAGATCACCAGATATCGCCTACTCTCCTCTATACTGCTTGCATTAGAGTAGTGTAGCATGTTACTGCTTTCCGTTATTCCTATTCTGATGTATAGCCTGCCTTTGCTACTTTTGTTGATACCTTTACCTACAATCCTACTTGCCTAGTATAGGATGCTAGTATTTCCATCTATGGCCCTACATTCTTGTCCGTCTGCTATGTTATACTATCGGGCCGTGATCACTCAGGAGGTGATCACGGGTATATACTATATACTTTATACACGATACATGTGGTGACTAAAGTCGGGTCGGCTTGTGGAGCACCCGCGAGTGGATCTTTGTGGCGGAGCGACAGGGCAGGTTGAGACCGCCTAGGAGAGAGGTGGGCCTGGCCCTGTTCGGCGTTCATGATACTTAACGCGCTTAACGAGATCTTGGTATTTGATCTCGAGTTGGGTCGTTGACCATATACGCACTAACCGCCACGTGGGACAAGATATGGGCAACCGGCGTCGTGGTATCAGCCAAGCATTTCGTGACGCTGTTGGCCGAAGCGGCCACGGATTGGACTGGAAGGCCACTAGGCTAGGTCTGCTTTCGGCCGCCCACGCAACGTGCAGGTGTGCTAAGAGCGATGGGCCCAGACCCCTGTGCGCATAGGTTTAGACCGGCGTGCTGATCTCTCTGTTATGCCTAGGTGGGGCTGCGACGTGCTGATCTTCCGCGGCCGGGCATAACCTAGAAAAGTGTGTCCGGCCAAATGGGATCGAGCGTGTCGGGTAATGTGTTGCACCCCTACAGGGAAGTTAATCTATTCGAATAGCCGTGATCTTTGGTAACAGGACGACTTGGAGTTGTACCTTGACCTTATGACAACTAGAACCGGATACTTAATAAAACACACCCTTCCAAGTGCCAGATACAACCCGGTGGTCGTTCTCTCTCAGGGTTACGAGGAGGGGATCGTCGGGTAGAATTATGCTATGCGATGCTACTTGGAGGACTTCAGTCTACTCTCTTCTACATGTTGCAAGACGGAGGCTGCCAGAAGCGTAGTCTTCGACAGGATTAGCTATCCTCTTATTACGGCATTCTGCAGTTCAGTCCACTGATATGGCCCTTTACACATATATCCATGCATATGTAGTGTAGCTCCTTGCTTGCGAGTACTTTGGATGAGTACTCACGGTTGCCTTGTTCCCCCTTTTTCCCCCATTCTTTACCCGGTTGATGCGACCAGACGATGGAGCCAGAGCGACGCCACCGTCGATGACGACTACTACACTGGAGGTGCCTACTACTACGTGCAGCCCGCTGATAACGACCAGGAGTAGTTAGGAGGATCCCAAGCAGGAGGCGTGCGCCTCTTTCGATCTGTATCCCAGTTTGTGCTAGCCTTCTTAAGGCAAACTTTTTTAACTTATGTCTGTACTCAGATATTGTTGCTTCCGCTGACTCGTCTATGATCGAGCACTTGTATTCGAGCCCTCGAGGCCCCGGTCTTGTATTATGATGCTAGTATGACTTATTTATGTTTTAGTGTTGTGTTGTGATATCTTCCGTGAGTCCTCGATCTTGATCGTACACGCTTTGCGTGCATGATTAGTGTACGATTGAATCGGGGCGTCCATGTTGGTATGTCGAGCCGATCGCTCAGAGAATCCCCTTCCACACTCCTTGGCCGAAGTCGAGTCTAGACGTTACAAAACTTTTACTAACACGGATGTGTGTCTTACGGGCCCACGTCGCCATCGGGTGGTACTAGGATCTTTTACTCCTCGACCTTTACTCTGGGACTCTGAAGTCTCTTCTACTCGGGTTAAACGAATTTACTAACTAACACTAGGATCCCGTGACCACATTCACCCCAAAGTTGGATAAAGCCATAGCTATTTCTTAGAATAGTATTTTGAACAATTTCCACCGTCATTTGACTCCTTTGAAACATCTTTATTTTCAGATGGAACCCACGAGGCAGGTCGTCCGCCACACGACGGCCATTGGTGCCTCGGGATCACCTGCGGTGCTAGCTGAGATGATGACCTATCTGGGTTATCGCTGGCACCCTGAGTACACCGTCTTTGAGGAGTACCAGGACTTTAACTAGGAGCAGTACCGTGCCATCGTCCACCTATACTCTCGGGAGTATGACTCCACTCTTGTCTTGCACACCGCACATCGTGTTGGGGTGACTATCGATATGGCAGTCCACGATGCTGCTTATGCTGCTCTGACACGTCTTCGTGGAGAGTATCGGGAGTTGGACTCCTCCCCCTTCAAGCACATTGCTATCGCATCTGATGTTGGTGCGGAGGGTTACTACACTGCTGCCTACTCCACTGTCACCCGAGAGCCCTTCTACCATCAGAACTTTGTTCTGCATGCTGATGGGCTAGATCGAGCTAACCGAGCTCTTCTCCACAAGTTGTACACCACCCGTCAGCACCTTTACCGTGCTCTGACGCTATTCCACCCCTTTGTCCGATCCAGAGAGCTGCCGCGTTCCGCGATCTACCCAGCCAGGACCGTGATGCCCCAGGGTGTAGGTTGGCCAGAGGTGGGAGGCTAATCTCCCACACTTGGTCCTCTTCTACCACCTGAGCGTCGGGTTCTGCACCAGAGTATCCGCGGCCCCCAGGCCACTGACGTGGAGGACTATCCGATGCCACACTACCAGCTTTTCGAGCTACAGCTACCTCCAGCGATCTGCGTGGGACTGATGTAGGCTTGCTTGTTAAGTGTTCGATGCATTCGCCGCGAGCCTGCGTGCCGCCTATGATGTTTTAGCCTATGTACTGTACTCTGTATACTGAACTCTATGCATGACCCCTTTTGTAATTTATGCTGACTACTATGTAGTAGCCATCGTGCTCCTTCGCTTATGCATGATTCATCATGAATGATTCTTGTCCTTTGCAAATTTCTCAAATGCTGAACTACCACTGTTATGTATTAGCAGGATGGTTAGACCAGGTGGTCGTGGTCGTGGTGGCAACTTCCCACCACCCCATGAGTACATGGCTGGCATGATCCAACAGCTTGAGATGAATCACCAGTTCATGGAGAATATGATGGCTCAGTTTCCCCGCCCCAATATGAACCAGCAGCCAACCCCAGTAACTCTGCAGGATTTCATGCGCCTCAACCCAACTGTGTACCGCAGCTCAACTCAGCCTCTGGATGCTGATGACTGGCTCCGTGACATCACCTATGAGATGGAGTCTGCCGATGTAGCCCCTGCCAGCTATGTCACCTTTGCTTCCTTCTTCCTGAAGGGACCCGCAGCTCAATGGTGGGACAGCCACAGGCGTACTCTGCTAGTTGGAACAATCATCACCGCCGCACTTCCAAGTTGCTTTCCGTGCCGCTTCATCCCTCAAGGAGTCATGGACCGGAAGAAGCGTGAGTTCCGCAACCTCACCCAAGGCAACAAGACTGTTGAAGCTTATCGAAAGTGTTTCGGACTTGTCTCGCTATGTCAAGAGGACATTGCAACCGATGCACGCAGACAGAGAAGTTACGTGACGGCCTTCAAGGCGACATCAAGCTCGCACTTCTAGTGCACGACTTTGCTGATTTCGCCACCTTGGTGAACAAAGCTATCAATGTCGAAACTGGTCTGCAGGAATACCAGAGCTCTAACAGGCGCAACCATGACACGGGCTCATCTTCGGGCCCGTCCTCGCAGAAGCGCATGTACCAGCCGAATGCACCTGCCCCAAGGCAGTCCTATGCTGCACCTCGTCTGCCTACTCCTCCAACTAGGCAGCCAAGGCTTCAAGCTCCACCACCCCAAGCTCATGTTCCTACTCCCAACAATGGATTGTGCTTCAGGTGTGGTCAACCAGGGCATCGTGCTAGGGAATGCAATCAGAACCAGAATCAATCGCCCTTCCGCGACTGGCCGTGGAAGCAACCAGCCCCGCAACAACAATGCCAAGCCTTATGGTCGAGTTCATGCCAACCACGTTGATCTGAATGAAGCTCAAGACCAGCCTGCTACTGTGATGGGTACACTCCTCGTAAATTCAGTACCAGCATCCGTTTTATTTGATACAGGTGCATCGCATTCATTCATATCAGAAGATTTTGCATGTTTGCACGACATTAAATGTGAGGACATGAACGCTTTGCTATTAGTGCACACCCCCGCGGGCCAATGTCGGACCTCCATGATTTGCAACGGCGTCCCCGTTGAAATCGAAGGACTGGAATTCCTTGTCTCCCCCATCGTACTGAAGTCATGTAGCATTGACCTCATTGTGGGAATGGATTGGTTAAAGGCGCATACTACTTCTTTCGTTTGCGCCACCAAGACCATCCATCTGTTACACCCTTTAGATGAAATAGTTACTTACCAAGCTCATCTGGTGCAAAATGCCGAGGCACGGCTTTATGCCTTGAATGCATTGAACGCTGCACCACTCGAGGGCATTGAAAACATTCCCGTCGTGCATGAATTCCTCGACGTATTTCCTGAAGAACTTCCAGGGATTCCCCCTGCTAGAGCTGTCGAATTCGTCAGGCACCACTCCTATAGCCAAGCGACCCTACAAGATGCCGCCGCATGAACTCCTTGAGCTTAAGGAGGAAATCGACAAGTCTCTTTGCAGTGGTTTCATTTGCCCAAGTTGCTCTCCTTGGGGAGCACCTTCTCTCTTTGTCAAGAAGAAGGATGGGACAAACCGATTGGTCCAAGACTACCGTCCTATAAACCAAGCTACTATTCGTAATAAGTATCCTCTTCCTCGGATCAATGATCTCGTATGATCAACTGGCTGGTTCGTCAGTGTTCTCTAAACTCGACTTGAGGTTGGGTTACCACCAGATCCGTGTTCGTGAAGAGGATATCCCAAAGACCGCATTCGTGACTCGTTATGGTTCATAAGAGTACACCGTCATGTCTTTTGGCTTAACCAATGCTCCAGCCACCTTCTCTCGACTGATGAACTATATATTCATGGATTACCTCGACAAGTTCGTCGTGGTTTATCTGGATGATATCCTGGTATTTTCCAAGAATGAAGAAGAACATGATGAACATCTTCGTCTTGTGCTGGAAAAGCTACGAGAGCATCAGCTATACGCCAAGTTCTCCAAATGTGAATTTTGGCTTCCCGAAGTGACCTATCTCGGACATGTCATCTCTAAGGATGGTATTGCCGTCAACCCTGAACGAGTTCAGGCTATTCTTGATTGGACTCCTCCGAAGAATGTCAAGCAAGTTAGAAGTTTTCTCAGTCTCGCCAGCTATTGCCGTCGATTCGTCGAGAACTTCTCCCAAGATTGCCAGGCCTCTGACTAACCTGTTGCATAAGGGCGTCAAGTTCCAATGGACAGATAAATGTCAGGAAAGCTTCCAGGCACTCAAAGACAAGTTTACTTCTGCCCCAAAGATTAGCTCCACTGATACTAAGAAGGACTTCGTCATTTATCGCGACGCTTCCGTCAAGGATTAGGCTGTGTCCTAATGCAGAGCGCAAAGTGGTTGCTTATGCCTCTCGGCAATTGCGCCCTCACGAAGAGAACTACCCAGTTCACGACCTCGAACTTGTCATTGTCATTTATGCAATCAAGCGATGGCGACATTACCTTCTCGGTAATCGTTGCGAGATCTTCACCGACCACCAACGTCTGATGGATTTGTTTACTCAGCCAGACCTGATCCTCCGTCAGCAGAGATAGATGGAGATTGTTGCAGACTTTGACTTGGGTATTTCCTATACTCCATGCAAGGCTAATGTAATGGCTAATGCCTTGAGCCGCAAGTCTTCATCGCAACCACCTCCAGTTCGCAAAGTTCAGCCCTCACTTGTTGAAGAATTGTAAAGTCAACCTCCATATTGTTCCTCCGGGTGCACTCGCTCCCCCTCCTCCGGAGTTTTGCAAGATGAACATCCACGTTGTTTCTCGGGGTTCTCTCAATACCATAGTTGCTAGACCAGATCTTGTAGACACCATCAAATGGATACAGAAATGTGACGATGAAGTCGAAAGGATTAAGCGTTATCTCGCAGAAGGAAAGCCCTCATTCTTCACTGTGGATGACGCAGGCACCTAATTCTTCAAAGGTCGCCTAGTGGTACCAAGTAAGAGGGAAAACCTGAATATGACTCAGAAGGTTATGAAAGAAGCTCATGATACGCCTCTATGTATCCATCCTGGTAGTACAAAGATGTACCAGGACATTCGCCAAAGATTCTGGTGGTCTAACATGAAGCAAGACATTGCTCGTTATGTTGCTGAATGTGACGTTTGCCGTCGTATCAAAGCAGAACATCAAAGGCCTGCTGGAACTCAGCAACCTATCTCTATTCCTGAATGCAAATGGGACCAAGTCGAGATGGACTTCGTCACTGGATTTCCCAAATCGCAGAAAGGTAATGATGTTATTCTTGTCGTCATTGACCGGTTTTCTAAAGTTGCACATTTTTTGGCGGTCAAAGAAATGATCACTGCTAGTCAGCTTGCAACTCTCTATATGTCCAGAATTGTTTCACTTCACGGTATTCCACTGGTTATCAGTTCGAACCATGGCAGCTTATTCACTTCAAGATTCTGGGCAAGTTTCCAAGAAGCTATGGGGACTCACTTATCTTTCAAGATCTTGTGTTTCATCCGCAAATACAAGGGCAAGTTGAACGTGTCAACCAAGTTCTCGAAGACATGCTTCGAGCTTGTGTGATTTCCTTCAGCAAGAAATGGGAGGAATCTCTCCCGTATGCTGAGTTCTCTTATAACAATAGCTATCAAGCTAGTCTGAAGATGGCCCCCTTCCAAGTGTTATATGGACGAAAGTGTCGAACCCCTCTGAACTGGTCAGAAACTGGGGAACGTCCACTCTTCGGTCCGGATATTATCCAACATGCCGAAGAACAAGTCCGCATTATTCGCGAGCATCTCAAGACTACTCAGTCACGTCAGAAGAGTCAGTATGACCGTCATCATAAAGACTTGGTCTATCAACCTGGCGAAAAGGCCTATCTTCGCGTTACACCAATGAAGGGTGCTCACTGCTTCGGGATCAAGGGTAAGCTAGCTCCTCGCTATATTGGCCCATTCACTATTCTGGAAAGGCGTGGAAAAGTGGCATATTTCTCAGGTTCACGATGTGTTCCATGTGTCACAGCTCCGTCGCTGCTTCAAGGACCCAATCCGAGCCGTGGATCATGAAGTGCTCGAATTGCAACAGGACCTCTCCTATAAAGAGCATCCGGTCCGCATTCTCGACCAAGCTGAACACCGCACACGCCAGAAGGCGATCAAGTTCCTCAAAGTCCAGTGGTCGCACTACTCTGAAGATGAAGCCACCTGGGAACGCGAGGATCGCCTGCGTGATGAATACCCCGCACTGTTTCCTTCAACCTCCTAAATCTCGGGACGAGATTTCTTGTAGTGGAGGAGATTCGTAACGCCCGGATAATTAGGCTACAGTAAAACTCTCTTGACGATGCCATGTCATCTATGATACTGTTGCTAATTAAGTGGTAGTTCAAAAACATTGCAAATTCAAAAATGAATTGGCGACAAACACCCAAAGTTTTCAAAAGTCAAAACAAAAATGTTCGGGGGTTGCCAAATATTGCATAGGTATTTATGGGGAAGTAAACACATTTTTAGAAAAGGACTAAATACTTTAAAATGAAATAAAACAAAAAAATAATAAAGAAAAGAAAGAAAGAGAAAGTAAACCCCTCCCCCAAACCCCCTGGGCCAACTGGCCCATTTAACTCCAACCGACCGCCTAGCTGAAACCCCAAACCCCCCTGGGCCCTTATCACTCTATGGGTTCGACACTCTACTTATCACACGTAAGTGCTGCAACAACCCCGTGCCCTTGGAGGACATCAAGCATTTTCTAGCACCGTTGCCGGGGAGTGTAGCACTTGATGTTACCTTCCTACTCGCACATAGTTTATTTTGTTAGTTGTTACCTTATTATTATTTTTACTTTAAAAAATATCTACTCATCATGCCTACCAAGATGTCTATACAGGACTTTGATAGACTTGGAAGAGAGAGTGTCCAAACCCTTGGGGCCAACACCTGAAGGGGGTTGGGAATATGATCTGAGAATACTCGGTATGCTGCACAGTAAGCAATTCACACATGATGATATGGAGGATCCGTATGAACATTTGCAGCAATTTGAAGATTTATGTGTGATGTTTAAAATTAAAGGTTTTACTCATGGTGAAATGGAACTGAAGATTTTCATTCATTCATTGTTTGCCAAAGCACAAAATTGGTTAGTACCTCACCCTGCAGGTACTTTTGAAACTTGGGAAAAATTGGTTGGCGCATTCTTGGACCGCTTCTACTGGCAATGGAAGGCTTATGGAGTGAGGCGCATGATCATAAACTTGAACCAAAAACCAGGTGAAAGTCTTGTCAAGGCTTATCGAAGGTACAACTCTCTATGGTGTATTTGTCCTCATCATAAATTTCCTTCATGTCTGCTAATACATTTGTTTTATGGAGGACTAGATAATGAATGTAAAGAGAGGTTAGATCTTAATACCAAAGGAGATTTTATGGATGAAACTATTGAACAATGTTGGAAATTATTAGATGAAATTGATGAGACCGCTAGAAATTGTGAATGAGATATAGGAGGCGATGGAGGACTAGAACTTGAATGCGATTGTATTAAAAACTTACTCCAAGTTCGAAAATGTCAAAAACCTGAGAAAAAAGTTTCATCTTGATTGTAACGCCCGGATAATTAGGCTACAGTAAAACTCTCTTGATGATGCCATGTCATCTATGATACTGTTGCTAATTAAGTGGTAGTTCAAAAACATTGCAAATTCAAAAATGAATTGGCGACAAACACCCAAAGTTTTCAAAAGTCAAAACAAAAATGTTCGGGGGTTGCCAAATATTGCATAGGTATTTATGGGGAAGTAAACACATTTTTGAAAAGGACTAAATACTTTAAAATGAAATAAAAGAGAAAAAAATAATAAAGAAAAGAAAGAAAGAGAAAGTAAACCCCCCCCCCCCAAATCCCCTGGGCCAACTGGCCAAGCTAACCCAACCGACTGGCCTAGCCGGAAAAACCCCAAACCCCACAGGCCATCTGGCCCAGCTATCCCACTGCCCCTCCGGCTGAACCGCCTCCTTCCTCGTTTCCCCAACCCGGTCGAACAGGGGCGCGTCCCCGCCGCACCCTCTCGCCGGCGACGACGAGTGGATAAGGACGCCGACCCTGCGCCCTCTCGGTCTCCCCTCCCCAGTCGCCCCCACACTCGCCTTGGCTCCTGCGCCTCCCCCTCTCCCCTCCAGATCCATCCCCCCCTCGTTCCCCACCACGTCCGAGCGCTGCCATGGACCTGCCGCCGTGAAACGCGCGGCCACCGCCATCGCCTCGCCGCGCCTGCGTGTCCATCATCACCGCCGTCGTCCTCCTCGTCGACTGGTGGCCACAGCTGGAGCTCGGAGGCGCTGCTTCAACGCCCCCCCTTCTTCCACATCTCCGGTCGCCGCCGTTCCTCTTCATCTCCGTCGACGCCTCTGCAGCTACTAAGCCACCAAGGGCCACCGTGCGTGCCGCTAGGTGAGCTGCCTCCCCCCCTCTGCCCTCTATCTCTCTCGTGCGCCCTAGCTAGTGGTCGCCGTAGTACCCGAACGCTTCGCCGCGGACCACGTCGCCGACATGCCTCCAGTGACCAAATGGTCACGGGCCAGCGCCCGTTGCGTTCGCCGCCTCGCGTACGACTCGCCTGGCCTCCCCTTTCTTTCGCAAACTTGAGGCCTCGTCGTTTCCTCCCGCGCCCGACTCCGGCCATCCGCCTATGAGCTCGCTGCGCTCGGTTCCGGTCACCCCTGCCACCACAATCACCACCGTTGGGCCAGCAGCCGTAGCTCTCGGCTCAACGCCCGAACTTCGGTGAGCGGTGCCCTATAGGTGATTTCGGCCACCTCCCGAGCAGCGCCCGCCAGCGGACTCGCCGGCGTCTAAACGCCGGCCGGCTGACGTGGCATGCGTCGGGTCTACCCCTGGGTCACTACCTGTGGGCCTAGGGGCCCCAGCTGGTCACGTTGACCAAGGTCAACTCCGCTGACGTGGCAGCTACAGCCACTGACATGCGGGCCCCACGCCATAAACAAATAAAAACAAATAGATAAATTGCTAATTAATTAAATTAGTTAATTGAAACCTTAAGCTCTCACCGATCACCGGGACCCACACCCTAATTAAACCATTTAGTTAGTTTTAAAACTATTTTAGTGCTCGTTAATGACATGTGGGTCCCACCGACCCACATGCAGTTTGATCGGGTCAACCGACCAGTTGACCTGCTGACATCACTCTGATGTCATGCCTGCGTCATCGTTCACTGTTTTGGATAATGTTGATTTTAAATAAATAATTAAAATCAGAAAATGATTTAAGTCTTTAGAAAATCATATCTTTTAATCCGTATCTCGGATGAAAATACTTTCTACATGAAAGTTGCTCAGAACGACGAGACGAATCCGGATACGCAGCCCGTTCGTCCGCCACACACCCCTAGCATACCGAACCCGCAACTTTCCCCTCCGGTTCCTCTGTCCGAAAACGCGAAACACCGGGAATACTTTCCCGGATGTTTTCCCCCTTCACCGGTATCACCTCATACTGCGTTAGGGCACGCCTAGCGACACGCCTTGTCATGTCATGCATCGTCATGCATTTGTTTGCATTGTATTTATTGTTCCTTCCCCCTCTTCTCTCTGGTAGACTACGAGACCGACGCCGCTGTCGCCAGTTCGACTACGGAGTTGGCGACCCCTATCTCTTGCCCGAGCAACCAGGCAAGCCCCGATCACGGATATCGCCTACTCTCCTCTATACTGCTTGCATTAGAGTAGTGTAGCATGTTACCGCTTTCCGTTATTCCTATTCGATGCATAGCCTGTCTTTGCTACTTACATTGATACCTTTACCTGCAATCCTACTTGCCTAGTATAGGATGCTAGTATTTCCATCTATGGCCCTACATTCTTGTCCGTCTGCTGTGCTATACTATCGGGTCGTGATCACTTGGGAGGTGATCACGGGTATATACTATATACTTTATACACGATACATGTGGTGACTAAAGTCGGGTCGGCTTGTGGAGCACCCGCGAGTGGATCTTTGTGGAGGAGCGACAGGGCAGGTTGAGACCGCCTAGGAGAGAGGTGGGCCTGGCCCTGCTCGGGCGCTTATGGATACTTAACATGCTTAACGAGATCTTGGTATTTGATCTGAGTTGGGTCGTTGACCTTATACGCACTAACCGCCACGTGGGACAAGATATGGGCAACCGACGTCGTGGTATCAGCCGAAGCATTTCGTGACGTCAGCGACTGAGCGGCGCGCGCCGGATTGGACTGGAACGCCACTAGGCTAGGTCTGCTTTCGGCCGCCCACGCAACATGCAGGTGTGCTAAGGGCGTTGGGCCCAGACCCTTGTGCGCATAGGTTTAGACCGGCGTGCTGACCTCTCTGTTACGCCTAGGTGGGGCTGCGATGTGTTGATCTTCCGCGGCCGGGCATGACCCAGAAAAGTGTGTCCGGCCAAATGGGATCGAGCGTGTCGGGTAATGTGGTGCACCCCTGCAGGGAAGTTAATCTATTTGAATAGTCGTGATCTTCGGTAACAGGACGACTTGGAGTTGTACCTTGACCTTATGACAACTAGAACCGGATACTTAATAAAACACACCCTTCCAAGTGCCGATACAACCCGTGGTCGCTCTCTCTCGTGGTTACGAGGAGGGATCGCCGGGTAGGATTATGCTATGCGATGCTACTTGGAGGACTTCAGTCTACTCTCTTCTACATGTTGCAAGACGGAGGCTGCCGTGGCGTAGTCTTCGACAGATTAGCTATCCCCTCTTATTCTCGGCATTCTCAGTTCACCCACCGATTTGGCCCTTTACACATATATCCATGCATACGTAGTGTAGCTCCTTGCTTGCGAGTACTTTGGATGAGTACTCACGGTTGCCTTGTTCCCCCTTTTCCCCCTTTCTTTACCCGGTTGCTGCGACCAGACGATGGAGCCCAGGAGCCAGACGCCACCATCGATGACGACTACTACACCGGAGGTGCCTACTACTACGTGCAGCCCGCTGACGACGACCAGGAGTAGTTAGGAGGATCCCAGGCAGGAGGCCTGCGCCTCTTTCGATCTGTATCCCGGTTTGTGCTAGCCTTCTTAAGGCAAACTTGTTTAACTTATGTCTGTACTCAGATATTGTTGCTTCCGCTGATCGTCTATGATCGAGCACTTGTATTCGAGCCCTCAAGGGCCCTGGCTTGTATTATGATGCTTGTATGACTTATTTATGTTTTAGAGTTGTGTTGTGATATCTTCCCTTGAGTCCCTGATCTTGATCGTACACGTTTGCATGCATGATTAGTGTACGATTGAATCGGGGGCGTCACATTGATCTTGACACTATCTTGTAGATTGCCAAAAATTATACTGAGCATTTGAAGTTACCAAAAGAAGGATGGGAGCATTACACCAAGCAAATTGAAGTAGCTGTAGCATCGATAAACACTACTTGTGATGTACCTACAAATTGTAGACTTCCCCGTGCAGGAAACAGGTTGGTGCAGGACATTGTGATAATTTTTTATCCTAGCAGGAGACACACGAAGAAATGTGTTAACAAAGTTCCACATCCGAAGAAACATGGTTGCACCACTCCAAAACAATTGATGTTTGCAATATTGATATATCTCCAAAGGTTGGAAGAGTGAAGGTCTACAAAGAGCAACATATGCAACATGAACAAGTGTGTGCAGAGAAGGAAATGTGCAACAAGGAAGAATAGGAGGAACATATTGATCACCCACCCTCACCTTCCACCTACCAGAGTAACCTTTTGCACACCCTTAATATGTACTTTGATAATGCAACTCTAAAAATGGATATAACTTCCATGAGTAATAAAGAACTACTACATATAATAAACACTTGCATCTATGATATGTTTTGAATCAACATTTTTCTTTTTGTTGCCATTCTCATGAGCACATTTATTTCCAGTGCACAAATGCTTGACACGTCTCCAACGTATCTATAATTTATGAAGTATTCATGCTGTTGTTTTATCATTCTTGGATGTTTTACAATCATTTTAGAGCAAATTATATCATTTTTGGGACTAACCTATTGACCCAGTGCCCAGTGCCACTTGCTGTTTTTTGCTTGTTTTTTACATCGCAGGAAATCAATATCAAACAGAGTCCAAACACCGTGAAACTTTTTGGAGTTTTTTTATGGAACAGAACACCCATGATGGGCCAAAGCGACACCTGGGGGTGCCCCGAGGGGGGCACAACCCACCAGGGCGTGCCTGGGGGCCCAGGCACGGCAAGGTGGGTTGTGCCCACCTCGGTGGCCTCCCGCACCCCCTCTTTACCCTATAAATTCACAAATATTCCAAAAACCCTCGGGGTTAACCTAGATCAAAATTTCCGTCACAGCAAGGCTCTTTATCCACAAAAACCAATCTAGACCCCGTTACAGCACCCTGCCGGAGGGGGGAATCATCACCGGTGGCCATCTTCATCATCCCGGCGGCCACCATGATGAGGAGGGAATAGTCCACCCTCGGGGATGAGAGTTTGTACCAGTAACTATGTGTTTAATCTCTCTCTCTCTCTCTATCTCTCTCGTGTTCTTGAGATGTCACAATCTTGATGTATCACGGGCTTTGTTAATATAGTCGTATCATATGGTGTTTTCCCCTCTCTATATTGTTGTGATGAATTGAGTTTTTCCCTTTGAGATTTCGTTGTTATCGGATTGAATACTTTTATGGATTTGAGAGAACTTGATATATGTCTTGCAATTGAATACTCGTGGTGACAATGGGCTATCATATTGATTCACTTGATATATGTTTTGGCATTCAACTCGTGGATTCCCGAGGTGACATTGGGGTAATTATGCATAGGGGTTGACGCACGTTCTTGTCTTTGTTTATCCGGTAGAAATCTTGGGGTACTATTTGAAGTTCTTTGTGTTGGATTGAGTATTATGAATATGAATTTGCTTTGGTGTTATTTTAGTACGAACTCTAGGATAGATTGAACAAAAAGAATAGCTTTGTGTTATTTTAGTACGGACTCTTGAATAGATCGAACGGAAAGTATAGCTTTGAGGCGGTTTCGTACCCTACAAACAATTTATTCTTATGTTCTCCGCTAGATAGGAACTTTGGAGTGATTCTTCATCGCACTTTGAGGGATGGTTATATGATCCAATTATATTAGCATTGTTGAGAGGTTGCACTTGCGAGAGTACGGACCCTAGGCCTCATTTTCAAGCATTGCAATATTGTTTTTGTACCCATTTACTATTTGCTACCTTGCTGTTTTTATTTATTCAGATTATAAAAATATATTTCTACCATCCATATTACAGTTTTATCACCATCTCTTCACCGAACTAGTGCACCTATACAATTTGCCATTGTATTGGGTGTGTTGGGGACACAAGATATTTCTTGTATTTGGTTGCAGGGTCATTTGAGAGAGACCATCTTCATCCTACACCTCTCATGGATTGATAAATCTTAGGTCATCCACTTGAGGGAAAATTGCTACTGTCCTACAAAATTCTGCGCTTGGAGGCCCAACACGTGTCTACAAGAATAAAGTTGCGTAGTAGACATCAATACTCCTGACAAGGCAATAGCATTTTATAACATTAGTATAATAAAACCAATCAAGGAATTCAGGCGGTATGTGTTACGCAAAAGTGCATGGATGTTATTTCTTGAGATCCAGGCAGTTCGACGCCGCAACAAAGATGTCGTGATCGATTGGATGTATGATATGGTGAATTCCACACACAAGTATTGCATAGAGAATCTTTGCGATGAAGAGTTGGGAGGAAAGTTCAAAGAAAAAGATGAGGAAGAAGTGGAGGTCACCGAGGAAGCACAACTCCGTACATGCACCTTCATAAATAAACTCTTCATAACACGAGAACAAGAATATGATGATAACTCTAATTCAGATGAATGTGATGCTAATGTTGTCCACGTGCAGGAGTGTCACCCTCAAAATGAGGATGAAAATTATTATGAGTCACTTGATATCCTATTTAAGGAGTCTAGTCTTAGCAATCATGAAGAACTAGAAGTGAAGCCTAACACATCTCCAGTAATTCTTAGCTATGCATTTTGTCACACTTATATGGTATAGGAAATCCTACCGGTTCTCGGCTTCTAAAGAATTTCATGAAGTGTTTGCTCACAACAGTACCCAAGTTAAAAATTTGAAGTTTAAATATAACCCTTTGACCCTCTTGATGCAGAAAGTTGAGGAGATATGCTTATCTCATCCAGTGTAACAACCCTGGCTTAAGAGCAAAGACTTGTTCATCTACATAATGCCGATGAACCGCAAGAGGGTACAACTTCAACAAAATTTGCTATGAGGTGCTTTGAAACTTGGTTGAAGGAAATAAATGCAGCATCAAAGCCTAGCTATATGGCTATAAAGAAAGTGCTATCGGGAGGCAACCCAGAAGTAAGTAGGAGTCTTTATTAGTTTTGTGTCTTTTTTGTTTAGTTTGCATTCATATGTTTGCACTGGCACTTTGCATGAATTGCGATTAAAGTCGGTTTGGTTTAACTCTTCGTTAGGTGAAAATTTTCTCCTGCTCAATTTTTTATATGTGGTACCATCGCATTGTCGGATGTTCTTAATATTTTCCTAGTACAAGTGTTAGAACTAACCCCACACGAATTTTTGAAGGAAACGAAGTTCCAGACAAAACAGAGCAAAAGACGATGTTATATACGACCGTCCATGGTCGTATGCATGGTCGTATTGCGTGGCGGAGGAGCAAACAAAAAGCCCAGAGGCAATAGAGCCAACGACAGCGTTCCATATGAGCGGGTATGCTCGTATGAGCTCTCATACAACTGTTGGGAAAAATCGACCGGAGATCTAGAGCGCAAGATGGTGTTTCGTACGAACGTGAGCGCTTGTATGCGCACTCATATGGCTATGTGTCGACACTATGTAATATGATAGAGCGAAAGATGGTGGACCATACGACCGCGAGTGGTCAGACGTGCGCTTGTACTAAGGCAAGAAAAAACCAATTTATTTATTTCTTCAAGCTGAGATCAGTGGGTTATATTTTAACCGTCCGTTTGCAATTAAATGTTTATAATTCACCTACAAAGTATCCGAACCAATAAATCTTTGTAGCTCTTCATGTTTTCTTTATTTTGTTTCCTGGCTAGGTATAGGAGCTCCGTTCCGAACCATGTTCTTTTTATCTTGTGTATTATTCTTGCAGAGGCTTGGACCTAGTGTGATGATATGCACGGTATGGTGCCACCCATATGCAAACCCACACAATCCACTTGGTCACTCTGATCCAAAAAAACATTCAACTGCAAGTATCAAAGAATGTTCTACGAAGCATAGGTCCAAGTCCATTATAGGAAAGGTCACCTGCACCTCAAAGGTAGAAGTTTTATTACCCTTGCTTACATTTAAGATTGGGGAGGTAACCACCTTCCATACTCTCCTTTAATAAAATGCATTTTCTCTCTTAGTTTCATAATTTTCTTGAGATTAGTTCTTGCAATGTCCTAAGCTTGGGGAAGTTACTTTTGCATGTGTAGAGTTTTGTGCAATGATGTTCATCTAATAGATACTATGCAATCATGTGTCCTGCTGTTTGACATGCTGATATGTCTCCAACGTATCTATAATTTTTGGTTGTTCAATGCTATTATAGGATCAATCTTGAATATTTTATATGCTATTTTATATCCTTTTCTGGGACTAACCTATTAACCCAGTGCCTAGTGCCAGTTGTTTTTTTGTCTATTTTTTGTTTTCTAGGAAATCGGTACCAAATAGAGTCCAAACATTACGATTTTTTTGGTGATTTTTATAGACAAGAGAAATCCTAGAAGCTTCGGGAGGAGACCAAAATGCAAACGAGGAGATGACAAAGCAACAGGGCGCGTCCAGGGGAGTAGGCGCACCCTGATGCCTTGTGGGCCCCTTGTGGCTCCGTCTGACTTAATTCCACTTCTATAAATTGTCAAATATTGGGAAAGCAACAGAGAGGCACCAGAAACACTTTTTTTTTGCCCCCGCAAGCTTCTATTCTTCCATGATCCCATCTGGAGGCCTTTTCGATACTCTGCCAGAGGGGGAATCGATCACAGAGGGCTTCTACATCATCCTTGCCGCCCTTTCCATTAATGCGTGAGTAGTTCACCTCAGACCTACGGGCCCATAGCTAGTAGCTAGACGGCTTCTTCTCCCTCTTTGATCTTGAATACAATGTTCTCCTTGATGTTCTTCGACTTCTATCTGGTGTAATCTTCTTTTCCGGTGTGTTTGTTGGGATCCGATGAATTGTGGGTTTATGATTAGATTATTCATGAACATTAATTCAGTCTTCTCTGAACTTTATTATGCATGACTGTTATAGCTTTGTATTTCTCTGATTTATCCGTTTGGTTTTGGCCAACTATATTGATTTATCTTGCAATAATGGGAGTGGTTCTTTGTGATGGGTTCAATCTTGCGGTGTTCATATCCCAGTGACATAAAGGGACAAGATACGTATTTGTATTGTTGTCATTAAGGATAAAACGATGGAGTTTATTCATATTGATTGGGTTTACTTTGTCTACATCATGTCATATTGCTTAAGGCGTTACTCCATTTTATACTTAATACCATAGATGCATGCTGGATAGCGGTCGATTGGTGGAGTAATAGTAGTTGATGCAGGCAGGAGTTGGTCTATTTGTCTTGGACGTGATGCCTATATACATGATCATTGCCTTGAATGTCGTCATAACTATGCGCTTTTCTATCAGTTACCCAATAGTAATTTGTTCACCCACCGTATGTTATGGTCTAGTTTTATCATATGTAAAAATACAAAAATACCTTGCTGCAATTTTATTTCTTTTATTTTGTTTTCAATTTATTTATCTATGTACCACTACAAGATTGTTCATGTAATCGTCGAGGGGATTGATAACCACCTTGTTCGTGTTGGATGAAAGTATTTGCTTTTGTGTGTAGGAGTTGTTCACGAGGTTCTGTGTGGTTCTCCTACTGGATTGATAACATTGGTTCTTAACTGACGAGAATACTTATCTCTACTGTATTGCATCATCCTCTCCTCTTCGACGAAATCCCAACACAGCTCACAAGTAGCACATGCTTGCTTAAGTATGATTGTTTTGTATTTCTATAGGGGAATCAGCCGCTCAAGTTAGGCCCCATATTGCCAAGTTAATTTATTTATGCATTTTTTTATGTTCTTGCTTAGGTTGGGAACAATCTTGTGATCCTCTGAAAGACATTGCCATGATCTCTACTTTTACAAAATAAAAGGCCAATGATGATGCACTACTGCAGGATGCTGCTAACGCACTACGATCAGAGACCCTTTGAGAAACTGTGTGCGATGCAATAATCGCAAACGGTGGTGTATGAAAACTGTCAGAAATGATGCAAAACGTTTGCGATGAATGATACATCAAACACGGTTCAGATTATAGTTGCGTGTGCGATGAGGGGCATACGGTTGATCTATACGAACTGTTTGCGATGAGACAGAACAACAGAAATGGGCAGCCAGATCAAGGTGTGTGCGATATACGGCATACAGTTCACTCCGATGAACCGTTTGCGATGAGTGAGGTGAACACAAACGATTCAGCGTAACAAGATGTGTGTGATACTCGGCAAATAGGTCCGTAATCAGAATTGTGTGCGATCATTATAGACAGCCCATACGGTCCTTTTTTGTGAATTGTGTGCTTGTCAGGGCACACAGTTCAACAAACCAACCTGTTGGCGATAATGTAGAAGATCTCTATCGAATACATATTACTAACCGTCTGCGATGAGATTGACAGGATAAACAGAGATATATACAGTCTGCTTAATTTAGTCCTTCTTCTTGTTGTTGTTCTTGTTGGATGGCCCCGCGACATCGTCTTGGCGAGGATGCTTCTTGCCGCTGACCGTTGGCTTTTCATTGCTGCCGCCGTCGTCATCGTTGTTGATGTCATCATCCTCCTCCTCCTCGTTCGACCATTCCTCCTCCTCATCATTGTCATCCTCTTCTTCGTCCTCCGATGGCTCCTCGTCCGTCTGGTTGTCGTCTGACGACTCCGAAGGTGGTGTCCCTTCCATGAACCAGATATATTCGAGATCTGGGCTCGACGCCGGACTCATAGAAGACGAGCGGGATGATTCCGATGTTGACCTATCATCGGGCGCCAGACTGCTGGCCAAACTATCGACCTCGCTATCGCTCGACATGGCTGCAAAGTGTGTGCCAGTGTGTAGTGCGGCCTGCTGGGGACGATGAAGATGGTGGACACTTAAGCAGGGTATGCAGAGAAGAGGAACTGCCAATTGAAGCGGGGATTGAAGCGGGGGTTGACGTATTATCTAACCGCTGATACAATCAACCGTAATTATTTGTACCCAGTCGCTCCAAATTCAGGGGTTGCGCATGACTCCTATTAGCTATTTGGCTGGTTTCCTTATTCAGGACAAAAACAAGGAATGAGTTTTGGGATTATGCACCGGTACTGGTACAAACGGAGTAGGATAGTTGGCAAGCAATACATTGAGCTCTTCTTATTGATAAAGCCAGTAATAATCAAACTAGAAAGGAAAAGAAAAAGACAAAGAAAAATATCTACACGAATCTTTGCGTAACATCAATGGCATATATAGGACCTAGATGTGCATTACTTAGAGCACATCTAGATGTGCTTTAGCAATACTGTCAAACAAAACCCCTAATCATCATTGCAAACAGCGCATAGAACATGGCTAATGCGACAACCACAACTACACATGCTAGTTCCTTCTTGTCTCTTGCTTTCATCTGTTGCCTGTGATTGATTCTTTCTTGCTTCATCGTACTGATTGTACATTCCAGATCAGCCAGTTTCTTCTTCAGCTTCACGTTATCTTCTGCGAGCTTGGTGATAACACTCTGAGCGCTGCCATGCCATTCTTCATCTAGCCAGTTAACAAAGGCACAAGCCTCATATCCCTGCCAATGTTAAATAGTAATTCGGATGAGCGGTGGCATTAATCAAGTAAAATGATAAACTTAATTAGCACTAACCTCTAAGGGGCAACCGAGAAACCGCATGCCAATGTCGAATCCCTCCGTGCATACATCGCCGGCGGAGTGTGCCCGTGCACACAACTCAGCTTTTGGTACTTCTCGGTGGCGCAAAACTTGGAGTCAAACTCGTGTTGCGGGAGTCTGGAGTCAAGCTCCGGATCCGGCGGCAGATCGCTTTCCTGGGGGGTCATTCAAGACGGATTCAGCAAAGAGCCATACTTTGGACATGGTAAAAAAGATCGGGATAGATTGGAACCTGACAGGACAATTCGGATCCATAGTACACCTGCCTTCTGATGACCTTAGGCAAGTGCTCGGCGGCGACAGCCATCGTGGCAGCGATACAAGCAGGAGTAGCCGCACCGAAACCATCAGCACCACTCATCTGCATTCCCGCAATGTCAGCGCCACGCGAGGGAATTTGGAGGCTATGTAGGGATTTGGGGGAAATGGGGAAACTGTGGAGATAAGCTAACGGTCGGGAACTACTAATGGCACTATATATATGTTGTATACGGCACAGTGTTTGTACATGTCGTTTGTGTTAGGTATTACAATGTCACACACGATTTCCGCACCATACCATGTGAGAAGACAACGTAGGTTAGACACGGTTGCCGTTACATAACCGTATGTGATGTACTACCCTGTCCATATAATTGGGTTACGGTAAGATACTGTGTAAACAGCCGCTCCGCGGATATCCATAAAAAACAGCCGCTCTGCATATAGAGATGGCGGCGGCGGCCTAGGCAGTGGCTATGGGAGAAGAGTTCAATCCTCGGTCAGTGGGTGGTGGCGGGGTCATAGGAGGTCAATCCTTGTTCTGCGGCAGGAGATAGGAGGAGCTCAACCATCGAGGTCGGCGGCGGCGTGATTCGAGCACATCCATCACGATCGATGGCGGCATAGTGGAGGTCGAACTTTAGGTGGCAGCCGCACTAAGCTTTGCTCCTCAACCCTGCTGTCTCGGCGGGCCGCCGCATCGTGCTTGTCTGTCTGCTGGGTGGAGGTCGCCGCGCGGCTAATTAATTAAGGTATTCTTTTCGTGAGTGGCTAAATTTAGGTATTCAATTCCTAAGTGTAGTGTTGTACTAGTACTCTACGTGTAAATTGACTGGCCATTAATTTTTGTCATAGCACGTCTGGATATCAACATGGAGCACCCTCAGTAATTATTAAAATAAAACCTTGTTATTTATGCACGCATCTTTGGACAACAGTTAATCTGTGTATTAATGTTGTTGTTTTGTTTTTAATTACCATTCATGTGCTACAGATGGAACGATCTCGATGGATGAAGAATCGGAAAACCGCAGATTTTATCAGTGGCGCGACAGAGTTCATGAATTTGGCTGAAAGTACAAAGAGGAGAATTGGTGATGCGGATTACATCCTGTGTCCATGTAATGATTGTGCGAATACAGAGTCACATGAAGTTACAGATGTCTAGATGCACTTAGTCTCTAGGGGATTCATGGATGGATATACACGTTGGACCAGACACGGTGAAGGGGAGGTCATGGATGAAGATACCCAGGGCAGCGAGATGCCAAACCCCGATCAGTGTCACATGGTTGTTGAATCTAACATCGGGGCAGAGGCGTCAAGCTACCAATGGAACACCGAAAAGCCGAAACGCCCACTGGAAAACCAAGACGTCAACGCAGATGACGATGATCTTGATATGCCTGATTTTGCTGCTATGATTGCAGATTTTGAGGGCCTAGATAAGCATATGATTGGGTACAAGGATCTGCCAACCATTGATGCAGACTCCAAGAAAGAATTGCATCCAGGTTGCAAAAAGAATTATTCCAGGTTGGGTGCCACCCTGGCGCTTCTCAGATTTAAAGCAGCAAACGGTCTATCAAACAAGGGCTTCATAGAGATTTTAGGTCTTTTGAAAGAAATTCTTCCGGAAGATAATGTGCTCCCCGGAAGCACGAATGAAGCGAAGAAAATTGTTTGCCCATTGGAACTTGAAGTACAGAAGATACACGCTTGCGTGAATGATTGTATATTGTACCGTGGTGAGTACAAAGATTTTCATTCATGTCCCACATGCAAGCATGCACGATACAAGCGCATGAGAGCAAAGGACGACGAGATCAAGACAGGAGTCCCGTTCAAGGTTGTTTGGTACTTGCCTTTAGTTCCAAGGTTGAGGCATTTATTTGCAAACCCTAGAGAGGCAAAGAGGTTGTGGTGGCATCATGATGAGTGAATTGCGGATAGGTATATGAGGCACCTGAAAGATGGGGCTCAGTGGAAATTAATCAACAAAAAGTTTGAAAATTTTGCCAAGGATCCTAGAAGTATAAGGCTCGTGGAGTGTACTGACGGGATGAATCCTTTTGGCGATATGAGTACCAATCACAGCACATGGCCGATGCTTCTATGCATATATAACCTAGCTCCTTGGTTGTGTATGAAGAAAAAATACATTATGATGTCCATGATTATCCAAGGCCCGAAGCAACCTGGAAATGACATCGACATTTACTTTCAGCTACTGGTAGAAGAACTGATGACAGTGTGGATAGATGCGCCAGCTATAAAATGTTATGATGCTTACAGAAAGGAGATTTTCCATCTACATGCCATGCTGGTGCACAGCATTATCAGGGCAGAAAACAAGGGGAGAAGTAGGGTGTGTCACATGCATGGATACGACAGCTAGCAGAAGACTTTCCCAACTCGCACAAAACAGTGTATTTGCGTCATCGTAGGTTCTTACGGAAAAAACACCCATACCAACAGATGAAAGATGAATTTGATGGTACGACAGAGGCAGCTGCAGCCCCAAGACCCTATTAAGGGGTGGTGGTCCACAACATGGCTAAAAAAATAACGTTGTGCTTGGCAAGAACCACCCTTTGACGGTGAAACTAACACCCAAGGATCAAGTGTTTAAGAAGAAATCTGTGTTCTGGAAATTACCTTACTGGGAGATTCTACGTGTACGTCACTGCATCAACGTCATGCACGTAGAGAAGAACGTATGTGAAAGCATCCTTGGTACTCTGCTCAAGATTAAAGGTAAAAGAAAGGATGGTGACGGTTCACGGCTCGATATGCTTGCTGATCAATCACAATGCAACAGTGAAGCAGAAGATGATGACAAATTCATCATAGCTCGCCAGAGTTACAATTTCAGTACAAAAGAAGCAACACAGTTCCTCACCTATTTGTTGTCAGTTAAGACACCCTCTTCCTACTCCGCAAACACCAGAAGTCTCGTGGATGTGAGCTCAGATAAAATGAAGTTGGGACACATGAAGTCACATGATTGCCATGCAATGTTGACACAAATCCTCATTGTGGCCATCAGGAATTTGATGGACAAAGATATAAGAAACACACTCATTGACCTCTGTGATTTCTTCAACAAACTATGGCAGAAAGTTGTAGATCCTGAAGAGTTGGATCATATGCAAGATGATATTGCAAGAATATTTTCCAACCTAGAGATGTTTTTCCCACCGTCATTCTTTGATAACATGGTCCATCTCACTGTGCACCTTGTCGATGAGTATTGTGGTCCGGTGTTTCTTTGCAACATGTATCCCTTCGAGCGGTTCATGGGAATCCTGAAGCGCTTTTGTCGGAACCGAAACCATCCAGAGGCAAGCATCCTCCAAGGTTATACCGCGGAGGAGGTGGTTGATTTTTGCACCGAATAGATGAAACAAAGACCTATAGGTTTGCCCCTCTCTCGCCATGAGGGAAGGCTGAAAGGTAAGCCAGTCCTAGCTGGCACGCAAATGGCTGCACCCGGAGAATTGGCAGAGAAAGCCCATTTGACGGTACTGCTTAACAACCCAGTTCTCATTGCTTATGCCGAAGAACACTTGGCCGAGATATACCAAAGATTCTTACCAATGGTGCATTCATCAGAGGTGGAGATGAAGGAGCACACTAAGAACTACGCCGAATGGCTGAAGAATCGTTTGACACAAGGATCCATTGATGACATCGCTACGTGGTTGGCACAAAAGCCATCACCTACGATGCTGACGTACCAAGCATATGACATAAATGGATACACGTTCTACACTAAGGAACGTGATAAGAAGACCTAGTATCAGAATAGCTGTTGAATAGAATGCATGACCGTAAATGAAGGCGATAAAAGGGTATACTATGGAACCATCAAAGAGATTTGGGAGCTTGACTATGTGAAAGTTAAGGTGGCATTATTCAAAAGCGCATGGATCCCTCTTGGTCGTAAGGATTGATGAGTACAGGAAGACCTGTGTTAACAGGACAACGATGGCATATCACGCGGACCCATTTATTCTTGCCAGCGATGCTACCCAGATTTTCTTTGTGGAAGACCCCTTGCATAAGAACGGCCATTTAGCGATGCATGGGTAGAGAAGGGTACTGGGTGTCGACGATGTTGCCGATCAGGACGAGTACGATGAATCTGATGAGTTGCCAGCTGATACGTCTCCAACGTATGTATAATTTATGAAGTATTCATGCTATTATATTATCTGTTTTGGATGTTTATGGGCTTTACTAAACACTTTTATATTATTTTTGGGACTAACCTATTAACCGGAGGCCCAGCCACAATTTGCAGTTTTCATGCCTATTTCAGTGTTTCGAATAAAAGGAATATCAAACGGAGTCCAAACGGAATTAAACCTTCGGGAGCGTTATTTTTTGAACGGAAGCAATCCAGGAGACTTGCAGTAGACGTCAGGGAAGCCTCAAGGAAGCCACGAGGCAGGGAGGCGCGCCCTACCCCCTGGGCGCGCCCCCACCCTCGTGGGCCCCTCGTGGCTCCCCTGGTAGACTTCTTATGCCTATATATATCCATATACCCTAAAAACATCGAAGAACAGGATAGATTGGGAGTTCCGCCGCCGTAGGCCTCTGTAGCCACCAAAAACCAATCGGGACCCTGTTAGGCACCACTGCCGGAGGGGGATCCTCACCGGTGGCCATCTTCATCATCCCGACACTCTCCATGACGAGGAGGGAGTAGTTCACCCTTGGGGCTGAGGGTATGTACCAGTAGCTATGTGTTTGATCTCTCTCTCTCTCTCTTATGTTCTTGAGATGGTACGATCTTGATGTACCGTGAGCTTTGCTATTATAGTTGGATCTAATGATGTTTCTCCCCCTCTACTCTCTTGTAATGGATTGAGTTTTCCCTTTGAAGTTACCTTATCGGATTGAGTCTTTAAGGATTTGAGAACACTTGATGTATGTCTTGCATGTGCTTATCTGTGGTGACAATGGGATATTCACGTGATCCACTTGATGTATGTTTTGGTGATCAACTTGCGGGTTCCGTAACATCGTGAACTTATGCATAGGGGTTGGCACACGTTTTCTTCTTGACTCCCCGGTAGAAATTTTGGGGCACTCTTTGAAGTTCTTTGTGTTGGTTGAATAGATGAATCTGAGATTGTGTGATGTATATTGTATAATCATACCCACGGATACTTGAGGTGACATTGGAGTATCTAGGTGACATTAGGGTTTTGGTTGATTTGTGTCTTAAGGTGTTATTCTAGTACGAACTCTGTGATAGATCAAACAGAAAGAATAGCTTCATGTTATTTTACTACGGACTCTTGAATAGATCGATTAGAAAGGATAACTTTGAGGTGGTTTCGTACCCTACCATAATCTCTTCGTTTGTTCTCCGCTATTAGTGACTTTGGAGTGTCTCTTTGTTGCATGTTGAGGGATAGTTATATGATCCAATTATGTTATTATTGTTGAGAGAACTTGCACTAGTGAAAGTATGAACCCTAGGCCTTGTTTCCTAGCATTGCAATACCATTTGTGCTCACTTTTATCACTTAGTTACCTTGCTGTTTTTATATTTTCAGATTACAAAAACCTATATCTACCATCCATATTGCACTTGTATCACCATCTCTTCGCCGAGCTAGTGCACCTATACAATTTACTATTGTATTGGGTGTGTTGGGGACACAACAGACTCTTTGTTATTTGGTTGCAGGGTTGTTTGAGAGAGACCATCTTCATCCTATGCCTCCCACGGATTGATAAACCTTAGGTCATCCACTTGAGGTAAATTTGCTACTGTCCTACAAACCTCTGCACTTGGAGGCCCAACAACGTCTACAAGAAGAAGGTTGTGTAGTAGACATCAAGCAGTTTCTGGCGCCGTTGCCGGGGAGGTTAGTGCTTGAACGTATATCTTTATATCTTGCAATCGAATCTTTTAGTTTCTTGTTTTATCACTAGTTTAGTTTATAAAATAAAATTACAAAAAAATGGAATTGGGTTTGCCTCTTAGGCTTCATCTTTTTAATATCTTTCGTGAGAATGATGGAAAGGAAAATTGTGCTCAAGTGCTAGAAGAAGAAGTCTATAGAATGCTTGGCATAAGATATCTGAATAATTAGCATGATTGCAATGTTGTTAGTATGAATTATTTGAATACCTATGATGCTAATGATATGCAAAGCCACAAGCTTGGGGAAGCTATGTTTGATGAAGATGATATTTTTTGCCCCCCAAGTTTTGATGAGCAAATTTATTATGATGAAAGCATGCCTCCTATTTATGATGATTATATTGATGAAAGTGGGTTTGGAAGAGTGTCAACTTTAGGAAGTAATGATCCCACTATTTTGGAGGGTGTTGAATCTTATTGTGATAATTATGAAAGTGGATTTGGAGAGGTCATGACTTTATTTAGTGATGAATCCACTATTTCGGAAGAGGTTCCAATTGATTATGAGAACAAAGTTGCTATCTATGATGATTATTGTGATGACATGTATGCTATAAAGAACAATGATAACCATGAAACTTGCCATCATGATTTTAGTTTTCAATTGGATTATGCTTCACATGATAGTTATTTTGTTGAGTTTGCTCCCACTACTATTGATGAGAATAAACTTGCTTATGTGGAGAGTAGTAAAAATTCTATGCAAGTAGATCATGAAAAGAATGCTTTAGGTACTGGTTATATTGTTGAATTAATTCATGATGCTACTGAAAATTATTATGAGGGAGGAACATATGCTTGTAGGAATTGCAATAATATCAAGTTTCCTCTCTATGTGCTTAAATTTTTGAAGTTATGCTTGTTTTGCCTTCCTATGCTAGTTGATTATTGTTCCCATAAGTTGTTTGCTCACAAAATCCCTATGCACAGGAAGTGGGTTAGACTTAAATGTGCTCGCCATGTGTTTCATGATGCTCTCTTTATGTTTCAATTCTTATCTTTTATGTGAGCATCATTGAAATCATCATGCCTAGCTAGGGGCATTAAATGTTAGCGCTTGTTGGGAGGCAACCCAATTTTATTTTTGTTCCTTGATTTTTGTTCCTATTTAGTAATAAATAAATCATCTAGCCTCTGGTTAGATGTGGTTTTATGTTTTAATTAGTGTTTGTGCTAAGTAGAAACTTTGGGAAGACTTGGGTGAAGTCTTTATGATCATGCTGTATAAAACAGAAACTTTAGTGTACACGAGATTAGCTGCCGTTTTTTACTGGAGAGTATTTTTAGGTTGATTCTTTTTGCAGATGATTAATAGACAAATTCCTCAGGTCCACCAATTTATTTTAGAACTTTTGGAGTTCCAGAAGTATACGTTTGATACAGATTACTACAGACTGTTCTGTTTTTGACAGATTCCGTTTTCTATGTGTTGTTTGCTTATTTTGATGAATCTATGAGTAGTATCGGAGGGTATGAACCATAGAGAAGTTGGAATACAGTAGATATTACACCAATATGAATTTAGAATTAGTTCACAACAGTAACTAAGTGTTGATTTATTTTCTTATACTAACGGAGCTTACGAGTTTTCTGTTAAGTTTTGTGTTGTGAAGTTTTCAAGTTTTGGGTAAAGATTCGATGGACTATGGAATAAGGAGTGGCTAAGAGCCTAAGCTTCGGGATGCCCCGGATGGCATCCCCTCTTTCGTCTTTGATCATCGGTAACTTTACTTGGAGCTATATTTTTATTCACCACATGATATGTGTTTTGCTTGGTGCGTCAATTTATTTTGTTAGGATTTGCTTGCTGTTATTTACAACAATGTTTTGCATCATTTATTTCAATAAAAGTGGCATTGATAGCCTTTACTATGCCTATTTTACAAGTCTTCATGTTGCTGTTTGAAAACAGAAAGTTTACCGCTGTTGCAAAAATTCCCTAGAAAAGTCAGAATGTGATCAAATGTTGAAACCTTTTGCAGAATAAGCTATGATAAATTTACTACAGTGGGAATTTTCTTTCATAATTTTTGGAGCTAGGGAAGTATGGATCTTGCTGCATTCTTTACAGACTGTCATGTTTAGGTAGATTGTTGTTATGTTTGCATTATTTGCATATGTTTGCTTGTTTAATGATTCTATTTGAGGATAGGACTATTAAATATGCGGAGGCATTTAGTATGCAATGTTGAACAATAATTTTAGTGATTTTCTACAGAAGAGTATGATAAGGTTTGCATTGGTTTATACTAACTTATCTCATGAGTCTTGTTGAGTTTTGTGTGGATGAAGCTTTTGAGATTTAGGGAGACCATGATATGAAAGGAATTAAGGAGACACAAAAGCTCAAGCTTGGGGATGCCCAAGGCATCCCAAGATAATATTTCAAGAAGTCTCAAGCGTCTAAGCTTGGGGATGCCCCGGTTGGCATCCCACCTTTCTTCTTCGACAACTATGGTTAGTATCGGTTGATTCTAAGTTTTTGCTTCTTCACGTGATGTTTGCTATTCTTAGAATGTCATTTTATTTTGTTTTGCTTGCTGTTTGAATAAAATATCAAGATCTGAAATTCTTAAATGAGAGAGAGTCTTCACATAGTTACATAATTATTTAACTACTCATTGATCTTCACTTATATCTTTTTGAAGTAGTTTGTCAATTACTCGTGTGCTTCACTTATATCCTATGAGTAAATAGTTGAATGAGAGAATATCATAAATCTGAAATTATATATGTTTCATATGCTTATCCCATGGGGAGTAATGACTTCACATATAAGAAGTAGAGGTGGTAAATTTATTGAAGGTTAGCAAACATTGTATTGGTCACTTGAACAATTCATGAAAGAATATTGAGGGAAGAGAGATTTCACATATAAATATACTATCTTGGACATCTTTTGTAATTGTGAGCACTCATTAAAATATGACATGCTAAAAGCTTGACGTTGGACAAGGAAGACAACGTAATGGGTTATGTTTTCTTATATCTGAAATAAAGTTTATTGTCACGGATCATCCAACATGTTGAGCTTTCCTTTCCCCCTCATGCTAGCCAAATTCTTTGCACCAAGTAGAGATACTACTTGTGCTTCCAAACATTCCTTAAACCAGTATTGTCATGAGAGTCCACCATACCTACCTATGGATTGAGTAAGATCCTTCAAGTAAGTTGTCATCGGTGCATGCAATAAAAATTGCTCTCTAAATATGTATGCTCTATTAGTGTGGATAAAATAAGCTTTATACGATCTTTTGATGTGGAAGCAATAAAAGCGACGGACTGCATAATAAAGGTCCCTATCACAAGTGGCAATATAAAGTGACGTTCTTTCGCATTAAGATTTTGTGCATCCAACTATAAAAGCGCATGACAACCTCTGCTTCCCTCTGCGAAGGGCCTATCTTTTATTCTTGTCTTTTACCTTATGCAAGAGTCATGGTGATCTTCACCTTTCATTTTTACATTTTATCCTTTGGATGTAATATATATATCCAATTGGATGTAATGCATCATGAACTATTATTGTTGACATTATCCTTGAGGTAAAAGGTTGGAGGCGAATCTATAAGCCCCTATCTTTCTCTGTGTCTGATTAAAACTTTGAACCCATAAATATCGCGTGAGTGTTAGCAATTGTGAAAGACTAAATGATAGTTGAGTATGTGAATTTTGCTGAATCAAAGCTCTGACATAGACTCCTCTTGGAAATAAGATGAATTGTAATTGTTTGATGACTAATAACACGGTTTGTTAGTTTTCAAGAAAGTTTATGATCTATACTTTAACATGTGAAAAGTTTGTTACTTGATCACAAAAAGTTTTATGAGATGAGCTACTGTTATGACATATGATGATGCTAGAAAAGGTGATTGAAATTATCATTGATCAAACTTGTGCCCCTGCTAGCATTCACACTTCATAAATTATTTCTTTTATCATTTACCTACTCGAGGACGAGCAGGAATTAAGCTTGGGGATGCTGATACGTCACCAATGTATCTATAATTTATGAAGTATTCGTGCTATTATATTATCTGTTTTGCATGTTTATGAGCTTTACAAAACACTTTTATATTATTTTTGGGACTAACCTATTAACCGAAGGCCCAGCCCAAATTGTTGTTTTCTTGCCTATTCCAGTGTTTCTAAGAAAAGGAATATCAAACGGAGTCCAAACGGAATGAAACCTTCGGGAGCGTCATTTTTGGAACGGAAGTAATCCAGGAGACTTGGAGTAGACGTCAGGGATGCTTCAAGGAAGCCACAAGGCAGGGAGGCGCGCCCTACCCCCTGGGCGCAGCCCCACCCTCGTGGGCCCCTCGTGGCTCCCCTGACCGACTTCTTTCGCCTATATATATATATATCAATATACCCTAAAAACATCGGAGAACAGAATAGATCGGGAGTTCCGCTGCCGCAAGCCTCTGTAGCCACCAAAAACCAATCGGGACCTGTTAAGCACTGCCGAGGGGGGATTCCTCACCGGTGGCCATCTTCATCATCCTGGCACTCTCCATGACGAGGAGGAAGTATTTCACCTTTAGGGCTGAGGGTATGTACCAGTAGCTATGTGTTTGATCTCTCTCTCGTGTTCTTGAGATGGTACGATCTTGATGTACCGTGAGCTTTGCTATAATAGTTGGATCTTATGATGTTTCTCCCCCTCTACTCTCTTGTAATGGATTGAGTTTTCCCTTTGAAGTTATCTTATCGGATTGAGTCTTTAAGGATTTGAGAACACTTGATGTATGTCTTGCATGTGCTTATCTGTGGTGGCAATGGGATATTCACATGATCCACTTGATGTATGTTTTGGTGATCAACTTGCGGGTTCCGTAACATCGTGAACTTATGCATAGGGGTTGGCACACGTTTTCGTCTTGACTCTCCGGTAGAAAATTTGGGGCACTCTTTGAAGTTCTTTGTGTTGGTTGAATAGATGAATCTGAGATTGTGTGATGTATATCGTATAATCATACCCACGGATACTTGAGGTGACATTGGAGTATCTAGGTGACATTAGGGTTTTGATTGATTTGTGTCTTAAGGTGTTATTCTAGTATGAACTCTATGATAGATCGAACAAAAAGAATAGCTTCATGTTATTTTACTATGGACTCTTGAATAGATCGATCAGAAAGGATAACTTTGAGGTGGTTTCATACCCTACCATAATCTCTTCGTTTGTTCTCCGCTATTAGTGACTTTGGAGTGACTCTTTGTTGCATGTTTAGGGATAGTTATATGATCCAATTATGTTATTATTGTTGAGAGAACTTGCACTAGTGAAAGTATGAACCCTAGGCCTTGTTTCTTAGCATTGCAATACCGTTTGTGCTCACTTTTATCACTTAGTTACCTTGCTGTTTTTATGTTTTCAGATTACAAAAACCTATATCTACCATCCATATTGCACTTGTATCACCATCTCTTCGCCGAACTAGTGCACCTATACAATTTACTATTGTATTGGGTATGTTGGGGACATAAGAGACTCTTTGTTATTTGGTTGTAGGGTTGTTTGAGAGAGACCATCTTCATCCTACGCCTCCCATCGATTGATAAACCTTAGGTCATCCACTTGAGGGAAATTTGCTACTGTCCTACAAACCTCTGCACTTGGAGGCCTGAGGGTGTCCCGGATTAGGGGGTGTCCGGATAGCCGAACTCTTACCGTTGGCCGGACTCCTGGACTATGAAGATACAAGATTGAATACTTCGTCCCGTGTCCGTATGGTACTTTCCTTGGAATGGAAGGCAAGCTTGGCGATACGGATATGTAGATCTCCTACCATTGTAACCGACTCTGTGTAACCCTAACCTATCCGGTGTCTATATAAACCGAAGGGTTTTAGTCCGTAGGACAAACAACAATCATACCATAGGCTAGCTTCTAGGGTTTAGCCTCCTTGATCTCATGGTAGATCTACTCTTGTACTACCCATATCATCAATATTAATCAAGCAGGAGTAGGGTATTACCTCCATCGAGAGGGCCAAACCTGGGTAAAAACATTGTGTCCCTTGTCTCCTGTTACCATCCACCTAGACGCATAGTTCGGGACCCCCTACCCGAGATCCGCCGGTTTTGACACCGACATTGGTGCTTTCATTGAGAGTTCCTATGTGCCGTCGCCATCAGGTAGGATGCCTCATCTCGTCTTTAAAGACGATACCATCGCCAAAGAAGCCTTGGCCATCGGGTCGACTCTTCGCTAGGGCGGTTCTCTCATGATCGCTAGTTCGGACGCGCTACCGACGATGACCTCTCGAGTCATCGAAACCAATCTCCATGTTAGTTCGAACTTGCCGAACAGTTAGATCCGATCGAGCTCTCCTCAGAACGAGCTCTTGGATCGCATCGCCGCCAGGAGTGGCTACAGACACGACCGGATCGGGCCTAAAACCGATCTCGAGATGCAGATCAACTCTCCCCAGGCTACCCATCATGTTGCTGTGATAGAGGAGCAATGCGGTGACTCTTCTCCTATCTTAAGGACTAGCTACGTACGGATTACCGATCCCTCCATGCCGGATTCCTGCGGAGGGACGGATGTCGATCAAGCCCACGAACTTAAAGTCGGTAGCGGGTCGGACTCATTGGATAGCACTCAAAATCCAAACTTCCGAAGTTCGAAACTTCCCGCCCTTGAGTCCTAAATTGGATGGGGTTCCGGATTTAGTGCCACCCGCCCACCCAAACATTAGCGATCTCTCTCGAATTCGGCAAGAGCCCGCCGAAACAGTACATCATTACCGGGCCAGATTCCTCCTGGTTATGAACAGGATAAAGGACTGCCGAGAGGAGGACGCAATACCAATCTTATGCAATAATTGCATGGACAAGGGAATCCTAAACGCCATAAGTCGTCGCAAAATTACACGCTTTGCTGACTTGGTGACCATCATACAAAAGTACTGTGTGATGGAGAGCGCCTGGAAAACCGAAAGTAAATTTTGGGACAATCTGGCCCCGAATACATCCCTAGTCAGGAACAAAAGGGTGCATCATTATCAAGCACCTGGGTTGAATACCAAAAAACCAAAACCCCCTAAAGGGTACGGAACCGTACTGGAGGGTTAGCTAAACGTACCCTGCAAAATTCATAGCACAGAGGGCGCCACTCCAACTCATAGACTTGAGCATGTTGGATACTACGGCGGTGGCCAAAAGTGGCGAAGAGCTTCTAGCTTCGTAATCCCAGCCCAAAGAACACCAAGACGGTGTTAACAGTCTTCGAGACTTTCGCATCAAATAACATGCAAAACGACAACTCCGCAACCTTGCGAAGTCTACCAAGTAGCAACAATAAATCCATGGAGGACACGGCTATTACCTTCAATGCCGTTTAACCTAAATTCAAACTGCCCGGGCACCGGCCGCATTGGTCCTCAAATCGGCCGATAGTAGATTTCGCCGCCTTACTAAGGTACTCATGGATGGCGGCAGCGGACTAAACCTCATCTATGAGGAAACCCTTCGAAAATGGAAATAGATCGAACCGCATTGAGCGAAGCACAACCTTTAGAGGAATAATCCTCAGGGAAGCATGCTGCACAGAAAAATCACATCGACGTAGTGTTCGCTCACGAACAATTACAGGTCCGAGGAGGTCACATTTCAAGTGGCCCTGCTCAACAATGGATATCATGCTTTATTAGGACGAGAGGCATTCACAATCTTTCAAGCTATACCCCATTATGGGTACATGAAGCTTAAAATGCCTGGTCCCAACGGAATCATCACTCTCGCTAGTGATCCGGACATAGCACTCTGCGCCGAAAATAAGATGTACCGCACTAGCCCTCGAGGCACTATCCAAGCCCTAGCGGCCGAGGAACTCACCGCGATGCGCTCCACGGTGAACAGGGACGATGTGATACTTGATAAAAGATCCAAGTCCACCTCTTTTAAACCAGCGGATGAAATAGTCAAATTCCAAGTCCACCCAACGGACCCTGCAAAAACGGCCTCCATCGGGGCACAATTAAACCCTGATGTAGACGCCGCACTACGAGAATTTCTACAAGAAAATCGGGACATCTTTGCCTGGCACCCTTCATACATGCCAGGAATCCCACGTCAGCTGGCCGAGCACAGTCTAAATATCCTAAAAGGATTCAAGCCAGTCAAACCGGCTCTTCGGTGCTTTTCCGAACCCAAGAGACATGCCATGGGAGAGGAGCTAGCCAAACTTTTGGAGGCCGGATTCATCAGAGATATAAAACATCCGTACTGGCTAGCGAACCTGGTGATGGTACCAAAGAAGGATAAATCCTGGCGCCTATGTGTTGATTTCAAAGACCTTAATAAGGCTTGCCCAAAGGATCCCTTCCCCCTCGAATTGATCAAATCATTGACGCCTTCTGACAGGACATGGCTCATTGTGCTTCCTCGACGCTGCATCTCGGCTACCACCAAATCAAGATGGCGGAGCCAGACCAAGCTGCAACAGCATTCATCACTCCATACGGCCCGTTCTGCTTCAACACAATGCCCTTTGGCCTCAAAAACACCGGCGCAACATATTAGCGCATGATTCAGACATGTCTGGCAAACCAGATCAGCAAAACGGTGGAAGCATATGTAGATGACGTGGTCGTCAAAACTAAGCACGTCGAAACTCTAGTAGACGACTTGAGGCTCACATTCGACAATCTTCGAAAATATGACATCAAGCTCAATCTGGAAAAATGCGTCTTCGGCGTTCCAGCCGGAAAGCTCCTGGGCTTCATTGTGTCCGATAGAGGAATTGAAGCAAACCCAGCCAAGATTCGAGCTCTGTCACAATTGGATATTCCAAAAGACCTCAAACAAATACAAAAATTGACGGGATGCGTAGCAGCTCTAAGCCGCTTTATCTCCCGTTTAGGAGAGAAGGCATTACCTCTTTACCGCCTCCTCCGCAAGACCGAACACTTTGAGTGGGCCGGATGCATACCAGTCGGACTTCGAAGAAATAAAGGCCATTTTGGCAACAAATCCGTCCTGGCCGCACCCAACATGGGCGAACCAATGCTATTATACATCGCCGCAACACATCAAGTTGTCGGTAGCGGTGCTCGTTGTCGAACGAAGCAGAGCGGACACCGGTTCCCTCTTCAAAAACCGGTTTATTATGTGTCCACTGTCCTAACTCCATGCAAGCCCCGGTACCCACACTATCAAAAGATAGCATACGCGGTGTTCATGGCATCCCGGAAGCTGCAACAATACTTTCAAGAGTGTTCGATAACGGTAGCCTCCGAAGTACCTCTTAATGACATTATAAACAACCGCGACGCCGACGGGCGGATTGCTAAATGGGCCATAGAGCTCCTCCCATTCGACATAACTTACAAGCCACGCACGAGCTATTAAGTCGCAGGTCTTGGCCGACTTCGTGGCGAATGGATCAAGCGAACTCCCTAAAGAGTACGGCGCGCATACTCCAATTGGATCATGCACTTTGACGGCTCCAAAATGTTGGCTGGCACAGGGGCTGGCGTTGTCCTCGACGTCCCCAACCGGGGACACAGTCCAATACGCCCTTCAGATAATGTATACGGACTCCAACAACGCAGCCGAATCTGAGGCCCTTCGCACGGCCTCCGGATGGCGGTCTCCATGGGCATTCAACGCCTAGAGGTGCGCTGGGATTCAAACCTCGCAATATCTCAAATAAATGGAGAATTTGACGCCAAAGATCCGAAAATGGCAGCATACCGCAATGCGGTCCTAAAATGTCAAGACGGTTCAAGGGCTCAATTTCATCATATAGCCCGGATAACAACCAGCGGCGGATATATTGGCACGCATCGGTGCAAAACGCGATGCCGTCCCACCAATATCTTTTTGGAACGGCTGTTCAAGCCATCCGTACTATGGGAAGGGGAGTCCGGCAATAACAATCCGGACCCAACCGCACCGCTTGACGCCGAACACTCTGACACAACCGGAGGCTCCGCCCCTGAGATAACACCCTCTGCTCACGAAATAATTGCGGTTATCGCCCCGTGGGACGGATCCATTCCTAGCCTACCTAACTAGGCAGGAACTCCCGAAGACCAAAATGAGGCTCGCTGCATAGTACGGCGCTCTAAAGCCTATAAAGTCCATGAGGGAGAGCTTTATAAGAAAAGCACTACCGGAGTCCTTCAAAGGTGTATCTCCGAAGAGGAAGGGCGAAACCTCCTGGCTGAAATTCATGCCGGACTGGGTGGGCACCATGCCGCAGCCCGGGCCCTTGTAGGCAAGGCCTTCCGTACAGGATTTTATTGGCCGACGGCCTGGGCAGATGCGCAGGACTTAGTCCAACGATGCGTCGGTTGCCAGCTTTTTGCTAACCAAAGCCACATGCCACCCACCGCCCTTAAAACTATACCCATCACCTGGCCGTTCGCGGTCTGGGGCTTGACATGGTTGGACCCCTCAAGGGAGGAACCCACAAGCAAAAATACCTATTGGTCATGGTGGACAAATTCACCAAATGGATAGAGGCCAAACCAGTTAAAAGCGGCCGAATCCGGACCGATGATAGACTTCATATCAGGGGTAGTGCACCGTTACGGTGTCCCCCACAGTATCATCACTGACAATGGCACCAACTTCACGGCCGATGAGGTCAAATCATGGTGCAAAAACATGGGCATCAAGATCGATTACGCCTCAGTCTATCACCCTCAAACCAATGGCCAAGTCGAACGGGCAAACGGTCTAATCATGAGCGGCATTAAACCCAGACTAGTGCGGTCCCACAAGGAATCAAACACGACCTTTGGGTCGAGGCTCGACTCCCGTACTCACAGGGGGCTGCGGACCACGCCCGAATCGTACTACGGATTCACACCATTCTTCATGGTGTACGGCGCAGAGGCAGTCTTGCCTGCGACATAATACATGACTCACCTCGCGTCGCATGTATGAAGAAAGAGAAGCCGATCTTGATCGGCAGGACAGTTTGGACGCATTGGAGGAGGAGCGGCGTGGCAAAAGCTCGTTCCGCATTCTATCAACAAAGAGGCTCGAAGATATCAAAGCGAGGAAATGCGGGCCAAAGCTTATAACGTTGGCGAATTAGTTCTACGCTCACGGACAAGAAAAAGGACAAACTCAAGCCCAAATGGGAAGGTCCTTCATCATCGACCAGGTCCTCGATCATGAGCATACCGTCTGCGAAACGCATCGGATAACCGACTCGAGCCGAACCCATGGAACGCAGCCCGTCTACGAAGATTCTATGCCTAAGTGCCGGACTCCAAGTTCGTCTCCTTCCTCCGTCCGCATTCTTTATTTTTGCTTTTTGCTGTCTTTTATTTCTCTCCTTCCCCCTTCTTCTTCTTGTAGCCTCTATAGGCTCGTTTGCGCTCTTTCCGCACACACTTGACGCGCTGTCCGCGCTCATTATACCTGGGGGCTTCTTTAACAGAAGCTTATTTATACGGGCTTCATGCCCAGCACATGTGTTAAACTTCCGCATGTACCTTTTATTCACCATTATATGCATCGATATGACTTAAGTTTTGGCCAAGCTGGGTTGCCTAGCTCCTGTGCTTACCCCTACATTCCCAATTGTTCGGCTAGGTGGTAAAGGGAGCACCTCTGCGATTACTCTTTGCCGGGTCAGCCGGATGTGTACCTCAGACTGGGTGAAGCCGAAAGCTAGCGTTCTTAAGGGAATATTCGGTCGGTGAACTGAAAGATGATTTTTAACTATTTACCCATCTACCCACAAATGATTTTCTGCTTTCATAGCAGCTTCGACATGCACTTTAGGGCATGCATCCCAGCGAAAGGAACCCTTAACGGAACTATTCTCCCTGGAAGATGTTTCTTACTACCCATGTAATATAACATAACTAGTTGGGCACTTGTCTGATACAGCAACAATGACCCCTACGCCTTGTCTCCATGCATACCACGGTTCTTATATAACCATGAAGGTATTCGGACACACTCCGGACTATTGAGTCCGGAGGTCGAAGCGAAAAGGTCCGCTACGACAAACGATCTACAATCCGGCTAGAAGACTTTTTTTCATGTCATATTTTTACATAGTCAATTCGACTCATTGTATTCCTCCTCAATGCCATCTAATAGGCTATCTAATTTACAATCTTGCTTTGGGAATACTTGGCGGCCAATTCTACTTGGCCGTACACTAAGCTTTCAGGATCTCCATCCCATCCGCCCCACAGGTCCGACCTCGGCCATGTGGTTTGGGTCGACAACCGTGTACCGCGTCTTCACCCTGGCCCAGGCCGCCCTGGCGCCTTGACGGCAGGCCGCTCTCGTCCATCGCCAGAAGCGCCGCCGTGCGCCTTGCAGCCGCGCCGCCAGCTCCCCAATGCCTTGAGGCGGGGAGATAGATGGCCACAAGGCTTGGCCGATGCCTTTCATCACTGCCGGACTTCGTTCATGCAGGTGACGCAATTCAGGAAGAAGATCACCCAAGAACTGGGCATCTCCTCCTCGGGACGACACTGTGAGCAAACCTACAAACATGTTTATGTTAGTGGCCTTCCTCGCGAACTCTTTTCAAAGTTCGTTCAAGCACTTACTGAAAATGCCGTGACGAAGCCGCCGATTCTCCTTTACGGAGTCAGACAACTGGGCACGAACGTCCTTTAGTTCCTCACCCAGCTTGGTGTTGGCGTCTTGGAGGTTATTCTTCTCCTGCTGCACCCTCGTAAGCACGCTCTCGCCGGCCTTTAACTGGCGTAAGAGCTGTTGCTTGTCCGGATCTAGTCCGGCGCCATCTGCAATGTTTTGGTCAGATTTACACACCCGCCGCACTTTATAAACTATTTTTTTTAAAAGCATATATTACCAGAGGGGGCCTCTGTAGCTCCCCCTGTAGCGGCTAGTGCGGCCTCAAGTTGGGCCTTGCACTCTTCAAGCTCCTGGGACAGTCGGATATTCTTTTCTGTAAGATCCTGCATAACAAATGATCCTTAAATCAGTTATTCTAACTATTTTAAGTCTTGGGGCTACTCTTGGCATATATAATCATGATTTTCTTACCCGTATGTCCTTTACATACCGCTCGTGGCTCGCTAGACCATCTTGAGCGGCACGGAGGTGCGCATCTCCCGAATCAAAGGCATTCAAGGCCGCTTGGGAGAAACATGCGTCACGAAGAACTGTCCGGCGACGCCTGTGATTCAAGGCGCTCTCCACCTCGGAGTTGGTGGCGGACAACCTGTCGGGATCCTCTGTCGGAGGAGCATCCGACGCACGTCTCGTGCTCGCCTCAGCCTCCGGACCCTGCTTTGAAGCTTGGCCCGTGAAGGTTCGATTGGCAATCTCTCCGGACTCAGTCCGTGGCGCTCTTTTCTGAAAAGAGCATCGGCGTTAATCGCCTTCCAGGAATCAATCCGGGGAGTATGGTGACACGCTATACCGTTGCGGCGGAGTTTTGATCCGGACCACACTTCTTTTTAACCTGCGGGGCCGCGCTGCCCCTTGTTGGCCAGCCGCGGCAGGCTCGGCTTCCCGCCTCGAAGGAACCCCCTGCGAAACACCTGCGTTGTCGATGCTAAGTTGGTAGAACACCCCGTCGATCAACTCCACCGTTATATCCGGATCCTCTTCGGAGGTCGGATCGAGGGACCGCTCTGGATCCTCGTGTTGTGGGGGCGGGCTGTGTATCTTCTCCTGATCCGGCGCAGTTCCTGCGCAAAAACCATGAAATGAGATATTTAACTACGAGAACATGGATCGGACAGGTCACAAAGATGTTTGCTTACCCAGCTTCGAGGATTATTCGAAGAAAACTCCTTCAGTGGGTTGACACGGAGGAGATCCTCCTCCTCTCCTTTGTACATGGCAGACAAGATCTTCACCAGTTCGGTGACCGATCCTGGCCCTTTGCGGCCATGACGGGTGGCATTGACCTCCCCATTGAAGTCCCACATGGGGTGGCCCCTGTATTGGAGCGGCTGCACTCCCCTCATAATGTAGATTGCCATGACTCCTGTCATGGTCAATCCGGCATGAGCCAGTAACCTTATTCGGCTCATCAAATAACGGACATCCCGGTCATCTTCTCTCCGGGGGCTCCGAGGGCGCCAGCTTAGGCGCTTCTTCAGAGGAGCATTGCTGAACTCCTAAGGCCGATCCGAACAGGATCCGGCAGCAGGATGTCCTCCATATAAAACCATTCCGAAGGCCAGTCTTCGGACGCCTTCTTTGGGGTTCCGGATAGGTATCCGGTCCCGGCGATGCGCCATAGCTCGGCTCCGCTCACTTGATATATTGACCCCTCATGAGAACGGGGTACTAGGCAGAATATTCTCTTCCACAGTCCGAAATGAGCCTCGACGCCCAAGAATAGTTCGCAAAGGGCCATGAAGCCCGCGATGATGTGCGAGATGGAGGCGGAGTAAGGTGGTGCAATTGGAGGTCAGAGAACTCCAAGAGCCCCGGAGAAAGCGGATGGATGGGAAATCCGAGGCCTCTTACTAGATAAGAGATGAAGCATACCCGTTCTCCTTTAGAGGGATCGGGGGCGCTCTCCGCTTGCTTTCCGCCCTTGTAGGTGGCAAATCCGGAGGCCAGGGGGAGAAATCCCTTGGCTTGGAGTATAACTAGCTCGCTATGCGGGACAGAGCATCTCTCCCAATTTCCTGGCTGAGGGCTGGGAGCGCGAGAAGAGGAGCGTCATTGTCCATGATGGAATGGGCTTTGGTCAGAGGCGCTCTGATGAAAGCTCGCAAAGGAGGGATGGTGTGACTCAGATCTAGATCCTTGCCCCTTTTATAGGCAGCTCATGTGCGCGGCTAGGGGGGTAATTGTGAAAATACCCTGGTTGTTCGCATTCATTCAAACACGTGGAAGATGGCCATTATTGGGCGTAGAAGCCAAGGAGCACAGCATTTATCAGAAGCGGACACTATTCGACAAGTATATGGAATTCGGAGAAGAACCTGCCTCGCAATGCCGAAGACAATCAACGCGCCGGACTCATCGTCATTGAAGTCTGGTTCGGGGGCTCTTGAGGAGTCCCGGATTAGGGGTGTCCGGATAGCCGAACTCTTACCGCTACGGACTCTGGACTATGAGGATACAAGATTGAAGACTTCGTCCGTGTCCGGATGGGACTTTCCTTGGCGTGGAAGGCAAGCTTGGCGATCTGGATATGTAGATCTCCTACCATTGTAACCGACTCAGGTAACCCTAACCTATCCGTGTCTATATAAACCGGAAGGTTTTAGTCCGTGGGACAAACAACAATCATACCATAGGCTAGCTTCTAGGGTTTAGCCTCCTTGATCTCGTGGTAGATCTACTCTTGTACTACCCATATCATCAATATTAATCAAGGTGAGTAGGGTATTACCTCCATCGAGAGGGCCCGAACCTGGGTAAAAACATCATGTCCCTTGTCTCCTGTTACCATCCGCCTAGACGCACAGTTCGGGACCCCCTACCCGAGATCCGCCGGTTTTGACACCGACAAGGCCCAACGACGTCTACAAGAAGAAGGTTGTGTAGTAGACATCACCAGCCAAGGGATCACGCACCAGTGCAACAGAGAAGAAGTTTAAAATTATCAAAAAACCCAAGTTCATTCGGGGTCAACTTAATGATCCCAGTTCCCCCATGTACATGGGAATTAAGCTGTAAACTAGTCTTTATGCCTACCCTGCAACTTAATTCGTTCAATTTAGAACTGTAGCGTGTACTGAATTTCTGAGTTATGCGCGGTTTTCTCTTGATGTAAGAACCGTTAATATGTTGACCTTGATATGATGTTAGCTCAGGCAATGAATATGAACTGTTTTTTGTTATTATTATTATTATTATTATTATTATTATTATTATTATTATATCATAGAGGTAGCACACTCAATCGATCTCACTACAGTATGTGCGAACAAAAATATGCAATCTGGTTTGTGAATAGCACACGGTTCGTTGATGAAAGCCGTGTGCCGACTAAACCCCGCCAACACCCCTCCCACGATCTGAGTCGTGCTTTCTGATTGGCCAGAACCCAAACCCCACGGATCGTACGTCTGCACCGTTGGATGCTCCCAGATCGAACGACAATCCTCATCCCTTTCGACAAAGACATGCAGATTCCGGGTTGTAATTTTATTTTTATGCACAAAATGCACGTTAATATCAAAAAATGTCTTAAATATAGCTAACGATACCTGAAATGCGCCAAAAAATCAAACCCGTGGTATAATGGTGATTGCATACCGTGGAAATTTTTATGAGGCCAAACGATGAAGTCACCGGCCACAGGACTTTGAATCGACACATCTCCTTTTGGAAAACCATGATCCTTCATGTGAGATGCTCCAGTTTGGAAGAAGCGGTCATCAAAACTTGTGCCAAACTTTACCAATTTTTTTCCATGGGGTCGTGAGAGCACGCCACAGGCACACATCGATTTTGATGATGTCCGAACTCCATCTGAATTTTCTGTAATTAGAATACCAACTAGGCCTACACCAGTGGCCGCACCTCGCGACCGAAATGTTTGAAACTTCTCCCCGCTTCTCGAACAAACGGATGAAAACTCACAAAGTGACGCAAAAATGATCTGTACACCTTCGCTAGGCTGATAGTAAGGGGGTATCATAGCTAGTATCATGCATGCCAACTAGGCAATTTTGATGAGCTGTCATAGAATTAATTAAATGAAGAAAGAGAGGGTTAAGTATCATATCATGAAACCGTATCATAGTAAATGTTATGCTACTATGTGTCATGCATGCCAATATAAATAAAGTACTACATATGATACTAGCTACTCTATGATCGATACTATGCATTATTAGAGCAAGTAAGTACACAATAGAGTGACATAAGACTAGCCACAATGGGTAGTAACATAGAATGTTACTAGTCTATGTTACTACCTCTATAGTGGGGAGTAACATATGTGTAGTAACATGCAACACTTCATTTATTAGGCTATAGACTCATCTTGCCTTGAGATGTGTGATGTTATTCAGACTAGCCACAATGGGTAGTAACATAGACTAGTAACATGCCCATGTGTTACACTAGTCTATGTTACTACCTCTATAGTGGGGAGTAACATATATGTATGGTAACATGCAACAGTTCATTTATTAGGATATAGACACATCTTGCCTTGATATATACATGTGATGTTACTCATACTACTAGTAACTAGCGATGTACTACTTTTCTCTCTTTCTTCATTTATTGCTTGCCACATCATCTACATTATCTAGATATGTGTGATGTTACTACCTATGTTACTCCCATTGTGGGTAGTCTCATACTATAGTAAGACTATACCCACAGTGGGAGTAACATAGGTAGTAACATCACACATATCCACTTTCCTCCATTTCTTCATTTATTGCTTGCCACATCATCTATTTTATCTAGATATGTGTGATGTTACTACCTATGTTACTCCCACTGTGGGTAGTCTGGCTATAAGGAATAGAATAATATATATGTGCTTATTAGTTCGAGGAAAGAGAAGAGAAGCGGGCTCTTAGTTAGTAGAGCCAGCTGCAACAGGAGACCCAATACACTTCTGAGGATGTAAAGTGGGCCAACTATTGATAAACTAGTACGTATATAAAACTTATTATTGTACATACCCGCTAAGAGGTTGGTTGTATATGACATGTCAACTTCTTATAGCCGACCCTTGGCTATATTATTAACCATGCTCTTAGTGAGGTAGCTAGTATATCATAGACGACTAGCTAGTATCAGACTAGCAACAGTGGGAGTAACTTCAAAGAAGAATAATCGACTCCAACTCAGCAAACTTGCTTATGTGGCAATAAGTTAATGAGGAGAGAGATAGTTTCAGTAACTTAGATAGTTATTGTAGCATCACATGTCCCAATGCAATATGAGTCTGTAACCTAAGAAATGAAGTTTTGCATCACACTACACTTATGTTACTATCCACTATGAAGGTAGCAACATATATAGTCTAGGGATATGTGTATGTTACCAGTGTACTACTCTCCATTGTGGCTAGCTAATCTCATACTCCCTCCTTTTCGGTTTAGCTAGGCTGGTTTTAATGGTATTATCATAAGCGATATCATGCATGCCAACTAGACTTTTTGGATGGTGTGGAACACAAGAGAGGATGTGGTATCATATCATGATACCGTGTCATATTAAATGTTGTACTACTACTTTGTGTGATTAGTAAGGCAACCTAAGATGTTAACTTATGATACTATGCATTATGGAAGTAGCTAGTATCCTAGCTACACTATCATATATATGCATGATACTACTAGTATATGTATATATATATATATATATATATATATATATATATATATATATATATATGATACTCCACATTACAACCATCCTTATAGGACTCAATTCAAAAATCTCACCAACCAAGGTAGATGGTGAGTAGTGGAATAACTTTTGTAGTTTGCAAGAACACCCAATTAATGCTTTTGTTTTCCTAAAAAAATTATGTTTTCCGATGTATTAATTGCAATACATGCATGCATATATAAAATACATGCATTGGTCAACTTTCTCTTAATACTGGCATGCAATGATTTAATGCACCTTGGAATCTAGACATGTGATGGGGAACAACCAAATTGAGCCTTATAAAATGGAAAAACTAAAACTTTGAGATGAACCTATAAACTGGAAAGGAGGGAGTATATATGCATGATACTAGTATATGATCGGCAATACCTCCGTAATGCGCGCATGCATAGTATCATAAGTTAGTATCTTAGGTTCCTTATTAATTACCATGCATGACACAAAGGGGTACAACATTTAATATGAGACGGTATCATGATATGATACCACACCCTCTCTTTCATCATTTAACTGTGTGGCACATCATCCAGAAAGTCTAGTTGGTATGCATCATACCGCTTGATACTCTCATATTACGACCAGCCTTATTAGGGTGGCCATAGTGGGGGTATCATAGCCGGTATCATGCACCCGGGAATAGAAAATATGATGATGTGGCAAAGAAGCAGTAACATAGGTAGATACCGTAACATATATATATATATATATATATATATATATATATATATATATAGGGTGGGTCTATTATGATAACACCCCTTAAGACCTTATTCTGCACACCAAAACGCTTGTTCTGCTAACAGTTTCGTGCGACCGGTAGCTACAAACTAACCCCGCAAAAGAAACAGACCGAACTGCACGGGCCAACAAATAAACTACCCGCTCAGTCTCCCCACGACCACCGTCTCCCCTTCCAGCCAGCCACCTCCTGCGTCGCGCCCCACTTTCCTCCCCGAGCCGCCCCACCTCCCTCCCCGCCTTCTCCGTAGCCGTGCACCCCTACCCTCCCAACCTTCTCCGGCGGCGCAGCCCACCACCACCTCCGACAGCGTCCCGCGAGAACCACCTTCTACGCCGGCCGCCGCACTCCTCTTTCTCCCGCGCCATCCAGCGGTCATGCCGGGATCCGGCCGAACTCAGCCCCCGGTGCAGCATCAGCCGTCGGATCTGGCTGCCACGACCATTGGTGCGGCTAGAAAGACGGATATGGTCGCCGCCAACCCTCAGCGCAGAACCCCCTTGCTCGCGCAGCCCGGCGCCGGATCCGGTGAGATCCGCACGGGGGGGGCGGGGGGGGAGGGTTGCTAGGAGGTGTGTCTCTACGGGGCGGCGACCTTCTTCTCCACCGACGGCCAGCACCAGCGCCAAGCTCCACCCTCTCCCTCATCTCCCACGGCGGCGGCGCCCCTTGCCCATAGCCGGAGCGTCCAAGCGGCAGTGTCCGCAGCCGCTCCTCACGGTGGGAGCTCCCCCTTCCTCCACTCTGGCTCGACCTCGACCTCCTGCTGGTCGCTGCAGCCAAATCCATCACGGCCCTGTGTTTGTTTCGTAGCATCAGCCGTCGACCATCTCCCTCCCCCTCGATGAACTGTATCACCACTATTGTCGCTGCTAAGCAGTTTGTTTTATTGTTGCTGCTGAACCTCACCGAGGGAGAAAAGGAGCAAACTGCATTTCATCTCTGTAATGGCTCTTTTTTTGGATTTTCCCTTGCGTGCAGTACGGTACCCCTGAGCCTGCAGTTTGATTCTACTGCGTCAAAACCTGTTTGCTTTGTATTGCAGTTCGGGACCTTCTTTTTCTTCAGATTTTTCTTGTCTGCAGTTCCCCTCTCGGCTCGGTGCGGTGCATGTGCCAGCGGTAGCTTCCTATGTGGTTGGCCACACTGCCCTTTGCTGATTGCCGGAGGGCGAGAGGAGGTGCACTGCCCTTTGCAGATCGCCGGAGGGAGAGAGGAGGTGCTCTGCATGGAGCGTTGCAATCCCTGGTGGCCCACCAGTGCAGCTCGGTTTGTGCACAAAAGTGCAATACATTTTTTCATTTTTTGCCAGATAAAATGTCTTTATGCTGGATCGCAAATCTTGGAAAAACAAAATATAGGAGGTTCATTGTTTTTTGTATTTTCCTAAGGACAGGTAGTGCATTTTGGTTCAATGCCCTGATGCCCTGTTACTCAAAAAATAATATTGAAAACTGCACTTCAATATAAAAACTAGGAATGCCATGTGGTGCAATTTGGCTCGGTCACGGGTGTGCAATAAGCTGGGTGCAGCTATTTTGTTCTGCTCATGGGGATGTATGCATGTTTCTAAAATGCATGTGCCCGCGGTATAGCGTGTTGCTGGCCTCCACTATGCAAAGACGACTAGGCGTCTTGCGCGATTCGGCAAAGGTTGCTCTTACGCACTTCATTGATTTTTGTGATTTACAAGATAAAAGAAAGTGCAAATGAAGTCTGCTATGGTTTGCTATTGAGGTTCATTTTACTCAATTTTGCAGGAAAGATGAAGTGATGCAGTTCCATTGGATGCCCAATTACTTAATTTTGTTGTTGTTAAAAAATGCACTCATTAGCTCATTGTAAAAATTGCAGTTCTTTACCATGGTTTGGATGGTAGAGAGTACAGATTATGTGTGGAGCTGTGTAAAACAATCAGATAGATGTGTATCTTTTGAAGCTCACTTTGTTCTCTGACACGGTTTGCTATAAAACTCCTCTGATGTCCACTTGGTAAACACAAAACAAAAACATCTCAAAAGAAGCTCGCTTCCATATTAGATGTAGTTCACTCGCTCAGTTCCTGTGGTCCACTCGCTTGGTCAATGTTGGGGAACGCAGTAATTTCAAAAATTTTCCTACGATCACGCAAGACCATGGTGATGGCATAGCAACGAGAGGGGAGAGTGTTTGTCCACGTACCCTCGTAGACCGAAAGCGGAAGCGTTATAACAACGCGGTTGATGTAGTCGTACGTCTTCACGATCCGACCGATCCAAGCACCGAACGAAAGGCACCTCCGAGTTCTGCACATCGCTCAAATCGATGACGCATCCCGGACCGATCCAAAGCAAAGTGTCGGGATGAGTTCCGTCGACCTGACGGCGTGATGACGATGTTGATGCTCCACCGACGCGGGGCTTCGCCTAAGCTCATGACGATATGACTTCTCCGGCGCAGGCTTCGCCCTAAGCTCTCTGACGATATGACCAAGTGGAATATGGTGGAAGGGGCACCGCACACGGCTAAGGAAAGATCCGTAGATCAACTTGTGTGTATTGGGGTGCCCCCCGCCTCAGATATAAAGGAGCCAAGGGGAGGTGGCCGGCCCAAGGGGGAGGCGCAAGGAGTCCTACTCCTCCCGGGAGTAGGACTCCCTCCAATCCTAGTTGGATTAGGATTCCGGAGGGGAAAGAGAGAGAGGGGGCGGCCCACCTTTCCTAGTCCTAATAGGACTAGGGGAAGGGGGCGCGCCACCTAGGGCTGGCCCTCTCCTTTCCACTAAGGCCCACTATGGCCCATGTAGTTCCCGGGGTTCCGTAACCTCCCGGTACTCCGATAAATTCGATTTCACTCGGAACCCTTCCAAGTCCAAACATAGGCTTCCAATATATCAATCTTTATGTCTCGACCATTTGAGACTCCTCGTCATGTCCGTGATCACATCCGGGACTCGAACAACCTTGATTGCATCAATACTTATAAACTCATTATGAACTGTCATCGAAGCGTTAAGCGTGCGGACCCTACGGGTTCGAGAACTATGTAGACATGACCTAGAACCATTCTCGGTCAATAACCAATAGCGGAACCTGGATGCCCATATTGGTTCCTACATATTCTACGAAGATCTTTATCGGTCAAACCGCATAACGACATACGTTGTTCCCTTTGTCATCGGTATGTTACTTACCCGAGATTCGATCGTCGGTATCCAATACCTAGTTCAATCTCGTTACGGTAAGTCTCTTTACTCGTTCCGTAATACATCATCTCACAACTAACTCATTAGTTGTAATGCTTGCAAGGCTTAAGTGATGTGCATTACCGAGAAGGCACAGAGATACCTCTCAGGCAATCGGAGTGACAAAACCTAATCTCGAAATCGCCAACCCAACAAGTACCTTTGGAGACACCTGTAGTACTCCTTTATAATCACCCGATTACGTTGTGACGTTTGGTAGTACCCAAAGTGTTCCTCCGTAAACGGGAGTTGCATAATCTCATAGTTTATAGGAACATGTATGGGTCATGAAGAAAGCATTAACATACTAAGCGATCAAGTGTTAAGCTAACGAAATGGGTCATGTCAATCAGATCATTCAACTAATGATGTGACCTTGTTAATCAAATAACAACTCCTTGTTCTTGGTTAGGAAACATAACCATCTTTGATTAACAAGCTAGTCAAGTAGAGGCATACTAGTGACATCTTGTTTGTCTCTATATTCACACATGTATTATGTTTCCGGTTAATACAATTCTAGCATGAATAATAAACCTTTATCATGATATAAGGAAATAAATAATAACTTTATTATTGCCTCTAGGGCATATTTCCTTCAGTCTCCCACTTGCACTAGAGTCAATAATCTAGATTACAAAGTAATGATCCTAACACCCATGGAGTCTTGGTGCCGATCATGTTTTGCTCGTGGAAGAGGCTTAGTTAATGGTCCGCAACATTCAGATCCGTATGTATTTTGCAGATCTCTATGTCTCCCACTTGGACTTGGTCCCGAATGGAATTGAAGCGTCTCTTGATGTGCTTGGTCCTCTTGTGAAATCTGGATTCCTTTGCCAAGGCAATTGCACCGGTATTGTCACGAGAAGATCTTCATCGGTCCCGATGCACTAGGTACAACACCTAGATCGGAAATGAACTCTTTCATCCGGACTCCTTCATTTGCTGCTCCGAAGCAGCTATGTACTCCGCTTCACATGTAGATCCCGCCATACGACGCTTTGTTTAGAACTGCACCAACCGACAGCTCCACCGTTTAATAAAAACACGTATCCGGTTTGCGATTTAGAATCGTCCGGATCGGTGTCAAAGCTTGCATCGGCGTAACCATTTACGACTAGCTCTTTGTCACCTCCATATACGAGAAACATATCCTTAGTCCTTTTCGTATTTCAGGATGTTCTTGACCGCTGTCGATGATCCATTCTGGATTACTTTGGTACCTTCCTGCCAAGCTTATAGCTAAGCATACGTCAGTGCAGTACACGACATTGCATACATGATAGAGCCTATGGCTGAAGCATAGGAACATCTTTCATTTTCTCTCTATCTTCTTGTCTGTGGTCGGGCATTGAGTCTCGACTCAATCTTACACCTTGCAACACAGGCAAAAAACCTTTCTTTGCACGATCCATTTTGAACTTTTTCAAAATTTTATCAAGGTATGTGCTTTGTGAAAGTCCAATTAAGCGTCTTGATCTATCTCTATAGATCTTGATGCCCAATATGTAAGCAGCTTCACCGAGGTCTTTCATTGAAAAACTTTTATTCAAGTATCCTTTTATGCTATCCAGAAATTCTATATCATTTCCAATTAATAATATGTCGTCCACATATAATATCGTAAATGCTACAGAGCTCCCACTCACTTTCTTGTAAATACAGGCTTCTCCAAAAGTCTGTGTAAACCCATATGCTTTGATCACACTATCAAAGCGTTTATTCCAACTCCGAGATGCTTGCACCAGACCATAAATTGATCGTTGGAGCTTGCATACTTTGTTAGCACCTTTTGGATCGACAAAACCTTCTGGTTGCATCATATACAACTCTTCTTCTAGAAATCCATTCAAGAATGCAGTTTTTACATCCATTTGCCAAATTTCATAATCATAAAATGCGGCAATTGCTAACATGATTCGGACAGACTTAAGCATCGCTACGGGTGAGAAAGTCTCATCGTAGTCAACCCCTTGAACTTGTCGAAAACCTTTCGCAACAAGTCGAGCTTTGTAGACGGTTATGTTACCATCGGTCGGTCTTCTTCTTAAAGATCCATTTATTTTCAATGGCTTGCCGATCATCGGGCAAGTCAACCAAAGTCCATACTTTGTTCTCATACATGGATCCCATCTCGATTTCATGGCTTCCAGCCATTTCATGAATCTGGGCTCACCATCGCTTCTTCATAGTTTGTAGGTTTGCCATGGTCAAGTAACATGACTTCCAGAATAGGATTACCGTACCACTCACAGTGCGTATTTTATTACTGGTTGACCCTGAGGTTCAAGAGTAACTTGATCTCAAGCTTCATGATCATCATCATTAGTTTCTTCACTAATTGGTGCAGTTGTCACAGGAACCATTTCTTGTGATAAACTACTTTCCAATAAGGGAGCAGATACAGTTATCTCATCAAGTTCTACTTTCCTCCCACTCACTTCTTTCGAGAGAAACTCTTTCTCTAGAAAGGATCCGAATTTAGCAACGAAAATCTTGCCTTCAGATCTGTGATAGAAGGTGTACCCAATAGTCTCCTTTGGGTATCCTATGAAGACACATTTTTCCGATTTGGGTTCGAGCTTATCTGGTTGAAGTTTCTTTACTAAGCATCGCAGCCCCAAATTTTAAGAAACGACAACTTTGGTTTCTTGCCAAACCACAGTTCATAAGGCGTCGTCTCAACGGATTTTGACGGTGTCCTATTTAACGTGAATGCGGCCGTCTCTAAAGCATAACCCCAAAGCGATAGCGGTAAATCGGAAATAGACATCATTGATTGCACCATATCTAGTAAAGTACGACACGACGTTCGGACACACCATTTCTTTGTGGTGTTAGGGTGGCGTGAGTTGCGAAACTATTCCACATTGTTTCAAATGTAAACCAAACTCGTAACTCAAATATTCTCCTCCACGATCAGATCGTAGAAACTTTATTTTCTTGTTACGATGATTTTCCACTTCACTCTGAAATTCTTTGAACTTTTCAAATGTTTCAGATTTGTGTTTCATTAAGTAGATATACCCATATCTGCTCAAATCATCTGTGAAGGTGAGAAAATAACGATACCCGCCAAGTGCCTCAACATTCATTGGACCACAAACATCGGTATGTATGATTTCCAACAAATCAATTGCTCGCTCCATAGTTCCGGAGAACGGCGTTTTTGTCATCTTGCCCATGAGGCACGGTTACTTAAGTACCAAGTGATTCATAATCAAGTGATTCCGAAGCCCATCAAGATGGAGTTTCTTCATGCGTTTTACACCGATATGACCTAAACGGCGATTACCACAAATAAGTTGCACTATCATTATCAACTCTGTATCTTTTGGCTTCAATATTATGAATATGTGTATCACTATTGTCGAGATTCAACAAGAATAGACCATTCTTCAAGGGTGCATGACCATAAAAGATATTACTCATATAAATAGAACAACCATTATTCTCTGATTTAAATGAATAACCGTCTCGCATTAAACAAGATCCAGATATAATGTTCATGCTCAACGCTGGCACCAAATAACAATTATTTAGGTCTAAAACTAATCCGAAGGTAGATGTAGAGGTAGCGTGCGATTGCGATCACATCGACTTTGGAACCATTTCCAACGCATCGTCACCTCTCGTCCTTAGCCAATCTTCGCTTAATCCGTAGTTCCTGCTTTGAGTTGCAAATATTAGCAAATGTAACCCGTATCAAATACCGTGTACTATCATGCAGTATTAGTAAGGTACACATCAATAACATGTATATCACATATACCTTTGTTCACCTTGCCATCCTTTTATCCGCCAAATACTTGGGGCAGTTCCGCTTCCAAAGTGTCCACGCTTGCAATAAAAACACTCGGTTTCAGGCTTAGGTCCGGACTTGGGTTTCTTCTCTTGATTAGCAACTTTCTTGCTGTTCTTTTTGAAGTTTCCTTCTTCTTCCCTTTGCCCTTTTTCTTGAAACTAGTGGTCTTGCTGACCATCAACACTTGATGCTCTTTCTTGATTTCTACCTCCATGACTTTCAGCATCGCCAAGAGCTCGAGAATTGTCTTAGTCATCCCTTGCATATTATAGTTCATCACGAAGCTCTTGTAGCTTGGTGGCGATGATTGGAGAATTACATCAATGACACTATCATCCGGAAGATTAACTCCCAAATGAATTAAGTGATTGTTATACCCGGACATTTTGAGTATGTGCTCACCGACGTAACTATTCTCCTCCATCTTGCAGCTATAGAACTTATTGGAGACTTCATATCTCTCAATCCGGGCATTTGCTTGAAATATTAACTTCAACTCTGGAACATCTCATATGCTCCATGACGTTCAAAACGTCGTTGAAGACCCGGTTCTAAGCCGTAAAGCATGGCACACTGAACTATAGAGTAGTCATCACCGCTTTGCCAGACGTTCACAACTTCCGGCTCAAGATCTCGCAGCAGTTCGTCACCCGGTGCTTCCAGGGCGTAATTTTTACGTGCGGCAATGAGGATAATCCTCAAATTACGGACCCGATCCGTGTAATTGCTACCATCATCTTTCAACTTTGCTTTCTCAAGGAACGCATTAAAATTCAACGGAACAACAAAGACGAGCCATCTATCTACATAAACATAGACAAGCAAAATACTATCAGTACTAAGTTCATGATAAATTTAAGTTCAATTAATCATATTAAAAACTCCCACTTAGACGGACATCTCTCTAGTCATCTAAGTGATCACGTGATCCATATCAACTAAACCGCGGTCCGATCATCACGTGAGACGGAGTAGTTTCAATGGTGAACATCACTATGTTGATCATATCTACTATATGATTCACGCCGACCTTTCGGTCTCTACGTGTTCGAGGCCATATCTGTTATATGCTAGGCTCGTCAAGTTTAACTCGAGTATTCCGCGTGTGCAACTGTTTTGCACCCGTTGTATTTGAACGTAGAGCCTATCACACCCGATCATCACGTGGTGTCTCGTACGAAGAACTTTCGCAACGGTGCATACTCGGGGAGAACACTTCTTGATAATTTTTTAGTGAGAGATCATCTTATAATGCTACCACAATCAAAGCAAGATAAGATGCATAAAGGATAAACATCACATGCAATCAATATAAGTGATATGATATGGTCATCATCATCTTGTGCTTGTGATCTCCATCGCCAAGCACCGTCATGATCACCATCGCCACCGGGCGCCGACACCTTGATCTCCATCGTAGCATCATTGTTGTCTCGCCAATCTTATGCTTCCACGACTATCACTACCGCTTAGTAATAAAGTAAAGCATTACATCGCGATTGCATTGCATACAATAAAACGACAACCATATGGCTCTGCCGATTGCCGATAACTTCGGTTACAAAACATGATCATCTCATACAATAAAATATAGCATCACGTCTTGACCATATCACATCACAACATGCCCCGCAAAACAAGTTAGACGTTATCTACTTTGTTGTTGCAAGTTTTACGTGGCTGCTACGGGCTGAGCAAGAACCGTTCTTACCTACGCATCAAAACCACAACGATAGTTTGTCAAATAGACTCCGTTTTAACCTTCTCAAGGACCGGGCGTAGCCACACTCGGTTCAACTAAAGTTGGAGAGACAGTCTTCCGCAAGCCATCTATGTGCAAAGCACGTCGAGGGAACCGGTCTCGCGTAAAATGCAGCGTAATGTTGGTCCGGATCGTCTCGTCCAACAATACCGCTGAACCAAAGTATGACATGCTGGTAGGCGGTATGACTTGTATCGTCCACAACTCACTTGTGTTCTACTCGTGCATATGACATCAACGCATAAAACTGGCTCGGATGCCCTTTGTTGGGGAACGCAGTAATTTCAAAAATTTCCTACGATCACGCAAGACCATGGTGATGGCATAGCAACGAGAGGAGAGTGTTTGTCCACGTACCCTCGTGAGACCGAAAGCGGAAGCGTTATAACAACGCGGTTGATGTAGTCAAATGCGTCTTCACGATCCGACCGATCCAAGCACCGAGCGTGCTGGCACCTCCGAGTTACGCACACGTTCAGCTCGATGGCGATCCCGGACTCCGATCCAGCAAAGTGTCGAGGATGAGTTCCGTCAGCGACGGCGTGATGACGATGTTGATGCTCCACCGACGAGGGCTTCGCCTAAGCTCGCGACGATATGACTTCTCCGGCGCGAGGCTTCGCCTAAGCTCTCTGACGATATGACCAAGTGGAATATGGTGGAAGGGGCACCGCTTGCGGCTAAGGAAAGATCCGTAGATCAACTTGTGTGTATTGGGGTGCCCCCGCCTCGTATATAAAGGAGCCAAGGGGAGGTGGCCGCCCAAGGGGGAGGCGCGCAAGGAGTCCTACTCCTCCTGGAGTAGGACTCCCCTCCAATCCTAGTTGGATTAGGATTCCGGGAGGAAAGAGAGAGAGGGGCGGCCCACCTTTCCTAGTCCTAATAGGACTAGGGGAAGGCGCGACCACCTAGGGCTGGCCCTCTCTCCTTTCCACTAAGGCCCACTATGGCCCATGTAGTTCCCGGGGGTTCCGGTAACCTCCGTTACTCATTAAATTCGATTTCACTCGGAACCCTTCAAGTCCAAACATTGGCTTCCAATATATAAATCTTTATGTCTCGACCATTTAGAGAATCCTCGTCATGTCCGTGATCACCGCCGGGACTCCGAACTACCTTAGGTGAATCTATTCTTATTAACTCATTATGATCTGTCTTCGAAACGTTAAGCGTGCGGACCCTACGGGTTCGAGAACTATGTAGACATGACCTAGAACCATTCTCGGTCAATAACCAATAGCGGAACCTGGATGCCCATATTGGTTCCTACATATTCTCTGAAGATCTTTATCGGTCGAACCGCATAACGACATACGTTGTTCCCTTTGTCATCGGTATGTTACTTACCCGAGATTCGATCGTCGGTATCCAATACCTAGTTCAATCTCGTTACCGGTAAGTCTCTTTACTCGTTCCGTAATACATCATCTCACAACTAACTCATTAGTTGTAATGCTTGCAAGGCTTAAGTGATGTGCATTACCGAGAAGGCATGGAGATACCTCTCCGAGCAATCGGAGTGACAAAACCTAATCTCGAAATCGCCAACCCAACAAGTACCTTTGGAGACACCTGTAGTACTCCTTTATAATCACCCGATTCACGTTGTGACGTTTGGTAGTACCCAAAGTGTTCCTCCGGTGGCAGGAGTTGCATAATCTCATAGTTTATAGGAACATGTATGGGTCATGAAGAAAGCATTAACATACTAAACGATCAAGTGTTAAGCTAACGAAATGGGTCATGTCAATCAGATCATTCAACTAATGATGTGACCTTGTTAATCAAATAACAACTCCTTGTTCATGGTTAGGAAACATAACCATCTTTGATTAACAAGCTAGTCAAGTAGAGGCATACTAGTGACATCTTGTTTGTCTATATATTCACACATGTATTATGTTTCCGGTTAATACAATTCTAGCATGAATAATAAACCTTTATCATGATATAAGGAAATAAATAATAACTTTATTATTGCCTCTAGGGCATATTTCCTTCAGTCAACGCATGTAAAAAGTTAGTAAGTATGAAAAAAGACAACAAAAACTCATGAGGTTCACTTTTGGTGGTGTTGCGGTTCACTTTCGGGAGTGTTGCGGTCCACTCGTTCAATAAAAAGTTGAAAAAAAGACAACAGAAACTTGTGCGAGAAAGTTTACGTCCGACAAAAAGAAATGATGCAGTGCACTTGACTGTCTGTTGCAGTGCGTTTTTCAGTTTGAAGCAGTGCGTTCTTCTGTCCCACGATGATTTTGGTGTCGCGAAAAAACAGTGTCCGCTTTTCACTAATATTAAAACTGCTCTTAAACCGTAAAGAATTAGAGAGTGTGTTCTACATGAAAAAGTTCCGTCTCATCGATATCTTTCCAACGGCGTATCGTTTGAATCATTCCGACTAGCGGTTTGCAAAAATTTCTTGAAAAAACAGCCGCTGCCTCTCGAAGTCAGCCGCACGATTTTACAAATTAACTAAAAACCATAAGGAATCTCAAAATCATTTCAACATATGAAAGTTGCGCCTTGTTCGTAGCTTTCCAACGGCGTATCACACGCTCCGTTTCGACAAACGGTTCAAAAACTGGAACGAAAACAGTACGGAAATATCAAAAAATTGAAAAAACAGAGTTCCGTGATTTAGTAAATTTGAAACTGCTCTTAAACCGTAATGAATTAGAGAAAGATTTATATATGAAAAAGATGCGCCTCGACGATATCTATCCAACGGCGTATCATTTGCTTCAATCCGACAAGCGGTTTAAAAAAACGAGAAAAAACGCTCGCTGCCACTCGTCATCCGCCGCACTATTTTCAAAACTGCTCTTAAACCGTGTGGAATATCGAAAAGTGTTCAACATGTCGAAGTTGCACCTAATCCATAGCTTTTCAATGGTATATTACACGCCTCATTCCGATAAACGGTTAAAAAATTAGAGTGAAAACAGTACCGAAAAAATAACGCGTGCAGTTTTTTTCGACGAGAAGTTCACTAGTCTCTATTGCAGTGCTTTCGTCGTCAAAATGATGCGATGCGCTTACATTGAGCGTGCAGTGCCGAAGTGGTGTGCAGAATAGTTATTCTGCTAATATTAGCAGAATAGACCGTCTGTATATTATAATAATAATAATAATAATAATAATAATAATAATAATAATAATAATAATAAATGTTATACTACTTCATTTCATGCATGGCCATAAATACGACCATCTATGATATATACTCCCTTCGTAAACTAATATAAGAGCATTTAGGTCACTATTTAGTAATCTAAACGCTTTTATATTAGTTTACAGAGGGAGCTAGTACTACTCTATGATACTATATATGCACTATGAAAGTACGTACGTAGTATCATGCACTAGTATCATATGCATGATACTATATATATAGTACTATATCATACTCCCTATATAAGGCTGGCCACAGTGGTTGTATCATAGCTGACGATGTCATGCACTCGGAAATAGCAAGTATCTATGCTGATGTGACAAAGAATTAAATATATATAGAGAGGGTTAGAGTAACATATAGTAGGTAGATACCGTATCATGTTAAATGTGATGCTAATTTGTGTCATGCATGGCAATAAATATTATATATATATATATATATATATATATATATATATATATGATATACTATACTATATGTATTATACTATGCGCTATAATTAATTAAAGGTAGTATCATATGTAATGTATATTCATGATACTAGTATATGACACTCTCCACTATACTCATGATTTCTTCCCGTGGAAAAAATTGGAGGCGAAACGATCAACTCGTGTTTTCATTCAAACAAAAATATGATGTTAGGTAATGTAAATGTTTTCAAAGAGCACACGGTTCACTCACGAAAGCCGTGTGTCCACTAAACCGTGGACGATGCACCCCCCTGTTGGGGAACGTAGTAATTTCAAAAAATTTCCTACGCACACGCAAGATCATGGTGATGCATAGCAACGAGAGGGGAGAGTGTTGTCCACGTACCCTCATAGACCGAAAGCGGAAGCATTAGCACAACGCGGTTGATGTAGTCGTACGTCTTCACGATCCGACCGATCAAGTACCGAACGTACGGCACCACCGAGTTCAGCACACGTTCAGCCCGATGACGTCCCTCGAACTCCGATCCAGCCGAGTGTTGAGGGAGAGTTTCGTTAGCATGACGGCGTGGTGACGATGATGATGTTCTACCGATGCAGGGCTTCGCCTAAGCACCGCTTCTGATGTGCTCGAGGTGGACTATGGTGGAGGGGGGCACCGCACACGGCTAAAAGATCAAATCAATTGTTGTGTCTCTAGGGTGCCCATGCCCCCGTATATAAAGGAGCAAGGGGGGAGGTGCGCCAGGAGGATTCCTACTCCCAGCGGGAGTAGGACTTCCTCCCTTTTCCTTGTTGGATTAGGAGTGGAGAGGGAAGGAGAGAGAGGGGGAAAGGAAAGGGGGGCGCCGCCTCCTTCTGGTCGGACTTGGGGCGGGAGGGCGCGGCGGCCCCTTGGCCGCCTCTCCTCTTCCACCAATTGGGCCCATGAGGCCCAATAACCTCCAGGGGGGTTCCGGTAACCCCCCGGTACTCCGGTATATATCCGATAACCCCCGGAACCATTCCGGTGTCCGAATATAGTCGTCCAATATATCAATCTTCATGTATCGACCATTTCGAGACTCCTCGTCATGTCCGTGATTACATCCGGGACTCCCAACAACCTTCAGTACATCAAAACATATAAACTCATATTATAACTGTCATCGAAACTTTAAGCGTGCGGACCCTACGGGTTCGAGAACTATGTAGACATGACCGAGGCACGTCTCCGATCAATAACCAATAGCGGAACCTAGATGCTCATATTGGCTCCCACATATTCTATGAAGATCTTTATCGGTCAGACCGCATGACAACATACGTTGTTCCCTTTGTCATCGGTATGTTACTTGCCCGAGATTTGATAAATGCGTATCTCAATACCTAGTTCAATCTCGTTCTGGCAAGTCTCTTTACTGCTCTGTAATACATCATCCCGCAACTAACTCATTAGTTGCAATGCTTGCAAGGCTTAATTGATGTGCATTACCGAGTGGGCCCAGAGATACCTCTCCGACAATCGGAGTGACAAATCCTAATCTCGAAATACGCCAACCCAACAAGTACCTTCGGAAACACCTGTAGAGCACCTTTATAATCACCCAGTTATGTTGTCACGTTTGGTAGCACATAAAGTGTTCCTCGGTAAATGGGAGTTGCATAATCTCATAGTCATAGGAACATGTATAAGTCATGAAGAAAGCAATAGCAGAATACTAAACGATCGTGTGCTAAGCTAACGGAATGGGTCAAGTCAATCACATCATTCTCCTAATGATGTGATCCCGTTAATCAAATGACAACTCATGGCAATGGTTAGGAAACATAACCATCTTTGATCAACGAGCTAGTCAAGTAGAGGCATACTAGTGACACTCTGTTTGTCTAAGTATTCACACAAGTATTATGTTTCCGGTTAATACAATTCTAGCATGAATAATAAACATTTATCATGATATAAGGAAATAAATAATAACTTTATTATTGCCTCTAGGGCATATTTCCTTCACCCTCACCCCTCTGCCACGCGCGCGATCTAAGTCGTGCGTTCTGATTGGCCCAGGACCCAAATCCCACGGATCATACGTCTGCACCGTTGGATTCTCCTTGATCGAACGACTATTCTCATCCCTTTCGACAACACATGTACATGTTTTCAAATAGCCCCTCCCAAAAAAATGTTTTCAAATAGCACACGGTTCACACACGAAAGCCGTGTGCCTACCAAACCGTGGCCGATGCCCCCCCTCGCTGCTCAAGGCGCTCGAGTCGCGGCACTGATTGGCCAGAACCCAAACCCCACGGATTGTATGTCTGCACCGTTGGATGCTCCCAGATCGAACGGAAATCCTCATCCCTTTTGACAGGAAATGCAGTCCGGCTAGGAATTGATTTATATGCAAACATGCATGGTAAATGCCAAAACATGTCTTACGTATAGCACACGAGACCTGAAATGCGCCAGCAAATCAAACCTGTGGTAAATTTGTGATTGCTTTACGTGCAAAAAATTTAGATGAGAAACGATGAACTCACGTCTTTATTTCAAAATTAGTACGTCTTCATTTCAAACGAAATTATTTTGTTTGTGCACACGAGCGCTTAGAGGCAACCGTTTGCATAGGCCTTTGTGCGTGCGCGGCGGCCGGGGATATTTTTCACCCTTTTCACCTAGGCCGCCAACACCCCCCACCGTCCGCCCGCGTTTCACTCAACTAGTCCACCCAAGTTCCTTCACCAGCTCCCCCCTCCCCCAGATCCATAGTAGAACCCTCTCCGGCGCCGCTGTGCTCACCCCGGCCGTGTGCCCGCTCTTCGGCGTCAAGCCTACCTCCACTGTCGTTCCCAACACGCAGCGGCCCGCGCCTTGCCGTCTTCGTTTGCTCGCAAGCCACCCTCGAGCATATCGATGCAGTAACCCTCGCCTCTCCTGTGGTCCGGCCAGGTTTGCATTAAGAAGCCTGTTAGTTACTGCTCTCCATCGCGGTGAGGCATATTTCCTTGCAATCCCTCTTCCAATTTCGTTCCCTATGTTCCCAAATTGGCTATAAAATAACGGAGAGCGTATATATGTTCATTATCTACCTTCCTTACTACATATAAGCTATATTTGTTCCAATAAGTTACTACCTATTTACAGATCGCGGGCGCCCGAGTCACACAAACTTAACAAATTAGCCGTACATTTTCTAAATTATTGCATGGCATGTTTATAAAGCTTGATACCAAGTTGTTAGTTTAATGCATATCCTCCTTTCCTGAGTTTCGCATGTGTTCTCTGTAGATGCCGAGTAGCTGCGACAGCACTCATTCAGGCCATGTATCTTCATCTGATTCAGACAACCCTAGGTCTTCAACAGATTGTGAGGGATCAAGTAATCTTGAACGGGATAGAGCTGCAGCAATTACCCTTCCGGTCAGGACACGGAGGAACGCTCCAAGGAAGCCCACACACCAGCCTAAAGGTGTATATGAAGTAATCGAGATTGATTTCTGGGCTCCAACTAAACCAAATAAAGCACACATGAGGTTCAGGAGTGTGTGGATTTGTTGGCAGGGCAAGGCTCAACATTAATCTGCCTGGGTTTCGGAAGGCTGACACATAAACACGACGAAGGATAATCTAGGAGATCATGGATCACTTCAACGTTCCAGAGCAGTGGGGAATTGTAACGCCCCAAGTTCGATGCTCCAGACGTCTTTCATGTTTTTCGTTGTCGTCGTGTTTTTTTTTTGTTTGTTGCATTTCATCATCGCATCATGAGCATTGCATCCGCATGTTTTTCACCAAACTCATAGTCGTTCACAGTTGCCCTTTCTCTCTTTGCCTCCGGTGTCATTTTGTCAGGCCCTTGTCCTCGTTGACCTCTCTCAGACCCCTCGTGTGCGTGTCTGAAACTTACCCAAACCCGAACCGGTCTGTTGTTACAGTTGGGTCCGGATCATCCCCAAACATCTATAAAACATCTATGTTTTCTCTTTTGGACTCCCTAACCCATTTATTTCGGACCGCCCGATCGCGATCGGAGGATCCAAATCATCCCCTTTCATATATATATATAGACCCCTAGTCCATTTCTAGACCAAACCCTAGATCCTAGGCAGTTTGTCCCTGACGCCGCCGCACAATCCCCCTCGGGATCCACCAGCGCCCAATCCCCTCGCAGCCTCCACCTTCTCCTTGTTTTTCCCTCCTGTCCAACCACCATCGCCGCCCAAATCCTGCAGGAGCACGAGCTCCTCTGCCCGTCGCCCCTCTCCTGCAGCCGCCCGAGCACCGGCCAGCTCGCTGGAGCAGAAGCACCACCGGAGCTCCCTCCACCGTAGAGCACCACCAGCAGGACCAGACCTGCTAGACCCCGCCGCCCTCGTCTGCTCTGGGGAGCCTCGCCTCCGTCGACGGCCGAACCCAGCAGGTCCCCGTCTCGCGCGCCCTTCTTCCCTTCTTTTTCCCTGACTCTCTTTCTCCTCTGACCGTCTCTCTCTCTCTTCTGCTCATGAACAAGCACGCAACCGCTGCCTGGAACCAGCCGGATCCGATGAACCGCGCTGGGATCCACCTCCCCTCATCCAGATCGGCCGGTCTTCGCCATCCCCATCTTCGTCAACTGCCAGGAGCTCCCCGCCGCCGGATCGGGACGTCTCCGCCGGGTTCCTCTCGCGCCGTCGCCCTGCTTCCCCTGCATCGAACGAGGAGGCGCACTGCCGCGCGTTGACCCTTCCTCTGCTTCGCGCCACCCGTCAGCGAGTTCGCCGCCGCCAAGACCTTGCCTCGCCGGATCCGCCTCCCACTGCTAGGAATCGGTTCCCCTCGATCTTGCCCCGCCTCCGGTGGTCGTCCCGCCGTCTACCGTCGCCGGAAACACCAGCGCCACCACAACCAGCCTTCCTGGAACGCACGTAGCCCCAAGCTCGACGCTCGCTCGTGCCCGTTGACTCGGTCGTCCCGCGTCCTGGGCCACTTCTTGCGCCAAGCCCAGCTCCGCCCAGCCTCCTCTCCACCAACCGGGCCTTGGCCCAGGGTGAGCAGCCCCCGCCCCCTCTCGTGTGCACTTTTGGGCCGACCAGTTTCGGCCCTATCCATGTTTTTTCCTGCGAACGAATTTGCTAATTATTCAGAGAACTGCAGTTTTTCAGAAAACCCCTTGCTGTTCATGCATTTAATAACTAAATAACCATGCATCATATGTAAATAATTTATATATGAAAAATGCTTAGAATTTTATCTAGTTTCATAATATGCTACGTTCATCCATGTTTAAAATGTTCAAAATGATGTTTGTTTAAATTTCCTCAAATGCCATGTTAAAATGATTTATTTCATAACTAAATTGTCGTAGCTACATTTTAAATAAACTTTATATGTAAATGGGGTGGAAAAATGCATAGATTATCATGGTGCACTTTATTTTCCTGTTTAACAACAATAAAATATGATTTTAGGCAGAACAGTAGCAAATTCGAAATATGACATATGGGGATTTTTCGGAATAGTTTTTTGTTATTCCGGCCTCATTTAAACTTGCCTAGATAAGTAGTTTATTGTGCTTCACCTCTTGCCATGTTTAACAATGTTTAATATTGTTCGGTACATAACCGAGAGAGAACTAAATGAGTCATGTGGTGTTTCGTCAATATGAAAACTCCACTTAATTTGTAGTATTGTTTGTTGCACTTTGCCATGTCATGCCTCATTTAAACCGGACATGCATCATACTTGATTGTGCATCATGCCATGTTTATGATTGTGTTTTTACTATGTTGTTTGTTTCTTTTCGGGTTACTTCTCTCGTTAGCTTGGGTTTCGTTCCAGAGTTGTGAGGATTCGTTCGACTACGTCCGTTTGTCTTCTTCATGGGCTCGATTTTCTTCCTAGCGGGATTTCAGGCAAGATGACCGTCACCTTGGATCTCACTACTATCACTGCTATGCTAGTTGCTTCGTTCTATCGCTATGCTGCTTTACCTACCACTTGCTTATCAAGCCTCCCAAATTGCCATGAACCTCTAACGTTTGTCACCCCCTCCTAGCAAACCGTTGTTTGGCTATGTTACCGCTTTTGCTCGAGACCCTCTTATAAGCGTTGCTAGTTGCGGTGAAGATGAAGATTGCTCCATGTTGGATTATGTTTATGTTGGGATATCACAATATCTCTTATATTATTAATGCATCTATATACTTGGTAAAGGGTGGAAGGCTCGGTCTTATGCACGGTGTTTTGTTCCACTCTTGCCGCCCTAGTTTCCATCATATCGGTATTATGTTCCTGGATTTTGCGTCCCTAACGCGGTTGGGTGATTTATGGGACCCCTCGACGATTCGCTTTGAATAAAACTCTTCCAGCAAGGCCCAACATTGGTTTTACCATTTGCCTCACCTATGCCCTTCTTTTCCCTTGGGTTTCCGAAGCCCAAGGGTCATCTTTATTTTAGCCCCCCCCCCGGGCCAGTGCTCCTTCGAGTGTTGGTCCGAATCGAGCAACCTGCGGGTCCACCACGGGGAAACTTGAGGCCTGGTTTTACTCATAGCTTGACTTATCTGGTGTGCCCTGAGAACGAGGTACGTGCGACTCCTATCGGGATTTGTCGGCATCAGGCGGCTTCTTTGGTCTTGTTTTACCATTGTCGAAATGTCTTGTAACCGGATTCCGAGATCGACCGTCTTCCCGGAGAAGGAATATCCTTCATTGATCGTGAGAGCTTATCATGGGCTAAGTTGGGACACCCTGCAGGTATAAACTTTCAAAAGCCGTGCCATGGTTATGTGGCGAAGGGAATTTGTTAATATCCGGTTGTAGTAAACTCGAAGTAAACTCTTCTAAAATACACCAGCAGGTAATGCGTAGTGAGTATCTCTTTTTGGGGTTGTTCGAGAGGAGAACACGGTTTTGGGGTTATGTTTGACGTAAGTAGGAGTTCAGGATCACTTCTTGATCATTACTAGTTGGCGACCGCTTGCTAAGCTTCTCTTCTCGCTCTTGTTTCGTAAATTAGGCACCATACTTTGCTTATCTGCTGCTGCAACCTCACCACTTTACCCCTTCCTTTACCCATTAAGCTTTGCTAGTCTTGATACCCATGGTAATGGGATTGCTGAGTCCTCGTGGCTCACAGATTACTACACCAATAGTTGCGGTATGAGGTTATGCGATGATCATGACGCGAGAGCGATGTTTACTTGTTTTGGAGTTCTTCTTCTGCTTCTTCGATCAGGGGATAGGTTCCAGGTCGGCAGCCTGGGCTAGCAGGGTGGATGTCGTTTGAGTTTCTGTTTATGTTTCATCCATAGTTGGATGTTGATCTTGTATAGGATGTATTGATGTATTCGTGTGGCATTGTATGCCTTTTGTATGTATCTCCATTTATTATGTAATGTTGATGTAATGATATCCACCTTGCAAAAGCATCTTCAAGATGCGCTTCTATCCTTGGTGGGACCTTGAGTTCCTTTAGGATAGGGTCGCATCTTAGGCGTGACAAGTTGGTATCGAGCCTCGACCACCATAGGAGCCCCCTTGATTGTTGGCCGTTGTTGAGTCTAGAAGAAAACTATTTTGAGTCTTAGGATTATATATATCGGAGAGTAGGATTCTTTTTACTCCTCAGCCCCTTCGTCGCTCTGGTGAGGACTCTCGACGTAGATGTTTTGTCTTTCCTCTACTCAAATTTTCACAATTTTTTTTAGGATCACGCGGGTATCTTGGGATCGTTCCGATATTCTTGTGACGGGAACATTGTTCTTGGTGCCTTCTGACATTTAGGGTTTGTCGCAGTGTCCCGGGGAGTTGAGCTCGAGGTGTTGTCGTCACAATTTTATCGTTGCAGTTCTGGAATACCTGAGTTTTGCCGACATCGAAAATATCTTTTATGTAGTTGTTGGTGAGATCACCTCGACGCCACCCAATACTGGGGAGTTTGGGAGTATTGCCATAACTCATTATAACGGATGCTTTTTCAAGGTTGAGGTACACGATTTCGGAGTTTTCTTGGTTATGTGTTGACGGATGGATACAAGCTGGATCTAGGTATTGTTAGTTTGGGTGAGTTATATTGTGTCCCTGTATCCCCAACACCCGGTTGCATAACCGTAAAGTTTGAGGAGTTTATAAGTGGGAATTCTAGTAGCTTATAGGATATCTTTCAAGCGGATGTATGATTTGAGATTGGGGTCCAACGTCTAGTGGTTCGCTTTTCACGGTCGATTCTGATTGGTCGCGGGCGTCTTAAAGAATCCTTGGCTATCTTGGGCTTCGGAGACGCCTTGTTTGTCATTCGTGGCGTCCATCAGACGTCGTGCGTGGGGCCTCATCACGAACACTTTGGGCGAAATCTCTATCATATGTTTGTTTCCGGCTTATTCTGCAAGCCAAATCCTTTGTTTTTGTTTTGTTTTGTGGTATTCGAGTTGCTTCAATGCCAAGTGTTGATTCCATACCAAATTCTAAGCGGTGTTCTCATATTTTTATGTGGATGCTAATCCTTTTTGATCATCAAGGTTGTCTTTTCAATCCTTTCCAACCGGTGTGCTTCTCTTCAAGTAAATCTGATCATTCCAACATTTGCAAGATCAATTCTAAGCTTTTTCTCAACGGTATTCGTTTCATCCGACCCAAGTTGCCTTTGTTTTCCCGCCCTCCCACCCTTTTCTTAAAGGACTCAGATTTCTCAATCATGTATCCTTTTATTTGTGTGAAGTCTCTCCGTTCTTTTTAGTCGATGTTCTTATCCTGTGATTCTCATGAAGATGCTAAGCAGACTTCAAGTTTATCATTCTCCGTTCTCTTTTCTTCTCCGGTGGATCCAATTCAAGCTTTCGGTGTTGATCTTATCCATTTTCCTCTTTTCACAATGCTTTCCCATTCCGGTGCACCAATTAATCATTCACCTCTCGCTATTCATTCGTTCTAGAGTGTTGAAGATATCTCTGAAGATTCAAGTTTCCATTCTCAATTCACTCAAGTTCTTTTGAGGATGCTATCTCATTCAACCCATTTAATTCAATCGGTGCAATCTCTCTTTTCAAGCAAATTGTTCAACGGTGTTTTCTTTTGAGTGGGCCCTAACCCACAGGTCTTTTCCCAGGATCTTACCTAACTCTTCTAATTATCCCGAAGTTATTCTCAAATTCTTTTCAAGTGTGACGTAAGAATGGATCCCATCACCACATGCCTTCTCCAAGATCGCTTTCAAATTATTTTTCATTGTTGGCTCAACCTCTTTGTTTTTTTTCATTCTCCCGGAGTATCTCAACAATTCATGGTGGTGTTTCTCGTCGTCATTCTCGGATTTTGAAGACCGAAGAAGAGTTCCTCTTAAATCCTTACCCGTTCTTCCAAAGAGGCGTAGTTCAATCTTGATGCCATCCTCTCATAATTGTTTTCGATTGTGAGAATTCTTTTCTTACTATCCGGAGCATTTCATGAGTTGTTTCCATTTCTTACCTCCGAAGCCATCATGTCATAATTCTTCATCCTCAGCTTGTAGCTATCGTTCTCCAAATCTTACCAGTGAATTGTTCAAATACCCTGTAATCAGTTCATGATCCCTTCGTTCTCACGTATCTAAATCCCCTCAAGTATCTTCATTCGTTTTCCAATTCTTCCCGGTGAATTGTGCCTTTGCTACTTTCATTTTCAATTCTTACGGTGGTTCGTTCAAGATTTCACTTCCTTTGTTATCATATCAATTCATTCGTTGTTTCCAAATCCCACCGGTGGTTCCATCAATAGCTTCTCAAGTTTGCACTATATCTCTCTTAATCCTTTCTAGAAGAATAAGTAGTTTGCCAAATCCATTGCTTGTCATCAATTTAATTTGATGAAGGATAAGCATACAATAAATCTTATTCTTATTTCCTCGAGGTGATTCAATTCTTTTCTTTCAGAGATTGTTCATGATGAAGTAATTCTCGGTTCTAGTGCTTCATCTTTTCCTTTTCCGGAGTTCAAAGTTTTCCGCATTATCGTCGCGAAGCTCCATCTAAATCATTGCAAGGCTTCACCTTGTGTTTTCAACTTCTCTTTCTTTTTATCATCCTTTTATTACTGGAGTTCTTCATGGAGGCTCTACATGGTGGTTCATCAAGGATTCTCTTCAGTCTCCAATTGTTCTTCAAGATTTCTCTCCAAGTTATGACCCGCCAAGCTATACTCTAAAATAAACATGGTGGACAACACATGTTTTGTTTTGAGAAGTTCAAGTAATCTTCATCTTGCATTCCAAAGTGCAATTCTTCCTACCTTATCTTTTGAGGTGGTGTTATGTCACTCTTGACAATTTCCTTCATGTTTCATGATTCATATTCTTGTCAAGAATGAGGTATTTTAAATCCATCAATCCCTTTGTTGGAGTTATCTTCGGTCATATTTCACCTAAAGCCTTCCCTAAGGAATGTTGCTATTTGTGGTGCGTATCTATGATCCAATTTTCTCCTTCTCATCTCGGTGAAGAAGTTTTTTCATCTTTTTAGTGCTCTCAGTCAAATCAATGGTTTCCATTAGTGGCCGGATGTCACCTCATAGTCTTGAGATGTCTCCATAAGCCCACTACAAGCTTATTCATTTTGTTGTTGGTATTCCAACAATTCCGTTCTAACCATCTTGGAAGGGTGCTTTCCAAGCTCATTTGTGGCACAAGTTGGCATTTTCTTCTCCGTTCTTTTATTCCAATGATATATCTTCTTTTCGTTCTTCCGGAGGCATGGTGATGTTGCTCTCTTCACTCATCATCTCGAATTGTGAGGATCGTGTTCTTTTCATGCTTATCCATTTAACCGGAGTGTTGTGTCATCTCTTCAAGTGCTTTTCATCTTATCAAGTTTCCCTTCTTCCTTCAAATGGAGTCTTTGCCCAAATTATATCAATCTTATTCCTTCTCCATCTAGTTTTAACCGGAGTGGTTTCAATATCTATCTTATCACTAAACCTCTTGGTTCTCGTCGTATCCCTTGTTCCTCTTTTCTAATGGAGTGTTTTCAACTTTGTTCATCTTTGTTGTTTTTTTCTTTCATTTTGCTCAACCTCTCATGGTTCGTTGGTTTCACTCTTTTGTCAAAGAAGCAATTAGTTTTACCTCTTCTCTTCCTCTTGCGTTTCTCTCCTGTGCCATCCTTAGATCTCGGGACGAGATCCTCTTGTAGTGGTGGAGTGTTGTAACGCCCCAAGTCCGACGCTCCAGACGCCTTTCATGTTTTTCGTTGTCGTCGTGTGTTTTGTTTGTTTGTTGCATTTCATCATCGCATCATGAGCATTGCATCCGCATGTTTTTCACCAAACTCGTAGCCGTTCGCAGTTGCCCTTTCTCTCTTTGCCTCCGGTGTCATTTTGTCAGGCCCTTGTCCTCGTTGACCTCTCTCAGACCCCTCGTGTGTGTGTCCGAAACTTACCCAAACCCGAACCAGTATGTTGTTACAGTTGGGTCCAGATCATCCCCAAACATCTATAAAACATTTCCGTTTTCTCTTTTGTACTCCCTAACCCATTTATTCCGGACCGCCCGATCGCGATCGGAGTATCCAAATCATCCCTTTTCGTGTATATATATATATAGACTCCTAGTCCATTTCTAGACCAAACCCCTAGATCCTAGGCCGTTTGTCCCTGCCGCCGCCGCACAATCCCCCACGGGATCCACCAGCGCCCAATCCCCTCGCAGCCTCCACCTTCTCCTTGTTTTTCCCTCCTGTCCAACCACCATCGCCGCCCAAGTCCTGCAGGAGCCCGAGCTCCTCTGCCCGTCGCCCCTCTCCTGCAGCCGCCCGAGCACCGGCCAGCTCGCTGGAGCAGCAGCACCACCGGAGCTCCCTCCACCGTCGAGCACCACCAGCAGGACCAGACCCGCTAGACCCCGCCGCCCTCGTCTGCTCTGGGGAGCCTCGCCTCCGTCGACGGCCGAACCCAGCAGGTCCCCGTCTCGTGCGCCCTTCTTCCCTTCTTTTTCCCTGACTCTCTTTCTCCTCTGACCGTCTCTCTCTCTCTCTCTCTTCTGCTCATGAACAAGCACGCCACCGCTGCCTGGAACCAGCCGGATCCGATGAACCTCGCTGGGATCCACCTCCCCTCGTCCAGATCGGCCGGTCTTCGCCATCCCCATCTTCGTCAACTGCCAGGAGCTCCCCGCCGCCGGATCGGGACGTCTCCGCCCGGTTCCTCTCGCGCCGTCGCCCTGCTTCCCCTGCATCGAACGAGGAGGCGCGCTGCCGCGCGTTGACCCCTCCTCTGCTTCGCGCCGCCCGTCAGCGAGTTCGCCGCCGCCAAGACCTTGCCTCGCCGGATCCGCCTCCCACTGCCGGGAATCGGTTCCCCTCGATCTTGCCCCGCCTCCGGTGGTCGTCTCGCCGTCTGCCATCACCGGAAACACCAGCGCCACCACCACCCGCCTTCCTGGAACGCACGTAGCCCCAAGCCCGACGCTCGCTCATGCCCGTTGAGTCGGTCGTCCCGCGTCCTGGGCCACTTCATGCGCCAAGCCCAACTCTGCCCGGCCTCCTCTCCACCAACCGGGCCTTGGCCCAGGGTGAGAAGCCCCCGCCCCCTCTCCTGTGCACTTTTGGGCCGACCAGTTTCGGCCCTATCCATGTTTCTTTTCCTGCGAACGAATTTGCTAATTAATCAGAGAACTGCAATTTTTCAGAAAACCCCTTGCTGTTCATGCATTTAATAACTAAATAACCATGCATCATATGTGAATAATTTATATATGAAAAATGCTTAGAATTTTATCTAGTTTCATAATATGCTACTTTCATCCATGTTTAAAATGTTTAAAATGATGTTTGTTTAAATTTCCTCAAATGCCATGTTAAAATGATTTATTTCATAACTAAATAACCGTAGCTCCATTTTAAATAAACTTTATATGTAAATGGGGTGGAAAATGCATAGATTATCATGGTGCACTTTATTTTCCTGTTTAACAACAATAAAATATGATTTTAGACAGAACAATAGCAAATTCGAAATATGACATATGGGGATTTTCCGGAATAGTTGTTTGTTGTTCCGGCCTCATTTAAACTTGCCTAGATAGGTAGTTTATGTTGGGGAACGTTGCAGAAAATTAAATTTTTTCCTACGGTTTCACCAAGATCCATCTATGAGTTCATCTAAGCAACGAGTCATGGGAGAGAGATTGCATCTACATACCACTTGTAGATCGCGTGCAGAAGCGTTCACTAGAACGTGGATGATGGAGTCGTACTCGCCGTGATCCAAATCACCGATGACCGAAAGTGCCGAATCTGACGGCACCTCCGCGTTCAACACACGTCACGGAGCGGATGACGTCTCCTCCTTCTTGATCCAAAGAAGGAGGAAGGAGAGGTTTAAGAAGATGGCTCCAGAAGACAACGCAAGCGTGGTGGTGGTGGAGCAAAGATATTCCGGCGAGGCTTCGCCAAGCTTCGTGACGGAGGAGGAAGAGGTGTAGCAGGAGTGAGGCGCCAGAACTTGGGGTGCACGCCTCCCTCCTTTATATAGGCCCCCAGTAGGGCCCCTGAGATCCAATCTCCCAGTGTGGCGGCGAGGGTGGAGTGCCCCCCAAGGCAAGTGGGCGCCCACCCTAAGGTTTCAACCCTAGGCGCTAGGTGGGCGAGCGCCCACCCCACTATGGGCTGGTTCCTCCCCACTTCAGCCCATGGGGCCCCTCCGGATGGGCGGCCCCACCCGGTGGACTCCTCGGGACCCTTCCGGTGGTCCCAGACAATACCGGTGACTCGAAACAATACTTCCTATATATAATTCTTTACCTCCGGACCATTCCGGAACTCCTCATGACGTCCGGATCTCATCCGGACTCGAACAACATTCGGTTTATTGCATACTCATATTCATATAACCCTAAGCGTCCACCGAACCTTATGTGTAGACCCTACGGGTTCGGGAGACACGTAGACATGACCGAGACGGCTCTCGGGCAATAACCAACAATGGATCTCGATACCCATGTTGGCTCCCACATGCTCCTCGATGATCTCATCGGATGAACCACGATGTCGAGGATTCAAACAACCCCGTATACAATTCCCTTTGTCAATCGGTATGTTACTTGCAGAGATTCGATCGCCGGTATCCCAATACCTCGCTCAACCTCGCACGGCAAGTCACTTTACTCAGATCAGAATGCATGATCCCGTGACCGGACACTTGGTCACTTTGAGCTCATTATGATGATGCACTACCGAGTGGGCCCGGTGATACCTCTCCGTAACACGGAGTGACAAATCCAGCCTCGATCCGTGTCAACCCAACAAACACTTTCGGAGATACCAGAGTGCACCTTTATAGTCACCCAGCTTACGTTGTGACGTTTGGTACACCCAAAGCACTCCTACGGTATCCGGGAGTTACACGATCTCATGGTCTAAGGAAGAGATACTTGACATTAGAAAAGCTCTAGCAAAACGAACTACACGATCTTGTGCTATGCTTAGGATTGAGTCTTGTCCATCACATTATTCTCCTAATGATGTGATCCCGTTATCAACGACATCCAATGTCCATAGTCGTGAAACCATGACTATCTATCGATCAACGAGCTAGTCAACTAAAGGCTCACTAGGGACATATTGTGGTCTATGTATTCACACGTGTATTACGATTTCCTGATACTACAATTATAGCATGAATAAAAGACAATTATCATGAACAAGGAAATATAATAATAATCCTTTTATTATTGCCTCTAGGGCATATTTCCAACAGCCTCCCACTTGCACTAGAGTCAATAATCTAGTTACATTGTGATGAACCTAACACCCATAGAGTTCGTGTTGATCATGTTTTGCTTTCATGGAAGAGGTTTAGTTAACGGATCTGCGACATTCAGATCCGTATGCACTTTGCAAATTTCTATGTCTCCATCTTGAACATTTTCACGGATGGAGTTGAAGCGACGCTTGATGTGCTCGGTCTTCTTGTGAAACCGGGCTCCTTGGCAAGTGCAATAGCTCCAGTGTTGTCACAGAAGAGTTTGATCGGCCCCGACGCATTGGGTATGACTCCTAGGTCGGTGATGAACTCCTTCACCCATATTGCTTCATGTCTTTGCCTCCGAGGCTGCCATGTACTCCGCTTCACATGTAGATCCCGCCACGACGCTCTCGCTTGTACCGCACTACCATCGCTCCACCATTCAACATATACACGTATTCGGTTTGTGACTTAGAGTCATCCAGATGCGTGTCGAAGCTAGCGTCGATGTAACCCTTCTGACGAGCTCTTCGTCACCTCCATAAACGAGAAACATGTGCTTTGTCCTTTTCGGTACTTCAGATATTCTCGATCATTGTCCGGTGTTCCTTGCCGGATTACTTTGGTACCTTCCTACCAAACTTACGGCAAGGTTTACATCAGTCCGGTACACAACATGGCATACATAATAGATCCTATGGTCGAGGCATAGGAGATGACGCTCATCTCTTCATTATCTTTTGCCGTGGTTTCCGCATTGAGCCGAGCTCAATCTCACACCTTGCAAGACAAGCAAGAACCCTTTGGGTGATCCATTTTGAACTTCTTCAAAATCTTATCAAGGTATGTGCTTTGTGAAAGACCTATGAGGCGCCTCGATCTATCTCTATAGATCTTGATGCCTAATATATAAGCAGCTTCTCCAAGGTCCTTCATTGAAAAACTTTTATTCAAGTAGGCCTTAATGTCGTCCAAGAGTTCTATATCATTTCCCATCAAAAGTATGTCATCTACATATAATATGAGAAATGCTACAGAGCTCCCACTCACTTTCTTGTAAACGCAGCTTCTCCATAAGTCTACATAAACCCAAACGCTTTGATCATCTCATTAAAGCGAATGTTCCAACTCCGAGATGCTTGCACCAGCCCATAAATGGATCATTGAGCTTGCATACTTTGTTAGCATTCTTAGGATCGACAAAACCTTCCTAACAGCATCATATACGAGCTCTTCCTTAAGATAACCGATTAAGGAACGCTGCTTTTGGCGCCCATCTGCCATATCTCATAATCATAGTATGCGCAATTGCTAACATGATTCATACGGACTTAAGCTTCGCCACGGGAGAGAAAGTCTCATCGTAGTCAATCCCTTGAACTTGCCGATAACCCTTAGCGACAAGTCGAGCTTTATAGATGGTGACATTACCATCCGCGTCCGTCTTCTTCTTAAAGATCCATTTATTTTCTATCGCCGCCGATCATCGCAAGTCTCACAAAGTCCATACTTTGTTTTCGTACATGGATCCTATCTCGGATTGCATGGCTTCAAGCCATTTGTTGGAATCTGGGCCGCCATCGCTTCTTCATAGTTCGTGAGGTTCACCGTTGTCTAACAACATGATTTCCGGTGACAGGGTTGCCATACCACTCTGGTGTGGAACGTGTCCTTGTGGACCTCTGGGTTCAAGAGCAACTTGATCCAAGTACCTTGATCATCATCATTAATTTCCTCTCCAAGAGGGTGTAGGCACCACAGAACATTTTCCGAGCCGCACTACTTTCCGGTTCAAGAGATAGTACTTCATCGAAGTTCTACTTTCCTCCCACTTACTCCTTTCGAGAGAAACTCTTTTTCAAGAAAGGATCCGCTTCTTGGCAACAAAGATCTTGCCTTCGGATCTAAGGTAGAAGGTATACCCAATGGTTTCCTTAGGGTATCCTATGAAGACGCATTTTTCCGATTTGGGTTCGAGCTTTTAGGGTTGAAGTTTCTTGACATAAGCATCGCATCCCCAAACTTTTAGAAACGATACCTTAGGTTTCTTCCCAAACCATAATTCATACGGTGTCGCCTCAACGGACTTAGACGGTGCCCTATTTAAAGTGAATGTAGCTGTCTCTAGAGCGTATCCCCAAAATGATAGCGGTAAATCAGAAGAGACATCATAGATCGCACCATATCCAATAGAGTGCGACACGACGTTCGGACACACCGCATTACCGAGGTGTTCCAGCGGCGTGAGTTGTGAAACGATTCCACATTTCCTTAAGTGTGTACCAAATTGTGACTTAAATATTCTCCTCCACGATCCGATCGTAAGAACTTTATTTTTCGGTCACGTTGATTCTCTACCTCATTCTGAAATTCCTTGAACTTTTCAAAGGTCTCGGACTTGTGTTTCATCAAGTAGACATACCCATATCTACTTAAGTCGTATGTGAGAGTGAGAACATAACGATATCCTCCATGAGCCTCAACGCTCATTGGACCGCACACATCGGTATGTATGATTTCCAATAAGTTGGTTGCTCGCTCCATTGTTTCGAGAACGGAGTCTTGGTCATTTTGCCCATAAGGCATGGTTCGCATGTGTCAAATGATTCATAATCGAGAGACTCTAAAAGTCCATCGTAATGGAGCTTCTTCATGCGCTTGACACCAATGTGACCAAAGGCGGCGATTACACAAGTATGTGGGACTATCGTTATCAACTTTACATCTTTTGGTATTCACACTATGAATATGTGTAATATTACGTTCGAGATTCATTAACAATAAACCATTGACCATCTGAGCATGACCATAAAACATATCTCTCATATAAATAGAACAACCATTATTCTCGGATTTAAATGAGTAGCCATCTCGCATTAAACGAGATCCTGATACAATATTCATGCTCAAACTTGGCACCAAATAGCAATTATTGAGGTTTAAAACTAATCCCGTAGGTAAATGTAGAGTCAGCGTGCCGACTGCGATCACATCGACCTTGGAACCATTCCCGACGCCAAGATCGTCACCTCGCCCTTCGCCAGCCTCCGTTTATTCCGCAGCTCCTGCCGTGAGTTACAAATATGAGCAACGGCACCGTATCAAATACCTGTGAGTTACTACGAGTAATTGGTAAGGTACACATCAATTACATGTATATCAAATATACCTTTAGTGTTGCGGCCTTCTTGTCTGCTAAGTATTTGGGGCGGTTCCTTCGGTGGCCCTTCCCTTTGCAATAAAAGCACTCATCTCGTGTTTGGGTCCATTCTTTGACTTCTTCCTGCAACTTGCTTAGGGTGCGGCAACATCCTTGCCGTCCTTCTTGAAGTTCTTCTTACCCTTGCCCTTTTTGAACTTAGTGGTTTTATTGACCATCAACACTTGATGTTCTTTCTTGATTTCAACCTCTCACGACTTCAAAGATTGAGAATACTTCGGAATGGTCTTCACCATTCCACGTGATATTGTAGTTCATCACAAAGCTCTTGTAGCTTGGTGGGAGCGATCAAGGATTCTCACAACGACCGCCTCGTCCGGGAGGTTTATGTCCAGGGACAGCGGTTGTGCAACCTGCATATTTTGAGTATGTGTTCACCGATGTAACTGTTTTCCTCCATCTTACAACTATAGAACTTGTCGAGACTTCATATCTCGACCGGGCATGAGCTTGGAAAACTAGTTTCAGCTCCTCGAACATCTCATATGCTCCGTGTTGCTCAAAACGCTTTTGGAGCTCCGGTTCTAAGTCAGTAAAGCATGCCGCATCAACGAGGGAGTAATCATCGAACAAGACTGCCAAGCATTCATAATGTCTTGGTTCTCTGGGACGGTGCATCACCTAGCGGTCCTTCTAGGACATATTGTTTCTGGTAGCTATGAGGATGATCCTCGTGTTCCGGACCTAGTCCGTATAGTTGCTGCCATCATCTTTCAGCTTGGTTTTCTCTAGGAACGCGTTGAAGTTCATGTTGACATGAGCGTTGGCCATTTGATCTACAAGACATATTTGCAAAGGTTTTAGACTAAGTTCATGATAATTAAGTTCATCTAATCAAATTATTTTAATGAACTCCCCACCAGATTAGACATCCCTCTAGTCATCTAAGTGTTACATGATCCGAGTCGACTAGGCCGTGTCCGATCATCACGTGAGACGGACTAGTCATCGTCGGTGAACATCTTCATGTTGATCGTATCTTCCATATGACTCGTGTTCGACCTTTCGGTCTCCGTGTTCCGAGGCCATGTCTGTACATGCTAGGCTCGTCAAGTTAACCCTAAGTGTTTTGCATGTGTAAAACTGTCTTACACCCGTTGTATGTGAACGTAAGGATCTACCACACCCGATCATCACGTGGTGCTTCGAAACGACGAACTTTAGCAACGGTGCACAGTTAGGGAGAACACTTCTTGATATTGTTGTAAGGGATCATCTTATTTACTACCGTCGTTCTAAGTAAACAAGATGCATAAACATAATAAACATCACATGCAATTATATAGTAGTGACATGATATGGCCAATATCATATAGCTCCATCGATCTCCATCTTCGGGCTCCATGATCATCTTCACACCGCATGACACCATGATCTCCATCATCATGATCTCCATCATCGTGTCTTCATGAAGTTGTCACGCCAGACTACTTCTACTTCTATGGCTAACGCGTTTAGCAATAAAGTAAAGTAATTTTACATGGCGTTCTTCAATGACACGCAGGTCATACTCATCGACATGCAAGTCGTGATTCCTATTACAAGAACATGATCTCATACATCACAATATATCATTCATCATTCATCACAACTTCTGGCCATATCACATCACATGACAATTGCTGCAAAAACAAGTTAGACGTCCTCTAATTGTTGTTGCATCTTTTACGTGGCTGCAATTGGGTTCTAGCAAAAACGTTTTCTTACCTACGAATAACCACAACGTGATTTTGTCAACTTCTATTTACCCTTCATAAGGACCCTTTTCATCGAATCCGCTCCAACTAAAGTGGGAGAGATGACACCCGCCACCACCTTATGCAACTAGTGCATGTCGGTCGGTGGAACCGGTCTCACGAACGTGACGTGTAAGGTTGGTCCGGCCGCTTCATCCCACAATACCGCTGAAGAAAGATAAGACTAGTAGCGGCAAGCAAGTTGACAAGATCTCGCCCACAACAAAATTGTGTTCTACTCGTGCAATAGAGAACTACGATAGACCTAGCTCATGATGCCACTTTTGGGGAACGCTGCGTAAAATTAAAATTTTTCCTACGGTTTCACCAAGATCCATCTATGAGTTCATCTAAGCAACGAGTCATGGGAGAGAGATTGCATCTACATACCACTTGTAGATCGCGTCCGAAGCGTTCACTAGAACGTGGATGATGGAGTCGTACTACCGTGATCCAAATCATCACCGATGACCGAAAGTGCCGAACGGACGGCACCTCCGCGTTCAACACACGTGACGGAGCGGATGACGTCTCCTCCTTCTTGATCCAGCAAGGGGAAGGAGAGGTTGAAGAAGATGGCTCCAGCAAAGACAACGGCGTGGTGGTGGTGGTGGAGCAAAGAAGATTCCTACAGGCTTCGCCAAGCTCGTGACGGAGGAGGAAGAGGTGTAGCAGGGAGGAGGCGCCAGAACTTCAGTGCGGCTGCCCCTCCCCCTCCCTTTATATAGGCCCCAGGCGCCCCTGGAGATCCAATCTCCTGTGGGGCGGCCAAGGGGGTGGAGTGCCCCAAGGCAGTGGGCGCCCACCCTAAGGTTTCAACCCTAGGCGCGGGGTGGGCCAGGCGCACCAGCCCACTATGGGCTGGTTCCCCTCCCCACTTCAGCCCATGGGGCCCTCCGGGATGGGTGGCCCCACCCGGTGGACCCCCGGGACCCTTCCGGTGGTCCTGGTACAATACCGGGTGACCCTGAAACTTTCCCGATGGCCGAAACAATACTTCCTATATATAATTCTTTACCTCCGGACCATTCCGGAACTCCTCGTGACGTCCGGGATCTCATCCGGACTCAACAACATTCGTTTACTGCATACTCATAGTCATACAACCCTAGCGCCACCGAACCTTAAGTGTGTAGACCCTACGGGTTCGGAGACACGTAGACATGACCGAGACGGCTCTCGGGCAATAACCAACAGCGGGATCTGGATACCCATGTTGGCTCCCACATGCTCCTCGATGATCTCATCGGATGAACCCACGATGTCGAGGATTCAAACAACCCGTATACAATTCCCTTTGTCAATCGGTATGTTACTTGCCCGAGATTCGATCGTCGGTATCCCAATACCTCGCTCAACCTCGTTACCGCAAGTCACTTTACTGCATCAGAATGCATGATCCCGTGACCGGACACTTGGTCACTTTGAGCTCATTATGATGATGCACTCACCGAGTGGGCCCAAGTGATACCTCTCCGTAACACGGAGTGACAAATCCTGCCTCGATCCGTGTCAACCCAATGTACACTTTCGGAGATACATGTAGTGCACCTTTATAGTCACCCGATTACGCCAGGACGCTTTGGTACACCCAAAGCACTCCTACGGTATCCGGGAGTTACACGATCTCATGGTCTAAGGAAGAGATACTTGACATTGGAAAAGCTCTAGCAAAACGAACTACACGATCTTGTGCTATGCTTAGGATTGGGTCTTTTCCATCACATTATTCTCCTAATGATGTGATCCCGTTATCAACGACATCCAATGTCCATAGTCGAAACCATGACTATCTATCAATTAAACGAGCTAGTCAACTAGAGGCTCACTAGGGACATATTGTGGTCTATGTATTCACACGTGTATTACGATTTCCGGATAGTACAATTATAGCATGAATAAAAGACAATTATCATGAACAAGGAAATATAATAATAATCCTTTTATTATTGCCTCTAGGGCATATTTCCAACAGTTTATTGTGCTTCACCTCTTGCCATGTTTAACAACGTTTAATATTGTTTGATACATAACCGAGAGAGAACTAAATGAGTCATTGTGGTGTTTCGTCAATATGAAAACTCCACTTAATTTGTAGTATTGTTTGTTGCACTTTGCCATGTCATGCCTCATTTAAACCGGACATGCATCATACTTGATTGTGCATCATGCCATGTTTATGATTGTGTGTTTACTATGTTGTTTGTTTCTTTTCGGGTTGCTTCTCTCGTTAGCTTGGGTTTCGTTCCGGAGTTGTGAGGATTCGTTCGACTACGTCCGTTTGTCTTCTTCATGGGCTCGTTCTTCTTCCTAGCGAGATTTCAGGCAAGATGACCGTCACCTTGGATCTCACTACTATCACTGCTATGCTAGTTGCTTCGTTCTATCGCTATGCTGCTTTACCTACCACTTGCTTATCAAGCCTCCCAAATTGCCATGAACCTCTAACGTTTGTCACCCCTCCTAGCAAACCGTTGTTTGGCTATGTTACCGCTTTTGCTCAGACCCTCTTATAGCGTTGCTAGTTGCAGGTGAAGATGAAGATTGCTCCATGTTGGATTATGTTTATGTTGGGATATCACAATATCTCTTATATTATTAATGCATCTATATACTTGGTAAAGGGTGGAAGGCTCGGCCTTATGCCCGGTGTTTTGTTCCACTCTTGCCGCCTCTAGTTTCCATCATATCGGTATTATGTTCCTGGATTTTGCGTCCCTAACGCGGTTGGGTGATTTATGGGACCCCCTTGACGGTTCGCTTTGAATAAAACTCTTCCAAAGAAGGCCCAACATTGGTTTTACCATTTGCCTCACCTATGCCCTTCTTTTCCCTTGGGTTTCCGGAGCCCAAGAGTCATCTTTATTTTAGCCCCCCCCGGGCCAGTGCTCCTTCGAGTGTTGGTCCGAATCGAGCAACCTGCGGGTCCACCACGGGGAAACTCGAGGCCTGGTTTTACTCATAGCTTGACTTATCCGGTGTGCCCTGAGAACGAGGTACGTGCGACTCCTATCGGGATTTGTCGGCACATCGGGCGGCTTTGCTGGTCTTGTTTTACCATTGTCGAAATGTCTTGTAACCGGGATTCCGAGATCGACCGGGTCTTCCCGGGAGAAGGAATATCCTTCATTGATCGTGAGAGCTTATCATGGGCTAAGTTGGGACACCCCTGCAGGGTATAAACTTTCAAAAGCCGTGCCCGCGGTTATGTGGCAGAAGGGAATTTGTTAATATCCGGTTGTAGTAAACCTGAAGTAAACTCTTCTAAAATACACCAACCGTGTGCGTAACCGTGAGTATCTCTTTTTGGGGTTGTTCGAGAGGAGAACACGGTTTTGGGGTTATGTTTGACGTAAGTAGGAGTTCAAGATCACTTCTTGATCATTACTAGTTGGCGACCGCTTGCTAAGCTTCTCTTCTCGCTCTTGTTTCGTAAATTAGCCACCATACTTTGCTTAGCCGCTGCTGCAACCTCACCACTTTACCCCTTCCTTACCCATTAAGCTTTGCTAGTCTTGATACCCATGGTAATGGGATTGCTGAGTCCTCGTGGCTCACAGATTACTACACCAACAGTTGTAGGTACATGTTATGCATGATCATGACGCGAGAGCGATGTTTACTTGTTTTGGAGTTCTTCTTCTACTTCTTCGATCAGGGGATAGGTTCCAAGTCGGCAGCCTGGGCTAGCAGGGTGGATGTCGTTTGAGTTTCTGTTTATGTTTCATCCATAGTCGGATGTTGATGTTGTATAGGATGTATTGATGTATTCGTGTGGCATTGTATGCCTTTTGTATGTATCTCCATTTATTATGTAATGTTGATGTAATGATATCCACCTTGCAAAAGCGTCTTCAAGATGCGCTTCTATCCTTGGTGGGACCTTCAAGTTCCTTTAGGATAGGGTCGCATCTTGGGCGTGACAAGAATGCAGGTGGAACACGCTGCACTGAAGAAGGCTAGGGATGCTTCGAGAAACTGGAAGCACGTGCTGTACAAGAAGTACTTGAGTGAAGGTAAGGACCCAATCCCCGCATACCCCCAAATTACAAAGGCAGACTAGGCAGAATTCAAAAGGGTCAGGGCAACTCCAGAGTTTGTTGCGAAGAGTTTCAAGCAATCGGAACTTCAGAAGAAGAACATACACCCCCACCATATGGGTGTGGCAGGATACTACGGCATGAAACTGATATGGGAACAGGAGGACAAAGAAGCGATGGCGGCGTGGGGAGTCCGGCCTTTAGTGAAATCAAGGGCGAACGCGCCAGAGACTACTTGCGGGCACGTGCAAAGAGGCGTGATGACAGAACTTATTACTTTGAAAACGCACGTGACGCCAAACTGTATGAAGTGATGGTAGAGGCTTCCAAGATCCCTGGAAGGTTCTACAGGAACTCAGGGCCATGTGACATTCTTTCCACTGCTCTGGACACAAAAGAGTCCCCTGGCCGTGCAAGAGGTATAGGTGTTAATGTCCCGCACAAGAGGGCTTTCACACTCAGCAAAGAAGAGAGGCTCAACATGAAAAAGCGAGGAGTGAAATGAAGAAGAATGCATTGTTTGAAAAGTTGAAGAAGGAGATCTATCCGGCTATTCGAAAGGATGTTGAGGAGTCAATGATGGACATGTGCAGCAGCCAGCCACAACTGACCCGAGAGGTTCAGCAGGTAGGCGACGACCTGTGACTCTGAGAGCATGGTTAATAACAAAGTCTGCTGCTGGCTATATGTTAATGCCGTGTCACTTAAAGCCTTCATAATAGTCTGCTAGTATAATAGGTGGGTTATAAACTACTCCCTTTGTTTTTAAATATTTGTCTTTCTAGAGATTTCGACAAGTGACTACGTACGGAGCAAAATGAATGAATCTACACTCTAAATATGTCTATATACATCCGTGTGTGGTAGTCCATTTGAATTTCTAAAAAGACAAATTCTCCCTTCATTCCTAAATATTTGTCTTTCTAGAGATTTCAACAAGTGACTACATACGGAGCAAAGTGAGTGAATCTACACTCTAAAATATGTCTATATACATCCGTATGTGGTAGTCTATTTGAAATCTCTAAAAAAACAAATATTTAAGAACGGAGGGATTATTTAGGAACGAAGGGAGTAGCTACTAGTACTTAATGGTTGCATGTGAAAGAAGGAAAGAGGACACATGCTGATTGGTGGAGAGGAGATGAGAGTTGGCTCACAGGGCTGCATGCAGGCTGCATGTCTTGTTTCTTGCGCTGTAGCCGGCGGTCACTCTATGCATTTGAAAACCGAACCGAAAAACCATACCGAAAATAAACCAAACCGAACCGATTTTATGGTTTTTACGGTTTTTGGTTTTGGTATGGTATGAACTTTTCATACCGATTTGAACTTTGGTTTTTATGATATATAGCGAAAAACTGAATGGTTAACCGAATAAACCGAAGTAAAAAAAATTTATATTTCCTGAGATGAACAACCGTACAAGTTGTCATTTTTCTTGTACATGAGTTAAATTCACTACTAAACACGTAAATTTTTCTTGTAACATAGTCATTTTTCTCTTTTTAAAATGCTAAGCATGTCCATAACCATCAACTGATGAATCAATGCATGCATATGTACTTATATATATAGTCATATACTATTTGTGTAAAATAGTATGTGTTTTGAGTAATAAATTTGCAAATTATTATTACATTATTTTCAGATTCGCGTCAACTTTGGTTTTTATGATATATACCGAAACCATACCGAAATAATTTGATATATACCAAAACCGAACCGTATTTTATTTTCATACCGTATTCACCGAAGTATTAATACCGTATAAACCGAAAAACCGTATAAACCGAAAAACCATATAAACCAAATCATGTAAACCAAATAAACTGAACGCATAGGGTGAGCCGGCGCTAGCTCAAGCGCCCGCTGTCTTGCTTTTTCTTTTTTCTCTCTCTTTCAGCTATGATTTTGATAACATGAACCTGCTTATAGCCTGCTGACTATGTACTATTATACTTACTCTGAAGAGAGCTTTGAATTGAAAAGGGCAGGGACGTCGTCACACACCGATCGCCTTGCTAGATGATGCAGAAGACTCTAACACTGGCAGATAGCCAGCAAATGGGAGGGGAGGCGGGCATGGATGATGCTGCTTATTGTGCCATAACACTACATAAGAGTAGATGTGCATCAGCTGACCCCAGCGACACTAAGACTGGAGCTTCTCGTGATGATGCTATATCTGATCTATCTGGAATGAAAGACAGACTGAAGGGTGTGCTTACACATTATGAAGGTACATTAAAATTGTCAACAGCCTGGGTTTGCCCGCCCTTCTTGGAAGATGGCCTCTTCTTGGACAATGTGCCATTGAAGCCGGGCTGTGTGAAGTGCTACGTGGATGAAGTAAAGCCTGGATTCAATGAATTTGCCCTGAAGAATGTCCTAGGAGAGTTCAATGAGCAAAGGACATTGGGAGAAACACTGTTACATCACATCCAGTGGCCACAAAAGGAAATAGAGTTCATCGATGAGATTCTTGAAGCCCCGCCAAGAGCAACCATTGTCGCCCCTCAACTGGTGACACTCTCCTTGCCAGAGCAGCTCTCGCGGGCTGATGCATCAACATGTCATCCTCCGCCCCCAAGCAGCCAGTGGCAAGGCCTACAACTGCTGATGACACACCACCGGTTCAGATGCCGGCCGCTGAAGCAGCGGAGGGAGAGCAAGTTGCAGCACATGCTCAGCAGACCAACCTGGTGGAACATACTTCTAAGCAGTCTGATGCTTTGGAACCGCCTGCTAAGCAGTCCGTAGGTCCAGAACCGACTGCTCATCAGTCCGTCGGTCCGCAGGCACATGATCAGCATACCAATGCGTCAGCACTTCCTGCTTAGCAAACCAACGCGTTGGCACGGCCTCCTCAGCACACCAATAAGTTGGCACCACCTGCGCAGAAACCCGACATAGCTTCAAAGCATGGTCAGCCGATGCCTTCGCTTCCTACAGCCAAAGAAATTCCGTCATCAAGAAGACCGCCATCTCAAAGATCCGACATAGATAAACAGTCTGCTAAGAAGTCCGTCCAAGCTTCACCGTCTACTCGGCAGTCTACCATGTAGGCAACCAGACGTTCTGCCAGAAATGCTTCAAGTACCAAGAAGGAAGTGGCCAAAAAGGCTACACCCACGACCACGAGTGAGGGAGTCCCGGACTAGGGGGTGTGCGGATAGCCGGACTATCGTCACGGCTGGACTCCAAGACTATGAAGATACAAGATTGAAGACTTCGTCCCGTGTCCGGATGGGACTTTCCTTGGCGTGGAAGGCAAGCTTGGCGATATGGATATGTACATCTCCTACCATTGTAACCGACTCAGGTAACCCTAACCTATCCGTGTCTATATAAACCGGAGGGTTTTAGTCCGTAGGACAAACAACAATCATACCATAGGCTAGCTTCTAGGGTTTAGCCTCCTTGATCTCGTGGTAGATCTACTCTTGTACTACCCATATCATCAATATTAATCAAGCAGGAGTAGGGTATTACCTCCATCGAGAGGGCCCGAACCTGGGTAAAAACATCGTGTCCCTTGTCTCATGTTACCATCCGCCTAGACGCATAGTTCGGGATCCCTACCCGAGATCCACCGGTTTTGACACCGACATTTGTGCTTTCATTGAGAGTTCCTCTGTGTCGTCACCGATAGGCCCGATGGCTCCTTCGATCATCAACAACGACGCGGTCCAGAGTGAGACTTTTCTCCCGGACAGATCTTCGTGTTCGGCGGCTTTGCATCGCGGGCCAATTCGCTTGGCCATCCGGAGCAGATCGAAGCTACGCCCCGCCATCAGTCGATTTGGAAGTTTGAACTATATGGCCGATATCCGCGGAGATTTGATCTTCGACAGATTCGAGCCGCAGCCAAGCGTGCCGCCGCTCCTCGATGGGCATGATCTAGCTCTGCAAATCAAAGGCCTCGAGGCCGCACCAAGATCTCGCTCCGACCCTTAATCCGGAGCCGGATTCCTGATCGAGGACGAGTGGTTGGACACCGCCTCGGGGCTACAATCTCTACGGCGATCGAGCCGAACTCCATCCCCTCGCCCTTGCGAAGACCTCGACTCAGTGGTGCCGGACTCCTCTCCGGACTCCCAACCTCCGCTACCGCTAATCGAATCCGATTGGGCGCCGGTCATGGAGTTCATCACGGACATCTTTTCAAAGACTCGCCCTTTGGCGACATCCTGAATTCACTAAAGTCTCTCTCTTTATCCGGAGAGCCCTGGCCAGACTACGGACAGGAAGGTTGGGACGCGGACGACGAAGAAATTCAACGCCCACCCACCACCCACTTTGTAGCCACTGTTGATGATTTAACCGACATGCTCGACTTTGACTCTGAAGGCATCGACGGTATGGACGACGATGCCGGAGACGACCAAGACCCAAATACTTATAGGGCACCGGAAGGCCACCTCGTCATATGACATATATATGGTGGACATCCCAAAAGATGGGAACGGCGATGGAACAACGGGGATGACCCTCCAAGAAATGCACGGTTACCGACGTCGCCGTGGCGCCGCTCTAAATCCCGCCACAATAAAATGGTGATTCCGCACGGAGATAATAACACCGGACAAGGTTGAAGAGAACCCCCTCCAGCAGGACTCAGCGCAGGAGTAGGGAGAAGCAAGTCCGCACGACAGTGCAGCAGAAAGAGAGGGCAAGGACGATAATTATGCGCCTCCCTCCGAAGATGAGGCAAGCCTCAACGACGACGAATTTTTCGTGCCTGAGGATCCCGCCAAACAGGAGCGTTTCAAACGCAGGCTTATAGCCACGGCAAGCAGCCTCAAGAAAAAGCAGCAACAGCTTAGAGCTGATCAAGACCTGCTAGGCGACAGATGGATCAAGTCCTTGCAGCCGAAGAGTATGAACTCGAATGCCCCTCCAAAAGCTACCCCAAACACAGACCATTGCCTCGACTAGAGGAGGAAGCACCCAAGTCACCAGCGCACGACATGGCAGACCGGCCACCCCGTGGCCGTGATAGAGAAGCCTCTCGGCCCTCCGCTCAAGCTACACCCCGACGCCGCTCAAAAAGTACCAAGGCACAGGAAAACGCGTCGGACTTGCGAGACATATTGGAGGATAAGGCAAAACATACAAGATCGATCTATGGATCGCGTGGGCGCCCAACGACGCGGGATGATTACCGTCATACGGATACAACAAAACCCAAATGGGCCGAACACAAGAGACAAAGCTCATATGAGCTACGCCGTGATATAGCCCAACATGTAGGCGCCAAGACACCCACTATGCTTCACAGATGAAGTAATGGATCATCAAATCCCGAGGGCTTCAAGCCCTTAAAAATCGTATCATACGATGGTACCTCAGATCCTGCGGTCCGGATCGAGGATTATCTCCTCCATATCGACATGGCCAGCTGTGATGATCTACTTGACATCAAATACCTCCGACTCAAGGTTAATGGACCAGCTCGGCATTGGCTCAACAAATTGCCGCCAGAATCAATTGGTTGTTGGGAGGACCTGGAAGCCGCATTCCTTGATAACTTCCAGGGCACATATGTGCGACCACCAGACGCCGATGACCTTAGCCACATAATCCAGCATCCAGAAGAATCGGCCAGACAATTCTGGACACGGTTCCTAACAAAGAAAAATCAAATCGTTGACTGTCCGGATGCAGAGGCCCTTGCAGCCTTCAAACATAACATCCGCGACGAGTGGCTTGCCCGGCACCTACGACAGGAAAAGCTAAAATCCATGGCAGCCCTCACAACACTCATGACCCGCTTTTGTGCGGGAGAGGACAGCTGGCTAGCTCGAAGCAACAACTTGGCCAAACATCCTGATGGTTCGGATACCAAGGACAGCAATGGCAGGTCGCGTCGCATAAGAACAAGCGCCACATTAATGGAGATAACACTGAAGAGACGACCGTCAATGCCGGTTTCAGAGGCTCTAACCCCTGTCAGCGGAAGAAGCCGTTCAAAAGAAATACCCAGGGCCCGTCCAACTTGGTGCGAATACTCGATCGCTTGTGCGGATACATGGCACCCCGAAAAATCAGCTAATCACACCAACAGGACTGTTGGGTGTTCAAGCAAGCAGGCAAGTTTAGTGCCGAACTCAATGACAAGGGGCTGCATAGCGATGACGAGGAAGAGCCCCGGGTGCCGAACAATAGAGGACAAAAGGGTTTTCCCACGCAAGTGCGGACGGTGAACATGATATACGCAACCCATATACCCAAAAGGGAGCGGAAGCATGCACTAAGGGACGTATATGCGATGGAGCCAGCCCAGTTCAACCTATGGTCTTCCTGCCCGATCACCTTCGATCGAAGGGACCACCCCACTAGCATCCGTCACGGTGGTTTCGCCGCATTGGTTTTTGACCCAATTATCGACGGATTTCACCTAACAGAGTCCTGATGGACGGCGGCAGCAGCTTGAACCTGCTTTATCAGGACACAGTGCGCAAAATGGGCATAGACCCCTCAAGGATTAAACCTACAAAAATGACCTTTAAAGGCGTCATACCGGGTGTAGAGGCCAGTTGTACGGGCTCAGTTACACTCGAAGTGGTCTTCGGATCCCCGGATAACTTCCGCGAAGAGTTAATCTTCGACATCGTCCCATTCCGCAATAGCGGCTATCATGCATCGCTTTCGGACGAACCGCATTTGCAAAGTTCAATGCGGTGCCGCACCACGCATACCTCAAGCTCAAGATGCCAGGCCATCGAGGAGTAAGCACGGTCAATGGAAACACCGAACGCCTCTCTCCGAACGGAGGAGCACACGGCGTTCTCGCGCGGAGGTACAAAGCAGCCTCTCACAGAAATTCTTGAGTCCGCCACTAAGCGTCCGGACACCGATAAGCGCGCTGAGTAACCTACAACAAGACCGCCGGGCACGATTCAAGCATCGCCAGAGTAATCCGCCCCAACCCCGCCATCGCGAAATTGCGAAGCTAGTATTACGCATACATAATTACACTGGAGATACCATGGGCATATGGGGAGGGGCAAGACCACGGCACGCCAAGAATGCGGCTCGACCGCACTGTGGGCTCCTGATTGTGTCATTCTTTTCTTTTTTCCCTTTTTCTTCCTTTTTCTTACTTTCAGACTCCGCCTTTCATCACCCCGTCCGCACTAGAATCGCCGAACTCACGATGCAACAGCCAGGAAGCGTAAAGCCACGTCAAGTGTTCAGTGGTCTCTATTACGAGCATTATACCTGTTTTACATACCATCCTCATAGCCTTACCTCGAGGGGACATGTTAGATAGTCCCATCCCTTGCTTATCGCACTATTTGTATTGTTCTGCTTCCATTGTAATATCTTTTTGAATAAACAATACATAGCTTTTGCTCATTATTGCTCTACTTCCTTTATATATACATATGTTCATTTCACGACATGTTGCAACCGTACACTTTGGTACGGCCAATACACCAGGGGCTTAAGTATCCCAAAATTATGGTGTGATAAGTCTGAACACTTTCACAAGTGCGGCACCCGAACTTATAGCATTATATGAATTGGCTCCGAATCATGTCTTGGGTCAATAGTTGGGTTTGCCCGACTCCGTGTTTTGGTACCTTACGTTCCGCTTATATCGGCTAAGGTAGCACTGGAGAACCATCGCGATTGTGCCTCAGCTTGAGCTGGGTCGAGCACCTCAAAGGAGAAAGCTAAACTGACCGGCCATGATAGGGCGAGATCCGTCACTGTTCGAGAGGTTTTTTCGGGTCCCTAAAGACTTATGCCGCTTAGTGCGAGGAACCGGCATTGGCCGGCCAATGCGTGGATAGCGCCCCGAACTCGGTATTCCGAATACTAGGGGCTTCGCTGAAATTTAAAATTATAGAATTCTATGGCTAAGTGAGAGTGTTCAAGCATTATAAGTCCGGTTGCCTTGTTCGTTGTGTTGAGTGCCTCCCTAGATGGACCCAAGAATGGGAACAAGAGTGCTCAAGTTTATCCCGAACACCCCAAAGACTCGTGGCATGGGGGTCAAGCCAACGACTTGCCATCTCTCAAATTTGATAAACGAATCGCACGTAAGGTAATATTTTAAATTAATAAGCGTTGCTTAGCACATATGAACAAGTTTTCAGCGTCAGGATAACAAATGCGAGCCTATTCAAAAATTACATCCTTGGAGCACTCATCCGCTTATTCAAGGGCACCCTTCAGGAGGCCCTCATAGTACATTTCAAGGCATGATGCTCATGGCCCTTCGGTGGCCCGCCGTCACAAGCTTCTCCAAGATCCATTTTGCCCCAAAGGCACTTTAGCATCTGCAAGGGCCCTACGGACACCTTCAATGCAGACGGAGCACTTGATGACTTCAATCCGTGGATGTGCATCCACCACCACGCACCAAGCCGAAGTAGCTCCCGGGCATGGCCTCCAATGGCCACAATCGCGCTATAAGGCCCTTAATGGCCAGTTCGGCGACCTTGTGGAGCTCGACCAGCTGCTTCGGCTGGTCGCTCAGGGGCACCGAATGTTCGGCCTCAGCATACTGAGACTAGAACACCTTTTCCGTCGAGCTCCCCTCCTTGGCGTGGTAGAATGCGCAAAGATCGTACACACCACGGGCAAATCTGCGAATGCTCCCGGAGAGCTCCGAATCCGGGTAAGTAATAGGTAATTCACTTTCACATGCTTGCTTTGCATAAAGAATGCCTTACCCGCCGCTATCTTCTTCAACGACTCAATTTCTTGGAGGGCTTTTTGGGCCTCGGCCAGCTTTGGCACTCTCAAGAGCCGAGGCGAGCTCGGACTCTCGAGTCTTCGAGTCACGCTCCAAACCCTCGTGTTTTTCCACGAGAGCTTGGAGCTCTTGCCGTACCTTGGCCAGCCTGCGCCTCCCCTTCTCTCGCTCGGCGCGTTCATGCCGCTGTGTTTCGACCCACGGACACCGCTTCCTTCTGTGGTCGCCACCTCGTTCGTGGGCCCCGCAGCATCCATGTTATTCCTATTATTTTTTGCAACCAAAACCTTTTCTATAAGGTATTTATTTAATAAGGTATTACTTACCTTCCTTGTCCTCGAGCTGCTTCTTGGCTTGTCCGAGCTCGTTCTCGGACCGCTCGAAGTTCTGCTTCAATGCATTGACCTCCGCAGTCAGTGCGGCAGAGGTCAGCAGCGCAGCCTGCATTCCCATATTGACATACTTATATTAGACTCATGCATATATCTTTTTAGATCATTTGTCTGACTTTTCTTTCCGAACACCGAACTAAGCATCAGGGGCTACTGTCTATGCGGTAATATTTTTATATATTCTAAACTTACCTCGAAGCCTGTTAGAAGGCTGGTACAGGCTTCGGTCAGTCCGCTCTTGGCGGACTGAACCATCCGGATCACCGCACTCATAATAGTGCGGTGCTCCTCCTCGATGGAGGCGCTGTTGAGCGCCTCCAGTAAGCAATCCGGTGCCTCCGGTTGGACGGAGAACACCGGCGTCTTACCCTTCTTGCGAAGGATCCGCTGTCCGGACTTCGGAACCGCTGATGGTTCCGGCATGGAGTCCGGACGAGGGTCGGGCTTAGAGCCCCTGGGGGTCTTGCTCCCCGCGCGCCTGGAGTCCGGGAGGTTGCCTTGTGGCACCTCCTGCGCTACCTCCTCTTGACCAAGCCCCCCTTGGGGCCCAACCTTGGCGTCGTCCGCAGCGTGAGGCGAGGAGGCGGTCGAAAGCGAAGTACTTTCCATTTCCGACGAGCCCAGGGACCCGCTCGATGAATCGGTGAACTCGCCCTTGGGCGGGCTGCACGATTGTTCGACATTAGAGAACACTCTGCAATAATAAAAAGCCATGGGTATCCGGACACTTACGATCTCGCCAGGGGCTTGGCCCTTGTAGGCCAATCCTCCTCGTCATCGTCGACGTTGGTGGAGAAGTCCGGAGGAAGGGTTCTTCCCTTCTTGGACCCTCCGGCCTCCCTAGCTAGGCGACCTTCCTTTTCTTCTCCTCCCCGGGAGGAGCTTCTTCTTCTTCCTCCTCCTCGTGGAGAAGATTACGCATCGAATCTGACAAGACTGGCGTCGGGAGCTCCTTCGAGTTCCCGTGGCCTCCTTCTTGGCCTTCTTCTCCGCACCACATGGGCGCCGAGCCAAGAGCCTGGCTAATCCCAAGGCGTCCTCCGGGTCTTCCGGCAAAGGAGCCGGACAGTTAATCTGTCCGGACATTTTCAGCCAGTCCTATCAAAGATTAGGGAGTTTTAGATCCCACATAGAGTCAATCTATGAAAAAAGAGTCCCGTAAAGGGTAAAATAACTTACCTCGCCGGCTGGACGCCGCGAGCTGTATCCGCGATCTTTGGTAGCGGATGTCGGGCTTCAAGACCCTTGAACAGCACCTTCCGTGCATCTTCAGACGTAGTGTCAAGAGCCGGCTCAAGGTTCGTGTCAGGCCGGATCAAACTCCCACAAATTGAAGGCCCGTTGTTGGCATGGGAGAATCCGGCGGATGAGCATCACCTGGATTACGCCGACAAGCCCGAGATTCTTGTCCACCGTGCATCGGACGCATGTCCGAGTCCGGATAGCTCTTCCGAATTCCCCATGTCAGGCCCGTTTCTTTCCATGACGAGAGCCGTGTGGGGAAGCCAGATCTAAATTCAGGGGCCGCCGCCCATTCGGGGTCGTGTGGCTCGGTGATGTAGAACCACCCTGATTGCCACCCCTTTATTGTCTCCACAAAGGCGCCCTCGAGCCATAGGACCTTGGCCATCTTTCCAACCATGGCGCCTCCGCACTCCGCTTGATGGCCGCCCACTATCTTCGGCCGGACGTTGAAGATTTTCAGCCATAAGCCGAAGTGGGGCTGGATGCAGAGGAAGGCCTCGCACACGATGATAAACGCCGAGATGTTGAGAATGAAATACGGGGCCAGGTTGTGGAAGTCCAGGCCGTAGTAGACCATGAGCCCCCGGACAAATGGGTGAAGTGGAAAACATAGTCCGCGGAGGAAGTGGGGGAGAAACACCACCCTCTCATGGGGCCCGGGGGTTGGAATAAGCTGCCCCGCATCAGGCAGCCTATGCGCGATGTCGCCGGACAAGTATCCGGCCTCCCGCAGTCTTGTGATGTGCCCCTCCGTGACGGAGGAGGCCATCCACCGCCTCCCGCCTCGACATGGTTGGAGAAGGTTGAGGTGGGATGTGCGGACTTGGGCACCGGAGCTCGAAAAGCGTGGGAATGGATAAGCAAAGGAGGAAGAAGGCGAGGTGAAAGGGTGGATCCTTATCCCTTATATGGACGGACGAAGCTATGCGTCCCCCACCAGCCTGGTAAAACTCGCTTATTTCCCAAGCGCCGTAATCAATGGCGCGGATGGGTTACCCACGTCCGTATTGATGAGAATCCCAGAATAAGGGGGCACGATCTATGCTTTCATAAGGCGTGTCAAGGAAACTGCCTCGCTAAACGCGCTAAGGCGGAACGGTAAAAAACGATTCATAAAAAGGCCTGGCCGTGGTGTGATGTCACGCCGCGGAATACGTCAGCAGATCTGCAAAAATTATTCTCTCTACGGTGTTATGTGGAACTTGTTTTGCAGAGCCGGGCACCGCCCTTGTGTTCAAAACCTTCTATGAAGTATTCGGAGGAGGAACCCGCCTCGCAATGTCCGAAGACAATCAACGCCCGGACTCGTCGTCATTGAAGCCTGGTTCAGGCTACCGAGGAGTCCGGACTAGGGGTGTCCGGATAGCCGGACTATCGTCACGGCCGGACTCCAAGACTATGAAGATACAAGATTGAAGACTTCGTCCGTGTCCGGATGAGACTTTCCTTGGCGTGGAAGGCAAGCTTGGCGATACGGATATGTAGATCTCCTACCATTGTAACCGACTGTGTAACCCTAACCTATCCGGTGTCTATATAAATCGGAGGGTTTTAGTCCAGAGGACTAACAACAATCATACCATAGGCTAGCTTCTAGGGTTTAGCCTCCTTGATCTCGTGGTAGATCTACTCTTGTACTACCCATATCATCAATATTAATCAAGCAGAAGTAGGGTATTACCTCCATCGAGAGGGCCCGAACCTGGGTAAAAACATCGTGTCCCTTGTCTCCTGTTACCATTCGCCTAGACGCACAGTTCGGGACCCCCTACCCGAGATCCGCCGGTTTTGACACCGACAACGAGGAAGCGCAGCGGGAAAGTGAAGAGGAAAGAGAACGATTGCCTCTTACTTAGAGCACTCATCGCCCAGAACCAAATTAACAGCAGCTTGTTCGAATCGGGGAGTAATATTATTTCTGACGCCATGGATGATGAAGAAGTAGAATTGTTGCTTGCTAAAAGAAAAGCAGACGTACTTGGAGCACGCAATTACGTCCATGGCCAGCCATTTCTTGTTGGCGAATACTTTGATGAATGCAGCTCTAGTTGCCGCGAGTTACATGAATATTGCATGGATCAAAAAGGTCATCACCATTTGCTAGTCCACTACAACAGAGATCATTTCCGACACGATGATGGTTCCATCATTGTGAGTTTCGAGGACTTACATCTCTTCTTCAACTTCAACGTGCTTGATGCCACCTTGTTATATGCATGATTTTGTAAGTACTTAACAAACTCTGATCAACTTCTCCATACAAGGCTATATACGATAAACAACTAACTGCATTTTATTCCTCTCAGGGGATTGAACGCGCAGAGAAGACAAAGTGAGAGTGTGTATTTCATAGATCATGCATTAACAAATGGCACAACATTACATGAAAAAGACCGACGGGACTGGGCCGTTAACACGGTCGTCCTTATCTTCAAAAACACGTCCCATGCAGAATCATTTCTGTGGCCATATCATGAAGGGTAAGTCAAGTAAACAACCACTCATACACTGATTGTCTTTCAGATTTCGACATCATTCGTAAGTTCATGGCTTTCTTAATATGTAGCAATCACTAGATATTGGTATTCATTGTTCCAAACAAGAACACGGTTTACTACATCGATTCTCTCAGAGAGTCAACAAACGCTCAGGATCTGACGCATCTTCGGCAATTTCTGGATAGTTATTGAATTCTATGATGTTGAAATTAATTTGAATTCATATCTGGTTCAATAATTGATGTTATCAAAATTCAGCATCATTTGCAGTGTGCTCGCATTGTGGGAAACTAAAACAGGGAACCTATTCAAGAGGAAACTACCTCTGCAGCACGAGATCGTTTCTCCGGTAACACACCAAAATCCATTATTTTCGGAAAATTTATCCAACAGTCTGCAAATTCCTTTCCTTACGATAGTCAAATGTTCAAGCTTCTAAATAAACCTATTTATATTTTGTCCAAAGAAAAAATAATACATCTAACACCAGTTAGGTTGTTCCTAACAGGACAAATACATGACTAATTTTGTACAAAAAATTTCAGTGTCCTTAGCAAGAAGCAGGGACCAACCTTTGTGGATACTATGTTTGCAGACACATGATCTCGATCTGCAAATCTGCTGATAGTTGTGACGATCCTCGCGAATTAGTACCAGTAAGTCTATCTTAATTAATATCTTCTAGTCCACTCATATGGCACATTCTGATCTTAAAAATACTGCAGCTCATCTTAAAACCGAGGACCCCTGAACCGCTCCCAGCTGGTGAATTGCTGATGGTTCGGAGATTTATCAGCGACTTCTTCCTGGATCACTACATCAATCCCACTAGTGACAATGAAGATTTCATCATGCGTTCTCCTGAAACATTGAGTAAGAGTTAGCCGCTAAACATATAACGCATGGATCCATTTTTTTCCATCTGATGAGGTTTTCATATTTCATACACTATGATTAATTATGTAATGCATATATGTGTGGAGAAATCATTGGAATTTAGCTACCATATGTTCAATTGCAATTGTTGCGAAATCTGATGAATGTTCTTCCTGTGGACACTATTTGTTCAATTCAATATTGTGGCGAATTTGCTTTTTGCGTGCCGATTCAAAATGGGATATTTATGTTTATTTGTTCAAATATTGTGGCGAATTTGCTTTTTGCGTGCCGATTCAAAATGGGATATTTTTGTTTTAACCTGGCAATTGCTCAGCACACGGTTCAACTAAATGAGTGTGTGTGATCCACATCGGAAAGCATACGTCAATCATATTGGAACCATTGGTGATACACAACAGATCACAAACGATTCACAACGCTACTACGTGTGCGTAGGTCCTCCGGAACCGTTTGTGATATCGCGTTATCGCACACGAGAACTGGGAGTAAACCGTGCCCAATGCAAAATACAATCCCAGTCGTATTTTTTCAGGAAACGTGTGGGATCCCAAACGAAAAGCACACGTCACTCTTGCGGCAACCGTCGGTGATACCTAGCAAGTCACAAACGGTCTGCAGCACTTGTATGTGTGCGAAGGGGCTCCTGAACCGTTTGTGATAGAACATTATCGCAGACGGTAATTGTTGGAAAACGTGTGCGATGGAGTCTAGCATGGCAGACGGGTTACGCAGAAAACTCGTGTGCGATAGGGCACAAATCACACACAGTTCATATGTTGGCTCATGTGCCTTACACACTGTTTCCCAAATGGTTCATTACGACATACCATATGGTTTCACTGCGCCATTAGAAACGCTTAATCACCGATACCACACGTGCGAAAGAATTTAGTGTGTGCTGCATCGCCCACGATTACATTTTGGAAGGCCTCTGGATCACTGTTCCATATCCCCGACGGTTTCTGGGTCGTGTGGGAAGGACCCCCTATCGCACACACTCACTTGGCGACGGTTTCGAAGGCCGTCGCGGAAAGGGGTTAAAAACCGTTTGTTTAGGACCGACGCGCACCGGTGATGGTCGAATAAAAGTTTGACACTTGTTAGAATCGTGTTAAAGGAAAGAGTTATGGAGTAGCTCAACCCCATGGTGTTTGAGACAATGGACTCAATAGCCTTTGTGGATAAAATTGTACAGAGGAACTTCGAAAGGCGAATGAGATTATGCCAAAATCTGTGTTTGCATTTTTACATGGTGCTCGGGTGAACAGTAAAATCAAAATAAAATTCAAAAAAATTAAAAAAATCCCGACTTTTTGTGCGTGTGAAGCATTGAAAAAGGTTTTGATAGCTTTAAAAATTTCAACACCATATGAAATTTGTGGAAAATTAGGCATAAAAATCGATGCTACATGCGTTTGAAAATAATATTTTGGAGCATCGATTTTGTTTTCTTGCTAGATTTTCCACGAATGTCATTTGGTGTTGAAAATTTGCAAACTATTGAAACATTTTCCAATGTTTCACACAAAAAATTGGGATTTTTTGAGTTTTTTATTTTGATTTTACTATTCACTTGAGTTCACATGAGCCCGGGATCATAACAGCCGTGCCCGTCAAATCACATGTCACTCCCATTATAAATTTGTTCAAACATGTCAAAAATACACGTTCATACAGAAAAAAATGCTCTATATATGCCTAAAAAATAAAAGAAAAATAAAAAATATAGGTGAAAATAAAAAAAGAAAAACAAAGATATATACACTAAAGGAGGAAAATAAGTAAAAAAATTATACGATTCAGGAGAAGACACTAGCTAACCAAATCAAATACATGAATAGAGAGGTGGCGAACCTTTGATTTATCCAGCCTTCAGTGACATATGCTTCAAGAAAACTTTGCTAATAGTTCATCTGATTCAAAATGTATCTAATTCGCTTACCATTTTCTATAACTCACTATCGTGACCACCCTTTGTGGGCCCATCCCTCTTTATTCTTTTAGATTTCTATTTCTATACCCCTTGTTGCAAAGTTGTGCTCAGTTTTGACCAAGGCAACTAACCTTGCTCACTTCCCTTCCACAGTGACGCCCACCTTCACGAATGCCCAACTAGAGGCTTGTCGGCGGTCAAAGGAGTTGACAGTTAGCCGTCACCATTACTGATGCCTGGGACACCCAAGCCATGTGGCACTGTCATAGTCGCCCGTGTGTGTGCTGGCATGCATGAGTAGTGACATCATAGTCATGTCACTTGTTCTTTCACACACGGGGAGTATGCACCACGTGGTTTTCCATACGGGGAGTCGCGTCACCAGAATGCCCATCAGGTGCACATTAATGTGTTTTTATAACCGCACACTGGCACATCCACTCCACTCCCTGGTCCTCTCCTCCCACAACCTTCTCTACCGCTGTTCGCATCCACAACCCCAAACCCTAGCCATCCTCTCCCACCCTCCTTCTACAACCATCTTCGGCCACGACACTGGGGCGAGAAGCAGCCGGCCATGCCGCCGCACGGTGGGCATACCCGGCCTACCGTGCACCCTCATGGTTGAGGAAGCCGAGCTCCTCGCCCACTGCAGCGTGATGGCGCCGCCTGATGTCGCTTGAAGCTACGTTGGTATTTCTCCAAAGAGGAAGGAATGATGCAGCACAGCGGCGGTAGGTATTTCCCTCAGATATGAAACCAAGTTTATCGAACCAATAGGAGAACCAAGAAACACAACTTAAACAGCCCCTGCACAACAATAACAACACCTCGCAACCCAACGTGTTAAAGGGGTTGTCAATCCCTTTCGGGGTACGGCGCCAGAAATTGCTTTTTGACGGGAGAAAGCTGTAATAGATTGAAATAATAGATCGCAAAAAAATAAAGTGCAGCAAGGTGTTTTCATATTTTTGGTATAATAGATCTGAATAAAAAGTGCAAATAAAATATATCGCAAAGCAAATATATGAGAAGGAAGACCCGGGGGCCGTAGGTTTCACTAGTGGCTTCTCTCGAGAAAGATAGCAAACGGTGGGTAAACAAATTACTGTTGGGCAATTGATAGAACCTCAAATAATTATGACGATATCCAGGCAATGATCATTACATAGGCATCACGTCCAAGATTAGTAAACCGACTCCTGCCTGCATCTACTACTATTACTCCACACGTCGACCGCTATCCAGCATGCATCTAGTGTATTAAGTTCATGGAAAAACAGAGTAATGCAATAAGAACGATGACATGATGTAGATAAGATCCGTTTATCTATGGCGGTAGATATAGATCGCATCCTTTTATCCTTAGTAGCAATGATACATGCATGTCAGTTCCCTTTCTGTCACTGGCATCAAGCACAGTAAGATCGAACCCACTACCAGGCACCTCTTCCCATTGCAAGATAAATAGATCAAGTTGGCCAAACAAAACCCAAATATCGGAGAATAAATACGAGGCTATAAGAGATCATGCATATAAGAGATCAAAGAAACTCACATAACTTTCATGGATATAAAAAGATATGACTGATCATAAACTCAAAGTTCATCAGATCCAACAAACACACCGCAAAAAGAGTTACATCATATGGATCTCCAAGAGACCATTGTATTGAGAATTCAGCAAGAGAGAGAGAGAGAGAGAGACAGAGAGAGAGAGAGAGAGAGCCATCTAGCTACTTACTATGGACCCGAAGGTCTACAAAGAACTACTCACGCATCATCGGAGAGGCACCAATGGTAATGGTGAACCCCTCCGTGATGGTGTCTAGATTGGATCTGGTGGTTGTGAACTCTGTGGTGGCTGGATGAATATTTCATCGACGCTTCTTGGGTTATTTTATTTTTGGGGTATTTATAGAGCAAAGAGGCGGTCCGAGGGGCACCCGAGGTGGGCACAACCCACTGTGGCGCCTGGGCCTCTGGCGCTGCTGGTGGGTTGTGGCCCCTCAGCACCCCAGTGCAACCAGGCCCATTGCCTTCCTTCTGGCCCATAAAAATCATCATGGAGTTTCGTGGCTTTTTGACTCCGTTTGATATTGATTTCCTGCGATGTAAAAAACATGGAAAAAACAAAACTGGTACTTAACTATGTCAATAGGTTAGTACCAAAAAATGATTTAAATGACTATAAAATTATTATAAAACATCCAAGATTGATAATAAAACAGCATGGAACAATCAAAAATTATAGATACGTTGGAGACTATCAGCATCCCCAAGCTTAACTCCGACTCGTCCTCGAGTAGGTAAGTGATAAAAACAGATTTTTTGATGTGGAGTGCTTTATCATATTCTTTTCTTTATAGCATGGACATTTGGACTTTTATGTGATTCAAAGCAAAAGTCTAGTTTTAACATAATAATTTAGATACTCAAGCATATCAACAAGCAACCATGTCTTTCGAAATATCAATGCTAAAGTAAGTTATCCCTAGCCCATCATGCTCAAACATTGATCCATTAATGAAACACACATGAATATTAGCTACACCCAATACTTAAGTACGATCATATTGCCTCCTAGTTGGTGCTTTTATAGAGAGGATGGAGACTCAAAAATAAAAATTGCATAAAATAAAAGAAAGGCCCTTCGCGGAGGGAAGTAGGGATTTGTAGAGGTGCCAGAGCTCAAAGCGAAAAAATAGAGATAAAAACATTTTGGAAGGTGTATCCATCCCACCAACGAAAACAACTCAGAGTTCCGAACACTTTCCATGCTAGATATGCCATAGGCGGTTCCCAAACAGAAAATAAAGTTTATTCCTTTTTCCACCATACTTTCACTTTCCATGGCTAACCGTATCCACGGGTGCCCTCCATACCAACACTTTCCAAGGAATTTATTATTTGACAATATAAAGTAAATTCATTTTTGTATTTCGGGACTGGGCATCCCTAAGACCTTTGCCTTCCTCTCGTGTAATGACAAGTGAATAAACACTCATCGTGAGAATAACACATCCAGCATGGAAAATATTAGCCACCCGTTGTCGCTCATGAAATAAACAAACACACAAAAGAGAAGTTTATTTTGAAAATTAGAGATGGCACATGCAAATTTTCTTAGAACGGCAAAAGAATACCGCATATATGTAGATATAGTGGACTCATGTGGCAAACCTAGTTTAAAGGATTTTGGATGCACAAGTAGAGGTCATACTTAATGCAAAATGAGAGCTAGCAAAAAGATTGAGAAGCGACCAACCAAGAAACGAATAATCTCATAAGCAAGCATTAAGCATAATTAACACCGAATAATGCAACACAAGTAGGATATAATTTTCATCGCATGATTATTGACTTTCGTGCATGCATAGGGAATCACAAACCTTAACACCAATATTCTTACTAGAGCACAATTACTCATCAACACAACTCACATATCACATCATCATATCTCAAAACTATTACTAAGAATCAATTTTATTTTGTCCAATGATCTTCATGACATTTTTTAATTTATCCTCCTTGGATATCTATCACTTTGGGACTAATTTTCTTGTGTTGCTTTTCATAAGCTCAAACAAATATAAGTGAAGATCATGAGCATAACAAATTTTCTTTCTCTCAAAATAATTTAAGTGAAGCAAGAGAGAATTTCTTCAAAATTTTACTAACTCTCAAATAAATCTAAGTGAAGCAAGAGAGCATTTCTTCAAAAATACTAAGCACACCATGCTCAAAAAGATACAAGTGAAGCACTAGAGCAAGTCCTAGATCATAAAAGATTTAAGTGAAGCACGGAGAGAAATTCTAACAAGTCATGATATAATTTTGGCTCTCTCAAATAGGTGTGTCCAGCAAGGATTTATGACTTTAAACACAAAATAAAACAAGCAAAGACACATATCATACAAGATGCTCCAAGCAAAACACATAGCATGTGACGAATAAAAATATAGCCTCGAGTAAAATACCGATAGTTGTTGGAAGAAAGCGGGGATGCCACTCGGGGGCATCCCCAAGCTTAGTTGGTTGCTCATTCTAGGATAATAGCTTGGGATTCCGAGGCATTCCCAAGCTTAGGCTCTTACATCCTTCCTTCATCCATCGTAAGATAACCCAACACTTGAAAACTTCAATCACACAAAACTCAACAAAACCTTCGTGAGATCCGTTAGTGTAAGAAAAATAAATCACTACTATAAGTGTTGTGTCAAACCAATTCATATTTTGTTTTTGTATTATATCTACTGTATTCCAACTTTTATATAGCAAAAAATCATCAAATAAAACCATAGAGCCATCAAAATAAGCACACAACACAAAGAAAACAGAATCTGTCAAAACGGAACCGTCTGTAGCAATCTGACTTTTGCAAATACTTCTGGAACTCCAAAAATTCTACCAAATTAGGAAGACCAGGATAATTTGTATATTAATCTTCTGCAAAAAGAATCAGAGCAAAAACTCTATTCTGTGATTTATGAAAATTATTTTCGTGAGCGCAAAGTTTCTGTCTTTTTCAGCAAGATCAAACAACTATCACCCAAGAAGATCCTAAAGGCTTTACTTGGCACAAACACTAATTAATACACAAAAAACACAATCATAACAGTAGCATAATTGTGTTAACACACAAAAAGAGAAAGAAAAAAGAAAAAATAAATTTTATTCATTGGGTTGCCTCCCAACAAGCACTATAGTTTTACGCCCTTAGCTTGGCATAAAGCAAGGATCTAAGTTTTGTTATCTTTGTCCAACTCCTCAATCAATCACTTAGAATCCTTCAAGGATTTAGCATAGAGATTTTCAATAACAACACTCCTTGGAATAAATTCAAAGATTTCGTTCTTGCAAAAAGGATCTCTTATCACTTCAACAAAATCAGGGTGAATACTAATCATCTTAAGATCTCCTTTATTGCTATCACTAGAAGTTGCACCCTTGTTCCTGGATCTCCTACTCTTTACGGGAGTTCCCTCAATAATTTTAGTGGTAGTGAAAGTCGTTCTTAGATTACTAAAGATTTATTCCAATTCATCGATTCGAGACGGACTTTCTTCTATTCTTTCATGGATTAAGGTACCCCTCTCTTTTAACAACTTAAAAATGTCACCTGCTTTTGACCCAAGATTAGTGGCAAAGTTATGCATCTTTTTATGTATAATTTCCATATGATTTTTGATGAGCATTTTCTTTTCGATAGCATCAAGTCTTTCCATAACATGCTCAAGAGTCAAAATTGTTTCATTAACCATAAGAGGTGGTGAGCCCACTAGATTTCCCATAGCATTAAGAGCATCAAAAGGAGGAACCGTTATGAAATTTCCACCGGTAATCGTATCAAGGACGAATCTATACCAAGTGGTGATGCCAACATAAAAACAACGCAGAAGCACAACGGTAGATTGATTACAGATAGATCTATTATGAGCATTGCAAATTCTATACCAAGCATCTTTTAAACTTTCCCCTCCCCTTTGTTTAAAGTTGAGGACCTCGTCCTCGGGAGTGCAAGCAATAGAGGAAGAACTATCCATAACGGCAAACAAGATTGCACACAAAAACAGATCCGACAAGAAAACGGTTAACGGAAAAGAGAGGCGAATAAAACGGCAAATTTTTGTGAAGTGGGGGAGAGGAAAACGAGAGGAAAATGGAAAATAATGTAAATTGCAAGGAGATGAGATTTGTGATTAGGAACCTGGTATATGTTGAAGATCCTCCCCAAAGAATAAAGGCGAAATTCCTTTTGATGTCGCTTGAAGCTATGTCGGTATTTCCCCAAAGAGGAAGGGATGATGCAGCACATCGGCGGTAGGTATTTCCCTCAGATATGAAACCAAGGTTACCGAACCAGTAGGAGAACCAAGCAACACAACGTAAACTGTCCCTGCACACAAATAACAACACTTCGCAACCCGACGTGTCAAAGGGGTTGTCAATCCCTTTCGGGGTACGGCGCCAGAAATTGCATGTTGACGGGAGAAAGTTGTAATAGATTGAAATAATAGGTTGCAAATACAATAAAGTGCAGCAAGGTGTTTTTTATTTTTGGTTTAATAGATCTGAATAAAAAGTGCAAATAAAATAGATCGCAAAGCAAATATATGAGAAGGAAGACCCAGGGGCCGTAGGTTTCACTAGTGGCTTCTCTCGAGAAAGATAGCAAACGCTGGGTAAACAAATTACTATTGGGCAATTGATAGAACCTCAAATAATTATGACGATATCTAGGCAATGATCACTACATAGGCATCACGTCCAAGATTAGTAGTCCGACTCCTGCCTGCATCTACATCTATTACTCCACACATCGACTGCTATCCAACATGCATCTAGTGTATTAAGTTCATGGAAAAATGGAGTAATGCAATAAGAACGATGACATGATGTAGACAAGATCCATTTATCTATGGCGGTAGATATAGATCCCATCTTTTTATCCTTAGTAGCAATGATACATACGTGTCGGTTCCCTTTATGTCACTAGGATCAAGAACCGTAAGATCGAACCCACTACCGGGCACTTCTTCCCATTGCAAGATAAATAGATCAAGTTGGCCAAACAAAACCCAAGTATTGGTGAAGAAATACGAGGCTATAAGAGATCATGCATATAAGAGATCAAAGAAACTCAAATAACTTTCATGGATATAAAAAGATATAACTGATCATAAACTCAAAGTTCATCAGATCCCAACAAACACACCGCAAAAAGAGTTACATCATATGGATCTCCAAGAGACCATTGCATTGAGAATATTTAGCGAGAGAGAGAGAGAGAGAGAGAGAGAGAGAGAGAGAGAGAGAGAGAGCCATCTAGCTACTAACTACGGACCCGAAGGTCTACAAAGAACTACTCACGGATCATCGGAGAGGCACCAATGGAAGTGGTGAACCCCTCCGTGATGGTGTCTAGATTGGATCTGGTGGTTCTGAACTCTGCGGTGGCTGGATGAATATTTCATCAACGCTTCTAGGGTTATGGTATTTTGGGGGTATTTATAGAGCAAAGAGGCGGTCCGAGGGGCACCCGAGGTGGGCACAACCCACCAGAGCTCGCCTGGGCCTCCTGGCGCGCCCAGGTGGGTTGTGCCTCGGGCACCCCCCAAAGTGCGACCGAGGCCCATTGCCTTCCTTCCGCCCATAAAAATCATCGTGGAGGTTCGTGGCATTTAGATTCCGTTTGATATTGATTACCTGTGATGTAAAAAACATGGAAAAAACAGCAACTGGCACTTGGCACTATGTCAATAGGTTAGTACCAAAAAATGATATAAAATGACTATAAAATTATTATAAAACATCCAAGATTGATAATAAAACAGCATGGAACAATCAAAATTTATAGATACGTTGGAGATGTATGACCGCCGGACACGCACCTGTCGTCGGGCTGGCATCTGAGCATGGGGGCCTCCCAGTGGAGCATGTCGCCACTGTCGGCCCGCTTGCTATGTCACGAGCAATCGGTGCCTTCCAGAAAGGGCTGACGCCGAAAGCGAGGTTGAATCTATACTATGCGCCAAGTAGAAAGCGATGGTCGCAGATCCTCATCGACAACAACTCCGCCTGCATCCAGCACTACAGCAACCCCTACCTACTGTCACACAACAACATTGATGAGCGGTACACCTTCTGGGAAGGGTGTACCTTCAAGGACGTCAGAGCCGCGTGCCGTATCTTGGCCTGGACGAGGTCGACCAAGGTTCGCCGCCGCACTCCATGCATCGAGGAGGATGCGGCGTCGTCCGCGCCAATCCGAGGATGAGTGCTAGTTGTGAGTTGCGTTGAGATTTTTAGTCGGAGAGGAAGGGTGAAGCAATATATAGTAGCACATAGTATTTCCCTCAGTAGAGAACCAAGGTTATTAAACCAATAGGAGATTCACGCAAACATCCGTCCACAGTACTACACACACAACAACAAATACTTGGACCCAACGCAGGCAAGAGGGTTGTCAATGCCCTTGTACTCGCTAATTGTAAGGATCAAATCTAGTAATAGGTGATAGATAAATTGCAATGTAAAATGAAAGATAATAAATTGTAGCAAGGTATATTTGGTTTTTGTAATATAATTAAAATAGACCCGGGGCCCTAGTTTTCACTAGAGGCTTCTCTCACATAAAGAGAGCATACAACATGTAGACAAATTACTACTAGACAATTGATAAAAAAGTGCATAGTTATAATGTTATTCATGGCATAATCATGTACATAGGAATTACCTTCGTGAAAAGTAGACAGACTCCCGTCTACATCTACTACTATTACTCCACCAATAGACCACTATCCAACATATGCATCTGTGGTATTAAGTTCATGAAAACAGAGTAACGCTTTAAGCAAGATGACATAATGTAGACAGAATAAAACCAAGCAGTATGATTGAACCCTGTCATTTTCCCCTTAGTAGCAATAATAAAAATACGTGCCTCGCTACCCCTTCCATCACGAGGTGAGGACACCGCAAGATTGAACCTACTACAAAGCACCTCTCCCAGTGAAGATAAATCAATCTAACTGGCCAAACCAAGCGGATAGATCAAATAGAAATACAAAGCTATAACAATCACACATAATAAAGTTCAGAAAATACTCAATTACTTTCAATGGATAATCTGATCATAAACTCACAATTCATCAGATTCCAACAAACACACCGCAAAATAAGATTACATTGGATAGAACTCCAAAGAGAACATCGTATTGAAGATCAAAGAGATAGATGAAGCCATCTAGCTAATCACTATGTACCCTTAGGTCTGTGGTAAACTACTCACACATCATTGGAGGTGCAACAAGGTTGATGTAGAAGCCCTCCATGAACGATTCCCTCTTTGGCAGAGTACTGACGGAAGCCCCTAGATGGGATTGCGAAAGAACAGAGGCTTGCAGCGGCTGAATAATTGTTTCAGGTCTTGCTCTGGTGTTTTTGGGATTTACGAGAATTTATAGAAGTGAAATTAGGGTAAACAGAGTTATGAGGGACCGAAAAGCTTAGGTGGCGCCCCCCTGGGGGCGCGCCGTGTGAGCTTGTGGCCCTCTTGATAAGTACTTTGGCCTCCTCCCGAAGCTTCTAGGGTCACTTCTAGTCCATAAAAAATCACCGTAAAGTTTCATCATGTTTGGACTTCGTTTGGTATTGTTTTTTTGCAAAACAATAAAATAGGCAAAAACAGGAACTGAGACTAGGCACTGAGTTAATAGGTTAGTTCCCAAAAATGACATACAATTGCATATAAAGCATACAAAATTTAAACAATAAAAAATTATAGACATGTTGGAGATGTATCAATGAGCTCCGCGACACGCCTCCGTGTCTCGAAGGGCGAGGTAGGGACAGGCTCCACAGTGTGCGGCGGCGTCCGCGTCCCTAATTTGGAGCCAGTGACGAGTTCTCGCGGCGGCCTGCTTGTGCCCCAGGCGGAGCCAGGGATGAGCTCGGCGGCGGCCTGCTTGTGCCACAGCTGGAGCAGGAACCGCCTCTATTGGCGAAGTACAGAGGGTCGGTGGCCAGTGAGGCCGACAACACAAAGACTTTCACCGGCTTCTCTTGGCGGCGCGTGGATCAGTGAAGGGGTCACAAAGCCACCCGGATGACCCGATTGACACGCCAGGGTTGCATGACACGGTCATCGCTTTGGTGGCTGATGCCACCATCGACCTCGTGAGCGAGGACAACGACAACTCCCTTGGCCTCGGCGAGGACGACAACGGCTCCCTCGTCCTCGGCGAGGACGACAACAACTCCGTCGGCCTTGGCAGAGGTTCTGACGTCAAAGACAATAATGAGTAGAATAGGACCACAACGATGACAAATTATAGAAAATGAATACACTCTTGAAAATTGAAATCCATTTGTATCTACCCCTTTTTGCACTAGTTTGGGGGATGATAAACAAGCAATACCAAAAACTAGAAAAAAAACCTTCGCAAAATGGCCTATCTTGTATGAGGATGCATGATTTTCAACTCATATGGTCGTGCCCATGGCCACATACATCGAACAATCCATGATAAAATGACCATACTTGTCACAAACATGGGTATTTCCATTGTAAGCAACATTGCCAAAGGAGGTTTATATTATTTTCTTATAAACTAATTTTTTTTCAAGCAAAAAGTGTCAAAAGTGGCTTTTTGTGAAGGAAGTACCCCAAAAAAGATTGATATTTGGACCTTTGCAATTTTCACCCAAATTAGAGCACATTGGAGGCCCACTCCCAAATTTTCATGGATTTCAGAGTTTGTTTGCTATATTTCTTTGATTTACTGAGTTTCTTGGCATTTATTTAAGTTAATTTAAATTTGAAATGCAAGTGTGCCCTAGTTTGATCCGAATAGTTGCCAAAAATAGTTTCAAGCTTCCATATTATGATTGTAGGTACTTGACACAAACAAAGGTGAAACCGTCAACCATATGGTATGAGCATCCATCCTTGAAAGTGTGGCCTCATTTTGAGTTTTTTAAATATAAAACGAATAAATTCTAAAAAATATAATTCTTTTTACATATGCCCCTTTTCTGGACTAGTTTGGGGGGTGATAAACAAGCAATACCAACAACTAGAAAAGACACCTTCACAAAATGGCTTATCTTGTCCAAGGATGCATGGTCTTCAACTCATATGGCCCTGCTCATGGCGACATCCATGATAACACGACCATATTTGTGACAAACATGAGTATTACCATTTTAAACAACATTGCCAAAGGAGGTTTTAGTTATTTTGTTACAAAATAATTTGTTTTCAAACAAACAATGCCAAAAGTGGCTTTTTGTGAGGGAAAGTGCCCCCCAAAAGATTGATATTTGGACCTTTGCAATTTTCATCCAAACTAGACCACATTGGAGGCCTACAGCCAATCTTTAATGGATTCCATAGTTTGTTTGCTCTATTTCTTTGATTTACTGAGTTTCTAGGCATTTTCTTAAGATAATTCAAAGTAGAACTGCAAGTGTGGTCCTAATAATTTGGAGCTTTGCAATTTTCACCCAATATGAGTTTGGTTTTGGCAAAATAATAAGGGACACCAATTTATCTCTGGATCTAATAAAATCTTTGTTTCGCACCGCCGGTGGTACCCTATGTCCAGAGTCACTGAATCTTGGGGCCATCCTTCGCGTCCGTGAGTACATAAGATCACGAATCTACTATAGAACACACACAAACACACACACACACACACACACACACTAGCTCAGTTGGTGCTTGCAATGTGGTTACAGCGGCTGGTCTCGAGTTTGAGTACCTCTCTCGACATTATAAGCCACCTTTTTGTGCCAATTAGCCACACACTGACACATGGGCCCTAGGGACACCTATGACTGCCCAGCCACTAACAGATGGGCCGACAGGGGGTGTCCAACACGTCATTACATACGTGATGGGCAATGGATCAATCTACGGCCGCACAACCACCGACAGATGGGTCGACGGTGGGTGTCCCGCGCATTTGTAACTGCGCCAACTAACGGTCAACTACTTTGACACGATAAAAAACCCCGTGTGGGCATTTGTAAGGGTGGGCCGCGCGGTGGAGGGGAAAAGCGAGGAATGACAAATAGAATAGATAAAACTGAGCAGAACTAAGGAAGGAGTGGCATGAAAAATAGAAAACCCTTATTCTTTTAGCAGATGGTTTTACTAGAGGGTCCACAAAGCAACTAGGTGGCTTCTTCACGGCTCTTTCTGTTAGAGTATGCACATCATCACTAGGTGACTGATGTCTACTACGCAACCTTCTTCTTGTCGACGTTGTTGGGCCTCCAAGTGCAGAGGTTTATAGGACAGTAGCAAATTTCCCTCAAGTGGATGACCTAAGGTTTATCAATCCGTGGGAGGCTAGGATGAAGATGGTCTCTCTCAAACAACCCTGTAACCAAATAGCAAAGAGTCTCTTGTGTCCCCCACACACCCAATACAATGGTAAATTGTATAGGTGCACTAGTTCGGCGAAGAGATGGTGATACAAGTGCAATATGGATGATAGATATAGGTTTTTGTAATCTGAAAATATAAAAATAGCAAGGTAACTAATGATGAAAGTGAGCGTAAAAGGTATTGCAATGCTAGGAAACAAGGCCTAGGGTTCATACTTTCACTAGTGCAAGTTCTTTCAACAATAATAACATAATTAGATCATATAACAATCCCTCAACATGCAACAAAGAGTCACTCCAAAGTCACTAATAGCGGAGAACAAACGAAGAGATTATGGTAGGGTACGAAACCACCTCAAAGTTATCCTTTCTGATCGATCTATTCAAGAGTCCATAGTAAAATAACACGAAGCTATTCTTTCCGTTCGATCTATCATAGAGTTTGTACTAGAATAACACCTTAAGACACAAATCAACCAAAACCCTAATGTCACCTAGATACTCCAATGTCACCTCAAGTATCTGTGGGCATGATTATACGATACTAGTTGACCCGTTGCGCCAAATGGTGCAGAGACCTGCTGAAGACATGTTGTCGATGAAAATAGTTTCATGCTGCAAGAACCTTCAACTAAAGCCATGTTCACGATGAAAATAATTTCATTTACTAAGGACAGGCCATGTATATACAATAGGTTTAGTTGTGGTCTGCTAAATCCATATGCGCCTTAAAAAACATGGTTTAATTTGCAGAGCATCACGTGTTTCAAGTATGAATAAGAACTACGAACTCTTTTTGTGCGATTCAAACACATTCCCGTAGTTTTATTTCTTAGTATATGTTGTCTAAAATAACATTTGCCCGAGAGAGAGAGAGAAGCATACCCCTCTCTCATTGTGATTATTATTAAAAGGTATTAAATTCAAATGCTCATTTAACCTCGTGAAGGACTACGCAATGCTCATTTAACCTGTGAAGGACAAAAATATTCCACCGCCTCTGAATGATGAACTAAACTAAATAAGAATTATATGCAGTAAATTCATTCAAAGTAGAAAAGGGATCTTACATCAAATAAGGCATTACAACAAACATGGTGTTATCTTAGTAAAAGAAATTACATCATTAGAAGAGAAAAGGTAAGAAAACCAAACATGAGATTGAGATTAATACATCTAGGAGGAAGTCGAGACATCATCGTGACCATTTTATGCCCGAGGAGCAAGGATCCATGGTTTTTATATGCCTTGTCCGGCTGCCAGAGTAGATGACATGGAAACTTTATTTCTACCATCTCGATGGCTTAGATCCAGGGAGCCGGATGTTCATCTCGGCCCTCCACAGCTTCCATCAATGGATTTTTATAGTCAGGATTAAAGACTAAGAGAACCTATGCATGTTCAAATATGTGAGTAGCATATACAATACAAATCAAGAAAAAGAAAAAAAAGACCACAAACATTACAAAAACACAAGTAACTCATTATTCGAGAGAACTGGCCATTGACAATTCAGTTACCATTATCGAAGAGAACTGTAAATTGCTAACTTAATTACATCATTCTTCACATAAGCTTCTCACTGAGGAAATTTCTTGACTCGAAGGTCACATTTCAAGCCATTGCACTTATAAAACCCAGCTGTTGTCATTTAAATTGCAAATTAATCATCAATAATGCACAATAATTTATGTCCCACAAACGATTTGGAGCCTAAGGAGGAGAAAATATCAATGCAAATAAATACACACGTAGTAAGATGCATTGCAATAGTCGACATTACTTGAATTTGTAAGTGACCAAGAAAATCAGATCCTCATGCATAGTACACAAAAGAGACAAAGCTTTAGTCATAATCGGTGCTTAACCTTCTTGCTCCTCGCTAATGATTTTGGCCATGAAGGCATCGAGTAAGGGGAGGAAGGACGGGACGGCGCCGCCGAAGTTGCCGATGGGTGTTGACGGTTTGCCAAGCCATCTCCCTCCATGATAGGTGGCGTCGGCGGAGAGGTGTAAATATGACGAGATGTGAAAATAAGCTCGAGGAAATTAATATGGACCAGCAAACTGACAAAAGCAGAATATAACATAATTATATTGCAGAGTGTACCGGTAATGAGATAATTATATTCCGGATTAAACTAATAGCACAACAATTTACAAGGTTAGAATGGAGTGCACATATATATCTTAGTGGCGCAAAAACTATTTAGCCAACTTCACTAACAATGTAGAAATTGGCTTCAGTGTACTAACATAGTTATTTTGAATATAAGCAATCAACCACGAATTTAACATCAGAGATATCGACCATTTTAAGTAACGAAAAAGAGCCCAATAGCAAGATAGCACAACATGGAGCTGCATTGACCAGCCCCTTTTAAAGAAAGGCTTTAGGATCGAAGTTGTGTAGTTGATCAACTTGGAAATATAAAAGAATTTCCTTCAGATCAAGACAAAGACCTCCGACAAATGCGATGTGATAAGAAAGCAATGAACATATACACTGCTCCACACTTAGTTTTGTATGTAAAAAGAAAGCCATGGCAGATGTTTTTTTCGATCACGTAAACCCAGCCTGAATACATCTGAATGATATAATCAATTTTCGAAATGTTTGGCAGGCACAAGAAAAACACACGAGTAAAAACAATACTATATGATTGGTATCTCAGATTTGATCCACCTGGGTACATGCACATCCTAAAAGCAAACCGATTAGTCCACCAAAAGTAAAGCTTGTTCGTAATCAGGTAGCATCAGAGCTAACAAGATCAACCATCAAAGAATTATCTAAGTAAACGTGGCCAATAATCAAGCAAATAAACTATAATCCCATCCCAGCTAGCAATATAAACAAACAAGGGATAGCATATGTACTTAACCAGATCAACCATCAATGGATTATCTAAATAAAATATGACCAATAATCAAGCAAATAAACTATAATCCCATCTCAGTTAGGAATATAAACAATTACACAACAATCTAGAATCACCTGATTCTTCTTTGGCTGAACTCTACCGTGTAGTTCATCATGCCCTGCAAGATGGAGAACACAACGCAGAGCCCAGGCTCCGTGAGCACGATGTCGGACGTGAGAAGATGTGGATCCAACACAAAGAACTAAATTAACCATCCAAACAAACTTTCCAATTGTGTGCTTGCATAGGAAATAATGGTCATAATGGTGCTAATGGCAAGAAATTGCCTACTTGTTTAAACATTACTACAATCCTCAGGGGAAATCATCTATGCAGACCAAAAAGATGAAATAATGGTTTTCCTTTTTGCGGAAAAATAATGGTTATCCAAGTAGTGCTAATACGTAAGAAAGGTTTAAACGAACAATAGGAGGTGATTGCTTACATATAAAACACGGGAGGTGCTTGCTTGCTTCACCTCACCGAACGGCCCCATCAAAAGGAAAAAGGAAAACAAAGCGCATGAGCCTGCATTGTAACATAGGAGAGCAAGCTTGAGGCATAGAGAAGAAAAGCAGAATTATATGGATATTTGTGTCAAACCTCCCAGCCATAAAAAAGTGTCGACGGAAAGCACCACTAATTATACATCTAATCATACATGTACCCAAAGAAAACGTTGCGTCTATATTTAACTAAATTACGATGTCGGACGTGAGAAGATGTGGATCCAACACAAAGAACTAAATTAACCATCCAAACAAACTTTTCAATTGTGTGCTTGCATAGGAAATAATGGTCATAATGGTGCTAATGGCAAGAAATTGCCTCAGAGAACTGAACAAAGGCAGACCAAGGCATACATTTCATTCACTTTGAACATAGATGAGTAACGAAATAAAAAACAGAGAGCTAAGGAAGAATGACCATGGCGGTGCCGCCTGGTGCTCCTCGGGTTCGATATCGCACGGCCATTTATGGGTCTATCTTCCCCGCAAGTACAGGTTAATCAGATTAATGTCCATCAGCAGAACAACCCAAGGCAAGCCAAGAACATATGTGGCGGTCGTGATAAATGTTCTTCTCTGGATTTGACTAAGGTGTGCAAGGGAATATTCACCAAGGAAATCGCTGCCGGAGTACACAAAGTGAATATTCAAGTAGCAAGGTATTCATGAATACACAGTGAATACATTAAGAAAAAACTTGCAGCCATCATGCATCATGTTATTACCTAGCAAATACACATGCACACGCATACCTAGAAAGCGTAGAGTTTACAAGACACACTGCAAGCAATTATACAGCAAAAGTTCACTTTAATCTTGGCAAACAACATAAAGAAATCATATTAGTACTCTAACAAATACACATGTACATGTACGCCTAGAAAGCTTAGAATTTACAGGACACACAAGCAGTAATATACAACAAAAGTTCACTTGTGAACTTGGGCAAAAACACAAAGAAATCATATTATTACCTTTGGGATTAGGGAAGCCGAGAGAAACTGGAAACAACATGTATATCTAGAAAACTTGAGTTTACAGAACTTGATAAAGCACTTCCGAACAAGGCTGCTTACTTGCATTTCTTGCACATGCCAGCGTGGCGATAGAACTACGACATGCGGCATCACACGGATACACTTCATCTTCTGTTGCAATGACAAACTTGAAGGAACGACACATAAAAGCGCAGTCTTATGCATAGAATAACCGACGTAAAACAGAGACAAATGCAGGTATGGTTATCTATTATGCCGCTGATAAAAAGTAATTAAAACACCAATAGAAGAATAGTGACTTACGTTACCTATAAATGCTTCTTCAGTAGAGAGCGGAGCAGCAGCTACTTGGCTTTGTTTGTGATCGCAGTGGTCCCGACACCAAAGATTGGCCCCGAAGTTTCGTAAATTAGTACCGAGTAAGCATTTTGTTGTGCATGTTAGAAATTTCAAATAGAACAATCAACCAACCATTGGATTTGAATGGCTGTCCATTGCGTCCAAGAAGGAAACAATGCGTTGCTAGGGAAAGGAAAAACACAAACCTTGACGTGCCAAAGCAGCAGATGATCAACAAGAAGCACGTCACAAACAGTAGAACCTACAAAGTAAAATAAAATGATAGAAGAACATGGATTTATCTAGTATACATTTCATCAAATAGAAAATATATAGGGCAAGCAGGTGGGGAATCACAAGACAATGACACAATGAAAGCAACCCAAAGGCAACAACAACCCGACAAATGGTCATTGCTATGTTGTCTGCACGGTCGGGCAACAAATCGGCATGAGGGAGAGGATGACGCGGGGGTGGTGGGATGAAACATACATAGGATGGATAATTTATTGGTCAATATTTGTAGGTTGTCCTGCAATCGTTAAAAAATACTCCACTTGGTTATTAGTTTCCAACTAAATGGAAGATACGTGACACAAATATGAAATGTTGGTCATCCCGTATGCCTAAATGGAAGATACATGGCAAAAAAATGAATGGAAACATCAAGCCATTCATATCCATTAGAGATCGAAATATATCATGCACGAAAAAATGGAATTAGCAGCGCTATCATGACTCTATTTTGTTAGCAGAAATCATGCCAAATATAAAGATTTTAACCAAGAAATTTCATAACTCAGATCATCAAAAACCTCAAAAAAATACATGCAAACAAAGTGCAGATATGGAACCATATGTAACTACTGAATCTTTTAGAGCCTAGTTCTCTGCAAAAAACAGCTATCCTCTGTGCCAAGCTTAGCAAATCTCGGTTCAACAACAAAAACGCAGTCTTAGTGGAGAAGGGGTTCAAAGTCAACTTGTGTTTTATGTCAAAAGTAAGACTGAATAAGTTATTGGGGATATGAAGAACATAAATAGCATGGGAAAAGATAATAATGGTAGGCGTACGACCCTTTGGTTCAGGTAGGAATATTTCGATCTTAGGTTATGTATCTTCTGAATTTGATTTCAAACGGCTGCCCCCATTCAAATCCAACCATGGCATGAACGATCCGTCGATCCCAAGCGTGTCAAAGACACCAAACTGTTTTATCTCCTGCTGAAAAAGAAGACTGAGCAGACCGCATCAGCATATCAATCGACCGTTCTAGGAGTGAAACCACGAACCTGCGAGGGTCGTGAGAGAGGACGTACCAGAGAAGGAAGACTCCAACAAAGAGAAGGACTATGGGTCTGTGGCGGCGGCAACGGCACACAAGTCGGCTGGTCCGGCAAATCTTCACCCCTGCTGGCGCTCTCCATAGACGGGCGGATCCATGGTCCATGGGGAGGAGTCGGGCAGTGGCGGCAAGTGTTAGTTGCACATCGACCATTGCTCCAGCCGGCGAAATGGTCTCCGCCAGGCAAAACTGGTCCAGCGGGTCGATGTGCAAAAGTGCAAAAGATTTAAAATGGCAGGGTTTGCAAACACACAACCATGGCATATTGGCATACCTCATCGATGAATCAGGGGCCAAGGGGAGGAGGCCGCACAGAGAGAGTAAGAGAGAGATTGGGTGAGGCTCACCTCGGTGTTGGCGGCAGACGCGGTCGCTGTCGCTCCTTGTGTGCGCATCTCCCCAATCCGCGCCCCTGGCCTTGACCACCGCACTCGCTGCCTGCCCAGCCTGCCGCGCCCGCTGCCCTCCGAGCCTGCTGCACCACGTGTGGCGCTCACAGACGCTAGCCGGCGCCGTGCATCAATCATAGCACCATCGAGACGCTCGATTTCTCGGCTGGAAGATCCGGCCGCTGCCATGGGGCCCAAGCGACGGAGATGGTCGGCTGTGAGGACGAAGGAGGGAGGAGGAGGGAGGGGGCCGACGACGCGGGGAGAAGAGGAGGCGGCCGACGCGAGACGGGAGAAGAGGAGGCGGCCGATGCGAGACAGGAGAAGAGGGGCGGCGACATGGGAAAGGATGGAGCGAAAGGGAGGAGAACGAGGCGGAGTGGGCGCAGGGCTGGCGGCTAGGGTTTTGACGCGCGGGCGGAGGGGATTGGCAAATCCCTCGGGGACACGGACAAAGTACACCCAGCCAACGAGCGTGCGAGACGAGCCCACCCGTCATTGGCCAACGAAAACAACCGTGGGGTGAAAATTGAGTTTCACTGCAGGTGAAGATCCGACGGTTCAGACGCGCCAGAAGCCAGATCGGACGTCCGACGAAGGAGCTGATCGAGGGAGCATCCTGGAGGTGAGTTGGCTAGCATCTTTTTTGTTTTAAATGCATCACACAATCTCAGATTCATCTATTCAAACCAACACAAAGTACTTCAAAGAGTGCCCCAAAGTTTCTACCGGAGAGTCAAGACGAAAATGTGTGCCAACCCTTGTGTCGTGGATTTGTCACGGCAGATGTCCGTAGTGTCTGGGCTTAGTCGCGAGGCCAACGCATCTATGTAGTAGCTTGAGAGGGGTTGATCGGGACGAGAGACGCGACACGCAAGATAAGGATTTAGACAGCTTCGGGCACCGGGAAACATCATCCGGAATAGCCCTACATGCTGTTTGTGGCTAGGTCTCATTATGCTCATCAGGGAGACGCCGCATAAGCCGGCTCCCCTTTAGTTGTGTCTAGCCCTAGAGATTATTGTTTCTTCTTGCCTGTCCCCCTTTGGGGAGCCCTGCCCCTCTTTATATAAGTTAGAGGGGCGGGTTACATGTGGAGTCCTAGTAGGACTAGGACTAGCCTATCTTCTACTACAAGCCGGATACAAGTCCGGTCTTGATTCCTTGTAAGGGAAATATTCCTTACACCTTTCTTCTTAAGTCGGCTCACCATCACATGAACCGCCCCATCGGGCCTTGGGCCTTGTCGTCCATTTGACCCCGCCTCACGGGTCTCCAGTGAGTCACAATGTCCAAAGGGTTATATGTAAACCGCCATGTCCAGGCAGATCGCCACTGAGTCGCCTAGCTCCAGCCGGGTCTTCTGGTGAATCGCCAAGTCCGGCCGGGTCATAACTCCGGTCGGGTCATACCGCGGGGTATATCCCTGACACCTTGTGCATAGGTTCATGGGTGGAACCCGCAAGTTGATCACCAAAACATACATCAAGTGGATCACATGATATCCCATTGTTACCACAGATAAGCACGACAAGACATACATCAAGCGTTCTCAAATCCTTAAAGACTCAATCCGATAAGATAACTTCAAAGGGAAAACTCAATCCATTACAAGAGAGTGGAAGGGGAGAAACATCATAAGATCCAACTATAATAGCAAAGCTCGCGATACATCAAGATCGTACAAATCAAGAACACGAGAGAGAGAGAGAGAGAGAGAGAGAGAGAGATCGGACACATAGCTACGGGTACATACCCTCAGCCCCGAGGGTGAACTACTCCCTCCTCGTCATGGAGAGCGCCGGATGACGAAGATGGCCACGGTGAGGTTCCCCCCCTCGGCAGGTGCGGAACAGGGTCCCGATTGGTTTTTGGTGGCTACAAAGGCTTGCGGCGGCGTAACTTCTGATCTATTCTGTTCCATGAAGTTTTTAGGGTATATGTATATATATAGGTGAAAGAAGTCGGTCAGGGGAGCCACGAGGGGCCCACGACGGTGGAGGGTGCTCCCAGGGGGGTGGGCGCGCCCCCTGCCTCGTGCCTTCCTTGTTGCTTCCCTTATGTACACTCCAAGTCATCTGGATTGCTTCCGTTCCAAAAATAACTCTCCCGAAGGTTTCATTCCGTTTGTACTCCATTTGATATTCCTTTTCTGCGAAACATTGAAACAAGGGGAAAACAGAAACTGTCACAGGGCTCTGGGTTAATAGGTTAGTCCCAAAAAATAATATAAAAGTGTATAATAAAGCCCATAAACATCCAAAACAGAATATATAATAGCATGGAACAATAAAAAATTATAGATACATTGGAGACGACGGCATCCCCAAGCTTAATTCCTGCTCGTCCTCGAGTAGGTAAATGATAAAAACAGAACTTTTGATGTGGAATGCTACTTGGCATAATTTCAATGTAATTCTCTTAATTGTGGTATGAATATTCAGATACGAAAGATTCAAGACAAAAGTTTAATATTGACATAAAAATAATAATACTTCAAGCATACTAACTAAGCAATTATGTCTTCTCAAAATAACATGGCCAAAGAAAGTAATCCCTACAAAATCATATAGTCTGGCTATGCTCTATCTTCACCACACAAAGTATTTAAATCATGCACAACCCCGATGACAAGCCAAGCAATTTTTTCATACTTTTGATGTTCTCAAACTTTTTCAATCTTCACGCAATACATGAGTGTGAGCCATGGACATAGCACTATATGTGGAATAGAATGGTGGTTGTGGAGAAGAACAAAAGGAGAAGATAGTCTCACATCAACTAGGCGTATCAACGAGCTATGGAGATGCCCATTAATAGATATCAATGTGAGTGAGTAGGGATTGCCATGCAACGGGTGCACTAGAGCTATAAGTATATGAAAGCTCAACAAAAGGAACTAAGTGGGTGTGCATCCAACTCGCTAGCTCACGAAGACCTAGGGCACTTTGAGGGAGCCCATCATTGGATTATACAAGCCAAGTTCTATAATGAAAAATTTCCCACTAGTATATGAAAGTGATATCATAGGAGACTCTCTATCATGAAGATCATGATGCTACTTTGAAACACAAGTGTGGTAAAAGGATAGTAACATTGTCCCTTCTCTCTTTTTCTCTTTTTTTTGGGGCCTTTCTCTTTCTTTTTTATGGCCTTTCTTTTTTTTAGTCCGGAGTCTCATCCCGACTTGTCGGGGAATCATAGTCTCCATCATCCTTTCCTCACTTGGGACAATGCTCTAAAAATGATGATCATCACACTTTTATTTACTTACTACTCAACAATTACAACTCAATACTTAGAACAAAATATGACTCTATGTGAATGCCTCCGGCGGTACACCGGTGTATGCAATGAATCAAGAGTGACATGTATGAAAGAATTATGAATGGTGGCTTTGCCACAAATACAATGTCAACTACATGATCATGCAAAGCAATATGACAATGATGGAGCGTGTCATAATAAACTGAACGGTGGTAAGTTGCATGGCAATATATCTCGGAATGGTGGAGATCATCACGTGGTGCTTCGAAACAACGAACCTTCGCAACGGTGCACAGTTAGGGGGAACACTTTCTTGAAATTATTGCGAGGGATCATCTTATTTAAGCTACCGTCGTTCTAAGCAAAAAAGATGTAAAACACTACTGGAATCTGGCACTTTGCCATCTGCCATGGCAGATGGCAAAGGCATGGTCGGCGGATGGCAAAGGCCAGCAGATGGCAAACAATTTGTCTGAAACCCTACCGGCAAAGGCTTCTTTGCCGTCTGCTGGCTGATGGCAAAGAGCATGTGCCTTTGCCATCAGCTGGCAGATGGCAAAGCCTCTTAACGGGTTAGCCTGTCGCCGAAGGTTAACGGCATACTTTGCCGCCCGCCAAATAGATGGCAAAGGTTGCAGCTCTTTGCCGTCTGCCCGGCCAGATGGCAAAGGCTGCAGGCTCTTTGCCATCTGCCAGCAGATGGCAAAGGCTTCATGCTTTGCCGTCTGCCAGCAGATGGCAAAGAGCCCAAATAAGCCAGCCCAAATTTTACATGTAGATGACACGTGGCCTCTTTGCCATCTACCAGCTGATGGCAAAGCTCTTTGCCATCTGCCAGCAGATGGCAAAGTGACTATATTGCCCCATTTAATTTTGTTTTTTCTTATATCAATTCATTTTCACAGAAAATCAAACACAATATATTTATATGACCAATATAGCATATTCAACACATATTACCAATAGTCATGAACACATATATATCCAACACATGTTACCAATAGTAGCAAGTTTCATCCGTACATATACATAGTTTCATCAATGTTACACGTTTCATCCATAGGTAGCAAGTTTCACAAGGTCAAAACAAAAACTAAATACAAGCACTCCATCAACCCAAGCTTACGTGATCTTAAGCAAATCAGAAATGGGAAAGAAGAAAGTTAGAAGAAGAAGACTAGAAGAAGAAGATTATTATGATGCAACTAAAATGTGAAGATTATTATGATGCAACTTATATCTGTAAAATAGGTCATTTTGGAGCTAATTAAGCTTATTAAGTCATTTTGAAGGAAAAATGCTAAGTATAGGTCATTTTAGAGCTATCCTAGGTTAAATATGTCATTTTGGAGCTAATTAAGCTTATTATGTCATTTTTTAGCTAGCTAAGCATATTGAGTCATTTTGGAGGAAAAAATGCTAAGTATATGATTATGTCGCTAGTATCCATATGGCGTAGAACCCGGCCGACATGACTAGTCATAGAACCAAGGTGGCACAAACGCATGTGGACAGGCATACATGACCCAAAGAATGCACGTGTTGGTCATCGCCGAAAGTGCAACCAAGTCATAGCAAGCTACAAGGACTTCGGTGATACAATCACGTGACATTTCCCGTAGGGACGGATTACAGAGCAAAGAAGGACAATGCCGGTCAATCCATGTGTTCCGGAGCAAAGGCGAACTACCATGGCTCAAAGGAAGCACAAGGAGGCATTTCCCTGTATGGAAGGCTACCAAAGGCACACGACTAGGTGTCCAATCCCACACATACAATGCATTTCAAACATACACACATTATGCAAGATATGTGTAGATACAACATGGCATCACAACAAAACTCTATTAAGCAAAACACTTGGGAAACTTACCGTCATCACGGAGGTGTAGGTGTAGGTGTAGGTGTAGGACCGGTCGCGCCAAAGGGCGTACGGAGAAGGATCGGTCGATGCTTGTCGGGAGTTACGCTGCACCAAAGATTATTTCCAATGTATCGTTAGCATGATGCAACTCAAATGTGAAGACTAGTAACTAATGACCGTTCAAATGAAACTAATCGTGCCTGCCGGAGCAATGACTGGCATCGGCGGAGGGGTCTGGCCATTCTTCTCGCACATGGACTGCACATTTAGTTTGACGAGTCAGTCATATTAGTTACTAATGAAAGGAACATTGCGTGCATGATTTAGCTTACTAGTCGTCAACTCGTGCATTCGCACAGGCTATTCTTTAAGATTATGCCTATGATTCGGCCAGGGTACATTTCATTTATGTTTTCATGCTAAGAAAATTCTTACCTATCGGATGACGGCCCTGTTTGCACGAAAAGGTATTGTGTCCAATTAGTAAGACACCTTCAGGAAGCAGCCAATAAATGTATTGTTAATTGAGTCATAAAGTAGCATTTTTATACCAGAAATTGATTCTGGGGCAGATTATGGTTCTGTGGAAACTGGACATAATTCCTTTTGATCAAATATGGGATATCCAGGGAATCTAACAGAGTCAAATTGCACTCCAAAAATTAATGGCGAGAGCGCATACTTGTTAAAGATGCAGGACGTGTGGTATGAAATTGTATTATATGGCATGTAGCGCAAGACATGTTTGATCCCATCGACATTAGTATATCCCAGGAGCTTTCAATCGATGTCTTTATAATGACTAACAAATATCATAATAGAAATATATGATAGTCAATATGCAACATCATCCATAGTAGTGTACATTTATAAGGAAAAAAATAGTGTCTGCCATGTGCTTTCCCAGTTTGTTTATCACTGTGTTATCTCTAGCGATATTTTTTTAGAAAAGGGTATAACTCGACCTCCTCTGCATCAGAACGATGCATACGGCCACCAATTATCTCTAGCGAGATGAATATGGCTATCTACAACTACTACCGTGTAGAACTGTAGATACAGAAACATGATTATCAGATACTCACCCCAATTCGAGAAATTATCAATAGAAGGGGAAATGACGTGTTTCCCTTGCAATGATCTAAATAAAATTTGAGTGGCTACGTCATATTTTCTACCAATAACAACATTGTTCTCTGATAGAATATCCTTGCTATCCTTAACCCCAGAACAAAAGAAGTGCGACTGATCCACTTAAATCCACCCTTATATCACTGTAAAATGTGATGTTCGTAATTCTAAATGCCAAACTTTTTGTGAATAATATGGTCCATGCATTTAGGATATATTATTGTATAGAGCATAAGAGTAATTGTATTGGAGCTGCTATTGTTGTGGCTAGTAAGACGATATATGGCGAAGGAAGTACTGTTCGGGTAAAAGCATAGTTTGGTAATATGACAAATGATAGCTTTCATTTCTTCACGACCTCACCAAAAATAGCGGCACCAAAAGAAATGGTGCAAGGTATGACATTATAACTAATTACTATGTGGAATTGCAAAGACAACTCACAAAGTTGCTGACGAAAACCATTCAGAATTTAAATTATTTGGTACTGTTAGGAATAAGTACACAACTTTTCTCTCATTGGATGCGCTAATCTGAGTTTAGTAAGGTATGTCATTTAATTTGTCTTTGAAAATTCTATTTGAATGAAATCCATGCACGCAAATAATAAGTACCCTATTATTCATCTACAAATTAAGTAATGGACGGGAAACAATTTTGTACACTATTTAAAGGAAAAGCACCATGATTTCTCTTCATATTACACAATGGATGTGAAGCAAACTTTTACCGAAAATAATTTAGTGGATCATTAAGATACCTGCATGTTTCTTTCACTTGAACAATGTAAGCAATTTCACTATTGAGAAGGAAGTCGATCCTGCAAGGCATGAGATGTGTTATAAATAAAAAATACAAAATAAATGCCAAGGAGTGATCCCTTTGTAGTATTTTAATTTTGGGAAAAGCTTATCTCGAACCTAAGCTGCATTTGATACTTGGTAGTGACAAGACTTCACTCCAATATGTGATACAAATAGGTACACTTCTATCTTACGTGATTTACTCGACAAAATTGAAAGATCGCTAGTGTTGTTACATTCATTATTTATAAAATAGAAACCATAAAATCCTCTATACACCTAATGATTATGGTCAGTTCGATTCACGAAGATATTTGTAAAATGGACTTTTGTGAAATCTGGAACTATCTTTTTCTCAAGAGAGAATAGCCACAATACCACTGGTGGAAACCCCAAGTGCCAAAATACCACTATGAAAAACCGAAGGGCCAAAATAGCACTCAAGTTCAGGTTTTTCATACCAAGATAGCACTACCTTCTATTGTCAAACATATTCTGTTAGTCAATGGTGGATGGAGCTGTCAATTTTTTCTACCATGCCAAAGTACCCTTCATCCTATCTCTGAGCGTGCGCGCTGCTTCCCGTGGCCATGGGGCTTGTACTAGTCAAAGTGGCCGGTGATTGTTTCGTCGGCCCGAGCTCTAGCCACGGCTCCTGTACACGGCAAGCCGGCCGGCCCTGTTCCACGCCGTTCCCAGCGACATGGAGCCGCCACTTTGCAGCGCACGCAGCACCGCCCAGGCGCCCACCACGCCGTGCATGACGCCATGCCCGCCCAGCTCTTCCCTGCATCAAACCCATCGCCGCCGCACTGCGGATGACGCCGTGTCACCTCCTTGCTCCGGAATGGATCAAGCCAACGGCAAGGGAGGGAGAGAGAGAGACGTACTCGTCGACCGCGTATTTGACTTGTTCCTTGTCGATCTTCCCGCCAAGGCCCGACGCGAGATCCAGGGCTCCCGACTTGGACATGGTGGCGGCGTCGCCTGCAGCAGGGAGCGACGGGCCGGGCGGCAGGTGGCGGGGGAGGGCCGGCGACGGGGCGGGGGAGCGACGGTGACGGGGCCGGCGACAGGGTGGCGGCGGGCGAGCCTAGAGCGCCATCTAAGGGGGCTGTTCGGTGTGTGGATGAGATGCGAAGTTTTTTTTACCTGGATGGGTGAGGAGAGAGGGAGGGGATAACCCCACAGTTTTTTTTTACCTGGAAAAAAATAATCCCATCTCTTTGCCATCTGCCAGCAGATGGCAAAGAATCTTTGCCGTCTGCTGGCAGATGGCAAAGAGGTGGGGCTGGTACGCCGTTACACTCTTGGCGGCCACAGGATTTGTCAACCTCTTTGCCATCTGCTGGCAGATGGCAAAGATTATTTGTCATCCACTAGCAGATGGCAAAGAATTGGCTGATGGCAACCATGTTCTTTGTCGTCTGTCAGTTCTTTGCCATCTGTTTTTTATAAGCAGATGGCAAAGACGTTCTTTGCCATCAGCTGGCAGATGGCAAAGAGCTGGCTGATGGCAAATTCCCTGTTTCCAGTAGTGAAACATGATAAACATCACATGCAATCAAATAGTGACATGATATGGCCAATATCATTTTGCTCCTTTTGATCTCCATCTTCGGGGCGCCATGATCATCATTGTCACCGGCATGACACCATGATTTCCATCATCATGATCTCCATCATCGTGTCTTCATGAAGTGCTCTCGCCAACTATTACTTCTACCACTATGGCTAACGGTTTAGCAATAAAGTAAAGTAATTACATGGCGTTACTCATGACACGCAGGTCATAAAATAAATTAAGACAACTCCTATGGCTCCTGCCGGTTGTCATACTCATCGACATGCAAGTCGTGATTCCTATTACAAGAACATGATAAATCTCATACATCACATATATCATTCATCACATTCTTTTGGCCATATCACATCACACGTCATATGCTGCAAAAACAAGTTAGACGTCCTCTAATTGTTGTTGCAAGTTTTTTCGTGGCTGTTATAGGTTTCTAGCAAGAACATTTCTTTCCTACGCCAAAACCACAACGTGATATGCCAATTACTATTTACCCTTCATAAGGACCCTTTTCATTGAATCCGATGCGACTAAAGTGGGAGAGACAGACACCCGCTAGCCACCTTATGCAACTAGTGCATGTCAGCCGGTGGAACCTGTCTCACGTAAGTGTACGTGTAAGGTCGGTCCGGGCCGCTTCATCCCACGATGCCGCCGAATCAAGATAAGACTAGTAACGGAAAGTAAATTGACAAAATCAACGCCCACAACAAATTGTGTTCTACTCGTGCATAGAAACTACGCATAGACCTAGCTCATGATGCCACTGTTGGGGAACGTAGCAGAAATTCAAAATTTTCTACGCATCACCAAGATAAATCTATGGAGTAATCTAGCAACAAGGGGAAGGGGAGTGCATCTACATACCTTTGTAGATCGCTAAGCGGAAGCGTTGCAATAACGCGGATGAGGTAGTCGTACTCGTGGCGGTTCAGATCGCGGTCGATTCCGATCTAAGCGCCGAACAACGGCGCCTCCGCGTTCAACACACGTGTAGCCCGGTGACGTCTCCCATGCCTTGATCCAGCAAGGAGAGAGGGAGAGGTTGGTTAAGACTCCGTCCAGCAGCAGCACGACGACGTGGTGGTGGTGGAGGAGCACGGTACTCCTGCAGGGCTTCGCCAAGCACTACGAGAGACGAGGAGGGAGAGAGGTAGGGCTGCGCCTTGGGAGAGAGAGACTCATGTGTTGGGCAGCCCCAAAACCTCCACTATATATAGGGGCAAGGGAGGGGGTGCCCTAGGGTTTCCCTAGGGGCGGCGGCCAGGCGGATGGGATCTCCCTTTGGGTGACTTGGCCCCCAAGCCGGAGGTGGGAACCCTAGATGGGGCACCCCAAACCCCTGGTCACGTGGGAATAGGTGAGGGGCGACAGCCCCATAGTGGGCTGGTTTGCCCCCTTCCGTTGGCCCATGAAGCCCCCAACACTTGTCGGGGCCCCCGAAATACCTTTCGGTCATGCTGGTCATCACCCGGTACCTCCGGAACACTTCCGGACTCCAAAACCCTTCGTCCAATATATCAATCTTCACCTCCGGACCATTCCGGAACTCCTCGTGACATCCGGGACTCCAAACAACATTCGGTAACCGCGTACATACCTTCCGTATAACCCTAGCGTCATCGAATCTTAAGTGTGTAGACCTTACAGGCTCGGGAACCATGCACACATGACCGAGACGTTCTCCGGCCAATAACCAACAACGGGATCTGGATACCCATGTTGGCTCCCACATGTTCCACGATGATCTCATTAGATGAACCACGATGTCGGGGATTCAATCAATCCCGTATACAATTCCCTTTGTCAATCGGTACGTTACTTGCCCGAGATTCGATCGTCGGTATCCCAATACCTCGTTCAATCTTGTTACCGGCAAGTCACTTTACTCGTTCCATAATGCATAATCCCGTGACTAACTACTTAGTCACATTGAGCTCATTATGATGATGCATTACCGAGTGGGCCCAGAGATACCTCTCCGTCATACGGAGTGATAAATCCCAGTCTCGATTCGTGCCAACCCAACAGACACTTTCGGAGATACCTGTAGTGTACCTTTATAGCCACCCGCCACGTTGGGACGCTTTGGTACACCAAAAGCATTCCAACGGTAACCGGGAGTTGAACAGTCTCATGGTATAAGGAAATGAAACTTGACATAAGAAAAGATCATAGAAACCTAACTATACGATCTTGTGCTATGAATAGGATTGGGTCTTGTCCATCACATCATTCTCCTAATGATGTGATCCCGTTATCAATGACATCCTATGTCCGTGGTCGTGAAACCATAACCATCTATTGATCAACGAGCTAGTCAACTAGAGGCTCACTAGGGACATGTTGTGGTCTATGTATACACACATGTATTACGGTTTCCAGCTAATACAATTATAGCATGAACAATAGACAATTATCATGAACAAGGAAATATAATAATAACCATTTTATTATTGCCTCTAGGGCATATTTCCAACAGTCTCCCACTTGCACTAGAGTCAATAATCTAGTTCACATCACTATGTGATTGTAATGAATCCAACACCCATGGGGTTTGATCATACCTCGCTTGTGAGAGAGGATATTAGTCACCGGGTATGAACCTTTCAGATCCGTGTGTGCTTTAAAAATCTCTATGTCATCTTGTAGATGCAGCTACCACGCGCTACTTGGAGCTATTCCAAATAACTGCTCTACTATACAAATCCGGTTTACTACTCAGAGTGATCCGGATTAGTGTCAAAGTTTGCATCGACGTAACCCTTTACGATGAACTCTTTTACCACCTCCATAATCGAGAAAATTCCTTAGTCCACTAGTTACTAAGGTTAAGTTTGACCAATGTCATGTGATCCATTCCTGGATCACTCTTGTACCCCTTGACTGACTCATGGCAAGGCACACTTCAAAGCGGTACTCAAAGATAGCATACTGTAGAGCCTACATCTAAAGCATAGGGGACGACCTTCATCCTTTCTCTCTCTTCTGCCGTGGTCAGGTCTTGAGTCTTACTCAATACTCATACCTTATAACACAGTCAAGAACTCGTTCTTTGCTGATCTATTTTGAACTCCTTCAAAATCTTGTCATGGTATGTATTCATTTGAAAGTACTATTAAGCGTTTTTGATCTATCCTTGTAGATCTTGATGCTCATTGTTCAAGTAGCTTAATCAAGTTTTTCCATTGAAAAACACTTTTCAAATAACCCTATATGTTTTCCAGAAATTCTACACATTTCTGATCAACAATATGTTTACAACATATACTCATCAGAAATTCTATAGTGCTCCCACTCACTTCTTTGGAAATACAAGTTTCTCATAAACTTTGTATAAACCCAAAATCTTTGATCATCTCATCAAAGTGTATATTCCAACTCCGTGATGCTTACTGCAGTCCTTAGAAGGATTGCTGGAGCTTTGCATACTTGTTAGCATCTTTTAGGATTGACAAAACCTTCCGTTGTATCACATACAACCTTTCCTCAAGAAAACTGTCGAGGAAATAATGTTTTGACATCCTATCTGCAAGATTTCATAAATAATGCAGTAACTGCTAATATAATTCCAACAGACTCTTAGCATCACTATGAGTGAGAAAGTCTCATCATAGTCAACTCCTTGAACTTGTCGGAAACATCTTAGGGACAAGTCGAGCTTTCTTAATGGTGACACATACCATCATTGTCTGTCTTCCCTTTTAGAATCCATCTGTACCCAACAGCCTTACGACCATCAAGTAGTTCTTCCAAAGTCTATACTTTGTTTTCACACATGGATCCTCTCGGATTTTATGGCCTCTAGCCATTTGTCGGAATCCGGGCCCACCATCGCTTCTCCATAGCTCGTAGGTTCATTGTTGTCTAGCAACATGACCTCCAAGACAGGATTATGTACCACTCTGAAGTAGTACGTATCCTTGTCAACCTACGAGTTTTGGTAGTGACTTGATCCAAAGTTTCATGATCTATATCATCAGCTTTCACTTCAATTGGTGTAGGCGCCACATGAAAAACTTCCTGTGCCCTGCTACACACTAGTTGAAGTGACGGTTCAATAACCTCATCAAGTCTCCACCATCCTCCCACTTAATTCTTTTGGGAGAAACTTTTCCTCGAGAAAGGACCCGTTTCTAGAAACAATCACTTTTGCTGCCAGATCTGAAATAGGAGGTATACCCGACTGCTTTGGGTGTCCTATGAAGATGTATTAATCCGCTATGGGTTCGAGCTTATCAGGATGAAACTTTTTCACATAAGTGTCGCAGCCCCAAACTTTTAAGAAACGACAACTTAGGTTTCTCTAAACCATAGTTCATACGGTATCATCTCAACGGAATTACGTGGTGCCCTATTTAAAGTGAATGTGGTTGTCTCTAATGCCTAACCCATAGACGATAGTGGTAATTTGATAAGAGACATCATGGTATGCACCACATCCAATAGGGTGCAGCTATGATGTTCGGACACACCATCACACTATGGTGTTCCAGGCGGTATTAGTCGTGAAATAATTTCCACAATGTCTTAATTGAGTGCCAAACTCGTAACTCAGATATTCATCTCTATGATCATATCATAGACATTTTATCCTCTTGTCACGATGATCTTCAACTTGACTCTGAAATTACTTGAACCTTTCAATAATTCAGACTTGTGTTTCATCAAGTAAATATACTTAGCATCTACTCAAATCATCTATGAAGTGAGAACATAACGATATCCATCATATAGGCCAAAGACTCATTGGACTGCACACATCAAAATGTATTACTTCCAACAAGTTGCTTTCTTGTTCCATCTTACTGAAAACAAGGCCTTTCAGTCATCTTGCCCATGTGGTATGATTTGCATGACTCAAGTGATTCAAAATCAAGTGAGTCCAAACGATCCATCTGTATGGAGTTTCTTCATGCATATATACCAATAGGCATGGTTCGCATGTCTCAATCTTTCAAAAACGAGCGAGTCCAAAGATCCATCAACATGGAGCTTCTTCATGTGTTTTATACCAATATGACTCAAATTTCAGTGCCACAAGTATGTGGTACTATCATTACTATCTTATATCTTTTGGCATGAACATGTGTATCACTACGATCGAGATTCAATAAACCATTCATTTTAGGTGCAAGACCATTGAAGGTATTATTCAAATAAACAGAGCAACCATTATTCTCCTTAAATGAATAACCGTATTAAGTATAAACATAATCCAATCATGTCTATGCTCAACGCAAACACCAAATAACAATTATTTAGGTTTAACACCAATCCCGATGGTAGAGGGAGTGTGCGATGTTTGATCACATCAACCTTGGAAACACTTCCAACACATATCGTCGTCTCACCTTTGGCTAGTCTCTGTTTATTCTGTAGCCTTTTATTTCGAGTTACTAACACTTAGCAACCGAACCGGTATCTAATACCCTGGTGCTACTAGGAGTACTAGTAAAGTACACATTAATATAATGTATATCCAACATACTTCTGTCGACCTTGCCAGCCTTCTCATCTACCAAGTATCTAGGGTAGTTCTGCTCAAAGGACTGCTCCCTTATTACGTAAGCACTTAGTCTCGGGTTTGGGTTCAACCTTGGGTTTCTTCACTAGAGCAAAGAATCGATTTGCCATTTCATCAAGTATCCCTTTCTTGCCCTTGCCCTTCTTGAAACTAGTGGTTTTACTAACCATCAACAATTGATGCTCCTATTTGATTTCTACTTTCGCGGTGTTGCGAATAGCTCAAGGGTCATCATATCTATCCCTGATATGTTATAGTTCATCACGAAGCTCTAGTAGCTTGGTGGCAGTGACTTTGGAGAACCATCACTATCTCATCTGGAAGATTAACTCCCACTCTATTCAAGCGATTGTAGTACTCATACAATCTGAGCACATGCTCAACGATTGATCTTTTCTCCTTAGTTTGCAGGCTTAAGAAACTTGTCAGATGTCTCATACCTCTTGACACGGGCACTAGCCTGAAATCCTAATTTCAGTCCTTGGAACATCTCATATGTTCTGTGATGTTTCAAAAACGTCTTTGGTGCCTCAATTCTAAACCATTTGGCATTACGCACTGAACTATCATGTAGTCATCAAAATGTGTATGTCAGATGTTTGCAACATCCACAACCGACACTCGAGATTCAGCACACTGAGCGGTGCATTAAGGACATAATCCTTTTGCGCAGCAATGAGGACAATCCTCAGTTTACGGACCCAGTCCGCATAGTTGCTACTATCAACTTTCAACTAAATTTTCTCTAGGAACATATCTAAAACAGTAGAACCAAAGCATGAGCTATGACATAATTTGCAAAGACCTTTTGACTATGTTCATGATAATTAAGTTCATCTAATCAAATTATTTAATGAACTCCCACTCAGATAGACATCCCTCTAGTCATCTAAGTGATACATGATCCGAGTCAACTAGGTCGTGTCCGATCATCACGTGAGACGGACTAGTCATCATCGGTGAACATCTTCATGTTGATCGTATCTTCTATACAACTCATGTTCGACCTTTCGGTCTTCCGTGTTCCGAGGCCATGTATGTACATGCTAGGCTCGTCAAGTCAACCTAAGTGTATTGCGTGTAAATCTGGCTTACACCCGTTGTATTCGAACGTTAGAATCTATCACACCCAATCATCACGTGGTGCTTCGAAACAAAGAACCTTCGCAACGGTGCACGCTTAGGGGGAACACTTTCTAAATTATTGCGAGGATCATCTTATTTAAGCTACCGTCGTTCTAAGCAAAAAGATGTAAAACATGATAAACATCACATGCAATCAAATAGTGACATGATATGGCCAATATCATTTTGCTCCTTTTGATCTCCATCTTCGGGGCGCCACGATCATCATTGTCACCGGCATGACACCATGATTTCCATCATCATGATCTCCATCATCGTGTCTTCATGAAGTTGTCTCGCCAACTATTACTTCTACCACTATGCCTAACGGTTTAGCAATAAAGTAATGTAATTACATGGCGTTACTCATGACACGCAGGTCATAAAATAAATTAAGACAACTCCTATGGCTCCTGCCGGTTGTCATACTCATCGACATGCAAGTCGTGATTCCTATTACAAGAACATGATCAATCTCATACATCACATATATCATTCATCACATTCTTTTGGCCATGTCACATCACACGGCATATGCTGCAAAAACAAGTTAGACGTCCTCTAATTGTTGTTGCAAGTTTTTTCGTGGCTGTTATAGGTTTCTAGCAAGAACGTTTCTTTCCTACGCCAAAACCACAACATGATATGCCAATTACTATTTACCCTTCATAAGGACCCTTTTCATCGAATCCGATCCGACTAAAGTGGGAGAGACAGACACCCGCTAGCCACCTTATGCAACTAGTGCATGTCAGTCGGTGGAACTCGCCTCACGTAAGTGTACGTGTAAGGTCGGTCCGGCCGCTTCATCCCACGATGCCGCTGAATCAAGATAAGACTAGTAACGGCAAGTAAATTGACAAAATCAACGCCCACAACAACTTGTGTTCTACTCGTGCATAGAAACTACGACAGACCTAGCTCATGATGCCACTGTTGGGGAACGAGCAAAATTCAAAATTTTCACGCATCACCAAGATCAATCTATGGAGTAATCTAGCAACAAGGGAAGGGAGTGCATCTACATACCCTTGTAGATAGCTAAGCGAAGGCCGCAAGAACGCGGATGAGGTAGTCGTACTGTGGCGATTCAGATCGCGGTCGATTCCGATCTAAGCGCCGAACAACGGCGCCTCGCTGCTCAACACACGCAGGCAGCTCCGGTGACGCCTCCCATGCCTTGATCCAGCAAGGAGAGAGGGAGAGGTTGGGGAAGACTCCGTCCAGCAGCAGCACGACGACATGGTGGTGGTGGAGGAGCACGGTACTCCAGCAGGGCTTCGCCAAGCACTACGAGAGACGAGGAGGGAGAGAGGTAGGGCTGCGCCTTGGGAGAGAGAGACTCATGTGTTGGGCAGCCCCAAAACCTCCACTATATATAGGGGCAAGGGGGAGGGGAGGCGCCCTAGGGTTTCCCCTAGGGGGGGCGGCGGCCAGGGCAGATGGGATCTCCCCTTTGGGTGACTTGGCCCCAAGCCAGGAGGTGGGAACCCTAGATGGGGCGCCCCAAAGCCCCTGGTCATGTGGGAATAGGTGAGGGGGGCGCACAGCCCCTTAGTGGGCTGGTTTGCCCTCTTCCCTTGGCCCATGAAGCCCCCCAATACCTGCCGGGGCTCCCGAAATACCTTTCGTTCATGCTGGTCATCACCCGCACCTCCGAACACTTCCGGACTCCAAAACCCTTCGTCCAATATATCAATCTTCACCTCCGGACCATTCCGGAACTCCTCGTGATGTCCGGGATCTCATCCGGGACTCTGAACAACATTCAGTAACCGTGTACATACCTTCCTTATAACCCTAGCGTCATCGAACCTTAAGTGTGTAGACCCTACGGGCTCGGGAACCATGCAGACATGACCGAGACGTTCTCCGGCCAATAACCAACAGCGGGATCTGGATACCCATGTTGGCTCCCACATGTTCCACGATGATCTCATCAGATGAACCACGATGTCGGGGATTCAATCAATCCCGTATACAATTCCCTCTGTCAATCGGTACGTTACTTGCCCGAGATTCGATCGTCGGTATCTCAATACCTCGTTCAATCTAGTTACCGGCAAGTCACTTTACTCGTTCCATAATGCATGATCCCATGACTAACTACTTAGTCAAATTGAGCTCATTATGATGATGCATTACCGAGTGGGCCCAGAGATACCTCTCCGTCATACGGAGTGACAAATCCCAGTCTCGATTCGTGCCAACCCAACAGACACTTTTGGAGATACCTGTAGTGCACCTTTATAGCCACCCAGCCATTGCCAGGACGCTTTGGTACACCCAAAGCATTCCTACGGTATCCGGGAGTTGCACAATCTCATGGTCTAAGGAAATGATACGTCACATTAGAAAAGCTCTTAGCAAACGAACTATACGATCTTGTGCTATGCTTAGGATTGGGTCTTGTCCATCACATCATTCTACTAATGATGTGATCCTGTTATCAATGACATCCTATGTCCATGGTCAGGAAACCATAACCATCTATTGATCAATGAGCTAGTCAACTAGAGGCTCACTAGGGACATGTTGTGGTCTATGTATTCACACATGTATTACGGTTTCCAGTTAATACAATTATATCATGAACAATAGACAATTATCATGAACAAGGAAATATAATAATAACCATTTTATTATTGCCTCTAGGGCATATTTCCAACACATGCTACGGGAATCAAAAACTTTAACACAAGTATTTCTCAAATTGAAAACTACTCAACTAGCATGACTCTAATATCACTATCTTCATATCTCAAAACAATTATCAAGTATCAAACTTCTCATAGTATTCAACACACTCATAAGAAATTTTTTCTAATCTTGAATGCCTATCATAATTAAAGAAAATTACCATGCTGTTTTATAGGACTGTCAAAATAATCTAAGTGAAGCATGAGAGAATAATAGTTTATATAAAACAAATCCACCGCCGTGCTCTAAAAGGTATAAGTGAATCACTAGAGCATAAACTATATAACTCAAAAGATATAAGTGAAGCACATAGAGTATTCTAACAATTTCCGAATCATGTGTGTCTCTCTCAAACGGTGCGCACAGAAAGGATGATTGTGGCAAACTAACAAATAAAGACTCAAATAATACAAGACGCTCCAACAAAAACACATATCATGTGGTGAATAAAAATATAGCTCCAAGTAAAGTTACCGATGGAAGTAGACGAAAGAGGGGATGCCTTCCGGGGCATCCCCAAGTTTTGGCTTTTAGGTGTCCTTAGATTATCTTGTGGTGCCATGGGCATCCCCAAGCTTAGGCTCTTGCCACTCCTTGTTTCATAATCCATCAAATCTTTCACCCAAAACTTGAAAACTTCACAACACAAAACTCAGCAGAAAATCTTGTGAGCTCTGTTAGCGAAAGAAAACAAAACACCACTTAAAGGTACTGTAATGAACTCATTCTTTATTTATATTGGTGTTAAACCTACTGTATTCCAACTTATCTATGGTTTATGAACTATTTTACTAGCCATAGATTCATCAAAATAAGCAAACAGCACACGAAAAACAGAATCTCGCAAAAACAGAACAGTCAGTAGTAATCTGTAACTAACGCAAACTTATGGAACTAAAAAATTCAGCCAAAATAGGAAGACCAATACAATTTGCTTATTGATCAGAAGCAATTGGAATCAATATTTTATCACTTTCTGGTGATTTTTAACAATTATTTTCGTGAACAGAAAGTTTCTGGAATTTTCAGCAAGATCAAATAACTATCATCCAAGGAGATCCTATAGGTTAAACTTGGCACAAACACTAATTAAAACACAAAACCACATATAAATAGAAGCTAGATGGATTATTTATTCCTAAACATAACCAAAAAGCATGAAACTAAAATAAAATTGGGTTGCCTCCCAACAAGCGCTAACGTTTAACGCCCCTAGCTAGGCATGATGATTTCAATGATGCTCACATAAAAGATAAAAAATGAAACATAAAGAGAGCATCATGAAGAATATGACTAGCACATTTAAGTCTAACCCACTTCCTATGCATAGGGATTTTGTGACAAAACAACTTACGGGAACAATAATCAACTAGCATAGGAAGGCAAAACAAGCATAACTTCAAAACTTTAAGCACATAGAGAGGAAACTTGATATTATTGCAATTCCTACAAGCATATATTCCTCCCTCATAATAATTTTCAGTAGCATCATGAATGAATTCAAAAATATAACCAGCACCTAAAGCACTCTTTTCATGATCTACAAGCATAGAAAATTTATTACTCTCCACATAAGCGAATTTATTCTCATCAATAGTAGTGGGCGCAAACTCAACAAAATAACTATCATGTGAAGCATAATCCAATTGAAAATTAAAATCATGATGACAAGTTTCATGGTTATCACTATTCTTAATAGCATACAAGTCATCACAATAATCATCATCGATAGCAACTTTATTCTCATAATCAATTGGAACCTCTTCCGAAATAGTGGATTCATCACTAAATAAAGTCATGACCTCTCCAAATCAACTTTTATCAATATAATCATCATAAATAGGAGGCATGCTTTCATCATAATATATTTTCTCATCAACACTTGGGGGACTAAAAATATCATGTTCATCAAACATAGCATCCCCAAGCTTGTGGCTTTGCATATCATTAGCATCATGGGTATTCAAAGAATTCATACTAACAACATTGCAATCATGCTCATCATTCAAAGATTTAGTGCCAAACATTTTAATGCATTCTTCTTCTAACACTTTGGCACAATTTTCCTTCCCATCATACTCACGAAAGATATTAAAAAGATGAAGCTATGAGGCAAACTCAATTCCATTTTTTTGAAGTTTTATTTTATAAACGAAACTAGTGGTAAAACAAGAAACTAAAAGATTCGACTACAAGATCTAAATATATACCTTCAAGCACTCACCTCCCCGGCATCGACGCCAGAAAAGAGCTTGATGTCCACTACCCAACCTTCTTCTTGTAGACGTTTTTGGGCCTCCAAGTGCAGAGGTTTGTAGGACAGTAGAAAATTTCCCTCAAGTGGATGACCTAAGGTTTATCAATCCGTGGGAGGAGTAGGATGAAGATGGTCTCTCTCAAACAACCCTGCAACCAAATAACAAAGAGTCTCTTGTGTCCCCAACACACCCGATACAATGGTAAATTGTATAGGTGCACTAGTTCGGTGTGACGCCCTCGATTCAATCGTACACTAACCATACACGCAAATGTGTACGATCAAGATCAAGGACTCACGGGAAGATATCACAACACAACTCTAGACACAAAATAAAATAATACAAGCTTTATGTTACAAGCCAGGGGCCTCGAGGGCTCGAATACTTAAGCTCGAAAACACAAGAGTCAGCGGAAGCAACAATATCTGAGTACCGACATGAGTTAGACAAGTTTGCCTTAAGAAGGCTAGCACAAAAGCAACATCGATCGAAAAGGCATGGCCTCCTGCCTGGGAGCCTCCTAACTACTCCTGGTCGTCGATGACCTCCACGTAGTAGTAAGCATCGGCGGTGGCATCTGGCTCCTGGGCTCCGACATCTGGTTGCATCAACCGGAAAGAAGAAGAAAGGGGGAAAAGGAGAAGCAAAGCAATCGTGAGTACTCATCCAAAGTACTCGCAAGCAAGGATCTACACTATGTATGCAACATTATCAAAGGAAGGTTGTATATGTGGACTGGGCTGCAGAAATGCTTAATAGAGAGAAGGTTTAGTCTCACCAAGACTAGCATCTTCGAAACCACCATCTTGCAAAGAACAGGAGGGAGTAGAGTAGCATAAAGTAAAGTAGTAGTAGTGTTATCAACCTCGGCCAGAGATCCTTTCTCGACTCCTGCGAGAAAGAGATCCCAGAGCCATACTATCCAGCTTATCATCACAATCCAGTTCTCATCACCATCCAAATTCTCATCACAAGTATCCAGTTCTAGTTGTATCGATCGGGATACAACTCCAAGTGTCCGCTATCAGAGGACAGGCTATCGATAGATGTTTTCTTCCCGCAGGGTGCACCAACTTACCCACCACGCCGCTTAACTCCGGCTGGACACACTTTCCTGGGTCATGCCCGCCTTGGCCAAACAATACGCCGCAACCCGACCTAGGCTTAATAGAGAGGCCAGACGCGGACTAAACCTATGCCCCTGTGGTTCATGGGCCATCTCCCGGAACTCCTCAAGACGCTATGCGAGGGCGGCCGGTGAGCAGACCTAGCTACCTCCTTCAACAAGGCAGGCGCCACGCAGTCCAACCCGCACGCGCCGCCGCCGCCGACGCCTATTAAACTTCGGCCGATGTATACGACGCAGAACGCCCATACTATGCCCACGTGATGGTTAGTGCTATCAGCCAAAGGCCCTCGGATCAAATATCCAAATCATAGTGGATTAGGAACGCAGCGGTAACAAGCGGAGACTCGCGAAAGATGTGACCCCGCTGCCCTGCCTCGAGGACTTGCGCCAAGGGCTAGGAATGCCCGCCACGCCTCGTAATTATCTCGCGGGCACCTCCAGTCAACCCGACTCCACATCACTCGCAATTAAGCTCGCGGGCACCCTCGTGGTCGACCCGCCTTTAGTAACATGGCTCAAAGTAAAGTCATAGTAATCAAAGTAACGATGTGTCTAAACATCAAGGGAAAGCCCGAGGAATCACCCCGTGAATTCCACTCGATGTAATCATCAAGGTGAACGTAAGAGGATTCACCCTCGAGGTCCACACTTGAGGGGTTGCACCACGTAGTCGTATCGTAGTGGTTAAAGAGGAAATCACCCTCGATTACCACGACCGAATAGCTACACTACGTGGTTAACATCTGAATTGATGTAGAGGTCTCACCCTCGGCACTCGATAGTAACCCAAAGAGAGTCGAGCAACTAAGGGTAAAGTGATGTGCGGTGCCGGGCCTGGTCTTCGATCCCGTTGATCGGGTCTTCGATAATCCAGCCGCGGTCGGGACAAGGCGGGGTCATCGATGGATCACTAACCAACCTATACTAAGCGCTTTAGGATAAGGTGTAAGGTACAACCGCAGATACAAAAGCAGGCTATGCAATGTAATAGGAGCAAACAATAACAGTAGCAAAATCTAATGCAAGCATGAGAGAATGGAATGGGCGATATCGGGATGATCAAAGGGGGGCTTCCCAGTTGCTCAGACAAGAAGGAGGGTCGTCGACGAAGTCGATCACAGGGGCTTACATCGGTCTCGGGGTCTCACCGGAGAGAAGAGGGGAAGAAACAGTAAATATAAAGCAAACATAGCATCATCAACCATAACATGGTAAAAAGAGGTGTTAGGGTGATCTAACGCGGTACTACACGCTTGCAGACGGAGAGGAAAACATCCTGAGGGGTTTTCCTAGTGTTAAGCATTATCCTACGGATGAAAGAGAGGGGAAATTTCCATGTTCAGCATGCTAGCGGCATGTGACAGATGAACGAACCGCGCATTCGGATTCGTTGGATTTTTCTGAGCAACTTTCATGTAGAAAACATTTTCATCCGAGCTACGGATTAATTTCTATGAATTTTTAAAGATTAAAGCATATTCCGAAATTATTTAAATTAACAGAAAAGGAATTATGACATCATCATGACGTCATAGAGAAGTCAACAGTCAGCAGGGCGGCTGACCAGGTCAACCTGGCCTGTGGGTCCAATGGGACCCACATGTCACCTCTGTTAGTCTAACAAAGCTATTAAACTAACTAATCTAGGTTAATTAGCTCTTTGGACCCCACCTGTCATAGACTAATTAGCTAAACTAATTAGTTTTAATTATTAAAACATTTTAGTTAGAAAAAGCGGGGCCCGGCGTGTCGCTGGTCGGGCCTCATGAATCAAGACAACACTGTGTCAATCGGTCAACAGGGGCGAGGGCCCCACTGGCAAGGACCTGTGGGTGGCCCAGTGTGCCACCAATGGTGGTGCCGAGTTAGCTCCAATGACCAAATCCATGGCGGAGGGCGCCGGTCAGGCCGGGATTCGCCGTCCGACGGCCAAAAGGGGCGCGGGCGGGCGCGTTGGAACGGGGAGATCGTCCCGCGTCGATCTAGAGTGACCCCAAGTGCGGGGGTGGCCGGAGTGGAGCTCAACGACGACCGCGGGCGGCGCCGGAATACGGGCATCTCCGAAAACCATGCTACGGGCTGCGTTCTAGCTAACAAACGGCGCTAGCGAGTTCTACGGACCTCCAGCAACTCGACGGAGGTCACGGCTTGGCTCGGAGATGGACGGGGTGAGCGCAACAAGCTCGCCGACGAGGCCGCAACGGTAATGGCGAGGGAGGCACCGCAAGCCGTCTACGGTGCATGAGGAGCAACCAGAGGAAGGAGGAGGGTGCGGAGGCTTACGGCGCGGCACACGGAGGCCCTCGAGTGCTTAGGGAGCGCAGCTGGTCGATTTGAGTCGGCGACGGACGGAGTGGAGGAGCTCCGGCGATCCACGGTGGTCGCCGGCTCGATCCGGGCGATGAAGTGGCCTCCGGCTCGGACGCGAGGCCGGTGAAGAGGGAGAAGACGTCGACGGTGCTGGTGGACAGGTCAGGAGGACGAGACGGCTCCGGTGGCCGCGGCGACGACGGAAGATGGCAGCGGGCGCACTCGGGTCAGAGAGAGGGGAGTGAGCGAGCAGGAAGAGAAGGGAGTGGATCTGGGAGAGGCGTAGTGGTAGGTGAGGGGGGAATCGAGGTGTCCTGGGGCGGTGACCTTATCCTCGGCGTTGCCGCGGCGTGGGGCGGCAAGCTGGTCGGGCGGCGACAGCACGCAGGCTCGATCGCCGCCTGATGAAGACGACGCGGGAGGGGGAGCTGGGCGGCCTGGGTCGGCCAGGTGGGCTGAGGCTCAAGGGGGGGCGATGGCCAACTGGGCCAATCGGCCCAGTTGAGAGGGGGGCTTTTTCCTTTTTTTTTGTTTCTCTTTTATGATAAAAATCAGAGGAATCTAGGGAATATTTTGGGCTACCAAAATTCTTTGAAAAAAGGTGGGACTGGCCACTTAAATTCTTTCTAGTATTTGTCACTGCCACAAAGAGTTTGGGGCCATCAGGAGTTGTCCAAGCATTTTTAGAAAATGAAAAGGACATCTTAATACTGTTGGACTAGATAATAAATTCCCAGGGGCAATTTGGGAATTCCAAAAATGTTGGCTTCAACATGACAATTATCTAGGGATTATTTGCCATAGGATGAACTTTTTAGATTTCATGTCTGACAAATATGAATTTTTGACTTTAGATTGGATTTGAATTTGAAGTGTGATTTGGATCAAGTGAAGATTAGCAACAAGAATATGATGAAATGGCACCATTAACAGGGATTACTGTAGCATGACACTGGGGTGTTACAAATCTACTCCACTACAAGAAATCTCATCCCGAGATTTATGTGGGGAAAGTAAAGAGCAACTTCGGGAGAACCGAATTTTATAGGGTTAATTATCTGGTGAACAATTCAGGGAATGAGGAAGAAATATCTCTCGAGTTGAAACATAATAAAACATCGAGAGCAAAGTATGAAGGTACAATAGGAAGTTTCAAGCGAATGGACAAACGATTGATACCTGAACAGAGTGTGAGAATGGGGTTCGGAGCATCGGGAATAGATCATCTCTCGTACGGTGGCTCGTGACAACATACAAAGCCAAGAGCAAATGATTCTTCAGAATCAAGGTTGTACAGGAGAGTCAGCTTCGATCCTGTGGGAACTGTGGGTTATGGGCCCACCATGTGGGTTAAAAGTAGGAAGGCGCTAACATTTTGAATGGTCAAGATAGCAAGGCAGGTCAGATGACAGACTGTCAATTATGTCGGCAACAACGTTGGTACCAAGGGCGAGGGACAAAGAGAACCATTTTCCTGCTCATTGAACGAGGCGGACCAATCGGTAAGGTTCTCGTCCATCGGTGGTTACTGGAATGTCATCAATAATAGTAACAGGGTCTCACTGACAAGGCTGTACATCGGGGGTATTTTATAAGCAGGGAATTATTTCTGCTTATATCATATAGATCACAAGAAGGTTAAACAACCTAATGGAAAGGAAAAAGAAATTATCGATTAATCAGACCAATGGAAAGGAAAATGTGTTTACACACAAGATTTGGGAGTATATCCTTCCCAAGGGGAAGCGATAGCAGGATATACATGATATGGCAACAAGTTCAAAAGCATTTAGATAAAGGGAGCGAGGGAAGGATCATGATATTACCCATACAACGGTGTTTGGATAATAGATCAAGAAACATTCGACAATGTGCTTCCAATGTTCTTGTTGATAGTCGGAATACCTCAGGCAATGCTTCGAGGTAGCATTAACATGGTGTTCCAAGTAGGGGTTGGAGTAGAAGATCACAAGAAATACTCAAGGAACAATTGCAGGAATAGCAAGGATTCCAAGGTATAATCCAAGACATGATCAAACATGTGTTAGAAAGACGACAAGGGGGTTGTCGATGATAACTCAAATCATCGAAGGTCAAGGATGGTATTTCTCACCATGAATTCAATTGTCATCTCAACAGAAGTCAAAATGTTGATGCTGATCACGACACATTTGTCGAGAGGCTCTATGAAGAGGCCATCGAGGAGCGACGACATCAAGCAACAGGAAGGATGAAGCGAAAGGCTATTGGAACCACGGATACAACACAAGCTCGAAATCAAGCTTGTTGTTCGAGGTGAATTGAGAAAATTAGGAAGATTGACGTAAGCTTCGCTCATCGTCGATAAGTTGTGCTCCCGGAATAAGGACCAGGTAGCACAGTTAAAATTTAGCACGATAATGACATAGCCGGCCATGCTAGGAATGACTAGAAGGATTATTAAACTCGTAAGTAATGAAATTTACTTGAGTTATAGAATCGGAGTGCGGAATCGATTCAACCGACTCACTTATCGGTGTCCTTGAGTGATTAATAACTCAGATCCCGGGGGAATCTGAAATCGGTGAGAAGCACTACCAGATGAAGACTCATAGGAAGCAACGCAGTTCTTCGATATCCTCAAGGTACCAGAGGGTAATACTTAAAGGAAGATAAAAATAGAGGTTGCGGAGATGCATTGATCTGCAGAAGACAAGTGCTTTAACTTGTCCGAGAAATGGAATTAAAAGGGGGAACAATCATTGTGAAAACCACGGTTGCAAAGGACCAAACATAGATACCGTATGAACTTATAATAAGGGGATTATTATATCGCAAGAAGCTTCCATGATAAGATCTACATCGTGTCCACGGGCATGAACACAAAGTTCAAGGTCGACTCCCACTTCTTCAATGTATAACCTTCCATTCACTTCTCATTTTTCAAAAAATGGCATTAGTTGTTGAAAGTTTTAAATGGTGCAATACCAGATAAGTATGACCCGTGAAAAACTTTTGGGTGCACACAGGTTAGGGAAGGCGTTGGTTCAACCCATCGGGGCATCTTAGGAACAAATACCACAAACTTCAGGACCAATTAATACATGCTTGAAGCAGAGCATGATTGACAAAAGCATAAGATACAATTTACCAAAGGCATTATGTGTCGGGAGAGAATTCACAAGGTGATAGAATATGAAGGACACTGTCGGAGAAAATCCAACAAAGGATCTGGTGATCCAAGGTGGAGCTGAGGTGAGTATCGGTGCTCAATCAGAGGAAGAAAGAATGCAAAGGCATCGGATTATAGAAATATATGGATAATTCCAAATACAAAGGAATTATGATTTCCAAACCAAAGGATCAGAAGCAAACACTCTGATTAAGGACGGATAAATTGAATAAACTTAGAGGTACAATCGATGGTAATTTGATTGGTCGAGAATCAACTCTTGGTCAAATGACGTCCAAGTCGGAAGGATGAATTCTATGATCCGACTGAGGATTGCGAGCATCCGCAACATATTGAATCAACGGACTCAAAAGGATAGTGACAAAGGATGCCAATAACATTACTAGACTTATGGGATTATCCATAATGCAAGCAAGTAAGAATTGTAAGAACAACAGGCTATTGAGGATTATCGAAAGATCGAATAGTATTTCAAAGACTTTTGTGAGACATATGAACAACTGGGGCTGAAAGAATCCTCGATAAGTGTGAGGAATTATTCGTAGGGGGTATTCAAAGGAAAAGAAGTCGCAAGGCAGCGAGCACAAAGGATTCTCGGAAATTCCAAAGTATTCCAAGGTATCTTGTAATAACAAGAACAATTGGAAAAGAAGGTATGGACGACAAGTGTATGCAGCTGTCCATAGGGATTTATCGGATAATGGAATTGCAACAAATAAGGGCACAAGGGTTTTGGGGAAACATCGGAGGAAGCAGCAAGCGATCATCTGGACTGAAGGGGTTCTCCGGGAGAAAGTGGGTACGAGATCCTAATGTCAATCTTAGTAAAATGTTTAACCCGAATAGATGAGAGATCAGAGTCCCAGAGTATAGACGAGGAATAAAAGATCCTAATACCACCCAATGGCGACGTGGGCCCGTAAGCCACATAGTCAATGTTAGTAAATGTTTTTCAGTGACTAGACTCAACTTCGGCCAAGGAGTTGGAAAGGGGGCTACCTACAGCAAATGGCTCGATACCAACTTGTGGCGCCCTCGATTCAATCAGACACTAATCATACACGCAAATGTGTATGATCAAGATCAAGGACTCACGGGAAGATATCACAACACAACTCTAGACACAAAATAAAATAATACAAGCTTTATGTTACAAGCCAGAGGGCTCGAATACATAAGCTCGAAAATACAAGAGTCAGCGGAAGCAACAATATCTGAGTACCGACATGAGTTAGACAAGTTTGCCTTAAGAAGGCTAGCACAAAAGCAACATCAATCGAAAAGGCAAGGCCTCCTGCCTGGGAGCCTCCTAACTACTCCTGGTCGTCGATGGCCTCCACGTAGTAGTAAGCATCGGCGGTGGCATCTGGCTCCTGGGCTCCGACATCTGGTTGCATCAACCGGAAAGAAGAAGAAAGGGGGAAAGGGGAAGCAAAGCAACCGTGAGTACTCATCCAAAGTACTCGCAAGCAAGGATCTACACTATGTATGCAACATTATCAAAGGAAGGTTGTATATGTGGACTGGGCTGCAGAAATGCTAGAATAGAGAGAAGGCCTAGTCCTACCGAAGACTAGCATCTTCGGGAAACCACCATCTTGCAGCAACAGGAGGGAGTAGAGTAGCATAAAGTAAAGTAGTAGTAGTTTTATCAACCTCGGCCAGAGATCCTTTCTCGACTCCCTGCGAGAAAGAGATCCCAGAGCCATACTATCCAGTTATCATCACAATCCAGTTCTCATCACCATCCAAATTCTCATCACAAGTATCCGATTCTAGTTGTATCGATCGGGATACAACTCCAAGTGTCCGCTACATCAGAGGACAGGCTATCGATAGATGTTTTCTTCACTGCAGGGTGCACCAACTTACCCACCACGCCGCTTAACTCGGCCGGACACACTTTCTGGGTCATGCCCGGCCTTGGCCAAACAATACGCCGCAACCCAACCTAGGCTTAATAGAGAGGCCAAGACGCCGGACTAAACCTATGCCCCAGGGGTCATGGGCCATCTCCCCGGAACTCCTCAAGACGCTATGCGAGGGCGACGGTGAGCGGACCTAGCTACCTCCTTCAACAAGGCAGCGCCACGCAGTCCAACCCAAGACGCTACCGCCGGGCCGCCGACGCGTCTATTAAGCTTCGGCTGATGTATACGACGAGAACGCCCATACTATGCCGACGCGTGATGGTTAGTGCTATCGTGCCAGAGGCCCTCGGATCAAATATCCAAATCGTGGTGGATTAGGAACGCGGTAACAAGCGAGACTCACGAAAGATGTGACCCGTTGCCCGTCTCGAGGACTTGCGGCAAGGGCTAGGAATGCCCGCCACGCCTCGTAATTATCTCGCGGGCACCCTCCGTGTCAACCCGACTCCACATCACTCGCAATTAAGCTCGCGCGGGCACCCCTCAGGGTCGACCCGTCTTTAGTAACATGGCTCAGTGTAAAGTCATAGTAATCAAAGTAACGGTGTTTCTAAACATCAAGGGGAAAGCCCGAGGAATCACCCCCGGTGAATTCCACTCGATGTAATCATCAAGGTGAACGTAGAGGATTCACCCTCGAGGTCCACACTTGAGGGGTTGCACGACGAGTTGTATCGAAGTGGTTAAAGAGGAAATCACCCTCGATGACCACGACCGAATAGCTACACTACAGGTTAACATCCGAAGTGATGTAGAGGTCTCACCCTCGGCACTCGATAGTAACCCAAAGAGAGTCGAGCAACTAAGGGTAAAGTGATGTGCGGTGCGGGGCCTGGTCTTCGATCCCGCTGATCGGGTCTTCGATAATCCAAGGCGATCGGGACAAGGCGGGGGTCACTGATGGATCACTAACCAACCTATACTAAGTAATTTAGGATAAGCAGGTAAGGTAAAACCGCAGATACAAAAGCAGACTATGCAGCAGAATAGGAGCAAACAGTAACAGTAGCAAAATCTAATGCAAGCATGAGAGAATGGAATGGGCGATATCGGGATGATCAAAGGGGGGGCTTGCCTGGTTGCTCAGACAAGAAGGAGGGTCGCCGTCGGCGTAGTCGATCACGAAGCTGACATCGGTCTCGGGGTCTACCGGAGAGAAGAGGGGGAAGAAACAGTAAATATAAAGCAAACATAGCATCATCAACCATAACATGGTAAAAAGCGGTGTTAGGGGTGATCTAACGCGGTACTACACGTTGCAGACGGAGAGGGAAAACATCCTGAGGGGTTTTCCTAGTGTTAAGCATTATCCCAACAGATGAAAGAGAGGGAAATTTCCATGTTCAGCATGCTAGCGGCATGTGATGTATGAACGAACCGCGCATTCGGATTCGTTGGATTTTTCTGAGCAACTTTCATGTAGAAAACATTTTTCATCCGAGCTACGGATTAATTTCTATGAATTTTTAAAGATTAAAGCATATTCTGAAATTATTTAAATTAACAGAAAAGGAATTATGACATCATCATGACGTCATAGAGAAGTCAACAAATACAGGGTGGCTGACTGTGTCAAACTGGCATGTGGGTCCAGGACCCACATGTCAGCCTCTGTTAGTCTAACAGTGTATTAAACTAACTAATCTAGGTTAATTAGCTACTGGACCCCACCTGTCATAGACTAATTAGCTAAACTAATTAGTTTTAATTATTAAAACATTTTAGTTAGAAAAAGCGGCGGGCCTGTGTCAGTCAGGCCTGCCCGGTCAGACAGTGACCAGTGTCAATCGTCAATGGGGCAGGGGCCCCATCGGCAAGGACCTGTGGGTGGCCCAGTGTGCCCGGCTCGTGGTGGTGCCGGAGCTAGCTCCGGCGACCAAATCCGCGGCGGAGGGCGCGGCTGTGCGTCGGGATTCGCCGTCCGGCGGCCAAAAGGGGCGCGGGCGGGCGCGTTCGAACGGGGAGATCGTCCCACGTCGATCTTGAGTGACCCCAAGTGCGGGGGTGGTCGGAGTGGAGCTCAACGACGACTGGGCGGCGCCGAATCTGGGCATCTCCGAAAACCACGCTACGGGCTGCTTTCTAGCTAACAAACGGCGCTAGCGAGTTCTACGGACCTCTAGCAACTCGACGGAGGCCATGACTTGGCCCGGAGATGGACGGGGTGAGCACAACAGCCGACGAGGCCGCAACGGTAATGGCGACGGAGGCACCGCAAGCCGTCTACGGTGCATGAGGAGGAACCAGAGGAAGGAGGAGGGTGCGGTGGCTTACGGCGCGACACACGGAGGCTCTCGAGTGCTTAGGAGCGCAGCGGGTCGACGGAGTCGGCGACGGACGGAGTGGAGGAGCTCCGGCGATCCACGGTGGTCGCCGGCTCGATCCGGGCGATGAAGTGGCCTCCGGCTCGGACGCGAGGCCGGTGAAGAGGGAGAAGACGCCGACGGTGCTGGTGGACAGGTCGAGGACGAGACGGCTCCGGTGGCCATGCGGCGACGACGGGAAGATGGCAGCAAGGCTGGTCGAGAGAGGGGAGGAGCGAAAGGTGAAGAGAAGGGAGTGGATCTGGAGGGGCGTAGTGGTAGGTGAGGGGGCAATCGAGGCGTCCAGGGGCGGTGACCTTATCCTCGGCGTTACTTGGCGTGGGGCGAGCTGGTCAGGCGGCGGCGCATCAAGGGCACGGGCGCTCGCCCGCCTGCAGTGAAGACGACGCGAGGGGGAGGGCGCCTGGAGTCGGCCAGTGGGCCGAGGCCCAAGAAGTGATGGCCAACTGGTCCAATCGGCCCAGTTGAGAGGGTGGGCTTTTTTCCTTCTTTTTTTTGATTTCTCTTTTATGATAAAAATCAGAGGAATCTAGGGAATATTTTGGGCTACCAAAATACTTTGAAAAAAGGTGGGACTGGCCACTTAAATTCTTTCTAGTATTTGTCACTGCCACAAAGAGTTTGGGGCCATCAGGAGTTGTCCAAGCATTTTTAGAAAATGAAAAGGACATCTTAATACTGTTGGACTAGATAATAAATTCCCAGGGGCAATTTGGGAATGCCAAAAATGTTGGCTTCAACATGACAATTATCTAGGGATTATTTGCCATAGGATGAACTTTTTAGATTTCATGTCTGACAAATATGAATTTTTTACTTTAGATTGGATTTGAATTTGAAGTGTGATTTGGATCAAGTGAAGATTAGCAACAGTAACATGATGAAATGGCACCATTAACAGGGGATTACTGTAGCATGACACTGGGGGTGTTACATTCGGCGAAGAGATGGTGATACAAGTGCAATATGGATGATAGATATAGGTTTTTGTAATCTGAAAATATAAAAATAGCAAGGTAACTAATGATAAAAGTGAGCGTAAACGGTATTGCAATGCTAGGAAACAAGGCCTAGGGTTCATACTTTCACTAGTGCAAGTTCTCTCAACAATAATAACATAATCAGATCATATAACAATCCCTCAACATGCAACAAAGAGTCACTCTAAAGTCACTAATAGAGGAGAACAAACGAAGATATTATGGTAGGGTACGAAACCACCTCAAAGTTATCCTTGAAGGAAATATGCCCTAGATGCAATAATAAAGTTATTATTTATTTCCTTATTTCATCATAAATGTTTATTATTCATGCTAGAATTGTATTAACCGGAAACATAATACTTGTGTGAATACATAGACAAACAGAGTGTCACTATTATGCCTCTACTTGACTAGCTCGTTGATCAAAGATGGTTATGTTTCCTAGCCATAGACATGAGTTGTCATTTGATTAACGGGATCACATCATTAGGAGAATGATGTGATTGACTTGACCCATTCCGTTAGCTTAGCACTTGATCGCTTAGTATTCGTATTGCTTTCTTCATGACTTATACATGTTCCTATGACTATGAGATTATGCAACTCCTGCCATCGGAGGAACACTTTGTGTGCTACCAAACGTCACAACGTAACTGGGTGATTATAAAGGTGCTCTACAGGTGTCTCCGAAGGTACTTGTTAGGTTGGCGTATTTCGAGATTAGGATTTGTCACTCCGATTGTCGGAGAGGTATCTCTAGCGCCCACTCGGTAATGCACATTACTTAAGCCTTGCAAACATTGCAACTAATGAGTTAGTTTCGGGATGATGTATTACGGAACGAGTAAAGAGACTTGCCGGTAACGAGATTGAACTAGGTATTGAGATACCGACGATCGAATCTCGGGCAAGTAACATATCGATGACAAAGGGAACAATGTATGTTGTTATGCGGTCTGGCCGATAAAGATCTTCGTAGAATATGTGGGAGCCAATATGAGCATCCAGGTTCCGCTATTGGTTATTGACCGGAGACATGTCTCGGTCATGTCTACATAATTCTCGAACCCGTAGGGTCCGCACGCTTAAAGTTTTGATGACAGTTAAATTATGAGTTTATATGTTTTGATGTACCGAAGGTTGTTCAGAATCCGGAATGTGATCACGGACATGACGAGGAGTCTCGAAATGGTCGAGACATGAAGATTGATATATTGGACGACTATATTCGGACACCGGAATGGTTCTGGGTGTTATCAGATTTATACTGGGAGAACCGGGGTTACCGAAACCCCCTCGAGGTTATTGGGCCTCATGGGCCCAATTGGTGGAAGAGGAGGCGGCCAAGGGCAGCCGCGCGCCTCCCCCAAGTCCGAATTGCACAATGAGTGGCGGCCGCTTCCTTTCCCCTCTCTCTCCTTCCCTCTCCACTCCTAATCCAACAAGGAAAGGGAGGGAGTCCTACTCCCAGTGGGAGTAGGACTCCTCCTTGCGCCTCCTCCTGGCCGGCCGCACCTCCCCCTTGCTCCTTTATATACGGGGGCAGGGGGCACCCTAGAGAGACAACAATTGATTTGATCTTTAGCCGTGTGCGGTGCCCCTCCACCATAGTCCACCTCGATAATATCAGAAGCGGTGCTTAGGCGAAGCCCTCACGCCGGTAGAACATCATCATCGCCACCAACACGTCAGGTCGACGTGAAACTCTCCCTCAACACTCGGCTGGATTGGAGTTCGAGGGACGCCATCGGGCTGAATGTGTGCTGAACTCGGAGGTGCCGTCGTTCAAGATTTGATCGGTCGGATCGTGAAGACGTACGACTACATCAACTGCGTTGTGCTAACGCTTCCGCTTTCGGTCTACGAGGGTACGTTGACAACACTCTCCCCTCTCGTTGCTATGCATCACCATGATCTTGCGTGTGCGTAGGAATTTTTTTAAATTACTACGTTCCCCGACAGTGGCATCCGAGCCTGGTTTTATGCGTAGATGTCATATGCACGAGTAGAACACAAGTGAGTTGTGGGCGATATAAGTCATTTTGCTTACCAGCATGTCATACTTTGGTTCGGCGGTATTGTTGGATGAAGCGGCCTAGACCGACATTACGCGTACGCTTACGCGAGACTGGTTCTACCGACATGCTTTGCACACAGGTGGCTGGTGGGTGTCAGTTTCTCCAACTTTAGTTGAACCGAGTGTGGCTATGCCCGGTCCTTGCGAAGGTTAAAACATCATCAACTTGACAAACTATCGTTGTGGTTTTGATGCGTAGGTAAGAACGGTTCTTGCTAAGCCCGTAGCAACCATGTAAAATTTGCAACAACAAAGTTGAGGACATCTAACTTGTTTTTGCAGGGCATGTTGTGATGTGATATGGTCAAGGCATGATGCTAAATTTTATTGTATGAGATGATCATGTTTTGTAACCGAGTTATCGGCAATCGGCAGGAGCCATATGGTTGTCGCCTTATTGTATGCAATGCAATCGCCCTGTAATGCTTTACTTTATCACTAAGCGGTAGCGATAGTCGTAGAAGCATAAGATTGGCGAGACGACAACGATGCTATGATGTAGATCAAGGTGTCGCGCCGGTGACGATGATGATCATGGCTGTGCTTCGAAGATGGAGATCACAAGCACAAGATGATGATGGCCATATCATATCACTTATATTGATTGCATGTGATGTTTATCTTTTATGCATCTTATCTTGCTTTGATTGACGGTAGCATTATAAGATGATCTCTCACTAAATTATCAAAGTATAAGTGTTCTCCACGAGTATGCACCATTGCGAAAGTTCTTCGTCTTTGAGACAAAGACGCGTGATGATCGGGTGTGATAGGCTCTACATTCAAATACAACGGTGCAAAACAGTTGCACACGCCGAATACTCAAAGTTAAACTTGACGAGCCTAGCATATAATGTATATAGCCTCTAACACTTAGACCGAAAGGTTGAGCGTGAATCATATAGTAGATATGATCAACATAGTGATGTTCACCATTGAAACTACTCCATCTCACGTGATGATCGGACATGGTTTAGTTGATTTGGATCACGTGATCACTTAGAGGATTAGAGGGATGTCTATCTAAGTGGGAGTTCTTAAGTAATATGATTAATTGAACTTAAATTTATCATGAACTTAGTCCTGGTAGTATTAGCATATCTATGTTGTAGATCAATAGCTCGCATTTTGCTCCCCTATTTTATTTTGATATGTTCCTAGAGAAAAACTATGTTGAAAGATGTTAGTAGCAATGATGCGGGTTGTATCCGTGATCTGAGGATTATCCTCATTGCTGCATAGAAGAATTATGTCCTTGATGCACCGCTAGGTGACAGATCTATTGCAGGAGCAAATGCAGAGGTTATGAATGTTTGGCTAGCTCAATATGATGACTACTTGATAGTTTAGTGCACCATGCTTAATGGCTTAGAATCGGGACTTCAAAGACGTTTTGAACGTCATGGACCATATGAGATGTTCCAGGAGTTGAAGTTAATATTTCAAGCAAATACCCGAGTTGAGAGATATGAAGTCTCCAACAAGTTCTATAGCTAAAAGATGGAAGAGAATAGCTCAAGCAGTGAGCATATGCTCAGATTGTCTGGGTACTACAATCGCTTGAATCAAGTGGGAGTTAACCTTCCAGATAAAATAGTGATTGACAGAATTCTCTAGTCACCATCACCAAGTTAGTAGAACTTCGTGATGAACTATAATATGCAGGGATGACAAAAGTAATTCCCGAGCTCTTCGCGATGTTGAGATCGGCGAAGGTAGAAACCAAGAAAAGAGCATCAAGTGTTGATGGTTAACAAGATCACTAGTTTCAAGAAAAGGGCAAAGGGAAAGAAGGGGAACTTCAAGAAAAACGGCAAGCAAGTTGTTGCTCAAGTGAAGAAGCCCAAGTTTGGACCTAAGCCTGATACTGAGTGCTTCTACTGCAAAAAGGACTGGTCACTGGAAACGGTACTACCCCAAACAATTGGCGGATAAGAAGGATGGCAAAGTGAACAAACGTATATTTGATATACATGTTATTGATGTGTACTTTACTAGTGTTTATAGCAACCCCTCAGTACTTAATACTGGTTCAGTTGCTAAAGAGTAGTAACTCGAAACGTGAGTTGCATAACGAACAGAAACTAGTTAAGGATGAAATGACAATGTGTATTGGAAGTGGTTCCAAGATTGATATGATCATCATCTCACACTCCCTATATGTAACACCCCAAAAATTTAACCATGTTTTGTTTATTAAAATTTTGCCAGGAGTTTAAAATCTTTACTTTCTGGATTTTCTTTTGATTTCAGAACCCCCTCTTTTCTTTAATATTGTGGAGTTTTTACCCCAAGTGAAAACTTTCCAAAAATATTATTGGACTTGTATACTCTCTCAATAAAACAATTCTTTTATCAGTGGATTTATTTACATAATTGTTTTCCCTGAGATTTATTCCTTTAAAAATGGGTTTTCATAAGTTTTAGGGTCTCATTTGCACTACAACCATGTGATAAATGCATTTAAGATTTTCACCAAAGATTGGGGATGTCATGTGATGTTTTTAAATCACTTGGATGCAAAAATATCTTTTATTCATTGGAGATTTTGAGCTCTACCCCAAATTTTCAAAACTGGTCCAGTTGGTAATATTGCACTACAACCTATTTAAATATTTTTTTAAAATTCCCACAAAAATTAGGAGATGTTAGTAGGAAGATATTATTCAACTTTATGCAAAAACCTATGAGTGTTCTTTGGAAAATTTGAGCAAAACATCCTCGTTTGCTCTCTGGTCCAGTTTGGCATTTTCTACTGCAAATCCATTTTATTTTGCTCTGTTGCCTATGACTCTTTTTCCTGCTTATAGACCACCCTACAAAACCCTTAGGTCCAGGAGAGTGGACCCATTGGAGTATTTTTGGCCCATGAAATGATAGCCTTTAGTTTTTGTCCAGATTTGGTTTTCTCAAAAACTTGCACTAACAAGTTTCTGGTCTTGACCAACTAACCTTACCACCTTCTTTAGTATCTAAAGAGACTATGATCTGGAGTTTTTGGCCACCCCAAGAGATGCCTAGATGCCCATGACATTCTGTCGAGCACTTTGTGTGCATGGCCAGATTTGGCATGATTTTTAGTTGGCATTGTGAGCTTGATCCCCTGACCTAACTAACTTGTCCACTAAGCTCCTAGCTAACCCTAATCAAGGCCTGTTAACTACCAGCATCATCCGAGCTCCCTAACACGCGCTGGCATTTCGTCGAGCACCTGGCGTGCGTGCGTCGGGCGCGCCCAGAAGCTGCTGCTTTGCACGTCGTGCACACGGGTCGCCGCCGTCTCGCCCTCGGACTTTGCTCACCGCAGAGCCACGCCCGTCCTCATCCACTCACCAAAGACCTCCAGCCGCCTCGAGCTCCACAGTTGCCGCCGTCGGGTTGGCTGTGGCGCAGCTAGCGGCCACGAGGGTTTCGCTGACGGCGCCGCCCGAGCCACCTGCGCCAGCCACCGCCTTGAGCAGCCGGGAGCTCGTCGGAATGCGTCGACCAGCCCCAATCACCTCCACGCCGCTGCTGCAACAGACAGCGGTTCGCCAAGATCCTTATCCACGGCCATGAACCGACCTAGCTACGCTATAAATGGTGACCCCTGAGCTCTTCCAAACCCCCAGGCAGCCTCAAGCCATCCTCCCAGAGTTCCCCTAGCCCGCAATCGATGAGGGAAGGCCGTCTTCCCCATCTCCGGTCAGCTCGGCCGCCACCACGTTCCAGTCCCGCTCGTCACAACCAGAGCCGCCCCCGCCCATCCGGTGCCACCATTCAACTCCCCCGAACCCTGCGGAGCCACCCCGCCCGTCAAACTCGCTCGAGAACCACCGTAGCCCAAACCCCCAATGCTCCCAAAGCCACCGTCCGCCGCGAAGCTCGTCGCCGGCGACTCCCTTCACCCCCGCCAGCCGTTTGACCACCGGGAGGACCGCCTGACCCATGGATCCATCTCGCCCTCGAGAACCCGCTGGGAGCCGCTGTCACGGGCGTTGATCGCCGAGCCCGCCTCAGGCGAGAGGAGAAAGGAGGGAGGGGTGACTGGTCAGACCTAACTAGTGGGCCCAAAGGACCCACTGTCAGTGACCACGAGTCGGTCAACGCTAGATTAAGTGAAGGCGTAAACCCAGAGTACGTCTTCGACGTGTTTTTATTTTGAAACGTTTTTCTTTTTCTGTTTTATTTAAGAAAAACAGAAATTTGACTAAACTTTGACTGGCCATAACTTTTTAAATATAACTCCAATTGAGTAGATTATTTTTCCTACTTCTCTCAAATTTCACCTAGTTTATTTTAAGATTTATTTATAAAATAATTAGGAACACTTTTTGTACTGTTTTAAAAGTTTGTGTTAATTTGAATATTTTCAAAAATAGGATTTTTGAAGAGGAAGGCAACTGTCAAAAGTTTTGGAATGCACCCTGCCTATCCACATCTTGAAGGCAAGCATTCTGAACCCTGGCATAATATTGTCGTGTGTTGTTTGATACGGCTACAACACCCCTCGTTTCAGAGTTTTCGTTATTTTATGTGATGATATAAACACACTCATAAGTGCATATTGATGATTCCGTGCTATTGGAATTGGATACGTTGTGATAGTAATCACCATCGTATGCCTTTCATGCATACCGGAAGGAATCCGGGAAAGCCTCTGTCTTGGGTAGACACGGGCTAGTCCCTAGTCCTCCGTCGAGACGGTTGTGTCTGGTACGGCATGATGAGGTATGACGGGTGGTGATTCTGTCTGTTAGTTGAAATATATTTGTTATGCTAATCTTGCAGGGAATACTTAAACCTCCCGAGTCGACCATAGATCGAGTCTTGTTCCAGTAACACCCATACTTGTTTCGTACTACCACTTGTCCCTGCCATAGGTAGGGTACGGTTCAGTAAGTTGTCAACCCCTTCCCTAGCACACACCGCATGTAGAGGCCATGGTGGAAGATACCGGCTGCATCCGGTAGGCATGCCACCTGGTCCGGGGGCATGGGTGTTTCTGGTTGTAGCCGAGGGGGTAGCTCCCCTAGTTTGCGCGCGTTATAAGTTCTGTGATCCCATGCTGATCGAGGTTGTAGCCTCCCCACTTAGAGTTTTGCTTAACGAGTGTCGTGGGTGATTCCAGACACCGGTAAGTCAGGCTGGTGTGCGCGGTCAGGTGTGTTTTCAATTAAAAGACCCTAGACGGAATTAGTCCCGATGGACTAAAGAAATCTGTTACTCATGGGTAAAGAGTACATCCTCTGGAAAGGTTATATCTATTCGAATAGCCGTGTCCTTGGTTAATGACTACATTCTGGGATGGGTCAAGTGTCGGTCTTGTCTTCGGAGGAAAAACTGCTAAGCCAGAACATTGATTATGACCTGTGACATATGATGGTTATGATTATTATTATTGTGGACTAACCATTTACATCATTTGAATTGTTGGGTATCCCTGGGATGGTTCTACCTCCTGGATATTCACTGTGATTATTTCCTTATAAGCCCTTTATGTGGTGCCGCACAGATGCCCGACTGTGGCATGCTTGTTATTTCTATTATAAGCCCTTTATGTGGTGTCGCTCAGACGCCCAACTGTGGTCTGTTTGTCATTTAAATTACTTATAAGCCCTTTATGTGGTGTCGCTCAGACGCCCGACTGTGGCCTGCTTGTCATTTAATTTACTTATAAGCCCTTTATGTGGTGTCGCTCAGACGCCCGACTGTGGCCTGCTTGTCGTTTAATTTACTTATAAGCCCTTTATGTGGTGTCGCTTAGACGCCCGACTGAGGCATGCTTTATATCATTATCCTTTCGAGGCCGCCGCATAATTCGATCGGTGCATTTTATTTCTACTCCATTATTGCATATTCATGTTGTACATAAATAACCTGCGTGCATGCATCAAGGATTTTATTTTGTGTCTGACATTGTGATCATAGAATATTTTAGAGCATGATTATCATTTGCATATTATACATGTTCTCATAACGTTTGCGAGTACATTCAAAAGTACTCACTGGCTTGTCCCTGGCTATTGTCTTGGCCAGATTTCTTGCATGGAGAGGAGCGTTGTGCTGACAGCCCCGGAGCCCACGCACTAGTGATAGCAGTCTCGCGAAGATAGGAGTTATCTAGGTCAGCTTTTCCTGTGGGAAATGGAGTTCCACAGACGCTGATGAACCACAAACTGCTTCCGCCGTCAACCACTAGAAACCTTGTGTTATACTCACAGGCCAGAATGGTCTTGTACTACATATTATGTATTTTGCTTGGAGGTTTTGTATCAAGTTTGTGTCTCGCCAGCTAACAGTAATCCTGGGGCTGGTGGGCACAAGGGCCATTTTCTGGGAAATTAATATCCCGAAAATCCGGTCCTGACACTATACTTTCGAGATTAGTGTTGAACCTAAATAAGTGTTATTTGGTGTTTGCGTTGAGCATGAATATGATTTGATCATGTTTATTGCAATACGGTTATTCATTTAAGTTAGAGAATAATTGTTGGTCTGTTTACATGAATAAAACCTTATATGGTTACACACCCAATGAAAATGGTTCGTTGGATCTCGATCTTAGTGATACACATATTCATAATATTGAAGCCAAAAGATGCAAAGTTAATAATGATAGTGCAACTTATTTGTGGCACTGCCATTTAGGTCATATTGGTGTAAAGCGCATGAAGAAACTCCATGTTGATGGACTTTTGGAATCACTTGATAATGAATAACTTGATGCTTGCGAACCATGCCTCATGGGCAAGATGACTAAGACTCCGTTCTCCGGAACAATGGAGCAAGCAACTGACTTATTGGAAATAATACATACTGATGTATGAGGTCCAATGAGTGTTAAGGCTTGCGGCAAGCATCGTTATTTTCTGACCTTCACAGATGATTTGAGCAGATATGGGTATATCTACTTGATGAAACACAAGTCTGAAACATTTGAAAAGTTCAACGAATTTTAGAGTGAAGTGGAGAATCATCGTAACAAGAAAATAAAAGTTTCTATGATATGATCGCAGAGGAAAAATATTTGAAGTTACGAGTTTAGCTTTCAGTTAAAACAATGTGAAATAGTTTCACTACTCACGCCACCTAGAACACCACAGTGTAATGGTGTGTCTGAACGTCATAACCGTACTTTATTGGATATAGTGCAATCTATGATGTCTCTTACTGATTTACCACTATCGTTCTGGGGTTATGCATTAGAGACAGCTACATTCACATTAAATAGGGCACCGTCTAATCCGTCGAGACGACACCGTATGAACTATGGTTTGGCAAGAAACCTAAGTTGTCGTTTCTTAAAGTTTGGGGTTGCGATGCTTATGTGAAAAAGTTTCAACCCGATAAGCTCGAACCCAAATCGGAAAAATGTGTAAAGAGGCTGTTGGGTATACCTTCTATCACAGATCCGAAGGCAAAACTTTTGTTGCTAAATTTGAAATCTTTCTAGAGAAAGAGTTTCTCTCGAAAGAAGTGAGTGGGAGGAAAGTAGAACTTGATGAGGTAACTGTACCTGCTCCCTTATTGGAAAGTAGTTTATCACAGAAACCGGTTTCTGCGACACCTACACCAATTAGTGAGGAAGTTAATGATGATGATCATGAAACTTCAGATAAAGTTGTTACTGAACCTCGTAGGTCAACCAGAGTAAGATCCGCACAAGAGTGGTATGGTAATCCTGTTCTGGAAGTTATGTTGCTAGACCATGACGAACCTACGAACTATGAAGAAGCGATGGTGAGCCCAAATTCCGCAAAATGGCTTGAGGCCATGAAATCTGAGATGGGATCCATGTATGAGAACAAAGTGTGGACTTTGGTTGACTTGCCCGATGATCGGCAAGCCATTGAGAATAAATGGATCTTCAAGAAGAAGATTGACGCTGACGGTAATGTTACTGTCTATAAAGCTCGACTTGTTGCAAAAGGTTTTCGACAAGTTCAAGGGGTTGACTACGATGAGACCTTCTCACCCGTAGCGATGCTTAAGTCTGTCCGAATCATGTTAGCAACTGCCACATTTTATGATTATGTAATTTGGCAAATGGATGTCAAAACTGCATTCCTAAATGGATTTCTGGAAGAAGAGTTGTATATGATGCAACCGGAAGGTTTTGTCGATCCAAAAGGAGCTAACAAAGTGTGCAAGCTCCAACGATCCATTTATGGACTAGTGCAAGCCTCTCGGAGTTGGAATAAACGCTTTGATAGTGTGATCAAAGCATTTGGTTTTATACAGACTTTTGGAGAAGCCTCAGATTTACAAGAAAGTGAGTGGGAGCTCTGTAGCATTTCTGATATTATGTGTGGATGACATATTACTGATTGGAAATGATATAGAATTTCTGGATAGCATAAAGGGATACTTGAATAAGGGTTCTTCAATAAAGGACCTCGGTGAAGCTGCTTATATATTGGGCATCAAGATCTATAGAGATAGATCAAGACGCTTAATTCGACTTTCACAAAGCACATACCTTGACAAAGTTTTGAAGAAGTTCAAAATGGATCAAGCAAAGAAAGGGTTCTTGCCTATGTTACAAGGTGTGAAGTTGAGTAAGACTCAATGCCCGACCACTGCAGAAGATAGAGAGAAAATGAGAGATGTTCCCTATGCTTCAGCCATAGGCTCTATCATGTATGCAATGTTGTGTACCAGACCTGATGTGTGCCTTGCTATAAGTTTAGCAGGGAGGTACCAAAGTGATATAGGAATAGATCACTGGACAGCAGTCAAAATTATCATTAGTGGAATAAGGATATGTTTCTCGATTATGGAGGTGACAAAAGGTTCGTCGTAAAAGGGTTACGTCGATACAAGTTTTATAATCGATCCGTATGACTCTAAGTCTTCATCTGGATACATATTGAAAGTGGGAGCAATTAGCTAAAGTAGCTCCGCAAGTGCAGCATTGTAGACATAGAAATTTGCAAAATACATACGGATCTGAATATGGCGTAATCTGCTGACTAAACTTCTCTCACAAGCAAAATATGATCACACCTTAGTACTCTTTTGGTGTTAATCACATAGCGTTGTGAACTAGATTATTGACTCTAGTAAACTCTTTGGGTGTTGATCACATGACGATGTGAACAATGGGTGTTAATCACATGGTGATGTGAACTATTGATGTTAAATCACATGGCGATGTGATCTAGATTATTGACTCTAGTGCAAGTGGGAGACTGAAGGAAATATGCCCTAGAGGAAATAATAAATTTATTATTTATTTCCTTGTTTCATGATAAATGTTTATTATTCATGCTAGAATTGTATTAACCGGAAACATAATACTTGTGTGAATACATAGACAAACAGACACTAGTATGCCTCTACTTGACTAGCTCGTTGATCAAAGATGGTTATGTTTCCTAGCCATAGACATGAGTTGTCATTTGATTAACGGGATCACATCATTAGGAGAATGATGTGATTGACTTGACCCATTCCGTTAGCTTAGCACTTGATCGTTTAGTATTCCGCTATTGCTTTCTTCATGACTTATACATGTTCCTATGACTATGAGATTATGCAACTCCCGTTTACCGGAGGAACACTTTGTGTGCTACCAAACGTCACAACGTAATCGGGTGATTATAAAGGTGCTCTACAGTGTCTCCGAAGGTACTTGTTGGGTTGGCGTATTTCGAGATTAGGATTTGTCACTCCGATTGCTCGGAGAGGTATCTCTAGGGCCCACTCGGTAATGCACATCACTTAAGACTTGCAAGCATTGCAACTAATGAGTTAGTTATGGATGATGTATTACAAAACGAGTAAAGAGATTCTTGCGGTAACGAGATTGAACTAGGTATTGAGATACCGACGATCGAATCTCGCAAGTAACATACCGATGACAAAGGGAACAACGTATGTTGTTATGCGGTTTGACCGATAAACATCTTCGTAGAATATGTGGAGCCAATATGAGCATCCGTGTTCCGCTATTGGTTATTGACCGGAGACGTGCCTCGGTCATGTCTACATAGTTCTCGAACCCGTAGGGTCCGTGACGCTTAAAGTTTCGGCGATGCTTATATTATGAGTTTATATGCTTTGATGTACCAAGGTTGTTCGAGTCCCGGATGTGATCGCCGACATGACGAGGAGTCTCGAAATGGTCGAGACATGAAGATTGATATATTGGACGACTATATTCGACACCGGAATGGTTCCGGGTTATCGGATATATATCTGAGTACCGGGGTTACCAAACTCCCGGTGGTTACTGGGCCCCAGGGGCCCAATTGGTGGAAGAGGCGCGGCGGCCAAGGGGCAGCCGCGCGCCCCTCCCCCCCCCCCCCCCAAGTCCGAATTGGACAAGAAGGGGGGCGGCGCCCCCCCTTTCCTTTCTCCCTCTCTCTCCTTCCCTCTCCACTCCTAATCCAACAAGGAAAAGGGAGGGAGTCCTACTCTCGGTGGGAGTAGGACTCCTCCTGGCGCGCCTCCTCCTGGCCGGCCGCACCTCCCCCCCTTGCTCTTTATATACGGGGGCACCCTAGAGAGACACCAATTGATTTGATCTTTTAGCCGTGTGCGGTGCCCCCCTCCACCATAGTCCACCTCGATAATACTGTAGCGGTGCTTAGGTGAAGCCCTTCGTCGGTAGAACATCATCATCGTCACCACGCCATCGTGCTGAAGAAACTCTCCCTCAACACTCGGCTGGATCGGAGTTCGAGGGACGTCATCGGGCTGAACGTGTGCTGAACTCGGAGGTATCGTATGTTTGGTACTCGATCGGTCGGATCGTGAAGACGTATGACTACATCAACCGTGTTGTGCTAACGCTTCCGCTTTCGGTTTACGAGGGTACGTGGACAACACTCTCCCCTCTCATTGCTATGCATCACCATGATCTTGCGTGTGCGTAGGAATTTTTTTTAAATTACTACGTTCCCCAACAATCCTTTATGATCGATCTATTCAAGAGTCCGTAGTAAAATAACACGAAGCTATTCTTTCCGTTCAATCTATCATAGAGTTCGTACTAGAATAACACCTTAAGACACAAATCAACCAAAACCCTAATGACACCTAGATACTCCAATGTCACCTCAAGTATCCGTGGGCATGATTATACGATATGCATCACACAATCTCAGATTCATCTATTCAAACCAACACAAAGTACTTCAAATAGTGCCCCAAAGTTTCTACCGAAGAGTCAAAACGAAAACATGTGCCAACCCCTATGCATAGGTTCATGGGCGGAACCCGCAAGTTGATCACCAAAACATACATCAAGTGGATCACGTGATATCCCATTGTCACCACAGATAAGCACGGCAAGACATACATCAAGCGTTCTCAAATCCTTAAAGACTCGATCCGATAAGATAACTTCAAAGGGAAAACTCAATCCATTACAAGAGAGTAGAGGGGGAGAAACTTCATAAGATCCAACTATAATAGCAAAGCTCGCGATACATCAAGATCGTGCCAAATCAAGAACACGAGAGAGAGAGAGATCAAACACATAGCTACTGGTACATACCCTTAGCACCGAGGGTGAACTACTCCCTCCTTGTCATGGAGAGCGCCGGGGTGATGAAGATGGCCACCGGTGAGGGTTCGCCCCTCCGGCAGGGTGCCGGAACAGGGTCCCGATTGGTTTTTGGTGGCTACAGAGGCTTGCGGCGGCGGAACTCCCGATCTATTCTGTTCCCCGAAGTTTTTAGGGTATATGGATATATATAGGCGAAAGAAGTCGGTCAGGGGAGCCACGAGGGGCCCACGAGGGTGGAGGGCGCGCCCATGGGGGTGGGAGCGTGCCCATGGGGGTGGGAGCGCGCCCATGGGGGTGGGAGCGCCCCCTGCCTCCTGCCTTCCTCGTTGCTTCCCTTAGATACACTCCAAGTCTTCTGGATTGCTTCCGTTCCAAAAATAACTCTCCCGAAGGTTTCATTCCGCTTGGACTCCGTTTGATATTCCTTTTCTGCTAAACACATCAAACAAGGGAAAACAGTAAACTGCACTAGGCTCTGGGTTAATAGGTTAGTCCCAAAAATAATATAGAAGTGTATAATAAAGCCCATAAACATCCAAAACAGAATATATAATAGCATGGAACAATTGAAAATTATAGATACGTTGGAGACGTATCAGTGACTTGTCTAGAACTAATCTAGAACGAAAACCCTGACAGTACTCTCAGATGACCCAAGGATAAGTTCTACTTGACAATACTCGGGAGCCTTTCCTTCCCCTGTTAGCCGGCCTTTTGAAAATTTCCTTTCCCCTAATTAATAGGGATGTGTATGGAAAAGGAAAACTTTGATGCTTAAGGGTCTCAGGGTTCAGGCTAGAGTTTGCATAATTCTGAGTCTCAGTAATGTCCTTGGTAGAGCCAAAAGTATTGCTTTTGTCCATCAGATGGAGGCCTGAAACTATTTTATTTAGTAAAAAAATACGACATTGGAGAATTGTCTTCTTGCGGAGTGCGGTCGCAACAGAATAGGTATCTCTATGTAGTTGCACCAAATGAACCAACACCTACATAAATTACACAAAGTATAATCAACATTTCTGGTTGTAAGAATTGATCACATAAAACTTATCAAACATTGATAGCTAACTCGACCTGGCCTAGAGTATCGATGGGAAAATATTCCTTGTGCGACAAAGATAACTGAGAATGGAAGGATAAGTTTATTTTGTCAAACACATCATTTCGATAATACGGTCTTGACTAACACATAATATCCAATTCCACTAAGATTTTGGTTTTGAGGAGCCCCTGGCCCCAAGTTAGCCATTTTGTATTCGATATGTACGAGGTATTGCAAGATTAAAAGATTTTGAATTGTCCTTTGTTTGGACTTTGGAATGTGTAAATTGCACCTTTTGTGTGGAAAAGTGTAAATTGCACTTTACAATTATAACTTAAAAGGTAGTGATACATGCTCCATCATTGTGCTCATTTTTATATTTTGATGTTCCCTTGTTGTGCACATTGTCAAGATGTCAAACGCAAATATTTATCCATTGCACTTATCTAACTGTGCATTTATTTGCTAGCAAAACTAATAAATTTATAATCCCATAGAAGTAGTTTTGACAAAAGGATATTCAGATGTATTTTCCATTAAAGAATTTGAATAGTTTTGTATATTTAATATTCCAATTTGCATTTTGGTGTAATGCAATATTTTTATCTGTACATGAGCGGTTCAAATTTTCAGTCAAGCTTTAGCAAGGCGAGCAGGACAGACAGGCCGGGCATCAATGCATGCGAGGCCAAGGTAGGTAACGTGCATCGAAGGGGGCCACAACTGAGCCAGTGGTCATCCCAGAATGAGGTTGACACGTCGTCCCCCACCAGCACCCGTGAGAGTCCTCTGTAGAGCGGCAGCATGCCGCTGAGGCTCGCCCAATGGTCACCATCAGCCAGGCACGTTCGGGGCGCCAGCGGGAGCTTTCCGTCGAGTATGGACCACGCCCAAGACGTCCATTGAGACGAGGGGGGCGGGCGTGCAGCTGGCACAACATCTTCAGAAGGAGACAATCATTCTGGCGCGGAGATCACGCACGTCTAAGCCCGCCCTCACTTTTGTCCCAGCATACCGCAACCTAGGCCACAAGGCATTGGGCGCCAGGCGCGCATTCGGCCGTGTTCCACAGGAAGGCGCGACGCAACGAGCCGAGAGCCACGATGACAGATGGAGGGAGCTTGAGCACCACCATGGCGTAGGCTGGGATGGCATCAACGACGGCGCTGATGAGCACCAACCATATTTTAGAAATGGACATGAGGAAGTAAAATTTTACATTGTTTCAAACCTTATTGGCTGGTCAGGTCAATGTTCTAAAACGAAAACCTTGAACAATTACAATTGAATGGGCAAGACGACATTTGTTGGCCCATCAAAAACCCCATTAGGTATTAAGGTCACACAAGGTCTCTTATACTTGGGCTGTTATACTGACTTAAAGGCATGTGCTTGGCCAAAGATCCAGGCTCAGAAAAGCAAGGGTGGTCTGGGGTTCAGAGATTTCTGCCTTTTTAACCAGGCTCTCCTAGCGAGGCGGGCTTGGCGTTTGCTTACTAAACCCACCAGTTTGTGTGCGCAGGTGTTAAAGGCCCGATACTACCATAATGGACGCCTTGAGGACACGGTCTTCTCAGGGAACTCCTCCCCGACCTGGCAGGCTATCCAACATGGCCTCGAGCTCCTGAAAAAGGGCATCATATGGCGTGTTGGAATGGTCAGGACATTCGCATATGGCGGGACCGATGGTTGCCACGAGAGCCCTCTCGTCAGCCCATCGCTCAGCAGGGCACTTGCCGCAGGCGGAGGGTGGCCGAGCTCCTCGACGACGAGGGCTATTGGCGCATAGGTCTACTACAACGCTACTTCCTGCCGGTGGATGTCGCCGTCATCACTAGCATCCGGACCTCACCACGCGTCACCGACGATATCATCGCCTGGGCGCCGGAGAAGAACGGTATCTTCACCTTCCGATCCGCGTACCGCTTGGCAATGGACGAGCGCGAGCGTCCATTGGCCACCGCCATGAGCAGGGCACCGGATGGTCGTCGCGCCATTTGGAAGATCATATGGGGGTGCCCTGCTCCCCCTAAGGTACGTGTGTTTGCATGGAGGGTTGTCACAAATTCACTTGCCACTTGGGCCAACAAGGCTTCACGGCACCTCGAGGATACTGACGCCTGCCCCCTATGTGGTGTTGAACGCGAGGACGGATTCCACGCGCTTTGCAGGTGCCCACTGGCAAGGGAGCTATGGAGGGTCATGGCGATGGACTGGAACATACCCAAGGTGGAGACCATCCGGGACACGGGGCCAGAGTGGCTATTCGCCCTGTTGGAACCCCTGGATGAGACCGCGAGGCTGGTGGTCCTCATGATCATGTGGAGAGTATGGCATGTTCGCAATGAGATTACCCAAGACAAACCGCCACCTCCTGCCGAGGCCTCTTGTTGATTCTTACATGGCTACATTACTTCACTACTATGCGTCCAGCAACATCCACAGGCCAATATGGAGAAGGGAAAGATGGTGGTTTGCGATGGCGGCCGTCACAATGCAGCCTTGCAGATAGCGACGCAAGGCGAAGCCGCTTCCCTAGTGCGGCGGGCCAAACTTAACACAGACGGAAGCTTTGTTGCAGCCACAGGAGCAGCAGGAGGAGGCATGATCCTTCAAGATGATGGAGGGGATATCATCTATTGCGCATGCAGAGAAATTCGCACATGTGAGAGTGCGCTGGAGGCAGAGCTCTCGGCGTGTAGAGAAGGCCTAGACCTTGCCTTACACAGGACGACGATGCCTATCATTGTTGAGATGGATAGTGCGGAGGTTGTGGCGGTGCTCAAAGCACCCACGACAGATAGGTCTCTTGTTGAAGAGATTAGCAGTCTAGCAGCCCTTGAGGCTAGAGAGGTTGTATTTGCGCAGTGTAGCCGTTGACCGAACAACGCTAGTCATGTGTTGGCTGTGTATGGTTGTAGTACCCCCGCACGGCAGTCTGGTTCGCAGGAGGGCTGGACTTTCTTGTAAACTTGGTTAAGGCTGAGAGGCCTCCTTGAGTAATGAAACTCTTTTTCCCCCGCAAAAAAAAGTCATGTGCTTCAACAAATATATGTACTGTATGTACGCACGCGTGTGTACTGCTCAAACTAATCAGCTTTCGCTCAGGAGAGGCGAGGACGCGCGCCCGCCTAGCTACAAGCCGCTGATTAATCAATTGGGTCTTCCTTTGCTTCTAGTTTACTCTTTGGTTCAGTACCGAGTACTGATTCTCATAATATGCCGCGCTATGTCAAACCCACTCAAAACTTTGAATACTTACTGACCAAAAGAAAGATGGTGAAATCAGATGCGGGTTTACACCTGACCTTTTCCGGTTCCAACCGTGTGCAAAGAGCCAAAGATGGTGGAATCACATGTCTTACGTTAGCCGGGCGTGTTTTTGGCTGATTGACCGCAGCGAGAGAGCATGCGTTTGGACGTTTGGTTGGTGCCCAAAGCAAAACCGAACCTCCCCACCCCTCCCCACCCCTGAATCTGAAATGTCAACCAGGACCAGCAGTCCGGTCTTGGTTGGCAGTCTTGTTTTCCATTCTCATGGAGCGGTCGCCATCAGCTCCCTGACTCTCCGCCCCCAGCCCCCCTCGCCCTCCTCCTCGCCTTGCTGCTTTGGCTCGGACGCCAGCCGGGCAGGTGGCGACTTGGCGCGGCACACGGTAGGTGGTGCCCACCGCACCCGCCGCGCGACGGCGCCACCCAGCAGCAATTGCCTTGACCGTTCCCCAGGCCGATCAGCGCTAACAACCCCGCCCGCTCTAAAATGGAATTAGAACATCATGCATAGGGGCTATAATGCACTTTTTCGATTAAAAAATATATTAATATTGCGAAGATGTCAATTACATCCAAACTCTACGTCAACAAGATATAAAAACACATCAGGATGCACACAGTCAACAAATAAAAATAAAAAACAAAGACCTCGTCGTAGTGATGAAACACTCGCAACAGCAACACTCTAACCACTATCAAAGACAATACCCGGGTTTCATAAGAGGCTCTCCGAAAACGACGTCTCCAAAAAAAAAAACAATGCATAAGCGTTGCCGTCGCCCGATAAAGGATCTTGAGTTTTCATCTTGGAAAGAGTCCGAGATCTCAAAAACAATGCCTTCGCAAGACCATTGCAAGGTAGAACCAAAGAAGGCCAGACTTTGGACTTTCACCCTGAAGGATAACGACTCGGTACTCGAGAAGTACCCCCCAAAATGTTGTCCACCTGTGTTGTCGCCCCCTCCTGCCAAGGCCGCCGCTGCAAATCCTCAACACTCGACACACAGGATAAAACTTGTGTCGCCATTCTTCAACGCAACCAAAACTCCTCTCTGCCATTACAAGTCTATGATCTCAGCAGCCATGACTTTCTTCACCACTATCAATTCCTTGAAAATCTATACTTAGACATGTCCCATGGCACCGGCAAGACAGAGAAGCTTCGCGCCACACCCTCATGAAGCCTCTCTGGGCGAATATGAGGGCGTGCTAAGCCGGATCAATTATGATCTAGATGTCCAGTGGCGCCATGCGTCAAAAGCTGAGATCTCCTAGAGGAAGACCGGAACCCGTCGGTGTCCAGATCGAGAAGGCCGACATGAAACAGATCGAAGTTTCAGAGCTCAAAGAACAACAGGTCCAAGCACCGCGGGGCTCCTCTGTATCTCGATGGGCCGAATCTGGGCAGTGCCCCGCCCGACCGCCGCCAGCCCAGGAGGGAGCCACCGCCGCAACCGACCCTCCACGACCAGGACGAAGAATCGAAGACCAGCTAGCTTTGAGCTTCGGCCACTGCTACCGCCCAAATATTGCATCGTCTGCGGCCGATCCCCACACATGGAGAAAAGAGAGCCCTCCCACAGCGCCTCGAACACCAACTGTGCTTTGACGGCGGCGAGGGGATGAAGGCTGAGAACTCTGCTCCGCCGGCTAGGGTTTTCCCCTTGGTCGCTCACGGGAGCGACGCGAGGAGTTTAGGAGTGAAAGCGAAACCTCGGGCTATAATGCATATATAAATGAACCAAACAAATGATTAAAGTTGTCTTGTCAAAACTCATTTCTTCCTTATATGTCCGAGCGTGTTCGGACATCAAACGGGTGTCCAGTTGGCTTCCTAAAATCCAATCATTTGTACAGTCTAGACTTCTTAAAACCATACCATATATAGGGAAGAAATGTGGTTGTCCGGAAGGGGATGATTAGAGATGAGGCAAAAATAAGCCAGTTGAGGGGTAGTAAGAGGTGAGGCCAAAATAAATGGACGAAAATAAACGTGCATACCAGTGGTTTAAGAGTAAGATCTTTTAGGATCCGCGACCTACCACCTTTCGTCCTCCCTGAGGTCCTAAATTTATACCACCAACCAACCCAGTTGATCAATCATACACATATGTACCACTTGCCTTCTGTCTGCCTCGTACTCCTTAATTACCATGGCCTGCACCAAGCATTTCTTGATCTCCGCCGCGCCTCTCTGAGCACGCTCGGCCAGCTTCAGTTCCCTCCTCGCGCGGATCATGGCGTCGGTGAGATCCTGCGTGTCCGTCAAGCCGGCCGCGGGCCCGGCCAGGTACAGATCCGCCAGGGTCGGGGCGGCCAGCTTGGAGCCGACAAGCCTGCGAATATCCGCTTCTTCTTCTTTTTCATTGGGCTCAGGCGCGGATGGCTGCGGCAGAGGTGTCGGCTGCGCCGCCAGTATCAGCGGCAGGGGCGTTGCCGTTGCTCGCTTGGTTGGCGATGGCGGGAAGGCGAGGCGGAGGGGCGGGCGGGAGGTCGTCGCCGAGTGCAGCGCCAGCCTGGAGGGGGTCCGCCACGGCGCGGCGGCCGCCGCCGTGCCCAGCGTGCCGGCGCTGCCCGAGCGGGCCAAGGTGGTGGCCCTCGTGGCGGCCGTCATGCTGCTCTGCAACGCCGACCGGGTCGTCATGTCCGTCGCCGTCGTGCCGCTGGCCGCGCAGCACGGCTGGTCCAGCTCCTTCGTCGGCATCGTCCAGGTACGCCCGCCCACTTCTTGCCATGTTAATTTACTCCTCAACATTAGCAGAAAATGAAGTGAAGGCCATTTTGCTCTGACCTTAAGCAAGAACTTGGTAACAACAAAAAGGTTCCAACCATTTGTTGAGCACATTGCTTACCAAAAGTCAACGATGCATGATGTATCAACTTCAGATTTCATTACATTCTTTTAAGCCAGGCTGCCTGATGGCACCAAGACACCAAGTTAACATCATGAGCTCGTACTACACATGTTTCTATTTAGTATGATTCTTGGAGGGTCCTCTATATAGGAAATTTCAAGGGCCGATTTTGCGACAGAAACCAAAATTAGCAAGCAGTATATGGGGATAAGTCAGCAACTTGAGCTGCTACTGTTTCCTGATTTATACAATGTTGAAATTTGACAATTGGACACTTGGAATATCCAATCTGATGGATGATGTGATATATGAACTACTCTGTAAACGCCCTTGACTGTTTACTTGGTTACTGGGACCAGAAAGATTGATTGCATCAGTTGCTACTCCGTAAAGGCTAAAATACCATTGCAACACCACTGACTAGACGTCATTCAGCAAGTGTATGATGATGTGATATATATGAACTAATGCAGCATGTATATTGTGATTGGAGATTCGAATACTTGAGCATTTGTAACAACCATTAAGCATGAGTAACTAGATGAGAACAAACGCAGCAAATTGTTGATATCCATGAGCAGCTAGGCTAAAACAAACACAGCCACCTGCCCCCTTACTGTCATATCGTACATGGTTGGTGATGTTCGAATTGATCAACTCAAGGTTAAATTTTCCCAACACTGTTGCAGTCATCATTTCTATGGGGGTATGTTTTCTCATCCATGGTTGGAGGAGCTTTGGCAGACCGATACGGGGGGAAGAAGGTGATGGCAGGTGCTGCTGCACTCTGGTCCTTGGCCACTTTCCTCACTCCATGGGCCGCCTCTCAATCTGCGAGTATGTTGCTTGCTGTACGTGTGCTCTTTGGCATTGCAGAAGGTGTTGCATTTCCGACAATGAGCACTTTCTTACCAAAGTAAGTAGCTCATATCACCCATTAAATTTATTCAGCATGGACACTCGAGTACTCTGCTCCAAGCAACATTAATCTCAGATTACTGAAGAGGAACAGACAGAAGTAGTAACCTCCACCAACACTTGGAGCAGCATAAGCCAAAATACTTTACTTCTTTGAGATCAATCACACTAGTATTCATTATAGTTAAAACATAGAGTGCTAGAAGAATTAGTTTAGCTGTGCATACAGGCATTCTTTGTCTCATAGATAAACTTTCGGGTATCTCAGCCAATGCTCTTTTTCACAGATATCAGTAACCGATTCTACTTACAGAATCTAGAAAATGAAACATTCACTACATATATATAGATGCAACCAAACGCAACTTCAGTTCAGGCTCCTAATTTCATTTTTGAACATGAAACAGGTGGTTCCCAACACATGAACGTGCCACTGCTGTTGGCCTTTCCATGGGAGGATTCCATCTTGGAAACGTCGTAAGCTTCCTAGCAACACCGATCATCATGTCGCATATAGGCCTCGCCGGAACATTTGCCTTCTTCGCATCACTTGGTTACTTGTGGCTCTCTGTATGGCTGTTGAATGTAGAAAGTGACCCTATTGACAGCCGTACTATAAGCAAATCTGAGCTGCAACTAATTCTAGCTGGACGAAGTAAATCAAAAGTCAAAGGCAGCAAATCACCATCCTTAAGAGAAGTGTTCTCAAAGATGGAAATGTGGGCCATAATTGTAGCTAATGTGATAAACAACTGGGTAAGAATGACTGACCAGCTGAACTAAACTTTTGTGATACTGTATCTAGATATTAACACTTGAAATTCAAAATACCATGCAGGGCTACTTTGTCCTACTATCATGGATGCCGGTGTACTTCAAAACGGTATGTCATCAAAGCTTCTAAAATCATTCTAATGGGTCTGCCTTACAAATCTGCTATAAGCTGTTGTTTCTGACTATTTTCGCAACAGGTATATAATGTCAATTTGAAACAAGCTGCATGGTTCAGCGCCATACCTTGGGGCGTCATGGCTCTATCAGGATATGTTGCGGGAGCTTCTGCAGATTTCATGATCAAATCCGGCTTATCTATTGTGCGAGTCCGGAAAATTATGCAGTCAATTGGTTTTATTGGGCCAGGTGTGTCATTGCTGTGTTTAAGATTTGCCCAAACACCATCGGTTGCAGCAGTTATCATGACCGCCGCCTTGGGTTTGAGTTCCTGCAGTCAAGCTGGGTACTTCTGTAATGTACAGGTAACTACTGTTCATGTTTCCTCATATCATATCCTGATCACACCATCTCTACTCAGAGTGCCTGTTCTTCTGAATCAGTAGCTCCACTAACAATATGAATGTGTTTCACTATTTTTTTTTCCGTCAGGACATTGCCCCTAAATACGCTGGATCCCTACACGGTATGTTCAAGAACTTTTTTGATAGCATCAGTAGACAACAAGGTCCATATTTCTGCATTGATGAATTGATTCTTCAGCACTTATATCTGGCATCTATGTGCTGCTTGAACAGGAATGACGAACGGCATTGGGACAGTGGCTGCCATAGTTAGCACAGTAGGAGCAGGATACTTCGTCCAGTGGCTGGGATCCTTCCAGGCCTTCCTCACCCTAACTGCGGTACTCTATTTCAGCGCCACCGTCTTCTACAACATCTACGCGACAGGAGACCTGGTTTTTGACTGAGCTGAAAAATACTGTTAATGTCAAATGTACAATTACAGCTTGTAAAATGTCTGTCTGCGCCCACCGCGCAGAGCAAAGAAACAAATAAAATTAAGACTGATTGGTTGGCTCATTCATATAAGACCGAGCACAACCATGGTGGCTTTGTATCCATGGAAAAAGTAGGGAATGTGGAGATCTCTTCAACAAAATTATCTCTCTCTTTTAGTAGTAAGAAAAGGTACCAGCAATTGATAACCATGTTGCCTCTTGCATTACTTAAACTCATTCATCCGTTCAGGTTACAGAGTTCAGTAGTACTGAACTCTGAACGAACAATGTTTCAGGCTTTATATTTAAAGCCGGGCATATTCATTCCGTTTACAACAGTGGCAGCTCTTATTGTTCTACCTTCCCATGCCTTCTCTTAATATACAGAAGTTGCACCATGATGCACTTTGTTACCTCAAAACGACCAATGACAATTCATATGGCCGAAATCCCAGTCAGGAGTCACTCCTGCTAGGTTTGTTCGAAACTGGAATAACCTGGAGACAGAAAACGGTATATTAGGAACTGGGTACATGAAACTTGGTGTGTTTGCCAAATTCACGTGATTTTGATATCATATTTTTTTCAGAGGATGGTATCCAGTCATTTGTTGCAGGGTTGCTTCTGCAGCAAACAACATTGTTGGATGAGTAAGTAATGGTTGCCACGTTGAAGGAACTGATGCTGGTGTTGGACCTTTCTACTTTGGTTATCCCATGCCGGTCTGCAAAGCAAAACAATCAAACCGGGAATTTGACGAGTCATAAGGACACAGAAAGCAGTACGAAACAACCATAATTTTTCATGTCCGTCAAAATATCATCTCGATAAAGAAAACAGTTATTGCCCTCGATCTGAATAACATCAAGCACTATGCAAGATCTCCCCCTAACATAACCGAGTTCCTAACAAGTACGTACCAGACAGGATACCCCCTTGCTAGCCTAAAACATGAATGTTTTTCATACCATGGTCGGAGAACGCTGTGAACTATTCCCTCCGTTCCAAAATATAAGTCTTTCTAGAAATTCCAGCAAATGACTACATACGGAGCAAAATGACCCATTCATGTACTTTGTTCTCTTCTCCTATCAATGCAATGATACGCTAGCTTAGTGTATTCGAGAAAAAAAATGAGTGAATCTACACTCTAAAATATGTCTACATACATCTGTATGTTGTATTCTATTTGAAATATCTAAAAAGACTTATATTTAGGAACGGAGGGAGTACTACATCTAAGAGCTTTGATAGATTGTGGACTACTACCAGCTACAATCACCCAACGAGCAAGCCTTTATATGAGAGCTCTAATAGTACTAATTCAAACCATTAATCTTCATGGGGGAGAACATGAGAACATAGCATATCCGACCTTCCCATGAGAGAAATGAACATGGGTTCACGAGATTGATAGAATAAGATAGTTGTGGCAGTCACATCTACCCTGCCAGTTTCCTATTATCAAGAGCAAAAATGGAAACAAAATTAAATTCAGGACTCTGGATGCATCCAGATGTTACTACGGACCTATTTTTCATGTTTTTTAGTTCCGACATTCAGATAAACATGTTCTCTCTAATGTATCACATTTATCGAAAGGGAGCTGGTAGCACCTCTCTAACAGCCAGTGAGTCCGAATTGTTCATATGTGGGGCAGGAACTCAATTGTAATCCTTGTATTTGATTGGATAATTTATTTTTTATTCCAATTCATACCTCTTTGTGATAGTATTGAGTTTATTTGAACTAGCCAGTTCCAGTGGTTTGGTCAGTGTAATTTATTAGCCAATCGGGCGACTCGGGCCTCCTCCCTCTGCCACCCCTGGTCCGCCTCGCCGGTGACTCCTCCACGCCCGTCCCGGCGCCGGAGTCCCCGGCCGCGCCCTCCGCGCCATCGACGCCGGTCGTCGCCCCGTCCCCGTCCAGTCCCATGCCCTCCCGCCTCCGCTGGTCGGACCTTGCGGACGAGGAGGAGTCCTCCCCCGATGGCGACCGCGCCGGTGTCCCACCCTCCTCCCGCGCCCCTGGTCTCGCCGCTCCGCCGTGCGCTGCCACTGGTCCGGCCTCCCTCTGGAGCTCCTGGTCCTCTGGCCCGCGGCGGACGCCGCAGACTCGACCGGCAAGCTCCGCTCGTTTGTCCGGGGCCCAAGGCTTTGCCTTGTGGAGGGTTCGTGGTCGACGCCGCCGGTCCTGGGGCGTTGTCGGTCGGTCTGAGCTGGGTTCGGCCCGCTCGTCCTTGCGCATCCCGTCGGCCCCGCTGGTTCCTCCTTCCTCGTCCTCTAGGCCGCCGCCCGCCGTCGATTTGCTGGCCCCGGTTCTCCCCTCCCGCCGCTCTGCGTTTAGGCCTTTCATCGCCGCGTTTGGTTCTTTGAAGCACCAATTCCAGGTGGCCCTCCCCCTCCGTCGATCCTGGCCGGCCCTGCTCGGCGCTCCCGCCCCGGCGACCGCGGCAGCGGCCGCCGCTTGTCGAGGGGAAACCCTGCGAGCTGGCCTGCCTCCCCGTGCCCTGGCCCTTGCGCTGGCAGGGCGAGGCCTGCTGGGCCGTGGCCCGTCTCCGACCTGCCCCGCTCCTCTCGCAGCTGGGTCAGGCTTGGTGGGCCGGTCCACTCCCCTTGGGCCTCCCGTGTGCCCTAGGCCCAGCTTGCCGGCTCGCTGGATTTGGCCCCCGGGAGGCTTCCCCTGCCCCCATTCCCCGCCGCAGCCGCCTCCCACTAGTAGAAAATAGGCAATGGTCTCTGCCCGGCCAAATTTAGTCTCTGTCAATCCGTAACCGGACCAATGGGGGCATTGGACCTTGCTCAGGAGCTCCCGAGGCCGGCCGCCACGTGGCCATTGGTCCCGTTCGTTCGACTTTTGGTCCCTTGGTGGGACGAACCCACCAACGCCGCCTTTAGTCCCTGCTCAAGTCACCAACCCACCAATTAGTTGCCTTATATATACCCTCGCCATGAAAGCAGAGCACTCCCAAAGGCTTTTTGTGGCGTGCGAGGGGAGAGCTTTGTGGTGCTCTAGCTCACCTGCTATGCACACGAGGTGTTCGATGAAATGCCCGAGCCACATTACTTAAGCTTTCTCCTCTCCAAGCTCGACCTCCAAGCTCCATATTCCTTAATATTTGTCTAGGTTTAGCGGTCCGTCACATCCCGTCCCCGTCTTCACCGCCGATCGCCTGCCGATCTGCCGGCAGACCACCGTGCGAGCCTCTTGTTCTTATGTTATCTTCTTTCTTAAAGGAAAAAAAATTCTTACTTGTATGTTTATATAGTTACTTGTATAATTTTCTTAGTTTTATTATTGCATCGTATATAGAGTGTTGGTTTTGGTATCCGCCTCACGGCCCTCGGCCCCTGCCTATGATTCGGATGTGGTATATATTATCTTTTCATAACTATTGGTTCATTTATTGTTTATGACAATTATGTCGACCAACGTGACATAGATTTTATTTATCTAGGAGGTTGTTGAACCGAAATTCCAACCGACCCTATTGTCGAGAGGTTAAATTTAGTTGAAGAAGAAAACAATTTGTTGAAGGAAAAATTAGAAAAATTGAGGAGGAGAAGATGATATTGGAGTTGCATGTTGCGGATGTCGCCGATGATCACAAGATCAAGATGGATGCAATGCACTTGAAGATTAGAAAGATTAGAAAATATGCCATTCATACCGTGCTTGGTATCATTATGCCGTTGGATCAGCTTGTTACATTGGTTGCGATTATGATCGCATTTGTTTTCGCATTGAAATGTTTTACATAGTTTCAGCAGTATGGTTTAATTAATTTAGATGCTCGCAGAGCTTTATGTTGTTAGATGAGAACTATGTATGTACTTTGGTTTTAATGTGATAATGAACTTCTATTAATTTGGTCACTTAATTATCTATTCATGATGTTCTCAGAATGATTTTTGACACACTTAATTATATATAATGCACGCAGATGAACCGGGAATGGATGTACGGTTCAAGACACACCTCCGAGTACATTAAGGGCGTGCATGATTTTCTCAAGTGGCCGAGGCAAACAAGGTAATGGTTTTATGTGTTGTCCATGCCCTATATGTGGGAATAAGAAGTCTTACTCGACCGAAAATCCTCCACACCCACCGCTTTTACAAGGGTTTCATGCCACACTATAATGTGTGGACGAGGCACGGAGAAATAGGGGTTATGATGGAAGACGGCGAAGAAGAAGAGTACGATGACAACTATGTGCCCCGAATACGGTGATGCTACGAACATCAAGAGGAACCAGACGATGTGCACGATGATGTCAAGAACGCGGCTGCTGAAGATCAAGAGGAACCAGACGATGTGCCCGATGATGATGATCTCCGCAGGTCATTGTTGATGCAAGGACGCAATGCGAAAGTCAAAAGGAGAAGTCAAGTTCGATCGCATGTTAGAGGACCACAAAAAGGGTTGTACCCCAATTGCGAAGATGGCAACACAAAGCTTCGGTATCGCATCGAATTGCCGCAGTGGAAGGCGTAGAATGTCAGGCTCGACAAAGGATTTGAGAAGCTACCAAAATATTGAAGAAGAAGCTTCCAAAGGATAACGAATCGCCCGACAAGACATACGCAATAAAGAAGGTCGATGCCCTCTAGGATTGGAGGTGCGTAAGATACATGCATGCCCTAATGATCGCATCCTCTACCGCAAAGGCGCATAAGGATCTGAACGCATGCCCGGTATGTGGTGCATTACGGTATAAGATCGCATTTAGATGACCCTCGTGATGTTGACGACGAGCCCCTGTGAAGAGGGTTCCTCAAGGTGATGTGGTATGCTCCTATAATACCACGGTTGAAACGTCTGCTCGTAAACGGAGAGCATGCCAAGTTGATGCGATGGCACGTTGAGGACCGTAAGAAAGACGGAAGTTGAGAGCACCACCGACGGGTCGCAGTGGAGAAAAATTGAGAGAAAGTAATCGAGATGAGTTTGCAAGGAGCCAAGGAACGTATGGTTTGCTTTAAGCCGGATGGAATTAATCCTTTCGGGAGCAGAGCAGCAATCACAAAGACTCGCCCGTGACTCTATGTATGTATAACCTTCCTCCTTGGATGTGCATGAAGCGGAAGTTCATTATGATGCCGCTTCATCCAAGGCCCTAAGCAACCCGGCAAGAACGACATTGATGTGTACCTAAGGCCATTAGTTGAAGAACTTTTACAACTGTGGAATGGAAAGGTGTACGACGTGGGATGAGCACAAACAGAGGAATTTAACCTAAAGGTGTTGTCGTCGTGACCATCAACGATTGGCCCGCCTCAAGAACCTTTCGTGATGTATAAACAAGGGATACCACGCATGGACGCATCGCTTACTTGACACCGATAGTATATACCGCAAGCTGCAGGAAGAATGTGTACCTAGGCCATCGCCGATTTCTTCCGACCAACCATCACCGCCGAAAGAAAGGCAAGCATTTCAAAGAAGCAGGCGTATCACGGAAGAAGCCCGCCATGCGCATCGGTGATCACGCATTTGCTATGGTCAATGATTTACACGTAATCTTTGGAAAGGGTCCCGCGGACTAGCTGTTCAATGACGCCGAGAATCACGCACCCATGTGGAAGAAGAAATCTATATTTTGGGACCTACCCTCATCGAAAGACCTAGAGGTCCGCTCTTCGATTGACGCGTGATGCACGTGACGAAGAACCTTTGCGTGAACCTGCTAGGGCTTCTTGGGCGTGTATGGGAAGACAAAAGATACACCGAGGCACGGAGGACCCGCAACGCTTGCACGAAAAGAGGGCATGCCTCCGGCAAAGATGAAGGTCCTACCTCAAGCAAAGACGAAAGAAGAGAAAGAAATCTTCTTTGAATGCCCGCCAAGATGAAGGTCCCGACCGCTTCTCGTCAATAAAAAGGGAATAATAAATATGCCGTAGAAAAAGTTCCGTAACCTAAAATCTCATGATCGCCACGTGATTATGACGCAATCGCTTCCGGTTGCATTGAGGGGGCTTCTACCGAAAACGTCCGATTAGCCATTGTGAAGCTATGTGCATTCCTCGAATGCAATCTCTCGAAGGTGATCGATCCGTAAATCATACCAAGTCTAAGGAGTGATGTGGTCCAATGTCTTGTCGGGCCGAAATGGGTGTTCCCACCATCCTTCTTCAATATCATGACGCACGCCCTAGTTCATCTAGTCGACGAGATTGTCATTCTGGGCCCCGTATTTCTACACAATATGTACCCCTTTGAGAGGTTCATGGGAGTCCTAAAGAAATATGTCCAGAATCGCGCTTAGGCCGTAAGGAAGCATCTCCATGGGCCATCAAACAGAGGATGTCATCGGGTTTTGTGTTGACTTCATTCCCGGCCTTAAGAAGATAGGTCTCCCTAAATCGCGGTATGAGGGGAGACTGACCGAAAAGGCACGCTTGGAAGGGACTCAATAATATGCAGGACGGATATTCTTGGTCTCAAGCACACTACATAGTTCTACGTAACTCTACCTTGGCGACCCCTTATGTCGATGAACACAAGAATACCGCGCCCAAACACCCGGAGCAAAGGCGACGATCGGATTACATGTGAACACATCATGACTTTCAGCAGCTTGGTTGGAAGCACGACGTAGGTGACAACACTGCTTGTGATGAGATGTACTTGTTGTCCAGGGACCATCTTTGTCTCAGTATTGATTTGGAAAGGATACGAGATAAATGGGAATACATTTTACACGATCGACCAAGATCAAAAGAGCACCAACCAAAACAGCAAAGGTCCGCTTTGATGCAACAACCGAGAGGGAAAGGACACATATTATGGTTACATAGTGGACATATGGGAACTTGACTACGGACATGATTTTAAGGTCCCTTTGTTTAAGTGCAAATGGGTCAATCTGTCAGAGGCGGGCATGTAGACCCACAATACGGAATGACAACAAGGATCTGAAAAATCTTGGGTACACCGACGAACCGCTCGTCCTAGCCAATGATGTGGCACAGGTTATCTATGTGAAGGACATGTCTACTAGACCGAGAAAGAGAAAAGATAAGGAAGCGAATACATCATACGATGAGCCAAAGCGCCACATAGTTCTTTTCAGAAAAAGGGACATCGTGGGAGTGGAGGACAAGATGCATATGTCTCAAGATTATGAAAAGTTTCATGAAATTCCTCCTTCAACGCCAAGGCTGACCCCAAAGATCCCGATAAACGATGAAGATTATCCATGGTTACAAATAATAAGGAAATGACACAAGCGAAGAAAAAGTGAAGACTTTCTCCCGTATCTATTATGATGATACCATGCCAACTTTGTAACTGACGAGTATGATACCATGCCAACTTTCAACTTTTTCAGAGTTCATTCAAAATGCTTTAATGTCTTATGGTTCGGCCCTCGTTTTAATTAAAAATAGCAACAATAAGTTTTTTGTTGTAAGTAGAAACAAAATAAAATAAATAAAGCAAGAAAGAAAACAAAAAATAAAAATAGTGTTTTCAAATTTGAAAACTAATGGCACTAATGTAAAGTTTATAATTTTCCTAAAACTAAAAGCAAAAAGAATTGAAAAATAAAGCAAAAACAAAAGAAAATAAATAATGCAGAAATCAAAACAAAAAATAACAACAAGTATTTTGTTGTAAGTAGAAACAAAATAGAATAAATAAAGCAAGAAAGAAAACAAAAAACAAAAAAGTGTTTTCAAATTTGAAAACTAATGGCACTAACAGAAAGTTTATAATTTTCCTAAAACTAAAAGCAAAAAGAATTAAAAAATAAAGCAAAAAACAAAAGAAAATAAATAATGCAGAAAACAAAACAAAAAACTGGAAAAAATAAAAATAGCAACAATAAGTAAAGAAAACAAAAAAAACAAAAAAATTGCCACCCATCGGGCCACCACACTGAATATGACTAGAAACCCATCCATGGGCTGTGATTCAGTTCGCAGCAGGCCAAGCAGCCCATCGGGCATAGCAAGAACAAGTAGGCCTGTAAGCCCGAATGGAGAGGAGGTTGAGAGGGTGCGCGGTGGGGCTTATAAACCATCGCTGCGCCTCTCAACTAGCGAGGTGGGACTAAACTTTGGCCCCGACGCTGGCAAAGACAGGGGTTTTTGGTCCCGGTTGGTGGCACCAACCAGACTAAAGGGGGCATTGGTACGGTTCGTGGCACCAACCGTACCAGAGGTCGTCGCTTCCCGCCCTTTGGGCTGCGAAAAAGAGGCCTTTGGTCCCGGTTGGTGGCACCAACCGACTAAAGTGCATTAGTCCCTGCTGGTTTCACGAACCGGGACCAATGGCTTTGCTATATAAGCAAACACTTTGCAAAATTGAGAATCTCATCGCCAGTTGCCCGACGACGCCGACCCTCCTCGATGCCGCCAGTTGCTCCACCTCGCTGCCGCTGCCGCCGCCAAGGTGCCGCCTCAACCCGCTGCTGCCCTCGTCACGGGCCTCCCGAGCTCAGCGCCCCCGCCTCACGACCGCCCGAGCCCCTGCCTCATTATCTCGCCTCAAGGCGGGTTGCGTCGCCGCCCCACCATCGCCATCGCTATCTAGCCGCCCAGGAGCCACCGCGCCGCACCGGCTCTGTTTTTATTTCACTTTTATTAGTTTTATTTTTTTGTTCATATATATATAATGTATATGTGTATGTATGTGGCTATGTGTATGTAGATGTTCAAAATGTATAAAAAAATTGTTCAGAGCACGTTTTTCTTCATATATGTATTTTTTGTTCATATGTGTATTAATGTTTTCATATATGCAAAAGATAGATTTTTAGAAAAGTTAGGTTTTTTTCTGTTCATAGATTTTTTTGGTGATATTAGTTATTGTATAAATATGCAAAAGTTTGTATATTCATATTAACAATTCATTAGGCAAAACCTATGTTTTATACGAAATTTTCTATTTTAACATTATTTTTAAAACAAGCAATACTAAAAGAATGAGAGGAAAAGGAAAATAAGAAGAGGAAGAAAGGAGAAGAAGAGGAGAGGAAGAAGAGGAGAAATAAATAAGAAGAGGAAATAAGAAGAAAAAGAAGAGGAGAAGAAGAAAGGAATAGAGGAGAAGAAGAAAAATAGAAAATTTCTATTTTTCTTCTTCTCCTCTAGTCCTTTCTTCTTCTCCTCTTTTTTTTCTTTTTTTTCTTTCTTCCTCTTTTCCTCTTTTCCTTATTTTCCTTTCTCGCGAGAAGAAGAAAAAGAAGAGTAGAAGAAGAAGAAAGGAATATAGGAGAAAGAAGAAACTTCAACACGAGGGGGGGGTGTACCGATACCCCCTCCCCGATAACATTATTTTCCCATGTATATGTATGTCGCGTCGTTGTCGATATAACCCCCTCGAGATAACTTCGACATGAGGGGCAGTCGATATATATACCCCCTCTCGACCATGATAACTTATACAACGGCAGCACCCCCTCGGCCCTCTCGCCGACCAAAACTCTCGAGGACACCCAAACCCTAGAGAGAAAACGATGTTGGTCTCCTACCCCCTCCCGCCGCCCCTACCCGACAAATTAACTCTCGAGGCCACCCAAATTAACCCTTGAAGCGCCAGTCGAGGCGACCCCAAACCCTAGAGAGATATCGATGCTTGTCTCCTACCCAGTCCCGCCGCGCCCCTACCCGACAAATTAACTCTCTCGAGGCCACCCAAACTAACATGATTCCTTATTGTGATTAGCTAGCTAGTTCTACGTTTGCCACTAATATATATATATATATATATACATTTGTACCATGTTTGAATAATAATTGACATGTTGTAAATATTTGCAGAAACTATGGAGCACTCCCCGAGACGAAGAAATGTAAGCGATGTTGGGGCACATAATCGCACAAGGAAGTGATGAAGTTCGTCATTTCTCAACGACACCGGACTGGGTGAAGAAGAGGGCTATGTTCATGATGGCTTCACCCATTAATGCCGGTACAAGAAGAGGACTATGTTCATGATGGCTCCGGTGACACAATGGAGGTACAAGCAGAAGGAGACCATGCTGACTGCTCCGGTGACCGAACCGAGTCCGACCAGGTATATATATATTAGTTAAGCCCGTGATGACTAGTTAATTGATGCATCCATTGTTTTGGTATATGTACACATATTAATTACTCTCGTCTTTCTTCCTTATAATTTCTAGCCCTCGGATCGAGCACAACTTCGTAAGGAGACGAGGCCCAAGAAAAAGTTGAGCTCGGATGAAAAGTTTGAGATCATAGAAATCGCGCTCGACGGCGAACCGATTGAACCCATGCGGACAAGGAGGGCATTTTCTGCTCAGTGCGGGGTTCTTGTTAGGGACAAGATCCCGATCAGCATCCATCAAGTGTATAAGCCTAAGGAGGAAGACCCTAAGGTGTCTTATGTCAATGATATGCAGAAAGAAGATCTTTGACCGAGTCAAGGCAAATTTCACCCTACCGCCAGAGGAGGATCCGGAGAAGCCGCTAAAGAGCAATTAATCAAGTCTTGTGCCCTTAAGAAGATGGCAACCCTAATGAGGAGGTGGAGGAAAGAGCTGAACCAGTTTGTCGAGAAAGATAAGACACCAGAATTCATCGGCAAATATGAGAAGATCAAAGATCATCGCCCGCATTTGTGGCCCACAAGACATCGGAAAAGAGTAAGAAGATGTCGGCGACAAACAAGCAAAATGCTGCGAAGAAGAAGCTTCACCATCGCACGGGGTCAGGTGGCTACCTCAAAGCCCGGCCTAAGTGGTCCAAGGCTGAGCATCTGTTTGAAGAAGGGATGGAACCAGAGACAATGTATCGCTGCACCGTTGCCGGACTTGGTTCTTCGGGTCAAGCGGAACCTTGGACCCTATGAGGAAGTGCCGGTGGGACGGACGAGCAACTGCAAATACCAGTCGAGGAAGCTTCGACACTATATCGATGCAGCTCAATGAGGGACGTTCCTTCCAAACAGGAGAAGGACGAGCTCACAATGGCCCTTGGGAATCCTGAGCACCCTGGACGGACACGAGGCACGCCAGGCTCCCTTTCGTGGAAGGTTGGTTTTCCGGACGCAGGGGGTTACAAAACCCACGAGAGGAGGAAGAAACTGGAGCAGGACCAACTGCAGGCGCTGCACGAAAGGGTAATGGGGCTAGAGGAACGAGAAGAGGAACGAGAAGCGGCAGATCGCAGCAAACGACTCCGCCAAGCTTCCCCCCAAGCTACCCCGCCATCTCGGCCGAGAAGCGGCGTGGCTTCCACCGAGCTGCTTCAAACCGGAGCATGTTTTGACGGCTCCTGCCGCTATCCCGTGGATGGTATCACGGAGTCTCAAAGTTGCCACATTATGGCGCGATGCATGACTTTGAAGGCCAAGGCGGTTGTTAATAAGTTTATCCTAGTGGACCCGGCACAACTTATCACCGCCACCGATTCCGTAGGATATGCTAAGGTGATGGTGGATGAAATAACGGAGGGATTTGAGGACCTCCTCGCTTGACCACCCTACCGGTGAAGGGGAGACTAGGCTGGGTTCTCGCTCAAGACTCCATGCCTATGGCGGAAGGAGCTCATCAACCTTCCGAACTGGACGCCTCCACCTCCTCCTCCTCCTCCGGCGAGTCAGGGCACTCCGCCTCCTCCACCGCCTCCTCCTCCGGCGAGTGATGATCAGGGCACGCGTGGCGGCACTCCGTCTCCTTCTCCGGTGCGTGGCGGCACTCCGCCTCCTTCTCCGCCTGCTTGGCCCGGCGCGCCGAGCAGCCAGCCTCCTCCTTCTCCGCTGCGCCCGGCGCGAGCAGCCAGCCTCCTCCTTCTCCGCCTCGTCGGCAAGGGCGGAAGAGACCCGCCGCCGCTCGGCTGCTCCGTGCGTCGTAGTCCTTTCCTCCGCCTCGTAAGCAAGCAAAGAAGACATCCGCTCCGCCTGCTTCCGCCAGCCGTCTAGCAAGACAGCCAAAGGCGGGAGGAAATACAGATACGGTCCTTCTCTCAAGACTCCAGAGAAGTTATCAGACGAGAGGACCGAGGAGGAAAACGCGAAGATCGCGCAGATCAAGTGGATGACTGGTTTGCAGGGTTGAAAGCGGAGACGCCCACCTCCGGAGGAGAAGGTAGATCCGTGAAAGCGAAGCGCACTCACTGCCCCGAGGAAACCGCAAAGTCTCCGCCGAGAACCAACTATGAGCGACATCTTGAACAGACATATCTCCAAGCGGAGCGGTCGGAAGTACCGTCGGACATCAAAGAGCAAAAGAACGAGCAGCTAAGAAAAAATTGACCAGCTCGGCGAACAAACAAACCAATCGTGCCCCCGCTCAATGTGTCTAGCGGCAACATCGCCGCTAATGTTCCGGGATGGTGGCGGTTATGGCAATCTACAAGATTACCTACCGACGATGCACTTCCTGAATACATGAAGGTGGGACGAACACAGACATTTAGTACGGAGCCTCTTGTCAAAGATGAAAAATCTCTAACAACGATGATGCGAAGATTCCATACTTGGTACATGAAAACCTGCGGAGAGTCCGGGGACGAATTGTTTGTATCTGAACATTAAAGAGGAGCACGACCTCGTTGGAACTGATCTGTTGTGTGTTCCATTTGAGGAGTTCTTTATGCGTTCTTCAATCAAAAGGCCATCGATAAATTAACGGTCTTGCTACTGCCTGTAAGTACTATTTCTGTCATTAAGTCTCTATATATAGCTCGGCTCTTTCATTGCATGTATTTATAATTAATTATCCTTAATATATTATGCAGATTGAAGATCGTCGAGTGCAAAAAAAAATGAAATCTATGATATTGGGTTCATTAACACAAATATCATAGATGTATTTCTGGTTGAAAAGCACGTTAAAGAGGCCGAGGACAACTTGCTACAATCGTTGATGAAAAATCAAAACAAAGATACCATACTCTTTCCTTATAACGACAAGTGAGTGTTACTGATCAATTGCATATTCGGTTTCCCTTATTACTCGGCGAGGTTATAGTAATGTAATTGATGAGTTATGCATGCGCTTGCGCAGGTTCCACTATATTCTTCTGGAGATTAAGCTTGAGCGTGGACTAGTAACCGCCTTAGACTCGAGACGGAAAGATCCCAAAGACCTATGCGGACATGACTGAAATGCTCAACAAGTAAGTTCAATTAACCGATCATTATCGCACCATAAGCGGCAACTTTTTGTTCATTTCCTGATATCTCAAGTAATAATAATTATTTTCTTTGTCTTGCAGGGTTTGGAAACAGTTCACCGCAAAAGCTCCGGACTGCCGAAGGAGCTGCGATATATATACCGAAAGTAAGTACTCTTTGGCTAGCTAGTTGTTCGCATCTCCCGTTGATTCTATAGCTATACTTTCATCAATGCCATTTATAATGCTTCATTATCAGTTTGATTGACCTCTATTTCTCGTAAAGTGCTTGTGGCAGGAACAAGGGAATGATTTACGTGGATACTACGTGTGCGAAGTTCATCTACAACGCGACTTTGAAAAACAAGCGGGGCTACTCTCCAAGACAATATGAAGTGCGTAAGCAATTAATAATATTCACAATTTCATTTTATTACACCATCATTTCTGTTGAGTTTCATTCATATATATGTATTAATTAACCCCCTTCTTCAAATTAGACGTGGCCGATGCGGAATGAACTCCTAGAACCAGATCGCATTAAAGCAATTCAAGAGGAATTGGCGGGATTCTTTCTTGACCACGTCATCAATAAAGCCGGAGAATACCATGTGGAAGTTGATTTCAAATGCTAGGGGACTGTAATTGAGAGATCTTATATATTGTACATGTATGTAGCCAATGGCGTCGGACATACATGATAATGAAAACTTGTTTTAAATTGTTCGACCAATCTCTCGGAGAAGGAGAGGTCGATCGATCATTTCTCTCGGTATGCATGACGAACTTCTGTACTCGACGGTTCCCTTCGTTTTCTTACTAGCTAGCGTGTCGAGGGCTATATGTATATAGTACGTTGCGTCGACCAAGCACGGACATAAGAGAGGACACTTCTCTCTATTAATTAGCTAGCTAACACAATATACGAAACACCTAAATTAACCCCCAAAACCCCAACCCCCCTTAAAAAACAAAAACCCCAGCCATCGAATCTTGTCGACGTGGATGCCTTTTGGTCCCGGTTGGTGCTACCAACGGGACCAAAGGCCCTCGCCTGGGCTCGGTGCACCGCCACGTGGAGGACCATCTGTCCCGGTTCGTGTTAGAACCGGGACTAAAGGGGGGAGGTATTAGTAATGACCCATTAGTCCCGGTTCATGAACCGGGACTAAAGGCCCTTACGAACCGGGACTGATAGGTGTTTTTCTACTAGTGTCCCTCCCCTCTCCGCTTCAGCCGTCCGCAGCCACTCGCTCCCCCGTCGTCGCCGCCCGCACCCGTTCCGGTCCCCCGCCCCTCCTGCCCTCCCCGACCATGACCTGGGAGTGGGAGGACGGCGAAGCCCGCCGCAAGCGCCATTTTGACGACCAGAGGGACCCCCCTGCCCTTCCCGCGACACCCTTCGCCGGGAAGAAGACCTCCGCCGGGAGCTCCGGGATCGAGATGGCCGTCGGGACGACCGCCGTTCCCCGGGACGCTCCGATCGTCGTGGGCCCTCTCGCTCCTCCCTCCCACGTCCGGGGACTAGTGGACGGCGCGGCGCCGCTCCCCCTCCCCTGCTCGCCACCGGAGCCGCAGCCCTTCGACGCTCCGATCCTCCCGCTCATCCCCCTTCGAACCCAGGCCCCTCTAATCGCTGCGCCATCCCGGAAATACGCCCCCCTCCGCAACTGCTGCTCGGCAGTCCAGCGCCGCTGCCGGGGGTGGCTAGAACCGGGGCTGCTAGGGGCAGGGCCGTAAGAAGAAGCGTTGCCCAGGTCGGGCCCCCGTCTCACAGGGCGTGGCTGGCCCTGGGTCCACCACTGCGCTGGGCCCCGTCTCCGGCCTCCCCCATCCTCCTTGCTTCAACTGTGGGGTGGTCGACCATGTTCAAGTCAACTGCACCAACCCTCCGTGTTGCTACATCTGCAAGGACCTGGGCCACCCCGCCTTTGTTTGCCCGGACAGACCGATGACCGACGAGCTGCGGATGTACAACCACGTGATCGAGGGGTTGGGTTTCTTCCATATTGACCTTCCCGACATCGCTCTGCCCACCCTCTCCCACCAGGCGATCGTGACGGTGGTGGATGGTGTGGCCTCGCCCGAGATGATTGAGGCCGAGCTCAACCACCTGTACCACTGCTAGTGGGACTGGCAGGTCACTCCGACCTCCGATACCGAGTTCGCCAGAATCTTCCCCGACGCCCTCAGCCACGGCTATGCTACTCGCGGTGATCAGATCACCCTCGCCCTCAGCAAGATCGTTATCGACATCTCCGAGCCGATTCTCGACCCGAAGGCGATGGCTGTTCTTGACATGGATTGGATCCTCATCGCCGGCGTCCCGGACGTTGCGAGGTCCGAGCGCGTCATTCGCCAGATGTCTTGGATCCTTGGCAAGGTTGTGGTCGTGGACGAGCTCTCCCTCCACAAAGAGGAGGAGGTCCGGGTCAAGGTCAAGTGCCTGGACTCCTCCAAGATCCATCCTACCGTCCGGGTATTCTTCAACAACCACGGCTTCGATCTCCGAATTGCCTCTGAGCCTCCCAACCACGTGGGACGCCCTCGCTACTCGGATGTCAGCTACCCGGATGGCAACCCCGATGCCGGTGGGGACTACCATGGCCGCCACCACCCCCGCTCCACCCGCTCGGATGATGAGGCCTTCGATGACAGCCGCTCCTGGTTCCCGTTGCCCGACCCTCAGACGCCTACTTCGGGCCGTGGGGGGCGGCAAGCTGGGCTAGCTCCTTCGGCCTCGCTGCTGGCCCCCATCACGTTCTCTACGGGCTCCCCGGCCGGGCCGTCTGCCGAGAGCGACACCTCTAGCGTTGGGATGGTGGTCCTCCCGGCCTCCTCCCCACGCTCCTCGTCTAGCCCGCCTGCGGCCCTTGCTACTGCAGCCCCAGTGGCCATGTCTCCACCGCCCCCCCATCGCGGGGCCCGAGCCTTGATACGTCCATTTTGCATCATGCTTTTATATCGATATTTATTGCATTATGGGCTGTTATTACACATTATGTCACAATACTTATCCCTATTCTCTTTTATTTTACAAGGTTTACATTAGGAGGGAGAATGCTGGTAGCTAGAATTCTGGGCTGGAAAAGGAGCAAATAATAGAGACCTATTCTGCACAACTCCAAAAGTCCTGAAACTCCACGAAAGTTATTTTTGGAAATAATAAAAAATACTGGAAGAAGAATCTATGTCAGGGGGGCTTCCACCTGTCCACGAGGGTGGGGGGCGCGCCCTACCCCCTGGGCGCACCCCCTTGCCTCGTGGGCTCCCTGTTGGCTCTCCGATGCCCATCTTCTAGTATATGAAGTCTTTCGTCCGAAGAAAAATCATAAGAAAGCTTTCGGGACGAGACTCCGCCGCCACGAGGCGGAACCTTGGCGGAACCAATCTAGGGCTCCAGCAGAGCTGCTCATTGGGACACTTCCCTCCGGGAGGAAATCATCGCCATCATCATCACCAACGCTCCTCTCATTGGGAGAGGGCAATCTCCATCAACATCTTCACCAGCACCATCTCCTCTCAAACCCTAGTTCATCTCTTGTATCCAATTCTTGTCTCTAAGTCCGGGATTGGTACCCTTAGGTTGCTAGTAGTGTTGATTACTCCTTGTAGTTGATGCTAGTTGGTTTATTTGGTGGAAGATCATATGTTCAGATCCATTATTCATATTAATACCCCTCTGATTATGAACATGAATATGCTTTGTGAGTAGTTACGTTTGTTCCTGAGGACATGGGAGAAGTCTTGCTATTAGTAGTCATGTGAATTTGGTATTCGTTCGATATTTTGATGAGATGTATGTTTTCTATCCTCTAGTGGTGTTATGTGAACGTCGACTACATGACGCTTCACCATTATTTGGGCCTAGAGGAAGGCATTGGGAAGTAATAAGTAGATGATGGGTTGCTAGAGTGACAGAAGCTTAAACCCTAGTTTATGCGTTGCTTCGTAAGGGGCTGATTTGGGTCCATATGTTTCATGCTATGGTTAGGTTTACCTTAATACTTTTGTTGTAGTTGCGGATGCTTGCAATAGAGGTTAATCATAAGTGGGATGCTTGTCCAAGTAAGGACAACACCCAAGCACTGGTCCACCCACATATCAAATTATCAAAGTACCGAACGCGAATCATATGAACGTGATGAAAACTAGCTTGACGATAATTCCCATGTGTCCTCGGGAGCGCTTTTCTCTATATAAGAGTTTGTCCAGGCTTGTCCTCTGCTACAAAAAGGATTGGGCTACCTTGCTGCACTTTATTTACTTTTGTTACTTGTTGCTCGTTACCAATTATCTTATCACAAAACTATTTGTTACCTATAATTTCAGTGCTTGCAGAGAATACGTTCTTTGAAAACCGCTTATCATTTCCTTCGCTCCTCGTTGGGTTCGACACTCTTACTTATCGAAAGGACTATGATAGACCCCTATACTTTTGGATCATCAAGATTCTTTTCTCGGCGCCGTTGTGGAGTGAAGCGCCTTTGGTAGGTGGAATTTGGTAAGGAAAAATTTATATAGTGTGCTGAAATTTACTATCACTTGTTACTATGGAAAGTAATCCTCTGAGGGGCTTGTTCGGGGTATCTTCACCCTGACCAGTAGAGCAAATAGTTGCTCCTCAACCTACTGGACCTATTGAAAATGAAAATGTCCACTTTGAAATTCCTTCGGGCATGTTAGAAAAACTGCTAGCTAATCCTTTTGCAGGAGATGGAACAAAGCACCCTGATGAGCACTTAATATATGTGGATGAAGTTTGTGGATTATTTAAGCTTGCAGGTGTACCCGGTGATGTTATCAAGAAGAAGGTCTTCCCTTTATCTTTGAAGGGAGATGCATTGACATGGTATAGGCTATGTGATGATACGGGATCATGGAACTACAAACGATTGAAATTGGAACTTCATCAGAAATTTTATCCTATGCATCTTGTTCATCATGATCACAATTATATATATAATTTCTGGCCTCGCGAAGGAGAAAGCATCGCTCAAGCTTGGGGGAGGCTTAAATCAGTGTTATATTCATGCCCCAATCATGAGCTTCCAAGAGAAATAATTATTCAAAGTTTTTATGCTCGGCTTTCTGATAACAATCACACCATGCTCGATACTTCTTGTGCTGGCTCTTTTATGATGAATACTATTGAATTCAAATGGGATTTATTGGATAGAATTAAAGCAACTCTGAAGATTGGGATCTCGACGAAGGTAAGGAGTCAGGTATGACACCTGAGTTTGATTGTGTTAAATCTTTTATGGATACCGATGTTTTCCGTAAATTTAGCACTAAATATGGACTTGACTCTGAGATAGTAGCTTCCTTTTGTGAATCTTTTGCTGCTCATATTGATCTCCCTAAGGAGAAGTGGTTTAAATATCATCCTCCCATAGAAGTAAAAGTAGCTGCACCTATTAAAGTTGAAGAAAAGACTATCACTTATAATTATTCTATTGTTCCTACTTCTTATGTTGAGAAACCACCTTTCCCTGTTAGGATTAAGGATCATGCTAAAGCTTCAACTGTGGTCCGTAAAAGCAATATTAGAACTTATACACCTTCTGAGCAAATTAAAGTTGAACCCAATATTGCCATTGTTAAAGATCTCTTGGCTGATAATATTGATGGGCATGTTATTTATTTCTGTGATGAAACTGCTAGAATTGCCAAACCTTGTTCTAAAGATAAACATAGACCTGTGGTAGGCATGCCTCTTATTTCTGTTAAAATAGGAGATCATTGTTATCATGGCTTATGTGATATGGGTGCCATTGCTAGTGCTATACCTCATGACTTATACAAAGAAATTAAGCATGATATTGCACCTACTGAGATAGAAGATATTGATGTCACAATTAAACTTGCCAATAGAGATACTATATCACCAATGGGAATTGTTAGAGATGTTGAAGTCTTGTGTGGGAAAACTAAATATCCTGCTGATTTTCTTGTTCTTGGTTCCCCACAAGATAGCTTTTGTCCCATTATTTTTGGTAGACCCTTCTTGAGCACTATTAATGCCAGGATAGACTACGAAAAGGATGTTGTTACTATTGGTTTGGGTGATATGTCTCATGAGTTTAATTTCTCTAAATTTAGTAGACAACACCGTGAAGAGGAATTGCCTAGTAAGGATGCAATTATTGGTCTTGCTTCTATTGCCGTACCTCCTAGTGATCCTTTAGAACAATATTTGCTAGACCATGAAAATGATATGTTTATGAATGAAAGAAGGGAAATAGATGAAGTATTCTTTAAACAAGAACCTATCCTAAAACACAATTTGCCTTTTGAAATCCTAGGGGATCCTCCTCCACCCAAGGGTGATCCCGTGTTTGAGCTTAAACCGTTGCCTGATACTCTTAAATATGCTTATCTTGATGAGAAAAAGATATATCCTGTTATTATTAGTGCTAACCTTTCAGAGCATGAAGAAGAGAGATTATTGAAAACTCAAGAAGCACCGGCATTTGGTATTGGATATACTCTTGATGATCTTAAGGGCATTAGTCCCACTCTATGTCAAAACAAAATAAATTTGGAGAAAGATGCCAAACCAGTTCGTGATCATCAACGACGGCTGAATCCTAAGATGAAAGAAGTGGTAAGAAAGGAAATACTAAAGGTCCTTGAGGCAGGTATAATTTATCCTGTTGCTGATAGTCAGTGGGTAAGTCCTTTCCATTGTGTCCCTAAGAAGGGAGGTATTACTGTCGTTCCTAATGATAAAGATGAATTGATTCCACAAAGAATTATTACAGGTTATAGGATGGTAATTGATTTTTGCAAATTAAATAAAGCTACTAAAAAGGATCATTACCCCTTACCTTTTATCGATCAAATGCTAGAAAGATTATCCAAACATACACACTTTTGCTTTCTAGATGGTTATTCTGGTTTCTCTCAAATACATGTGTCAGCCGATGATCAATCAAAGACCACTTTTACTTGCCCTTTTGGTACTTTTTCTTATAGACGTATGCCTTTTGGTTTATGTAATGCACCTGCTACCTTTCAAAGATGCACGATGGCTATATTCTATGACTTTTGTGAAAAGATTTGTGAGGTTTTCATGGACGGTTTTTTCGTCTATGGATCCTCTTTTGATGATTGCTTGAGCAACCTTGATCGAGTTTTGCAGAGATGTGAAAAAACTATTCTTGTCTTGAATTGCGGGAAGTGCCACTTTATGGTTAATGAAGGTATCGTCTTGGGGCATAAAGTTTCTGAAAGAGGTATTGAAGTTGATAAAGCCAAGGTTGATGCTATTGAAAAGATGCCATGTCCCAAGGACATCAAAGGTATAAGAAGTTTCCTTGGTCACGCCGGTTTTTATAGGAGGTTGGTTAAGGACTTCTCAAAAATTTCTCGGCCTCTGACTAATTTATTACAAAAAGATATACCATTTGTCTTTGATGATGATTGCGTAGAAGCATTTGAAATACTTAAGAAAGCATTGATTTCTGCACCTATTGTCCAGCCACTTGATTGGAATTTACCTTTTGAAATTATGTGTGATGCTAGTGATTATGCTGTAGGTGCTGTTCTAGGGCAAAGATTTGATAAGAAATTAAATGTTATTCAATATGCTAGTAAAACTCTAGACAATGCTTAGAGAAATTATGCTACTACTGAAAAAGAATTCTTAGCAGTTGTATTTGCTTGTGATAAGTTCGGACCTTATATTGTTGATTCTAAAGTAACTATTCACACTGATCATGCTACTATTAAATATCTTATGGAAAAGAAAGATGCTAAACCTAGACTTATTAGATGGGTTTTCTTGCTACAATAATTTGATTTGCATATTATTGATAGAAAGGGAGCTGAGAACCCCGTTGCACACAACTTGTCTAGGTTAGAAAGTGTTCTTGATGACCCATTACCTATTGATGATAGCTTTCCTGATGAGCAATTAAATGTCATAAATACTTCTCGTACTGCTCCATGGTATGCTGATTATGCTAATTACATCGTTGCTAAATTTATACCACCTAGTTTCACATACCAGCAAAAGAAAAAGTTTTTCTATGATTTGAGAGATTACTTTTGGGATGACCCACATCTTTATAAATAAGGAGTAGATGGTGTTATTAGACGTTGTGTACCTGAGCATGAACAGGAACAGATCCTTCGCAAGTGTCACTCCGAGGCTTATGGAGGACACCACGCTGGAGATAGAACTGCACATAAGGTATTGCAATCCAGTTTTTATTGGCCTACTCTCTTCAAGGATGCCCGTAAGTTTGTCCTATCTTGTGATGAATGTCAAAGAATTGGTAATATTAGTAGACGCCAAGAAATGCCTATGAACTATTCACTTGTTATTGAACCATTTGATGTTTGGGGCTTTGATTATATGGGACCTTTTCCTGCCTCTAATGGATACACACATATTTTAGTTGCTGTTGATTACGTTACTAAGTGGGTATAAACTATACCAACTAGTAGTGCTGATCATAACACCTCTATTAAAATGCTTAAAGAAGTTATTTTTCCGAGGTTTGGGGTCCCTAGATATTTAGTGACTGATGGTGGTTCACATTTTATTCATGGTGCTTTCCGAAAAATGCTTGCTAAATATGATGTTAATCATAGAATTGCATCTCCCTATCACCCACAGTCTAGTGGTCAAGTAGAATTGAGCAATAGAGAGCTTAAATTAATTTTGCAAAAGACTGTTAATAGGTCTAGAAAGAATTGGTCCAAGAAACTTGATGATGCATTATGGGCCTATAGAACTGCATATAAAAATCCTATGGGTATGTCTTCGTATAAAATGGTTTATGGAAAAGCATGTCACTTACCTCTCGAACTAGAACATAAGGCTTATTGGGCTATTAAAGAGCTCAACTATGATTTCAAACTTGCCGGTGAGAAGAGGTTATTTGACATTAGCTCACTTGATGAATGGAGAACACAAGCCTATGAAAATGCCAAATTATTTAAAGAAAAAGTTAAAAGATGGCATGACAAAAGAATACAAAAGCGTGAGTTTAATGTAGGTGATTATGTATCTTGATGAATGGAGAACACAAGCCTATGAAAATGCCAAATTATTTAAAGAAAAAGTTAAAAGATGGCATGACAAAAGAATACAAAAGCGTGAGTTTAATGTAGGTGATTATGTATTGCTATACAACTCTCGTTTAAGATTATTTGCAGGAAAACTTCTCTCTAAATGGGAAGGCCCTTACGTTATCGAGGAGGTCTATCGTTCCGGTGCCATAAAAGCAACAACTTCGAAGGTACAAATCTGAAGGTGGTGAACGGTCAAAGAATCAAACATTATATCTCAGGTAATCCCATAAATGTTGAAACCAATGTTATTGAAACCGTAACCCCGGAGGAATACATAAAGGACACTTTCCGGAATGTTTCAGACTCCAAAAAGAAATAGGTATGTGGTACGGTAAGTAAACCGACTCCAAAACAGTTCTAATGGCAATTTTTCTCCGTTTTGGAATATTTAGAAAAATAAGAAGCAATCCGGGAAGGACACGAGGACTCCGCGAGGGTGGAGGGCGCGCCCTACCCCCCAGGGCGCGCCCCCTGCCTCGTGGGCACCTCGTGTGCTCTCCGGACTCCGTTTTCTTGCATGTTACGTATTTTGGTCGGTAAAAATTCATTATATATTCTCTCAAAGGTTTTGACTCCTGTATCACGCAAATATCCTCTGTTTTCGTTTCGAGCTGTTTCTCTGACAGATCTAGATCATCATGACGTCTCCAAGCGCCCCCAAAGACAAGTTCTTCGAGAAGGTCATCAACCCCTACCTCGCGGAGGTGCTGCAACACCCTCAAACCATTGAGATGTGGAGGGGTTGCTACAGATCCGCGATGTTGAGGGACCCAGGAGGACCGAAAGCGTGGAGACAAGGCGTAAGGCAATGGAGCAACAAGTTTTCAAGTGCCAGGAGATGGTGGAGCGTGGACTTGACTCCAATGACATAATGATCATGGAGTTCACCAACAACCATAAGCTAGATGCCAAGGATATTGGGGAGGCCATCTTCAAGCTCCACGAGAAAATCGAGCACCTCCAAGCTCAAATCTATGACCTGCAAAACCAAGACTGTGAGTATGAATATAGATTCAAGAGGATGAGTTTGGCTGCAGATTTAAGGATCCCAGAGACTCGATCATCCTTCTATGATGGTGAGCCTATGCCTTGGAAAATGGATGACAAGCCTGCATCATCAACAACCCCTTCACCAGCAAAGGAGACATAATCACATGGGTATGGGCACTCCCCTTGGCAACTGCCAAGCTTGGGGGAGGTGCCCCGGTATCGTATCACAACCACATCTCCTATCTTTACCGTTTTTCTTAGTTCGATCCTATTTAGTAGTATCTTGATCTAGTAGAATAAAGTTTTGATATGATCTAGTTCTGAGTTTTGCTTTTTGATCTTTCTTTGTAATCGAGTCCGTGAGCTATATAATAAAGATTAGTTTTGAGTCAAGGGCTTGATTATTTTGCCATGATCTTGAGTGAATAAAAGAAAAGAGAAAAGAATAAAAAGGAATAAAAATATCATATTGATCTTATGGATAGTAATGGCTTCACATAGAAAGAGTATGATGATTAAAAGTTGTTGAGAGTTGACAAACATAGTTTTGGTCATCGTTGCAATTAATAGGAAGTAATAAAAAAATAGAGGTTTCACATATAAATATACTATGTTGGACATCTTTTATGATTGGGAGCACTCATTAAAATATGACATGCTAAAGAGTTGATGTTGGACAAGGAAGACAACATAATGGGTTATGTTTTCTTATATCTGAGATAAAGTATATTGTCATGGATCATCCAACATGTTGAGCTTGGCTTTCCCCCTCATGCTAGCCAAATTCTCAGCACAAGTAAGATCCTTCAAGTAAGTTGTCATCGGTGCAAGCAATAAAAATTATTATTGTTGGATGTAAGTCAGCATGAGTTATTATTGTTGACATTATCCTTGAGTTAAAAGGTTGGGTGGCGAAACTATAAGCCCCTATCTTTCTCTATGTCCGGTTAAAACTCCGTAACCACAAGTATTGCGTGAGTGTTAGCAATTATGAAAGACTAAATGATAGTTGAGTATGTGGACTTGCTAGAAAGCTCTGACAAAAACTCTTTCTGATGTTATGATAAATTGCAATTGCATCAATGATTGAGATTATAGTTTGTTAGTTCTCAATAAAGTTTTTGATTCACACTTTGCATTGTGAATGGATTATTACTTGAGCATAATAGATCATATGACAATATCCATATATGTTGCTGTTATGAGAATAATCATGATTCCCTCATGTACGTATTTTATTTTTATCGACACCTCGACCTCTAAACATGTGGACATATTTATCGTTATCGGCTTCCGCTTGAGGACAAGCGAGGTCTAAGCTTGGGGGAGTTGATACGTCCGTTTTGCATCATGCTTTTATATCGATATTTATTGCATTATGGGCTGTTATTACACATTATGTCACAATACTTATCCCTATTCTCTCTTATTTTACAAGGTTAACATAAGGAGGGAGAATGCCTGCAGCTGGAATTCTGGGCTGGAAAAGGAGCAAATAATAGAGACCTATTCTGCACAACATCAAAAGTCCTGAAACTCCACGAAAGTTATTTTTGGAAATAATAAAAAAATACTGGAAGAAGAATCTATGTTAGGGGGCCCTCCACCTGTCCATGAGGGTGGGGGGCGCGCCCTACCCCCTGGGCGCGCCCCATGCCTCGTGGGCTCCCTGTTGGCTCTCCGATGCCCATCTTCTGGTATATGAAGTCTTTCGTCCGAAGAAAAATCATAAGCAAGCTTTCGGGACGAGACTCACTTGCACGAGGCGGAACCTTGGCGGAACCAATCTAGGGCTCCAGCAGAGCCGTTCTGCTAGGGACACTTCCCTCCAGGAGGGGGAAATCATTGCCATCGTCATCACCAACGCTCCTCTCATCGGGAGAGGGCAATCTCCGTCAACATCTTCACCAGCACCATCTCCTCTCAAACCCTAGTTCATCTCTTGTATCCAATTCTTGTCTCTAAGTCTGGGATTGGTACCTGTAGGTTGCTAGTAGTGTTGATTACTCCTTGTAGTTGATGCTAGTTGGTTTATTTGGTGGAAGATCATATGTTCAGATCCATTATGCATATTAATACCCTCTGATTATGAACATGAATATGCTTTGTGAGTAGTTACGTTTGTTCCCGAGGATATGGGAGAAGTCTTGCTATTAGTAGTCATCTGAATTTGGTATTCGGTCGATATTTTGATGAGATGTATGTTGTCTATCCTCTAGTGGTGTTATGTGAACGTCGACTACATGACACTTCACCATTATTTGGGCCTAGAGGAAGGCATTGGGAAGTAATAAGTAGATGATGGGTTGCTAGAGTGACAGAAGCTTAAACCCTAGTTTATGTGTTGCTTCGTAAGGGGCTGATTTGGGTCCATATGTTTCATGCTATGGTTAGGTTTACCTTAATACTTTTGTTGTAGTTGCGGATGCTTGCAATAGAGGATAATCATAAGTGGGATGCTTGTCCAAGTAAGGACAGCACCCAAGCACCGGTCCACCCACATATCAAATTATCAAAGTACCGAACGCGAATCATATGAACGTCATGAAAACTAGCTTGACGATAATTCCCATGTGTCCTCAAGAGCGTTTTTCTCTATATAAGAGTTTGTCCAGGATTGTCCTCTGCTACAAAAAGGATTGGGCTACCTTGCTGGACTTTATTTACTTTTGTTACTTGTTGCTCGTTACCAATTATCTTAGCACAAAACTATTTGTTACCTATAATTTTAGTGCTTGCAGAGAATACCTTGCTGAAAACCGCTTATCATTTCCTTTTGCTCCTCGTTGGGTTCGGCACTCTTACTTATCGAAAGGACTACGATAGATCCCCTATACTTGTGGGTCATCAAGCCTGTGGTGGTCCCTCCTCCGGCCCCGGTGCCTGCTGTGGGTCTCCACGCAGACGTCCTGCCGCCCCCACGCTGCAGATCCTCCTCCGTCTCCCCGCCAGTGGTGGCCTCGTACCCCCCCCCCCCCCCGCCCCATCTCTGAGCCGCCGTCCCCGCCTTCTGCTCCTCTGCTGCGCTGGGCTGGGGCCCCGACTTGCCTCCTCGTCGGCTCCGGACGCGGGAGTGGAGACGAGGGTGACCACTCTGGTGGCCGCCCATCCCTCCCTTCCCGCGGTCTGCGGCCTACACCCGATAGGGCCGGTCGAGCTCCTCCCCCGTGAAGGCCTCCCACCGCAGTGCTCGGCTCGACGCTGCCCGACTGGACGGTAGCCCAGCTCTGCCTATCCACTAGCGGGCTGAGCTCCGGGTCGCTGCCAAGAATCTGGAGCTAGGTACCCCCGCCGTCGCCTCCTCTGCTGCTACTTGTTCGTTTTCTGCGCTCGAGTCGGTTCCGCTTGGTCACCTTGCAAAGGTTGCGATTGATTCCGTGATCATCTTCAGGGGGGAGGATGTTCCCCCCATAGTCCAGATCGAGGCCATCCGGGCCTGAGAGATTCTTGACGGTAGATTGGCTGAAGCCCATGCGAATTTGCTCACCCCTCCTGCTCCCCTATTGGGGAACGCAGTATTTCAAAAAATTTACCTAGGATCACACAAGATCTATCTAGAAGATGCATAGCAACGAGCGGAGTGAGTGTGTCCACGTACCCTCCTAGACCGAAAGCGGAAGCGTTTAGTAACGCGGTTGATGTTGTCGAATGTCTTCGTGATCCAATCGATCCAAGCACCGAACGTACGGCACCTCCGCGTTCAGCACACGTTCAGCTCGATGACGTCCCTTGAGCTCTTGATCCAGTTGAGGCCGAGGGAGAGTTCCGTCAGCATGACGGCGTGGTGACGGTGATGGTGAATTTACCATCGCAGGGCTTCGCCTAATCACTACGACGATATGACCGAGGTGTGTAACTGTGGTGGGGGGCACCGCACACGGCTAAGAGAAGACTTGGTGTGCCTTTGGGGCGCCCCCTCCCACGTATATAAAGGGGGGCGCGCCAAGGGGGGAGTCCTACTTGGACTCCCGGTCCAAGTAGGATTCGCCCCCCTTTCCTTTCCGAAGAAGGGGGAAGGGGGAAAGAGAAGGTGGAGAAGAAGGAAAGGGGGCCCGCCCCCCAACCCTAGTCCAATTCGGTCTGGGCTTGGGGGGGGGGGCTCCACCTGGCCGCCTGCCTCCTCTCTCCTCAAGGGCCCATGAAGGCCCATTAATACCACGGGGGGTTCCGGTAAACTCCGGGTAACCCGGAAAATGTCCGAACCTTTCCAAAACCATTCCGGTGTCCAAACATAACCTTCCAATATATCAATCTTTATGTCTTGACCATTTCAAGACTCCTCGTCATGTCCGTGATCTCATCCAGGACTCTGAACAAACTTCGGTCATCAAATCATATAACTCATAATACAAATCGTATCAAACATTAAGCGTGCGGACCCTACGGGTTCGAGAACTATGTAGACATGACCGAGACACATCTCCTTTCAATAACTAATGGCGGAACCTGGATGCTCATATTGTCTCCTACATATTCTACGAAGATCTTTATCGGTCAAACCGCATAACAACATACGTTGTTCCCTTTGTCATCGGTATGTTACTTGCCCGAGATTTGATCGTCGGTATCATCATACCTAGTTCAATCTCGTTACCGGCAAGTATCTTTACTCGTCCCGTAATGCATCACCCCGCAAGTACCTCCCTAGTCGCATTGCTTGCAAGGCTTATAGTGATGTGCATTACCGAGAGGGCCTAGAGATACCTCTCCGATACACGGAGTGCCAAATCCTAATCTCGATCTATGCCAACCCAACAAACACCTTCGGAGACACCTGTAGAGCATCTTTATAATCACCCAGTTACGTTGTGACGTTTGATAGCACACAAAGTGTTCCTCCGGTATTCGGGAGTTGCATAATCTCATTGTGAGAGGAACATGTATAAGTCATGAAGAAAGCAATAACAATAAAACTTAACGATCATTATGCTAAGCTAACGGATGGGTCTTGTCCATCATATCATTCTCCTAATGATGTGATCCCGTTCATCAAATGACAACACATGTCTATGGTTAGGAAACTTAACCATCTTTGATTAACGAGCTAGTCTAGTAGAGGCATACTAGGGACACTGTGTTTTGTTTATGTATCCACACATGTATCAAGTTTCCGGTTAATACAATTCTAGCTTGAATAATAAACATTTATCATGATATAAGGAAATATAAGTAACAACTTTATTATTGCCTCTAGGGTATATTTCCTTCAGTCTCCCACTTGCACTATAGTCAATAATCTAGATTACATTGTAATGATTCTGACACCCATGGAGTCTTGGTGCTGATCATGTTTTGCTCATGGAAGAGGCTTAGTCAACGGGTCTGCCACATTCCGATCCGTATGTATTTTGCAAATCTCTATGTCTCCCTCCTTGACTTGATCACGGATGGAGTTGAAGCGCCTCTTGATGTGTTTGGTTCGTTTGTGAAATCTGGATTCCTTTGCCAAGGCAATTGCTCCAGTATTGTCACAAAAGATTTTCATTGGACCCGATGCACTAGGTATTACACCTAGATCGGATATGAACCACTTCATCCAGACTCCTTCATTCGCTGCTTCCGAAGCAGCTATTTACTCCGCTTCACACGTAGATCCTGCCACGACGCTTTGCTTGGAACTGCACCAATTGACAGCTCCACCATTCAATATAAATATGTATCCGGTTTGTGAATTGGAGTCATCCGGATCAGTGTCAAAGCTTGCATCGACGTAACCGTTTATGACGAGCTCTTTGTCACCTCCATAAACGAGAAACATATCCTTAGTCCTTTTCAGGTACTTTAGGATGTTGTTGACCGCTGTCCAGTGATCCACTCCTAGATTACTTTGGTACCTCCCTGCTAAACTTATAGCAAGGCACACATCAGGTCCGGTACACAACATTGCATACATGATAGAACCTATGGCTGAGGCATAGGGAATGACTTTCATTTTCTCTCTATCTTCTACTGTGGTCGGGCATTGAGTCTGACTCACCTTCACACCTTGTAACACAGGCAACAACCCTTTCTTTGACTGATCCATTTTGAACTTCTTCAAAACTTTATCAAGGTATGTGCTTTGTGAAAGTCGAATTAAGCGTCTTGATCTATCAATATAGATCTTGATGCCCAATATATAAGTAGCTTCACCGAGGTCTTTCATTGAAATATTCTTATTCAAGTATCCTTTTATGCTATTCAGAAATTCAGCATCATTTTCGATCAACAATATGTCATCCACATATAATATCAGAAATGCTAAAGAGCTCCCACACACTTTCTTGTAAATACAGGCTTCTCCAAAAGTCTGTATAAACCCATATGCTTTGATCACACTATCAAAGCATATATTCCAACTCCGAGAGGCTTGCACCAGTCCATAAATGGATCGCTAGAGCTTGCACACTTTGTTAGCACCTTTATGATCGACAAAACCTTCTGGTTGCATCATATACAACTCTTCTTTAAGATATCCATTAAGGAATGCAGTTTTGACATCCATTTGCCAAATTTCATAATCATAAAATGCGGCAATTGCTAACATGTTTCAGACAGACTTAAGCATCGCTACGGGTGAGAAGGTCTCATCGTAGTCAACTCCTTGAACTTGTCAAAAACCTTTCGCAAGAAGTCGAGCTTTGTAGATAGTAACATCACCGTCAGCGCTAGTCTTCTTGTTGAAGATCCATTTATTCTCTATGGCTTGCCGATCATCAGGCAAGTCAACCAATGTCCACACTTTGTTTTCATACATGGATCCCATCTCATATTTCATGGCCTCAAGCCATTTCGCGGAATCTGGGCACATCATCACTTCCTCATAGTTCATAGGTTCGTCATGGTCAAGTAACATGACCTCCAGAACAGGATTACCGTACCACTCTGGTGCGGATCTTACTCTGGTTGACCTACGAGGCTCAGTAGTAAATTGATCTAAAGTTTCATGATCATCATCATTCGCTTCCTCACTGATTGGTGTAGGAATCATTGGAACTGATTTCTGTGATGAACTACTTTCCAATTCAGGAGAAGGTACAATTACCTCATCAAGTTCTACTTTCCTCCCACTCACTTCTTTCGAGAGAATCTCCTTCTCTAGAAAGGATCCATTCTTAGCAACGAATAGCTTGCCTTAGGATATGTGATAGAAGGTGTACCCAATAGTCTCCTTTGGGTATCATATGAAGACACATTTCTACGATTTGGGTTCGAGCTTATCAGGTTGAAGCTTTTTCACATATGCATCGTAGCCCCAAACTTTAAGAAACGACAACTTGGTTTTCTTGCCAAACCACAGTTCATATGGTGTCGTCTCAACGGATTTAGATGGTGCCCTATTTAACGTAATGCATCCGTCTCTAAAGCATAACCCCAAAACAATAGCGGTAAATCAGTAAGAGACATCATAGATCGCACCATATCTAATAAAGTGCGGTTACGATGTTCGGACACACCATTTCGCTGTGGGGTTCCAGGTGGCATGAGTTGTGAAACTATTCCTCATTGTTTCAAATGAAGACCAAACTCGTAACTCAAATATTCACCTCCACGATCAAATCGTAGAAACTTTATTTTCTTGTTACGATGATTTTCCACTTCACTCTGAAATTCTTTGAACTTCTCAAATATTTCAGACTTATGTTTCATCAAATAGATATACCCATATCTGCTCAAATCATCTGTGAAGGTCGCCGCGAGCCTCAACACTCATCGGACCGCATACATCAATATGTATTATTTCCAATAGGTTTGTTGCTCGCTCCATTGTTCCGGAGAATGGAGTCTTAGTCATCTTGCCCATGAGGTATGGTTCGCAAGCATCAAGTGATTCATAATCAAGTGATTCCAAAAGTCCATCAACATGGAGTTTCTTCATGCGCCTTACACCAATATGACCTAAACGCCAGTGCCACAAATAAGTTGCACTATCATTATTAACCTTGCATCTTCTGGCTTCAATATTATGAATATGTGTATCACTACAATCGAGATTCAACAAAAATAGACCACTCATCAAGGGTGCACGACCATAAAAGATATTACTCATATAAATAGAACAACCATTATTCTCTGATTTAAATGAATAACCGTCTCGCATCAAACAAGATCCAGATATAATGTTCATGCTTAACGCTGGCACCAAATAACAATTATTCAGGTCTAAAACTAATCCCGAAGGTAGATATAGAGGTAGCGTGCCGACGGCGATCACATTGACTTTGGAACTATTTCCCACGCGCATCGTCACCTCGTCCTTAGCCAATTTTCACTTAATCTGTAGCCCCTGTTTCGAGTTGCAAATATGAGCAACACAACCAATATCAAATACCCATGCGCTACTACAAACATTAGTAAGGTACACATCAATAACATGTATATCAAATATACCTTTCACTTTGCCATCCTTCTTATCCGCCAAATACTTGGGGCAGTTCCGCTTCCAGTGACGAGTCCCTTTGCAGTAGAAGCACTCAGTCTCAGGCTTAGGTCCAGACTTGGGCTTCTTCACCGAAAGCAAAGAACTTGCTTGACGTTCTTCTTAAAGTTCCACTTCTTCCCGTTGCCCTTTTTCTTGAAACTAGTGGTCTTGTTAACCATCAACACTTGATGCTCCTTCTTGATTTCTACCTCCGCAGCCTTTAGCAACGCGAAGAGCTCGGGAATTGTCTTATCCATCCCTTGCATATTATAGTTCATCACGAAGCTTTTTTAGCTTGATGGCAGTGATTGAAAAACTCTGTCCATGACACTATCATCAGGTAGATTAACTCCTAGTTGAGTCAAGTGGTTGTGGTACCTAGACATTCTAAGTATATGTTCACTGACAGAACTATTCTCCTCCATCTTGCAGTTGTAGAACTTATTGGAGACTTCATATCTCTCAATCCGGGCATTTTCTTGAAATATTAACTTCAACTCCTGGAACATCTCATATGCTCCATGACGTTCAAAACGTCATTGAAGTCCCGGTTCTAAGCCGTAAAGCATGGCACACTGAACTATCGAGTAGTCATCAGCATTGCTTTGCCAGACATTCATAACATCCGGAGTTGCTCCTGCAGCGGGTCTTCCACCTAGCGGTGCTTCCAGGACATAATTCTTCTGTGCAGCAATGAGGATAATCCTCAATTTACGGACCCAGTCCATGTAGTTGCTACCATCATCTTTCAACTTAGCTTTCTCTAGGAACACATTAAAATTCAAAGGAACAGTAGCACGGGCCATTGATCTACAACAACATAGACATGCAAAATACTATCAGGTACTAAGTTCATGATAAATTAAAGTTCAATTAATCATATTACTTAATAACTCCCACTTAGATAGACATCCCTCTAGTCATCTGAATGATCACGTGATCCATATCAATTAAACCATGTCCAATCATCACGTGAGATGGAGTAGCTTTCAATGGTGAACATCACTATGTTGATCATATCTACTATATAATTCACGCTCGACATTTCGGTCTCAGTGTTCTGAGGCCATATCTGCATATGCTAGGCTCGTCAAGTTCAACCCGAGTATTCTGCATGTGCAAAACTGGCTTGCACCCGTTGTATGTGAACATAGAGCTTATCACACCCGATCATCACGTGGTGTCTCTAAGACGATTTAACTGTAGCAACGGTGCATACTCAGGGAGAACACTTGTACCTTGTAATTTAGTGAGAGATCATCTTATAATGCTACCGCCATACTAAGCAAAATAAGATGCATAAAAGATAAACATCACATGCAATCAAAATAAGTGATATGATATGGCCATCATCATCTTGTGCCTTTGATCTCCATCTCCAAAGCACCGTCATGATCACCATTGTCACCGGCTTGACACCTTGATCTCCATCGTAGCATCGTTGTCGTATCACCAACTATTGCTTCTACGACTATCGCTACCGCTTAGTGATAAAGTAAAGCAATTACATGGCGATTGCATTTCATACAATAAAGCGACAACCATAAGGCTCCTGCTAGTTGCCGATAACTTTTAGAAAACATGATCATCTCATACAACAATTTATATACCATCACGTCTTGACCATATCACATCACAACAAGCCCTGCAAAAACAAGTTAGATGTCCTCTACTTTGTTCTTGCAAGTTTTACGTGGCTGCTACGGGCTTCTAGCAAGAACTGTTCTTACCTACGCATCAAAACCACAACGATTTTTTGTCAAGTGCGCTGTTTTAACCTTCAGCAAGGACTGGGCGTAGTCAAACTCGACTCAACTAAAGTTGGAGAAACAGACACCCGCTAGCCACCTGTGTGCGAAGCACGTCGGTAGAACCAGTCTCAAGAATGCAGTCATGTAATGTCGGTCCGGGCCGCTTCATCCAACAATACTGCCGAATCAAAGTAAGACATTGCTGGTAAGCAGTATGACTATTATTGCCAACAACTCATTGTGTTCTACTCATGCATATAACATCTATGCATAGACCTGGCTCGGATGCCACTGTTGGGGAATGCAGTATTTCAAATTTTTTACCTACGATCACGAAAGATCTATCTAGGAGATGCATAGTAACGAGCGGGGAGAGTGTGTCCATGTACCCTCGTAGACCAAAAGCGGAAGCGTTTAGTAATGCGGTTGATGTAGTCGAACGTCTTCGCGATCCAACCGACCCAAGCACCGAACGTACGGCACCTCCGCGTTTAGCACACTTTCAGCTCGATGACGTCCCTCGAGCTCTTGATCCAGCTGAGGCCGAGGGAGAGTTCCGTCAGCACGACGGCGTGGACACGGTGATGATAAAGTTACGGCGTAGGGCTTCGCCTAATCACTACAACATATGAACGAGGTGTGTAACTGTGGAGGGGGGCACCACACACGGCTAAGAGAAGTGTAGCGACCCGACCTCAGACGGTCAAGCCTCTGTTCTTTGTGCCATCCTCGATCAGTATCTTTGGCACACACAGTACATCAATGTATATATCAAAGTGCAATCACATGTATAATTAACGTAAAACTGATATATACCTCATAAGTCACAATGAAACAAATAGTCGGGTGTGGAGTCTCATCAACGCCATCGGCAAAGTTGAGTGTAGACCGTTACCAGATCATAACTCTTACTCGTCGAGGAAATATCTGCAACATGATACGTTGCAGCCGTGTAGGTCAGTACATTGAATGTACCGGCAAGATCACAACATGAGAAAACAGATAATAAAACTATACTATATGCAATATGGCTTTGTGGCTCTGTGTCTGAGTTTTGTTTTGCATAAAATCTGGTTTTATTTTTCCTACATCAAAGGAATAAATGAAGTCTGTACTATGGAGTTTAATATCATGACATGGTTCCGCCAACCGATGTCTCATAGCCCAAATCATCATAAGTTGCCCACAATTAAGTTATCAAACCGGTGTTGAGAGTTCCGAGATAGATCCAAGTCCGGATGCTCAATTTGTTCAGAATCGGGACACGGCTAATCGATTAGGTTTAAACCCTCTGCAGAGGTTTGTACACTTTACCCGCAAGATTCGATCCCTCTTTTACGCTCTCGCACTTCGTGGTGTTTGAGAACAAGATGACCAAACATGGTCTTCCAAAGAGTTCCCCGACCACCGTCCGTGCTCATCCAATCCTACCGTAGTTCTACATCTGCTAGCACCGCCCCAGCGGAGTCACAACTAAGGTCAACCAAGCGAGCCCATATTGACTTGCGGTTGCACAGTAAGCTTCCTGCATGAAGTATTCTTCCGTCTCTTTGAGTCTGGGTGAAGCTTTCCGCAAGATGTCATGGCGCTTCTCCATGCATCCCGCCAACCACCGTTTCTCCAGGTGCCCACAACCATCCTTCACCCGAAGAGTGTGTATTGAATTCTTGTCTCGAGTCTTGAAGTCTTGAGGCCTTGAAGATGCAGTCCTTGCAGATTCCATCATAGAGTTGTTGTCATTGACGTAGATCCTCCATTCTCACACCACTCTAGGCACTCATACCAAACCCCGTCTACTATAGCGTAGCATTAAAATAAAATATCGTCCCAGGCTTGGTAACAGGGTGATGGGTTCCTACCTCATGCATACTACTCAACTACAAGAATTCAATATCACTATTGTAGGGTTGTTGCAAAGATGCCACTAAATGCAATAAAAACATAGGTATGAAAGCATGGTCAAAGTGAACTTTCCTGGTAAGTTGATGAAGATAACAACACTCTCGAATAATGACTTGGTAGAACTATTCGTCACTCCATTGAAAATCTATATAGTCATAGCATTCATATAAGCAAACATCCTAGCAAACAATTCCAATACTCTTAATAAAACCAACAAATAAAAATGCAAATCAAGGGACACCAAATAAAACAAAGGAAAACTACACAACAGAACTACCAAAGAAAACTCGAAGAAAACAAATCAAGGTTTTCACCACATCAAGCATCAACTAAGAAATAGTTTTACACAACTAAAACTTTTCTTAACAGAACCTAAGCATGGGTTTTGCTAACTAACAGAAGGGAAAACATCATACAAACTAGGAGCAAAAAGAATCACATCAAAAGCTATTATAAAACTCCTATTATGCCTATAACAATCCTAGCAAGGAATAATAAAATAAAAATTTTATTTATTGTAAATAGAAGTTCATGTTCTAAGACTACATAAACTAATCTAAAATAAACTATGACATAGGTAAAATAAAAGTATTTACTAAATAAAACAATAGGAAAACAGTAGCTAGTTAAATAAATAAGAAACACATGATTTTGACTAAAACTATTTTTTATTAAATCTAAAATACCCAAATAAATTCCTACGGTTAGGCAAGGTCAAAACAAAGTAGTGACAAAAAGAATCACTAAAATAAAATAATCCTAACTCATTTTATAGCAGAAATACTAATCTGTCTAAAACTAAAATAAAACAATTTCTAATAATTTAAACATGACTAAACATATTTTCTACAGAAACTACAACAAATTTGCAAACTAACAAAAAAAGAATCAATTAAAAATATTAAGTAACTTAAAAGATATGGATTTTACAAAACTGAAACTATTCTGTTAAAAACAGAAACGAAAAAAATTACTAAAAGAAAAACTGGGCTAATGGGCCTATCTAACTCATCGGGCGTCAAATAACTATAATGCTACCGAGGTTTAACAGAAAATAACCGCCGGCCGGTCTAATAAAAACCTAACTAAACCGGAACTAACTGAACTAAAATCGGTTCATTAAAATAAACCTAACCCTTCGCCGAATCTAATCTAAAGCGTCGATTACAGATCGGACGGCGGAGGACTCAGCGACTCACCGCTGGGAAAGACGACGGCGACGGCCGACGGCTCAAGGCGGCGTTGGCGGCTCCGGTGGTCGGGGACGACGGCGGAGGCCTCTCACGGGTCTTGGCGGAGCAAGGGGAGCTCATGGTGGTCTCGGTGGAGCTCGAGGTGGTTTGAGTCAAGCGGGCGGCGGCAATGGCGCGGCGGCTTGGGGTCTCCGGCGAGGGTTTGGGGCGTGAGAGTGGGGGGGGGCGTGGGGCCGCGGGGCGTACGGGGGGGCGGGGCGGTTATATATCGGGGGGGCACCGACTTGGAGGAGGGGCAGGTCGGGCGAGGGGATCGGGGAGGATCCCGGATCCTGCGGGATTCCGTGACAGTGGCGGCTTGTTGGCGTGGGCGAGGAAGAAGAGGGTGGGGCCGGGTGTCGGCGAGAGGAGAGAGAGATCGGTCAGGCGACGGTGCGGAGGATTCGGCTCGGCGCGGCTCGGGCGTGGGCTCGGTCGGGCTGGTCATTGGCCGGGCCGGGCTGGCTCATTGGTGGGCTATCGGCTACTGGGCCGGGTTATTGGCCGGCTAGCACTGGGGGTTTTTCCTTTTTTGAATTAGGAGAGAGAGAATATATTAAATATATATTTTTATATAGGACACATATATATATCAAAATTTTCAGAAAAACATTTCCTACACGATGAACTTTATTCCAGCTTCAAATAAAATACACAAAAATTCAAATAAAACAAAGAGTGTTTCTGCTCTAATAAAATCCAATAAGAATCATTTTAAAAATACCAAAATGACTTCAAATTTATTTTCTCCTAATTTTCCATTGAAGGGAATCATTTTACCCATATTTCCATTTATTTATTTTTAGGAGAAAAATAATTTGAATAAAATCCAAATAATTCCAAATTTGAAGGGAGTTTCAAAATACCTTCAAATGACTTTCAATTTGATTCTTTTAACTTCCAACTCATATTTCATATAATTGAAGAAGTCATTTTATCTTCTCTCATGAAAATCATTAAGTTGCATAAAGTTTCTAAAACTTGAAATATTTTCAAATGTAATTCAAATCTTTTCAAAACCCTTTTCATTTATTCAAATGGAAGAAGTCATATCATCTTCTCTCTAGGGTTTTGTGTTTGAATTGAATTTGAATTCATGGAGATCATAAATGCAAGGTGAAAGTTTGGGAATGTCATTTCATTCCCTCTCAAGAACTTTCAAAAGTTCCAAATTTCACTCAATTTCTCACAATCAGTTACACAACAATCAAACAAACAAGCAGAATTATTTATTTAATATAAAATTCCAAAATTTAGAATTTTGGGATGTTACAAGAAGACTTGGTGTGCCTTTGGGGTCCCCCCACCCACGTATATAAAGGGGGGAGGAGAGGAGGCCGGCCCAAAGGGGGGCGCGCCAAGGGGGTGGGGAGTTCTACTTGGACTCCCAGTCCAAGTAGGATTCGGCCCCCCTTTCCTTTCCGAAGAAGGGGGAAGGGGGAAAGAGAAGGAGCAGAAGAAGGAAAGGGGGGCCGCCCCCCCAACCCTAGTCCAATTCGGTTGGGCTTGGAGGGGGGGCGCCTCCACCTGGCCGCCCGCCTCCTCTCTCCTCAAGGGCCCATGAAGGCCCATTAACCCCCCGGGGGGATCCGGTAACCTCCTGGTACTTCGAAAAGTGTCCGAACCTTTCCGAAACCATTCCGGTGTCCAAACATAACCTTCCAATATGTCAATATTTATTTCTCGGCCATTTCAAGACTCCTCGTCATGTACGTGATCTCATCCGGGACTACGAACAAACTTCGGTCATCAAATCACATAACTCATAATACAAATCGTCATCGAACGTTAAGCGTGCGGACCCTACGGGTTTCGAGAACTATGTAGACACGACCGAGACACATTTCTGGTCAATAACCAATGGCGGAACCTGGATGCTCATATTGGCTCCTACATATTCCACGAAGATCTTTATCGGTCAAACCGCATAACAACATACGTTGTTCCCTTTGTCATCGGTATCTTACTTGCCTGAGATTCGATCGTCGGTATCATCATACCTAGTTCAATCTTGTTACCGGCAAGTCTCTTTACTCGTTCTATAATGCATCATCCCGCAACTAACTCATTAGTCATATTTCTTGCAAGGCTTATAGTGATGTGCATTACCGAGAGGGCCTAGAGATACCTCTCTGATACACGGAGTGGAAAATCCTAATCTCGATCTATGACAACCCAACAAACACCTTCGGAGACACCTGTAGAGCATCTTTATAATCACCCAGTTACGTTGTGACGTTTGATAGCACACAAAGTGTTCCTCCGGTATTCGGGAGTTGCATAATCTCATAGTGAGAGGAACATGTATAAGTTATGAAGAAAGGAATAGCAATAAAACTAAACGATCGTTATGCTAAGCTAATGGATGGGACTTGTCCATCACATCATTCTCTAATTATGTGATCCCGTTTCATCAAATGACAACACATGGCCATGGCTAGCAAACTTAACCATCTTTGATTAACGAGCTAGTCTAGTAGAGGCATACTAGGGACACTCTGTTTGTCTATGTATTCAGACATGTACTAAGTTTCCGGTTAATACAATTCTAGCATGAATAATAAACATTTATCATGATATAAGGAAATATAAATAACAACTTTATTATTGCCTCTAGACATATTTCCTTCACCCCCGGCTTCCAAGGATGTAGCCACTCCGGCACAGCCTCGCAGGGCCGGCGGCCGCCTTCCGATGGAGGTGGCAGAGCTTCGTGGCCGCACGCGTTCTCGAACGGCCGCTCTCTGCGTGCAGAGCGCCTCTCATGTCTTGGGGTCAAGAAGCCCCCCAATGGCTTCTTAATGCATGCCCTATTCCGGAATATCTGAGGCTTCGACCCTGATAGCCGACGACGCCAACTCCTAGAATACATGCGAGATGAACACATTGACATAATCGCCATCCAGGAAACCATGCGCACTGAATTCTCTGTGCCCGAGCTCGATCGGTTGAGATCCCACCCTTTTACATGGCATTGGCTCCCTTCTAGTGGGATTGCCGTTCATTCAGGTGGCATCCTTTTAGGTGTGAAGGATGCCACCTTTGAGGTGGGCAGTATGGACACGGGACAGTTCTTTGTTAGCATGGAGCTCTATGAGTAGGCATTAAACTTCAAGTGGGAGGTAATCATCGTCTACGGCCCTGCAGACCATAGTAGGTCTGCCACCTTCCTTGAGGAGCTCCACCGAAAGGCGTCGGCCGCCACCCTCCCCGTGGTGGTCAGGGGCGATTTCAACCTCCTCCGCTTCGCGGAGGACAAGAGCAATGCGCATGTCAACTTCGCGTGGATACATATGTTTAATGATTGCATTGCTGATCTTGGCCTCCACGAGTTAGATAGGATTTGTGCCAGGTATACCTGGACCAATCACCAGGCGGCCCCGACCCAGTATGTTCTGGACCGGGTCCTAGTGTCCCCAGAGTGGGACCTCCGCTGCCCCCTGGCTTCCTTCGGGCCATCACCCGGATTGGCTCTGACCATGTTCCCCTCGTCTTATCCGCCGCCGATGAACGCCCTCTGGTTTCCCCTCGCTTCCGGTTCGAGACATTCTTGCTGTCCCAAACCGGTTCATTGAGGCCGTCGGCGTTCGCTGGGTGGAGGCCCGAGCCCACCCCCACCCCGACCTCCCTCGGCTATTGACTCCTAGCAGTTCTGTGCCAAGCGAGGCCGGCAGTTCATGAAGGGTTGGGGCGCCAACCTAGGTCGCGATCTCCGTGAGCGAAAAAGGCCCTGTTGACCGCCATCCAGGCTCTTGACCTATGGGCTGATGCTTCTGGCCTCTCTCCTGAAGAGCGGCTCTCCCGATACGACCTGGAAGATCAACTCTCCGTCATATACACCGATGAGGAGGCGTATTGGTGTTTGCGTGGCTCCCAGAAATGGGTCTTGAAGGGCAACGCGAACACGGCCTACTTCCAGGTCATTGCTAATGGTCGTCGTCGGTGCAACACCATCCCCCTTCTCTGGGATGGCGCGACACTCTTGCAGTCTCCTTGCGACATTCGTGCTCACGTAGACGGTTTCTAATAAAACCTCTTCTCTTCCTCCCCTCGGGGTGGTCTGTCGCTTGCCCCTAACTGCTGGGCTAGCCCTCAGCAGGTCTCCCGTGAGGATAACGTGGCCCTGAAGGCTCCCATCTCTGAGGTGAGGTTTGGGAGGCGATTAGAGGCATGAACCCTACGTCGGACCCGGGTCCCGATGACCTTCCGGTGAAATTCCTCTAGACTTTCTGGAATGTGATCAAACCCGAGATCATGGCCATCTTTGACGAGTTCTATTGGGATCCATTGACCTCGGCCGCTTCAACTTTAGGATCATTTCGCTCATGCCGAAAGTGCCTAGGGCGTCCGACATCCGCCAGTTCCATCCGGTCACGATGATCAACGTGATCTTCTGTATCCTGGCAAAAGGGTACGCAAATAGGGTGATCCTTCTTGCGGACCGCATTACCCACCCCAATCAATCGGCCTTCATCCAAGGCCGCTATATCCTGGACGGGGTGCTAGTCCTTCACGAAATCCTCCATGAGGTTGATACGTCTCCATCGTATCTACTTTTCCGAACACTTTTGCCCTTGTTCTGGACTCTAACTTGCATGATTTGAATGGAACTAACCCGGACTGATGTTGTTATCAGCAGAATTGCCATGGTGTTATTTTTGTGCAGAAATAAAAGTTCTCGGAATGACCTAAAACTTCAGGGAGAATATTTTTGGAATTAATAAAAAATATTGGCGAAAGAATCAAGGCCAGGGGCCCCACACCCCGTCCACAAGGGTGGGGGCGCGCCTACCCCTGGGTGCGCCCCCTGCCTCGTGGGCCCCCTGGTGCTCCATCGACCTCAACTCCAACTCTATATATTCACGTTCGGGGAGAAAAAAATCGAGAAGAAGGAATGATCACGTTTTACGATACGGAGCCGCCGCCAAGCCCTAATCTCTCTCGGGAGGGCTGATCTGGAGTCCGTTCGGGGCTCTAGAGAGGGGAATCCGTCGCCATCGTCATCATCAACCTTCCTCCATCAGCAATTTCATGATGCTTACCGCCGTGCGTGAGTAATTCCATCGCAGGCTTGCTGGACGGTGATGGGTTGGATGAGATTTACCATGTAATCGAGTTAGTTTTGTTAGGGTTTAATCTCTAATATCCACTATGTTCTGAGATTGATGTTGCTATGACTTTGCTATGCTTAATGCTTGTCACTAGGGCCCGAGTGCCATGATTTCAGATCTCAACCTATTATGTTTCCATGAATATATGTGAGTTCTTGATCCTATCTTGCAAGTCTATAGTCATCTATTATGTGTTATGATCCGTTAACCCCGAAGTGACAATAATCGGGACCATTACCGGTGATGGTCGTAGTTTGAGGAGTTCATGTATTCACTAAGTGTTAATGCTTTGGTCCGGTACTCTATTAAAAGGAGGCCTTAATATCCCTTAGTTTCCAATAGGACCCCGCTGCGATGGGAGGGTAGGACAAAAGATGTCATGCAAGTTCTTTTCCATAAGAACGAATGACTATATTCGAAATACATGCCTACATTACATTCATGAATTGGAGCTAGTTCTGTGTCACCCTATGTTATAACTATTGCATGAGGAATCGCACCCGGCATAATTCTCCATACCGATCCAATGCCTACAAAACTGCTACTATTACTTTTGCCACTGTTACCGTTACTTCCATACTACTTTGCTACTAAATACTTTGCTGCAGATATTAAGTTATCCAGGTGTGATTGAATTGACAACTCAACTGCTAATACTTGAGAATATTCTTTGGCTCCCCTTGTGTCGAATCAATAAATTTGGGTTGAATACTCTACCTTCGAAAACTGTTGCGATCCCCTATACTTTTTGGTTATCAAGACCATTTTCTAGCGCCATTGCCGGGGAGCATAGCTCTATTCTTTGAGTCACCTGGGATTTATATCTGCTGATCACTATGAGGAACTTGAAAGACGAAAGAACTAAGATTTTCCCTCAACTACGAGGGGAGGTAAGGAACTGCCATCTAGCTCTGCACTTGATTAACCTTCTGTTTTGAGTAAGCTTGCGACACCTAAACCTGCTTCTGCTATTAATTCTGATATGTGGCATTTTATTGATGATGCCACTTCTGCTATGCATGATACTTATGATGAAACTACTTCTATGCTTGATGCTACTGTGCCACTAGGTGGATTTCTTGATGAACAACTTGCTAGGGCTAGAGAGAATGAAATTATTGAAACTGATAATATTGATGAAAGTGATGATGAAGATTCTCCCCCTAGATATGAATTGCCTGTTGTGCCTGAGGGTTATGTTATGGAGGAACAAACTGCTAGAGACTTTCTTGCTTGCAATGATAGGAGTGATCTTAAGAAATTATTATCTAAGCTGAAAGAAAAATCTCTGAATGCTAGAATGAAATATGACCCTGCTTTTGCTACTTCACCTACCTGCGTTACTGATAAGGATTATGATTTCTCTGTTGATACTGAGATAATTTCTTTGGTTGAATCTGATCCTTCCTATGGCTATGAATCTGAAAATGTTGTGGCACATCTTACTAAATTAAATGATATAGCCACCTTGTTCACTAATGATGAGAAAACTCGCTACTACTATATCCTTAAATTATTACCGTGCTCATTACACTAGTAGAAAAACACCTATTAGTCCCGGTTCGTAAGGGCCTTTAGTCCCAGTTCATGAACCGGGACTAATGGGTCGTTACTAATACCTTCCCTTTAGTCCCGGTTCTAATACGAACCGGGACAGATGGTCCTCCACATGGCGGTCTTGGCAAAACCCGAGCGAGGGCCTTTGGTCCCGGTTGGTGGCACCAACCGGGACCAATAGGCATCCATGCGTCGACATTCCATGGCTGGGGTTTTGTTTTTTTAAAGGGGGTTGGGGGTTTTGGGGTTAAATTAGGTGTTTAATATATTGTGTTAGCTAACTAATTAATAGAGAGAAGTGTCCTCTCTTCGTCTGTGCTTGGTCGACGCCACGCACTATATACATATAGCCCTCGACACGCTAGCTAGTAAGAAAATGAAGGGAACCATCGAAAGTACGTAAGTTCGTCATGCATACCGAGAGAAATGATCGATCGACCTCTCCTTCTCCGAGAGATTGGTCGAACAATTTAAAACAAGTTTTCGTATCATGTACGTCCGATGCTAATGGCTACATACATGTACAATATATAAGATCTCTCAATTACAGTCCCCTAGCATTTGAAATCAACTTCCACATGGTATTCTCCAGCTTTATTGATGACGTGGTCAAGAAAGAATCCCTCCAATTCCTCTTGAATTGCTTTAATGCGATCTGGTTCTAGGAGTTCATTCCGCATCTGCCACGTCTATTTTGAAGTAGGGGGTTAATTAATACATATATATGAATGAAACTCAACAGAAATGATGGTGTAATAAAATGAAATTGTGAATATTATTAATTGCTTACGCACTTCATATTGTCTTGGAGAGTAGCCCCGCTTGTTTTTCAAAGTCGCGTTGTAGATGAACTCGCACACGTAGTATCCACAGAAATCATTCCCTTGTTCCTGCCACAAGCACTTTACGAGAAATAGAGGTCAATCAAACTGATAATGAAGCATTATAAATGGCATTGATGAAAGTATAGCTATAGAATCAACGGGAGATGCGAACAACTAGCTAGCCAGTAGTACTTACTTTCGGGTATATATATCGCAGCTCCTTCGGCAGTCCGGAGCTTTTGCGGTGAACTGTTTCCAAACCCTGCAAGACAAAGAAAATAATTATTATTACTTGAGATATCAGGAAATGAACAAAAAGTTGCCGCTATGGTGCGATAATGATCGGTAAATTGAACTTACTTGTTGAGCATTTCAGTCATGTCCGCATAGGTGCTGGGATCTTTCCGTCTCGAGTCTAAGACGGTTACTAGTCCACGCTCAAGCTTAATCTCCAGAAGAATATAGTGGAACCTGCGCACGCATGCATAACTCATCAATTACATTACTATAACCTCGCTCGGGTAATAAGGGAAACCGAATATGCAATTGATCAGTAACACTCACTTGTCGTTATAAGGAAAGAGTATGGTATCTTTGTTTTGATTTTTCATCAACGATTGTAGCAAGTTGTCCTCGGCCTCTTTAACGTGCTTTTCAACCAGAATACATCTATGATATTTGTGTTAATGAACCCAATATCATAGATTTCATTTTTTGCACTCGACGATCTTCAATCTGCATAATATATTGAGGATAATTAATTATAAATACATGCAATGAAAGAGCCGAGCTATATATAGAGACTTAATGACATAAATAGTACTTACAGGCAGTAGCAAAAGACCGTTAATTTATCGATGGCCTTTTGATTGAAGAATTCTAAGAACTCCTCAAATGGAACACACAACAGATCAGTTCCAACGAGGTCGTGCTCCTCTTTAATGTTCAGATACAAACAATTCGTCCCCCCAGACTCTCTGCAGGTTTTCATGTACCAAGTATGGAATCTTCACATCATCGTTGTTAGAGATTTTTCATATTTGACGAGAGGCTTCCCGTACTCGTATCTGTGTTCGTCCGCCTTCATGTATTCAGGAAGAGCATCGTCAGGCAGGTAATCTTCTAGATTGCCATAACCGTCCACCATCCCTGGAACATTAGCGACGATGTTGCCGCTAGACACATTGAGCGAGGGGCACGATTGGTTTGCTTGTTCACCGAGCTGGCCAATTTTTTCTTAGCTGCTCGTTCTTTTGCTCTTTGATGTCTGACAGTACTTCCCGGCCGGTCTTTCACCGGATCCACTTGATCTGCGCGATCTTCGCGTTTTCCTCCTCGGTCCTCTCAGACGGTAACTTCTCCGAGTCTTCAGAGAAGGACCATATCTGTATTTCCTCCCGCTTTGGCTGTACTGCTAGACGCCTAAGAGCGGATGTCTTTTTTGCTTGCTTACGAGGCGGAGGAGAAGGACTACGACGCGCCGGAGCAGCCGGAGCGGCGACGGGTCTCTTCCGCCCTTGCTGACGAGGCGGAGAAGGAGGAGGCTGGCTGCTCGGGCGCGCCGGCGCAAGCGGAGAAGGAGGAGGCTGGCTGCTTGGGCGCGCCGGCGCAGGCGGAGAAGGAGGCGGAGTGCCGCCACGCGCCGGAGAAGGAGGCGGAGTGCCGCAACGCGTGCCCTGATCGTCACTCGCCGGAGGAGAAGGCGGTGGAGGAGGCGGTGTGCCTGACTCACGGGAGGAGGAGGCGGAGGCGCCCAGTTCGGAAGGTTGATGAGCTCCTTCCGCCATAGGCATGGAGTCTTGAGCGTAACCCAGCCTAGTCTCCCTTCACTGGTAGGGTGGTCAAGCAGGAGGTCCTCAAATCCTCCGTTATTTCATCCACCATCACCTTAGCATATCCTTCCGGAATCGGTGGCGGTGATAAGTTGTGCCGGGTCCACTAGGATAAACTTGGCCAACAGCCGCCTTGACCTTAAAAGTCATCCATCGCGCCATAATGTGGCAACTTTGAGACTCCGTGATACCATCCACGGGATAGCCGGCGAGCCGTCAAAACATGCTCCGGCTGAAGCAGCTCGGTGGAAGCCACGCCGCTTCTCCGCCGAGATGGCGTTGTAGCTTGGGGAAGCTTGGCGGGTCGCTTTGCTGCGATCTGCTGCTTCTCGTTCCTCTTCTCGTTCCTCTAGCCCCATTACCCTTTCTGCAGCACCTGCAGTTGGTCTGCTCGCTTTCTTCCTCCTCTCGTGGCTTTTGTAACCCCCGCGTCCGGAAAACCAACCTTCCACGAAAGGGAGCTGGCGTGCCTCGTGGTCATCCGAGGTGCTCGGGATTCCCAAGGGCCATTGTGAGCTCGTCCTTCTCCCTGTTTGGAAGGAACGTCCCTCGCTACAGCATCAATATAGTGTCAAGCTTCGACTGGTATTTGCAGTTGCTCGTCTGCCCAGCACTTCCTCACATTACAGGGTCCAAGGTTCCGCCAGCCCCGAAGAACCAAGTCCGGCAACGGTATGGCCAGTACATTGTCTCTGGTTCGATCCCTTTATCAAGCAGATCATGCTTAGCCTTGGACCACTTAGGCCGGGCTTTGAGGTAGCCACCTGACCCCGTGCGATGGTGAAGCTTCTTCTTCGCTACATTTTTCTTGTTTGTCGCCAACATCTTCTTACTCTTTTCCGATGTCTTATGGGCCACAAATGCGGGCCAGTGATCTTTGATCTTCTCATATTTGCCGATGAATTCTGGTGTCTTATCTTTCTCGACAAACTGGTTCAGCTCTTTCCTCCACCTCCTCATTAGGGTTGCCATCTTCTTAAGAGCACAAGACTTGATTAATTGCTCTTTAACTGGCTTCTCCGGATCCTCCTCTGGCGGTAGGGTGAAATTTGCCTTCAGCTCAGTCCAAAATTTGCCTCCAGTCAGTCTCCTCTCATACCGCGATTTAGGGAGACCTATCTTCTTAAGGCCAGGAATGAAGCCAACACAAAACCCGATGACATCCTCTGTTTGATGGCCCATGGAGATGCTTCCTTCGGCCTAAGCGCGATTACGGACATATTTCTTTAGGACTCCCATGAACCTCTCAAAGGGGTACATATTGTGTAGAAATACGGGCCCGTAATGACAATCTCGTCAACTAGTTGAACTAGGGCGTTCGTCATGATATTATTGAAGAAGGATGGTGGGAACACCAACTCAAATCGACAAGACATTGCACCACATCACTCCTTAGCCTTGGTATGATTTCTGGATCGATCACCTTCGAGAGATTGCATTGAGGAATGCACATAGCTTCACAATGGCTAATCGGGGCGTTTTCCGGTAGAAGCCCCTCAATGCAACCGGAAGCGATTGCGTCATAATCACGTGGCAGATCATGAGACTTTAGGTTCGGAACTTTTTCTCCGCATATTTATTATTCCCTTTATATTCGACGAAGCCAGCCGGGACCTTCATCTTGAGCATGCATTCAAAGAAGATTTCTTTCTCTTCTTTCGTAAGAGCGTAGCTGGCGGGATCTTCATATCGCTTGAGGCATGCCCTCTTTTCGTGCAAGCGTTGCAGGTCCTCCGTGCCTCGGGTGTATCTTTTGTCTTCCCATAAACGCCCAAGAAGCCTAGCAGGTTCACGCAAGGTTCTTCATCACGTGCATCACGTCGATCGAAGAGTGGACCTCTAGGTCTTTCCGAGGGTAGGTCCCAAAATATAGATTTCTTCTTCCACATGGGTGCGTGATTGTCAGCGTCATTCGTAACAGCTAGTCCGCCGGGACCCTTTCCAAAGATTACGTGTAAATCATTGACCATAGCAAGTACGTGATCACCGGTACGCATGGCAGGCTTCTTCCCGTGATCTGCCTCGCCTTTGAAATGCTTGCCTTTCTTTCGACATTGATGGTTGGTCGGAAGAAATAGACGATGGCACAGGTACACATTCTTCCTGCAGCTTGCCAGGTATATACTATCGGTGTCAAGTAAACAGTGCGTACGCGTGGTATCCCTTGTTTGTCTGTCACGAAAGGTTAATGAGAGCGGGCCAATCGTTGATGGTCACGAACAGCGACGCCTTTAGGTTAAATTCCTCCTGTTTGTGCTCATCCCACGTGATACACCGTTTCCATTCCACAACTGTAAAAGTTCTTCAACTAATGGCCTTAGGTACACATCAATGTCGCTGTTGCGGGTTGCTTAGGGCCTTGGATGAGAACTGGCATCATAGTGAACTTCCGCTTCATGCACATCCAAGGAGGAAGGTTATACATACATAGAGTCATGGGCCAGGTGTTGTGATTGCTGCTCTGCTCCCCGAAAGGATTAATGCCATCCGCGCTTAAAGCAAACCATACGTTCCTTGGCTCACTTGCAAACTCATCCCAGTATTTTCTCTCGATTTTTCTCCACTGCGACCCGTCGGTGGTGCTCTCAACTTCCGTCTTTCTTACGGTCCTCACCGTGCCATCACATCAACTTGGCATGCTCTCCGTTTTACGAGCAGACGTTTCAACCGTGGTATTATAGGAGCATACCACATCACCTTCGCAGGAACCCTCTTCCTGGGGGGCTCGCCGTCAACATCACCAGGGTCATCTCGTCTGATCTTATACCGTAATGCACCGCATACCGGGCATGCGTTCAGATCCTTGTACGCATCGCGGTAGAGGATGCAGTCATTAGGGCATGCATGTATCTTCTGCACCTCCAATCCTAGAGGGCATACGACCTTCTTTGCTGCGTATGTACTGTCGGGCAATTCGTTATCCTTTGGAAGCTTCTTCTTCAATATTTTCAGTAGCTTCTCAAATCCTTTGTCAGGCATAGCATTCTCGCCTTCCAATCGCAGCAATTCCAAAGACGGTACCGAGCTTTGTGTTGCCATCTTCGCAATTGTGGTACAACCCTTTTTTGTGGTCCTCTAACATGCGATCGAACTTCAGCTTCTCCTTTTGACTTTCGCATTGCGTCCTTGCATCGACAATGACCCTGCGGAAATCATCATCATCGGGCACATCGTCTGGTTCCTCTTGATCTTCAGTTACCACAGTTGCGGCATCATCGTGAACATCGTCTAGTTCCTCTTGATGTTCAAGAGCATCACCGTATTCGGGGGCACATAGTTGTCATCGTACTCTTCTTCTTCGCCGTCTTCCATCATAACCCCTATTTCTCCGTGCCTCGTCCAAACATTATAGTGTGGCATGAAACCCTTGTAAAGCAGGTGGGTGTGGAGGATTTTCCGGTCAGAGTAAGACTTCGTATTCCCACTATAGGACATGGACAACACATAAAACCATTCTGCTTGTTTGCCTCAGCCACTTCGAGAAAATCATGCACGCCCTTAATGTACTCGGAGGTGTGTCTTGAACCGTACATCCATTCCCGGTTCATCGCGTGCATTATATATAATTAAGTGTGTCAAAAATCATTACAGAACATCATGAATAGATAATTAATTGATCAAATTAATAGAAGTTCATCATCACATTAAACCAAAGTACATACATAGTTCTTATCTAACAACATAAAGCTCTGCAGAGCATCTAAATTAAGAGAAGATAAGAACAAGAGGCTCACCACGGTGGTGCCGGCGACGAGATCGGCGCGGGCGATCGATGGCGGTGAAGACGGGGACGGGACGTGACGGACCGCTAAACCTAGCCAAATATTAAGGAAAATGGAGCTTGGAGGTCGAGCTTGGAGAGGAGAAAGCTTAAGTAGTGTGGCTCGGGCATTCCATCGAACACCTCGTGTGCATAGGAGGTGATCTAGAGCACCACAAAGCTCTACCCTCGCCTGCCACGAAAAACAGAGCACTCGGAGTGCTCTGCTTTCATGGCGAGGGTATATATAGGCAAATAATTGGTCCCGGTTGGTGACTTGAACCGGGACTAAAGGGCAACTTTGGTCCCGGTTCGTCCCACCAACCGGGACCAATGGTGGTGGGCCAGAGCGAGGCCCATTGGTCCTGGTTCGTCCCACCAACCGGGACCAAAAGGTCCAGACGAACTGGACCAATGGCCCACGTGGCCCGGCCGCCCTGTGGCTCACTGAACGGGTCCAATGCCCCCATTGGTCCCGGTTCTGGATTGAACCGGGACTAATGGGCTGGCCGCGCCTGGACCATTGCCCTGTTTTCTACTAGTGCTAAAGGGTGATGCTAAGATATGGTTTAATTCTCTTGATCCTGGTTGTGTGCGTAGTCCCCATGATATGATTTATTACTTCTCTGCTAAATATTTCCCCGCTCATAAGAAACAAGATGCTTTAAGGGAAATATATAATTTTGTGCAAATTGAAGAAGAGAGTCTCCTACAAGCTTGGGGGAGGCTTCTCCAATTACTTAATGCTTTGCCAGATCATCCTCTAAAGAAAAATGAAATACTTGATATCTTTTATAATGGGCTAACCGATGCTTCCAGAGACCACCTGGATAGTTGTGCTGGTTGTGTTTTTAGGGAAAGAATAGTTGATCAAGCTGAATTGCTATTGGATAATATGTTGACTAATGAACATAATTGGACACTTCCTGAACCAACTCCTAAGCCAACTCCGAAGAAAAGGGGTATTCTATTTCTCAGTCCTGAAGATATGCAAGAGGCAAAGAAATCTATGAAAGAAAAAAGGTATTAAAGCTGAAGATGTTAAGAATTTACCTCCTATTGAAGAAATACATGGTCTTAATATGCCGCTTGTTGAAGAAATACATGGTCTTGATAACCCGACACAGGTAGTAAAGGTAAATTCTCTCTATATATTTGATGAAGGTGATATTCCTCGTTATAAGTCTGCTAGCCAATGCTCAGATGAGTTTGATAATTTTATTGTCAAACAATAAAACTTCAATTCTTATGTTGGTAGACTACTGAAACATAATGCTTATATGATTGAACACTTGAGTGATTATATATCTAGTGTTAAAGGTGAACTTAAACTTATTAGTAAAATGCTTCTATGGTTACCACTCAAGTAGAACTAGTGCTTAAAGCTCAGAATGATTTGCTCAATGAATTAAATAATAAGAAAAATGATAATGCTATTAGAGTTATGAGTAGAGGGGGTAAAATGACTCAGGAACATTTGTTGATACACCTAGTCCTTCTAAAAAGAAGAAAAAGAAAAATGATAGGACTTTGGATGCTTCTAGTGAACCTGTTGTTGACACACCTGAGAATCCCAATGATATTTCTATCTCTGATGCTGAAGCACAATCTGGTAATGAACATGAACCTAGTGATAATGTTAATGATGATGATCATGTTGATGCCCAACCTAGTAATGACAATGATGTAGAGATTGAACCTGCTGTTGATCTTGATAACCCACAATCAAAGAATCAACGTTATGATAAGAGAGACATCGTTGCTAGGAAGCAAGGTAAAGAGAGAGAACCATGGGTTCAGAAACCCATGCCTTTTCCTCCTAAACCATCCAAGAAAAAGGATGATGAGGATTTTGAGCGCTTTGCTGAAATGATTAGACCTATCTTCTTGCGTATGCGTTTTACTGATATGCTTAAAATGAATCCTTATGCTAAGTATATGAAGGATATTGTTACAAATAAGAAAAAGATACCGGAAGTTGAAATTTCCACCATGCTTGCTAATTATACTTTTAAGGGTGGAATACCTAAGAAACTAGGAGATCCAGGAGTACCAACTATACCATGCTCCATTAAAACAAACTATGTTAGAACTACTTTATGTGATCTTGGAGCCGGTGTTAGTGTTATGCCTCTCTCTTTATATCGTAGACTTGATTTGAATAAGTTGACACCTACTGAAATATCTTTGCAAATGTCCGATAAATCAACTGCTATACCTGTCGGTATTTGTGAGGATGTGCCTGTTGTGGTTGCAAACATTACTATTTTAACGGACTTTGTTATTCTTGATATTCCCGAGGACGATAGTATGTTGATTATCCTTGGTAGAACCTTTTTGAATACTCCAGGGGCTGTTATTTATTGCAACAAAGGCAATGTCACTTTTCATGTTAATGGAAATGAGCATACGGTACATTTTCCGAGGAAACAACCTCAAGTCCACAGTATCAATTCTATTGGAAAAATTCCATCAATTATTATTGGAGGTTTTGAATTTCAACTTCCTACTGTTAAGAAGAAATATGATATTCTTATTGTTGGGGATGTGCATATCCCTGTCGAGGTAACCTATCGTTATTCGAAATTTCTCCGGTTCCATGGTATTCAAAAAGAGTTTGTTAACAAGAATTGATCAACCTTGTTAGTGGATTCCTTTTGATGAACATGAGATGGATGAAGTTAGAAAGCACAACCTTCTGTACCCTCCTTTTACTTTCTGTTATTTAGATTAAATTAAGCAAAAATAGTATTTTTCTCTCAGTTTTCTGAATTATCCGTGCAATAAAAAATACCTCGAAAATAAAAGTTCTCCAAATGCCCTGAAATTGAAATATAATTTTTTCTAGAATATTTAAGAATATCTGGCACTGAGAACATACCAGGGGAAGCAAGCACATGGCCACGAGGGTCCAGGGCGCGCCCCTGCCTCGTGGGCCCCTGGTGGCTCCCCTCCACTTATTTCAGCCCCCCCCCCCCCCCCACACTCCTTACTCCCCAAAAAATCACCAACCAGCTCAAGCACGAGTTCTAGCTCATCTTGCTGCGATTTTCGATCTCCTTGCTCAAACCTCCACTCAAAAAGCTGCTTTGGGGGATTGTTCTTCGGTATGTGACTCCTCCAATGGTCCAATTAGTTTTTGTTCTAGTGCTTTATTGATTGCAAATTTTTGCTGCCTAGGTGGCCCTGTTCTTGAGCTTGCATGTCAAACTTATATGGTCTCAAGTAGTTCTAATGCATGATATAGTCTCTAGGCACTTGTGGGAGTAGTTGCTATCAATTTTGTTGAGTTTGGTTCACTTTTATTTTAAGTTACTAAAAATTTCAGAAATTTTCAAAAAATGATGAAGAGATTATTGAGGGGCTCTTCGAGCCGAAGCTCGAAGGATAAACACAGTGAAGAGGATAAGAGGCCCAAATATAATCTCCCTCGCACCGCGGAGGTTCGGCCATGTGAATGGCCTTGTGATGATTTCTTGAGGGCAGCCGGGATTCATGATGATTTTTGTTCTTTGGCTGAGAATGCGGGCCTCACCGACTTCCTCCGCGACCAGCGCGAACAACAAGTATATTGTTCTGCCGGAGGCATTTCATGCCTAGCAGAACCCCACACTAGCTACAGAGCTAGAGCCGGAGCCACAACCTGATCCTCATCATCATTTTGTTTACCAGTGGGATCCGGAGGATATCGCCAATCAGTGGCACCCCGAGGCTCCTTCTCAGTATGACCCCAACTACAACTTTGATCAATGGGCCTAGACCAACTTAGGCCAAAAGCCTAATCTTGGGGGAGTACGTATTTGTCACCGACATTACATTCATGTTCACACACTCATTCTAGTTGTCGGTGCTCATACTTTTTCACTGTAATATCCATGCTAGTTATTTTATTTTTCTCGCTTTCTTCTTGTGTGTTTTAATAACCTTAAGAAAAACAAAAAACATATTAGTTGTAGCTTTTAGATAATTTACTTTTCTTGCCTATAGTAGTAATTAAAAGAAAACCCAAAAAGATTTCATGTTCTTCTTTTGCTTGTTGGGAGCTTTCCCGTGTAAATAGTTTTATTTCTTTTCTTTTCTTTGGGGGTCGAGAGGATAAGACCATAATGAAAATGTTGCAGTGGCTCTTATATGCATTATTGTTGATTTAACAAAGAGCCCATATTATCTTGTCTTCCCCTGTGTGTTAGATGCCTGCAGATTCCAGCTTAGTCCAATGCACGTGCACTATTATTATTATTCACATCGTTCGGTCGTGCAAGTGAAAATAAATAATGACGATATATGATGGACTGATTTAGATGAGAAAAGCTGTAATGAACTCGACCTCTCTTGTTTTTGTAAATATGATTAGTTCATCGTTCCTGATTCAGCCTACTATGAATAAACATGTTTGCAATGACAATTAGATATTATAGTTGCTTATGCCATGCTTAATTTGCTAGGAGGTTATAATGGTTTACCTTGCGTGGCAACATGCTATTAAAATGGTTGTGATGTGGTATTATAGGGTGGTATCCTCCTTTGAACGATTCGAGTGACTTGACTTGGCACATGTTCACGCATGTAGTTGAAACAAATCAACATAGCCTTCACGATATTTATGTTCATGGTGGATTATATCCTACTCATGCTTGCACTCAATGTTCATTAATTTTAATGCATGTTCATGACCGTTGTCGCTCTATAGTTGGTCGCTTCCCAGTCTTTTTCTAGCCTTCACTTGTACTAAGCGGGAATACTGCTTGTGCATCCACTCCCATAAACCCCAAAATTATTCCGTCCACCATACCCTCCTATATGCGGTATCTACCTGCCGTTCCAAGTAAATTTGTATGTGCCAAACTCTAAACCTTCAAATGAAATTCTGTTTTGCATGCTCGAATAGCTCATGTATCAACTAGGGCTGTCTGTATCTTCCATGCTAGGCGGGTTATTCTCAAGAGGAGTGGACTCCGCTCCTCACTCACGAGAAAATGGCTGGTCACCGGGATGCCCAGTCCCATGCTCTAAGCAAATCAAATCAAAATAATTGCAAACAAAACTCTCCTGGGACTATTGTTAGTTGGAGGCACCCGTTGTTTCGGGCAAGCCATGGATTGATGCTTGTTGGTGGAGGGGGAGTATAAACTTTACCATTCTGTTTGGGAACCGCCTATAATGTGTGTAGCATGGAAGATATCAAGATCTCTCGGTTGTTATGTTGACAATGAAAGTATGCCGCTCAAAATATTATTTATCTCTATTTCAAAATCGAGCTCTGGCAGCTCTACAAATCCCTGCTTCCCTCTGCGAAGGGCCTATCTATTTACTTTTATGTTGAGTCATCACCCTCTTATTAAAAAGCACCAGCTAGAGAGCACCGCTATCATTTGCATTCATTACTATTAATTTATATTGGGTATGAGTATGACTGTATCTCTTATACCATGAATTATGATACGTCTCCAACGTATCTATAATTTTTGATTGTTCCATGCTATTATATTATCCATCTAGGACGTTTTATATGCATTTATATGCTATTTTATATGATTTTTTGGGACTAACCTATTAACTCGGAGCCCAAAGCAGCTTACATTTTTCCTTGTTTTTTAGTATCGCAGAAAAGGAAAACCAAATGGAGTCCAATTGACCTGAAACTTCACGGAACTTATTTTTGGACCAGAAGAAGGCCGTGGAGTAAAAGAGTTGGGCCAGAAGAGTCCCGGGCTGCCCATGAGGGTGGGGGGGGGGCCTCCCTACCTCGTGGACACCCCGGAGACCCCTCCTGACTTGTTCTCAATGCCAAAACCTCTTATATATATACAGAAATCCCCAGAACATAACCTAGATCGGTAGTTCCGCTGCCTCAAGCCTCTGTAGCCACCGAAAACCAATCTAGACCCGTTTTGGGACCCTGCCGGAGGGGGGAACCCTCACCGGTGGCCATCTTCATCATCCCGGCGCTCTCCATGACGAGGAGGGAATAGTTCATCCTCGAGGCTGAGGGTATGTACCAGTAGCTATGTGTTTGATCTCTCTCTCTCTCTTGTGTTCTTGATTTGGCACGATCTTGATGTATCGCGACCTTTGCTATTATAGTTGGATCTTATGATGTTTCTCCCCTCTACTCTCTTGTAATGGATTGAGTTTTCCTTTGAAGTTATCTTATCGGATTGAGTCTTTAAGGATTTGAGAACACTTGATGTATGTCTTGCATGTGCTTATCTGTGGTGACAATGGGATATCATGTGATCCACTTTATGTATGTTTTGGTGATCAACTTGCGAGTTCCGTGACCTCGTGAACTTATGCCTAGGGGTTGGCACACATTTTCGTCTTGACTCTCCGGTAGAAACTTTGGGGCACTCTTTGAAGTTCTTTGTGTTGGTTGAATAGATGAATCTGAGATTGTGTGATGCATATCGTATAATCATACCCGCGGATACTTGAGGTGACATTGCAGTATCTAGGTGACATTAGGGTTTTGGTTGATTTTTGTCTGAAGGTGTTATTCTAGTACGAACTCTATGATAGATTGAACGGAAAGAATAGCTTCGTGTTATTTTACTAATGACTCTTGAATAGATCAATCAGAAAGGATAACTATGAGGTGGTTTCGTACCCTACCATAATCTCTTTGTTTGTTCTCCTCTATTAGTGACTTTGGAGTGAATCTTTGTTGCATGTTGAGGGATAGTTATATGATCCAATTATGTCATTATTGTTGAGAGAACTTGCACTAGTGAAAGTATGAACCCTAGGCCTTGTTTCAAAGCATTGCAAGACCGTTTGTGCTCACTTTTATCACTTGCTACCTTGCTGTTTTACAGTTTGGGATTACAAAAACCTATATCTACCATCCATATTGCACTTGTATCACCATCTCTGCGCCGAACTAGTGCACCTATACAATTTACCATTGTATTGGGTGTGTTGGGGACACAAGAGACTCTTTGTTATTTGGTTGCAGGGTTGCTTGAGAGAGACCATCTTCATCCTACGCCTCCCACATATTGATAAACCTTAGGTCATCCACTTGAGGGAAATTTGCTACTGTCCTACAAACCTCTGCACTTGGAGGCCCAACAACGTCTAAAAGAAGAAGGTTGCGTAGTAGACATCAAGCAGTTTCTGGCGCCATTGCCGGGGAGGTGAGTGCTTGAAGGTATATGTTTAGATCTTGCAATCGAATCTTTTAGTTACTTGTTTTATCACTAGTTGAGTCCATAAAAGAAAACTACAAAAAATGGAATTGAGGGTACCTCATATGCTTCATCTTTTTAATATCTTTCATGAAAATAAGGATTCTGATAATTGTGTGTCGGTGTAGTGAAAACCAGGGCTACACTAACCGCCGAGCATGGGCCACGACTGTATGCAATTACACTAAAGAGAATCCATCTTCGCCGATAAGTGCTACATCAGCAAGCAAGACTCAAGCCACCTTCCCGGCAAGGAGCATCCTGCCCTGCCAGAGAGGACAGATACAAGGCAAAAAGAAGCAACCAAGCCTGAGAACCAGAAGACGAGACGACCGCAAGTCTCCTTGCCGAGGTTGCCCACGAGGCCCCGGCAAGGCCCCTTGCCGAAGACGGCCACAAGGCCCCGACAAGCCTCTTGCCGAGGGCGCTCACAAGGCCCCGGCAAGACCCTTGCCGGTAAGATATGCAAGGCCGAGACAAGCCCTTGCCGAGGACATCGGTGGGGCAGCAGCCAGGCCCACACCTACCAAGACTCCACCGCCGTCCCCATGCAGTTGCCAGCTCAACTCGCTGAGCAGGCGCCCGCGTGGCGACGTGCGGTCTCTACACCGATCCAGCAAGCTCCTGCGTGGTGGCATGCAAGTCTTCCTGAAGACTCCGCCACCCGCGCCAGCCCAGCAACCAGCCAACGTGGCGCTACAACGCCTCGTCAGCTCGGACGCGTCAAGGCGAGGCGGCGACAGCTGGGACGAGCTTCCTTGCCGTCCTTGATAAAGCAAGAGGACGCATAAGCGGCGCATTGAATGCGTTTGTCCTGCGATGTCAGGCGATAAGCTTGTACACTGTAGATACCTTCCACCTCCTGTGTGCCACTGTGGCGACCCCTTTGACATATAAAAGGAGGACCGAGGCGTACTGTGGAAGGGGATCGGACTCCGGATCCTCGGAGGATTTGGCTCTTTGGAACCTCGCAGCACCTAGAGCTAGTTCAAGAGCTCAAAGACACTAAATACATCCACCAAAGCAGGACTAGGGTTTGACACATCCTTGCGGCCCGAACCTGGGTAAAATCCCTTTGTGTTGTCTGCTGGTCCCGCTCTTCTCACGATCCCCGCACCCCACAACCGTAGAAGGGATTCCAGTGATCCCATAGATGTCGTTTCCCACCGACATCTTTGGCGCGCCAGGTAGGGGGGCGCAATTGTGAGAATCAGGTCTAGCAGTCGACCTAGCTGTTCTTCATCGCCACGACTCCTGCGGAGGAGGCGGCCAAGAAGGCGGCGCTGCCCGTTGGTGCGAAGGACGCCGAGGCGGCGACGAGAGAGCTAAGTCATGCTGAATTTTAAGTTTTTGTCCTTAAATATAAGGTTATTATCCTCGACGGTTCGGCCTATGTATGGAGAGCCTGTACGCAGAGGGGCCCTCCTGCGATCGGCAACGCCTTTGTTCTGCTTCGAGTCCGCTCAACAATTCAAGCGGCCGCGTCGAGAGTGGCAGGGTAGCCTTTCGCCATCGACAACGCTCTCGGTTCTGACTCGAGTCAAGCTTGACAGATCGAGCGGCCGCGCCAAGGGCGGTAAGGTGGTTTTCCGGGCAGCAAGCACACCTGGCAGGCTGATGGGGATCCGTCCTCAAGACGCCGCCCTGGGTTTACGCGCCGGCAAGCCTACCCAGTGACATAGGGTAAACATACAAGGGAAGATCAAACAGGAAGATAGCATGCACTATTTATTTGAGATTTCTGCATAGATGTAACGCCCTCGATGCGGCTATATCTCCCACGTGTCGAAGCACGACTTAGAGGCATAACCGCATTGAAAGCAATGTCGCAAGTGAGGTAATCTTCACACAACCCATGTAATAAATAAGGGAAAGAGATACATAGTTGGCTTACAATCGCCACTTCACACAATACATGAGTAAAACATTACATCATACAGGTACAATCAAGGTCCGACTACGGAACCAAAATAAAAGAAGACTACCCCAAATGCTACAGATCCCCGATCGTCCCAACTGGGCTCCACTACTGATCAACTAAAACGAAACAACACAATGAACAAGATCTTCGTCGAGCTCCTCCTTGAGCTCGGATGCATCACCTGCACGGTTTCATCGGCACCTGCAAGCTGGTTTTGGAAGTATCTGTGAGTCACGGGGACTCAGCAATCTCACACCCGCGAGATCAAGACTATTTAAGCTTAAAGGTAGGACAGGGTAGTGAGGTGGAGCTGCAGCAAGCGACTAGCATATATGGTGGCTACATACGCAAATGAGAGCGAGAAGAGAAGGCAAAAGCACGGTCGAACAACTATGATCAAGAAGTGATCCTAGAACAACCCACGCTAAGCATAACTCCAACATCAGTGTTCACTTCCCGGACTCCGAGAAGAGACCATCACGGTTACACACGCCGTTGGTGTATTTTAATTAAGATCAACTTCGGGTTTTCTACAACCGACATTAACAAATTCCCATCTGCCACATAACCGCTGGCACGGCTTTCGAAAGTTCAAACCCTGCAGGGTGTCCCAACTTAGCCCATGATAAGCTCTCGCGATCAACGAAGGATATTCCTTCTCCCGGAAGACCCGATCAGTCTCGGAATCCCGGCTACAAGACATTTCGACAACAATAAAACAAGACCAGCAAAGCCGCCGGATGTGCCGACAAATCCTGATAGGAGCTGCACATATCTCGGTCTCAGGAGCACCGGATGAGCAGACGTCGGGTTGGCATAAACCCTGATTGCCCAGGCGCCGGACATCGCCGGTTTGGACCAGCACTCGAAGGAGAACTGGCCCGGGGGCTAAAATAAAGATGACCCTCGGGCTCCGAAACCCAAGGGAAAAAGGGCATAGGTGAGGCAAATGGTAAAACCAATGTTGGGCCTTCTTTGGAAAAGTCTTATTCAAAGCGAACTGTCAATGGGGTCCCATAAATCACCCGACCGCGTTAGGGACGCAAAATCCGGGAACATAACACCGGTATGACGGAAACTAGGGCGGCAAGAGTGGAACAAAACACCAGGCATAAGGCCGAGCCTTCCACCCTTTACCAAGTATATAGATGCATTAATAATATAAGATATATTGTGATATCCCAACAAGTAAACATGTTCCAACAAGGAACAAACATCTCCATGTTCCAACAAGGAACAAACTTCATCTTCACCTGCAACTAACAACGCTATAAGAGGGGCTGAGCAAAGCGGTAACAGAGCCAAACAACGGTTTGCTAGGAAAGGATGGTTAGGGGCTTGACATGGCAATAAGGGAGGCGTGATAAGCAAGTGTTAGGCATCGTAGCGTAGGCATAGCAAAAGAGCGAGCAACTAGCAAGCAAAGATAGTAGTGATTTCGAGGGTATGGTCATCTTGCCTGAAATCCCGCAAGGAAGAAGAACGAGTCCACGAAGAAGACAAACGGACGTAGTCGAAAGAATCCTCACATCTCCGGAACGGAACCAAGCTAACGAGAAAAGCAAACCGAAACAAACAAACAACATAGTAAATAACCATCACATAAACATGGCATGATGCACAAACAAATATGATGCATGTCCGGTTTAAATAGCATGGCATGGCAATATGCACAAACAACACTACAAGTTAAGTGGAGCTCAATATGCAACGAAGTTGCATATTGACGGAACACCACATCACTTATTTAGTTCTCTCCCGATTAGGTACTCAACAATATTAAATGTTATTAAACAAGGCAAGAGGGGTGAAGCATAAAGAAACTACCTATCTAGGCAAGTTTAAATGAGGCCGAAACAACAACAACAATTCGGAAAATCCCCATAAGCAAATTATGGATTCGGTACTGATCTGACCTAAAGCATATTTTAGAGTTGTTAAACATGCAAAGTAATGCTACCATGTTAAACTAGGCATTTATCTACCCCATTTACATATATAATTTATTTAAAATGGAGCTACGGTTATTAAGTTATGCAATAAATCATTTTAGCATGGCATTTAAGCAAATTAAAGCAAACAACAATTATAAACGTTTAAATGTTGTTATCATGATGCGTAAGGATGGCAATTTTATCCATGGACATGGATATCCGCGGATACCCGACCCGAATGGACAGGGTTTGGATACAATTTTATACCCATGGACAGCGCCCGAACCCGACCCGACTAATCATGGATAGGGCATGGATATAATTTTATACCCGTGGATATACCCAACCCCGACCTGTAAGTGTATACCCTATCCGCTTTTCTTTATTATAATAAAAAAATTAAAGAAAATTTCCCTAAACCCCACCGAGTAATTACTCCACCGCTCCTTCCCATTCTCATCTTCTCAGGAAACGACTCATTAATCGCCATTAAGGATCTTCTCGTCTCCTCGACTCCTGCGGACCTAAGATATGGTGGCGCAAAACAGCAGCCAACTCCACGGGTAGATGGTTGGCCAGCTTCATCTGCATAGATCGCCCCCGATTCCTCCATCTCAGCTTTTCCAAGAACGCAGCATACCACTAGTTCTTCGCACGTGCGGCATCGAGGTGGCGCACGACGATGCAGCGTGAGGCGCCGCGCACAAGCAGGAGTTTTTTGTTCCTGCTCGTGTACGCGTAGTGTTCTTGTGCATGAACGTGCATGACGTGCTTGTTCGTGACTTTGTATTAGTGATTGTAGTAGAGAACAAGAGATTTGTAGTAGTCAATTTCTATTTGCTAGTTCGTGGAAAGAGAAAGATGGACTTTATCGCATTACTTGACCAGAATGGTCAATTTTAGTCAGATTAGACAACAAATCGACTACAAATCGAAGAACAAGATATTTGTAGTGATGAATTTTAGTCAGGTTCCACTTTTGTACACATGACCTGATCTATAGATATGCCTGTTAATTAGTAATTCGTTTTTCACAAAATTAGTCAGTTCATTTTTTAATTTCAATCAATTGGGTCGTGAACGATTCATACGAAGTTAGAATCTAACATATTAAGATCCATTTGCTCACAGTCTGTGGATTTAGTTATTACGTAGTTTTTTTGGTTGTAAAAATTACAATTTAGGTACCGAATTTGTACAGTTCGGACAAGAGATTTGTTTTAGTTAAAGCATGTGCTCAACCATGTCATGTGCAGTAAAGGTCTCATGGTCCATGGCTTTAGTTATTAGTTACTTTGGTTGTAAAATTGCAATTTAGGTGCAGAATTTGTACAATTCGTATATTATGTACATGGTACAATATTGGTTGTTTATTTCCATGATCTTAATTATTGTTTTTATGATCTGTTCACATGAAGGATGAGTCCGAGTCTATCATAACTGAAGCTTAGTCCCGTATGCGGTGAAGAAGGAAGATGTTGGCTAGAAGAATACCTTCCTTCATTTGTAATGAGAATGGTGATGTACTTATGTCTCCTGGCTGTAAGAAACTAAGACTGAGAAATTATGTTGGCCTGTTCCTATGTCATTTTGTAATAAACCAAGATTGAGAGTTTATGTTACTATTCCTATGCCATTCTGTGAGGAACTAAGGCTGGAATTTTGTACTTATACTTATTTGATGTTTAGTTATGTCATTCTATGAGAACCTGAGAGCTTATTTCATGTGGTGCACTTCTCCAATGTCATTGTTTGAGCATTTGAAAAGTTATTTAATGTTGTGAAGCTGTGCAATGCCATTTTGCGAGAATCTGACTTTATGTAAATGTTGTGCAATGTTATGTGATTCTTCAAGATATTATATATATGTGTGTTGATAGGACCCGGTGGATATCCATCGGTTATGGATATCCAGCGGGTTTGGACATGGACACAATTTTTTGCCCGTGGATTTTTTCATGGATGGGCAAAGAACATCCTCGTGGATTCGGATATGGATTTGATATTGTTCAACCCGGGCCGAACCCGATCCATTGCCATCCTTAATGATGCGGATGACATGTGCAAGTTTTATGCAATTTTATGAAAATGTTTGACAAGAGCATTATGAAGCATTGTGTCACCGTGGTGGAAGAAAGGGGTGCCACGGCAACGAATCCGAAAATGGTGCCACGGCAACATATCGGTTCCGGCTAACTCGATTGAGATATCGGTACAAAGGAAAGCGTGACGGAAGCGAAGTCATGCAAGAAGGTGGGGTGATCCCGGATACCGGGTTCCACGGAACGGTGGCATGGCAAAAGAGGGCATCGCAAGGATGATTCGATCACGGTCGGTCATCTCGGTGGTTATACCTTCAAGCGGCGTTGGGCGGAAAACGCTTCAGAGGGAAGTAGTCGTACGGCGTAGGGAAGTAGACGTTCATGTCCCGTGGATGTTCGGGTCCACGGGTCTTCGAGGGTCGACAATAGTGGTACACACGTCATCGGGGTACTTGTCGGATCCGGTCTTGGCGAATCAGGTTTCCGTAGGGGTACTTGTCGTTTCCGGTTCGGTGGTCGTCGGGTCGTAGTGGTACTTGGGATCTTCTGAACTTGCCGGTCTCGGTTCTTGCGACGATAGTGATGTACACGAGGTCCTGCCAGGGGCTGGTCTTGGCCTTGGCGTTCCTGGTCGATGAGGGCAAGCGGAGGCGCATCCTCCTTCCTGCTCAAACAAGGCAGAGGCGGGGCATCGGACTTGCGGGAGGTGGAGCGACGGGAAACAGCGGCACGGCGGCCGGACTTGGCGCAGGGAGGCGCGGCCATGGCAGGGGTCGGTGGATCCGGGCAGCGGCCGCGGCTCGGGACGGATGGCGCGGTGGAGGGAGGAGCAAGGTGGCGCCATGGCCTGAGGGCCGCCGGAGTTGGCCTCCAGTGGCGCGGGAGGCCAGGCACGGGGCTGATGATGCTTGGCGGCGGAGGAGCACCGGTGGCGCCGCGAACTTCCGCGAACGGGCGAGGCAGGCGAGCCCCTGGTGTCTCCGTCGACCCGGGGTCGAAGCGAGCAAAGGGAAGGAGCTCCTGGCGTGGGGCTCTGAGGACGGGCGCAGGTGGAACTCCGGCAAGCGGCCGGACGGAGAGGGATCGGCGCGGCACCAAGGGCGGCGAGGAGGGTTGAGGCGCGGTGGAGGCGACGAGGAGGCCACCGGGGGGTCCGGCCTGGTCGCGCGGAGGAGCGGCGGGGATCGGGTGCAGGTGCTCGAGGAGCCTTCCTCGGGCGCTTGGGCGACGGGGAGAGATGAGGGGGGATCGGGAGAGAAGCGAGCGGGAGCGAGGGGATCGGGCAGGGGGGTTCGGGAGAGATGGGGAGGACGAGGGGATCGGGAAGGAGACGAGGGGGTGGCGCGGCTGGGAAGCAGGAGGGGATCGAGGATCGGGTCGAGAGGCCTAGGGTTAGAGAGCAGGCGTCTGGGCCTTGGGCCTCGGGAGGCTAGTCCAGCCTGGTGGAGGAGAAAGGCCAGGGCGGCTGGGCCTAGCTCCTCTCTCTCTCTCTTTAAACTCTTAAAACAGAGAAAAGAAAGGAAAGGGAAGAAAAGAAAAGATTAGAGAAAGAGTTTGGGCACAGGGATTATTTTCCCGAGCTCGCAAAATGAGCTCGATCCAGGAAAATAAAAGAGGCATGATTGAAAGAATTGAATTCAAATTCATTTGAATTTAAATTGAATGATTGGAATGGAAGTGAGGGTTTGGGAAGGTCCAAAAATGTTCGGATTTTTGGTGGAGCTCCTAATATGATAAAAGAAATTTAGGGCAAAGTGTGGAGACCAAACTTGAAGTAGAAAGGGCACGTAAATTATTTTGCAAGTGTGTTAAGATCAATTCCAAATAAATGGAATAATTATTATAGTTCCCTAATAATATTGGGACGATATGTTATAAAGAGAAGTCACCATGTGAATCCCTCGGTTTAAATGGATCGAGAAAATCCATACAATTTATTTAGTTGTGTTTTGAAAATTAATGATATGATGGCATGATGAGATGATGCAATGCAAGAGATGACATGATGAATGCACAAACAAAACAAATCGCACGACAAAACTCGGAAACCCCGGAAGGCAATCAAGCTCCGGTCTTGGGCGTCACAACACTCCACCACTACGAGAGGATCTCGTCCGAGATCTAGGATGGCACCGCTAAAAGAGGAAGAGGAAGAGGTAAAACAAAGTTGCTTCTCCGACAAACGAAAGTGAAACCAAAGAACCTCGAGAGGTTGAACAAAATGAAAGAAAGAAAACAACGAAGATGAACATGGTTGAAAACACTCATTAGAAAAGAGGAACAAGGAACATTACGAGAACCAAGAGGTTTAGTGATAAGATAGATATTGAAACCACTCTGGTTAAAAGAGGAACGATAGACACCACACTCCGGTTAAAAGCGATAAGCAAGGAAAAGGACATGGTCCCGACAAAACAAGATGATGATTGAAGAGCACAAGATCACAATGCTTCCGGAACAAAAGAATAGAAGATGGATTACCGGGATAAAGGGATGGAGAAGAAAATGCCAACTTCTACCACAATTGAATTTGGAAGGCATCCTTGCTAAGAAGGTTAGAGCGGAGTTGTTGGAAAACCAACAACGAAAAGCACAAGCTTGTTGTGGGCTTATGGTAAACATCTCAAAATTATGAGGCGAAGCTTCGCCACCAACGGAAACAATTGATTGGATTGATATCAACAAGGAGGCGAGAAACTTATATCACCGGAGGACAAATGAAGAGCTTGGGTCATTTATAAGCACCATAAATAGCAACAATCCTTAGGGAAAGCTTTAGGTGAAATATAGCCCAAGATAACTGCAATGGAGAGATTGATGGATTTGAAATACCTCATTCTTGACAACATGTGAATCATGAAACACGAACTCAAATTGTCGAGAATGACATAACACCACCTCAAATGATATGGTAGAACGAATTGCACTTCGAAATGCAAGAAGAAGAATACTTGAACTCCTCAAAACAAAACATGTGTTGAGCACCATGTTCAATTTTGAGTATGGCTTGACGGATCATAACTCCGAAAGTGAAATCTTGAAGAACGATTGAAGAATGAAAAGAATCCTTGAGGAAGCACCATGTAGATCCTCCACGAAGAACTCCGTAAACAAAAAGGATGATAAAAAAGAGAAGTTGACAACACAAGGTGAAGCCTTGCAGGTGATAAGATGAAGCTTTGAAATGGTATAACCGAGAAAAGTTGGAACTCCGGAAAGAAAGATGAACAAATGAAATCACGAATTTTGACGATCCTCCGGAATAAGGGATTGAATTTACTCGATGAAACAAGAATAAGAATTACATTATGCTGATCCTTCACCAATTAAACTGATGACAAGCAATGGATTTGGCATACTACTTATTCTCATTGAAAAATGATTACAGATAGAGATACAGCGCAAACTTGAGAAGGTATTTATGGAACCGCGGTGGATTTGGAAACAACAAATGAATTGATATGATAAAGAAGGAAGTGAAATCTTGAACGAACCACCGTAAGAATTAAAAATGAACATAGCAAAGGCACAAATCACCGGGAAGAATTGGAAAACGAACGAAGATACTTGAGAGGATTTAGATACAAATGAACGCAGAGATCCCGAGCTGATTAGAGGATATTTCGACGATGCACCGTGAGATTTGGAAAACAAGAGTTGAACGCTTGAATGAATAATTCGAGAAGATGGGCTCAAGAATCAAACTGAAAAGACTCTGAAATGCTCCGGTGGGTTAAAAGAATTCTCACAACCGAAAATAATTATGAGAGGATGGCATCAAACTAGAACCATGAATCTTGAAGAGAAAGGAGCGAGATTTAAGAGAAACTCTTCTTCGGTCTTCAAAATTTGAGAATGACGACGCAGAAACATCACCATGAATTATTGAAGCACTCCGAATGAAAATTAGAAAGGTTGAACCACAAGATGAAAAGAATGTGAAAGATCTTGGAAAACCAAGACTGATGATAATTCATTCTTACGCCAAACTTTGCAATGAATTTGGGAATAGTTCCTGAAAATTAGAAGAGTCGTAAGATCCTCGAAAAGACCCGTGGGTTAGGGCCCACTCAAAAGAACCACCGTTGAACAATTGTTTGAAATAGATATTGCACCGTAGAATTAAATGGCTTGAATGAGATAGCATCCTCAAAAGAACTTGAGTGAATTGAGAATGGAAACTAGAATCTTCCGAGGTATCTTCAACACTCCTAACAATTGAATAGCGAGAAATGGATGATTAAGAGATGCACCGACATGAGAAAGCATTTGAAACGATGAAAAGAATAATGGCGAACACTGAAAACTTGACTTAAATCCACCGGAGAAGAAAATTAGAATGGAACAATGATAAGATTAAAGCTTCCTTTAGCATCTTCATGAGAATCACCGGATAAGACATTAAAGGAAAAGAATGAAGAAACTTCACTCAATAAAAATGGATACTTGATTAAGAAATCTGAGTCCTTGAAGAAAAAGGGGAGGGCGGAAATCAAAACAACTTGGGTCGGATGAGACGAACACCGTTGAGAAAAAGCTTAGAATTGATCTTGCGTAATGTTGGAATGATCGGATCCACTTGAAGAGAAGCACGCCCGGTTGAGAAAAAGAATTGACATGACAAGCTCGGTGATCAAGAAGGATTAGTATTCACATAGCAATGTGAGAACACCATTTAGGAAGGTATGGAATCCACACTTGACATTGAAGCAACTTGAATACCACAAAACGGAACAAAAACAAAGGATTTGGCTTGCGTAATAAGCGGAACAAATACATATGATAGAGATTTCGTCCAAAGTGTTCGTGGTGGGGCCCACACGGCACGACGGCGATAGCGGACGTCACGAATGACAAACAAGACGCCCCGAATCAGCATAGCCAAGGATTCTTTAAGACGCCTCACGACCACCGTAAATCGACCGTGAATGGGCGGACCACTAAACTTTGAACCCCAATCTCCAATCATACATCCGCCGGAAAGATATCCTCGTAGCTACTAGAATCCCCACCTATAAACTCCCGAAACTTTCTGGTTATGCAATCTGGTGTTGGGGATACAGGGACACAAAATATATCACCCAAACTAACAATACCTAGATCCAAATTGTATCCATCCGTCAATACATAACCAAGAAATCCTCGGAAATCGTGTACCTCGACCTTCGAAAAACATCCGTTATACAAGTCATGGCAATACCCCCGCACTCGCCACAAAGATCGGGCTATCAGGTTATCTCACCAACAACTGCACAAAAGAGATTTCGATGTCGGTAAAACTCGTGTATTCCGTAATCGCAACGATAAAATTGTGACGACAACACCTCGGAGCTCAACTCCCCGGGACACTGCCACAACCCCTAAATGTCAGGAGGCACCAAGAACAATGTTCCCGTCACAAAACCATCGGAACGATTCCAAGATACCCGCGTGATCCTAAAAAAAAATTAGTGAAATTTGAGGAGAGGAAAGTCAGAACTCTACGTCAGGATACCTCACAGAGCGATGAAGGGACTGAGGAGTAAAAAGAATCCTACTCTCCGATATATATAATCCTAAGACTCAAAACATTTTTCCATTCTAGACTCAACAACGCCAAAGAAACAATCAAGTAGGGGCTCCTAAGTCGGGAAGGCTCGATTACCAACTTGTAACGCCTCGATGCGGCTATATCTCCCACGTGTCGGGCACGACTTAGAGGCATAACCGCATTGAAAGCAATGTCGCAAGTGAGGTAATCTTCACACAACCCATGTAATAAATAAGGGAAAGAGATACATAGTTGGCTTACAATCGCCACTTCACACAATACATGAGTAAAACATTACATCATACAGTACAATCAAGGTCCGACTACGGAACCAAAATAAAAGAAGACTACCCCAAATGCTACACGGATCCCCGATCGTCCCAACTGGCTCCACTACCGATCAACTAAAACGAAACAACACAATGAACAAGATCTTCGCCGAGCTCCTCCTTGAGCTCGGATGCATCACCGTGACGGTTTCATCGGCACCGCAAGCTGGTTTTGAAGTATCTGTGAGTCACGGGACTCAAAGCAATCTCACACCCGCGAGATCAAGACTATTTAAGCTTAAAGGTAGGACAGGGTAGTGAGGTGGAGCTGCAGCAAGCGACTCAGCATATATGGTGGCTACATACACAAATGAGAGCGAGAAGAGAAGGCAAAAGCACGGTCGAACAACTATGATCAAGAAGTGATCCTAGAACAACCCACGCCAAGCATAACTCCAACATCAGTGTTCACTTCCGGACTCACGAGAAGAGACCATCACGGTTACACACGCCAAGTTGGTGTATTTTAATTAAGATCAACTTCGGGTTTTCTACAACCGACATTAACAAATTCCCATCCGCCACATAACCGCTGGCACGGCTTTCGAAAGTTCAAACCCTGCAGGGTGTCCCAACTTAGCCCATGATAAGCTCTCGCGATCAACGAAGGATATTCCTTCTCCCCGGGAAGACCCGATCAGTCTCGGAATCCCGGCTACAAGACATTTCGACAACAATAAAACAAGACCAGCAAAGCCGCCCGGATGTGCCGACAAATCCTGATAGGAGCTGCACATATCTCGGTCTCAGGGCACACCGGATGAGCCAGACGTCGGGTTGGCATAAACCCTGATTGCCTGGGGCGCCGGACATCGCCGGTTTGGACCAGACTGAAGGAGAACTGGCCCGGGGCTAAAATAAAGATGACCCTCAGTTCGAAACCCAAGGGAAAAAGGGCATAGGTGAGGCAAATGGTAAAACCAATGTTGGGCCTTGCCGGAAAAGTCTTATTCAAAGCGAACTGTCAAGGGGGTCCCATAAATCACCCGACCGCGTTAGGGACGCAAAATCCGGGAACATAACACCGTATGACGGAAACTAGGGCGGCAAGAGTGGAACAAAACACTGTGCATAAGGCCGAGCCTTCCACCCTTTACCAAGTATATAGATGCATTAATAATATAAGATATATTGTGATATCCCAACAAGTAAACATGTTCCAACAAGGAACAAACATCTCCATGTTCCAACAAGGAACAAACTTCATCTTCACCTGCAACTAACAACGCTATAAGAGGGGCTGAGCAAAGCGGTAACAGAGCCAAACAACGGTTTGCTAGGAAAGGATGGTTAGGGGCTTGACATGGCAATAAGGGAGGCGTGATAAGCAAGTGTTAGGCATCGTAGCGTAGGCATAGCAAAAGAGCGAGCAACTAGCAAGCAAAGATAGTAGTGATTTCGAGGGTATGGTCATCTTGCCTGAAATCCCGCAAGGAAGAAGAACGAGTCCATGAAGAAGACAAACGGACGTAGTCGAAAGAATCCTCACATCTCCGGAACGGAACCGAAGCTAACGAGAAAAGCAAACCGGAAACAAACAAACAACATAGTAAATAACCATCACATAAACATGGCATGATGCACAAACAAATATGATGCATGTCCTGTTTAAATAGCATGGCATGGCAATATGCACAAACAACACTACAAGTTAAGTGGAGCTCAATATGCAACGAGTTGCATATTGACGGAACACCACATCACTTATTTAGTTCTCTCCCGATTAGGTACTCAACAATATTAAATGTTATTAAACAAGGCAAGAGGGGTGAAGCATAAAGAAACTACCTATCTAGGCAAGTTTAAATGAGGCCGGAAACAACAACAACAATTCCGGAAAATCCCCATAAGCAAATTATGGATTCGGTACTGATCTGACCTAAAGCATATTTTAGAGTTGTTAAACATGCAAAGTAATGCTACCATGTTAAACTAGGCATTTATCTACCCCATTTACATATATAATTTATTTAAAATGGAGCTACGGTTATTAAGTTATGCAATAAATCATTTTAGCATGGCATTTAAGCAAATTAAAGCAAACAACAATTATAAACGTTTAAATGTTGTTATCATGATGCGGATGACATGTGCAAGTTTTATGCAATTTTATGAAAATGTTTGACAAGAGCATTATGAAGCATTGTGTCACCGTGGTGGAAGAAAGGGGTGCCACGGCAACGAATCCGAAAATGGTGCCACGGCAACATATCGGTTCCGGCTAACTCGATTGAGATATCGGTACAAAGGAAAGCGTGACGGAAGCGAGTCATGCAAGAAGGTGGGTGATCCGGATACCGGTTCCCACGGAACGGTGGCATGGCAAAAGAGGGGCATCGCAAGGATGATTCGATCACGGTCGGTCATCTCGGTGGTTATACCTTCAAGCGTGCGTCGGGCGGAAAACGCTTTAGAGGGAAGTAGTCGTACACGGCGTAGGGAAGTAGACGTTCATGTCCCGTGGATGTTCGGGTCCACGGGTCTTCGAGGGTCGACAATAGTGGTACACACGCCATCGGGTACTTGCCGGATCCGGTCTTGGCGAATCAGGCTCCGTAGGGGTACTTGTCGTTTCCGGTTCGGTGGTCGTCGGGTCGTAGTGGTACTTGGGATCTTCTGAACTTGCCGGTCTCGGTTCTTGCGACGATAGTGATGTACACGAGGTCCTGCCAGGGGCTGGTCTTGGCCTTGGCGTTCCTGGTCGATGAGGGCAAGCGGAGGCGCATCCTCCTTCCTGCTCAAACAAGGCAGAGGCGGGGCATCGGACTTGCGGGAGGTGGAGCGACGGGAAACAGCGGCACGGCGGCCGGACTTGGCGCAGGGAGGCGCGGCCATGGCAGGGTCGGTGCATCCGGCAGCGGCCGCGGCTCGGGACGGATGGCGCGGTGGAGGGAGGAGCAAGGTGGCGCCATGGCCCGAGGGTCACGGAGTTGGCCTCAGCGGCGCGGGAGGCCAGGCACGGGGCTGATGATGCTTGGCGGCCGGAGGGAGCACCGGTGGCGCTGCGAACTTCCGGGCGAACGGGGCGAGGCAGAGGAGATCCCCTGGTGTCTCCGTCGACCCGGGGTCGAAGCGAGCAAAGGGAAGGAGCTCCTGGCGTGGGGCTCTGAGGCCGGGCGCAGTGGAACTCCAAAGCGGCCGGACGGAGAGGGATCGGCGCGGCACCAAGGGCGGCGAGGAGGGTTGAGGCGCCGTGGAGGCGACGAGGAGGCCACCGGGGTCCGCCTGGTCGCTGGAGGAGCGGCGGGATCGGGTGCAGTGCTCGAGGAGCTCCTCTCCCAAGCGCTTGGGCGACGGGAGAGATGAGGGGATCGGAGAGAAGCGAAGGGAGCGAGGGGATCGGGCAGGGGTTCGGGAGAGATGGGGAGGACGAGGGATCGGGAAGGAGACGAGGGGGTGGCGGCGCTGGGAAGCAGGAGGGGATCGAGGGGATCGGGTCGAGAGGCCTAGGGTTAGAGAGCAGGGGCGTCTGGGCCTTGGGCCTCGGGAGGCTAGTCCGGCCTGGTGGAGGAGAAAGGCCAGGGGCCGGCTGGGCCTAGCTCCTCTCTCTCTCTTTAAACTCTTAAAACAGAGAAAAGAAAGGAAAGGGAAGAAAAGAAAAGATTAGAGAAAGAGTTTGGGCTCGATTATTTTCCCGAGCTCGCAAAATGAGCTCGATCCAGGAAAATAAAAGAGGCATGATTGAAAGAATTGAATTCAAATTCATTTGAATTTAAATTGAATGATTGGAATGGAAGTGAGGGTTTGGGAAGGTCCAAAAATGTTCGGATTTTTGGTGGAGCTCTAATATGATAAAAGAAATTTAGGGCAAAGTGTGGAGACCAAACTTGAAGTAGAAAGGGCACGAAATTATTTTGCAAGTGTGTTAAGATCAATTCCAAATAAATGGAATAATTATTATAGTTCCCTAATAATATTGGGACGATATGTTATAAAGAGAAGTCACCATGTGAATCCTCGGTTTAAATGGATCGAGAAAAATCCATACAATTTATTTAGTTGTGTTTTGAAAATTAATGATATGATGGCATGATGAGATGATGCAATGCAAGAGATGACATGATGAATGCACAAACAAAACAAATCGCACGACAAAACTCGGAAACCCTGGAAGGCAACTGAAGCTCCGGTCTTGGGGCGTCACAATAGACTTGTATGCCAAGGAACCTTCTCGGGGCAAGTTGCGCTCCATGTTGCCCCGAGTCCGCTCGGCAACTTGTGCGGTTGCGCTAGAACCAATAAGGTAAACCTTTCCAGGAGGCGACGTTCCCGAATAGCCGCTAAGGGCCCGCTCCCTCAAGCGCCATCGGCTGGATCAGACGCACCGGAAAGCATTCCAGCAGGCATAGGGAATATTTAGCAGAAGTCAAAATTTACAAGTGAGTTAAGTGCAGTTCAGATGCTAATCAACTTGTCAAATTTAAAGGCAGTTATGGCCCGGGGGCTGGCAACGCCCTTGTGACCAATCTTCTTGGTGTCAAGAACGATGAAGTTCTTTGCCATAAGCCTTCTCGACGACGATCTTGCCGGAAGTCGGCGTCAAGAACGATGAAATTCTTCGCCATAAGCCTTCCCGGCAACGATCTTGCCGCGAGCCAGTGTCGAGAACGACGAAGTTCTTCGCCACAAGCCTTCATGGCAACAAGCTTGCCGGAAGCCGGCATCGAGAACGTCAAAGTTCTCTGCTGAAGATAAAAGCCTTCTCGGCAACAAGCTTGCCGGAAGCCGGCATCGAGAACGTCAAAGTTCTCTGCTGAAGATAAAATCCTTCCTGGCGACGAGTGTCAGTGTCAAAACCGGCAGATCTCGGGTAGTGGGTCCTGAACTGTGCGTCTAAGGCGGATGGTAACAGGAGGCGAGGGACACGATGTTTACCTAGGTTCAGGCCCTCTCTATGGAGGTAATACCCTACTTCCTGCTTGATTGATCTTGATGAATATGAGTGTTACAAGAGTTGATCTACCACGAGATCGTAGAGGCTAAACCCTAGAAGCTAGCCTATGGTATGATTGTTGTCGCCCCTACGGACTAAACCCTCCGGTTTATATAGACACCGGAGGGGCTAGGGTTACACAGAGTCGGTTACAACAAAAGGAGATCTACATATCCGTATCGCCAAGCTTGCCTTCCACGCTTAAGAGAGTCCCATCCTATTACCCATACGTAAGTCTTCAATCTTGTATCTTCATAGTCCAACAGTGCGCCAAAGGATATAGTCCGGTTGTCCAGATACCCTAACCCAGACTCCTCAAGAGCTCCCTAAACCAGGCTTTAATGATGATGAGTCCGGCGTGCAGATTTTTTTCGGCATTGCAAGGCAGGTTCCTCCTCCGAATACTCCATAGAAGATCTTGAACACAAGGATAGTGTCCGGCTCTGCAAAACAAGTTCCACATTCCACCATAGAGAGAATAATATTCACAAATCCGACCTGCTGATGTATTTGATACCATGACATCATGCCATGGCCCGGTTATTATCGAACCGTGTTTTTCAACCAGCCTTGGCGCATATCGTGAGGCGGTTTCCTTGGCACGTCTTGTCGAAGCAGAGATCGTGTCCCCTTATCACGGGATTCTCATCAATACGGGCGTGGGTAACCCAATCGTGCCCGTTGGTATGACTACTCGATTATAGGCAAGTCCCAAACGGTCACGAGGAGGACGCCTGGTATTCACCCTCTTTATAAAGAGACCAAGGCCTATCCTTTTTTATTCCTCAAACTCAACCGAATCCCTCCCCCGCCTCGAGTTCCAACACCTGAAGCTCAGGTCAGGCGCTTCGGACCTTCAACCATGTCCAGATCCAACCTTCAAGGTCAGTGGATGCCCTCCTCCGTCATGGAGGAAGACGTGAGAAAGTTAAGAGAGGCTAGGTTCTTGACCGGCGAGATTGCGCACCGGCTGCCTGCTCAAGGGCAGGTCATACCTACTCCCAAACCCGGCGAGAGCATAGTATTCATATCTCACTTCCTTCGAGGGCCAGGCCTGGCTCTGGATCCCTTCATGAGGGGGCTCATGTTCTATTACGGGCTGGACTTCCATGACTTAGCTCCGGATTCTATTCTCCACATCTCGTCTTTTATCGTCGTGTGCGAAGCTTTCCTCCGCATCACCCCTCACTTCGGCCTGTGGCTCAAGACCATCCAAGTGGAGCGAAGACGATTGAGGGGAGGTATGCAGAATGCAGAGGTGATGTAATAAGCAAAAGCGTCCATGCCCCATGGCCCAAGGGTTCTTTCCAGGAGGTGTCCAGCTTATGGCAACAAGAATGGTTTAATTTCACAGCTCCCAGGGGTACCAAATGGGTGGCCCCGCCTGCCTTTTGCTCGGGTCACCCTCCACGACTAACATCATGGATCAACAAGGGGCTAGACTGGGGGCCAGTGAAGGACGTGCCCATACTGCAGGGCCGCATCCAAGATCTCCTCGAAAGAGATATTGGTCTGGTAACAGTGATGCAAGTAATGTTACTTCGCCGAACCCTGCCCTGTAAAAGTCGCCCCCTCCGTCTGTGGGAATTCAATTTGGCGGGACCGCGAGCTATTCAACACTTCCTCGGCATGACGTCCGAGGAGATGTACAAATTGTACTTCGGACCGCAAGCAATGTGTCCGGATTCCACCGAGGACGCGGGTCTGAGCTGCAGTCGTCCAAATACCCAAGTAAGTTGCCCTATGGCCGAACACATCGTATTTCTATTCATCACGACATCATTCTGAAAAGTCTCTCTTTGACCAGGACTGGATATGTCACGACCGGTTTTTCAATAAAATACTTATTGAGAAATCGATCTTTTGATTCCAGTATAGGAAAAATTATCCTTACTGGTAGAAAGATACTTGATACAGAAGGCCAGTAGCATTAAATATATTACAGGGTTGAGCTGAGGCTGCTCAACAATTTATTACAAACACGCCAATATTGTACATAAGGGCGGTTATGATACAGGGTTGTGTTGGCATACTACTGACTCGAGATAAAAGTGGTGGTGGGAATATCACAGTGGAGTGGATAACATGACTCCTAAACTGGCAGCTCATAGAGCGTCGAGGTGAGGCTTGATGAATTTATTTGGGTAGCGGAAGCGGATATAATACAAGTGACCAAATCCAGGATCGCACGGGACTGACTGGGACTCCTCTAGGCGTCGGACTCGCTATCGAACTCTTCATCCATGAGATCGCCTTCATCAAGGGCTTATATTGAAAGTAAACAAATAAATTATCATGCCGCAGTCGGGCGTCTAAGCGACACCACATAAAGGGCTTATATTGAAAAGTAAATAACAAGAGTGCCACAGTCGGACGTCTGAGCGACATCACATAAAGGGCTTATATTGAAAGTAAATAACTTGTGAGCCACAATCGGACGTCGGAGCGACATCGCAGAAAGGGCTCATATTGAAAGTAAATAACTTGTGAGCCACAATCGGACGTTGGAGCGACATCGCAGAAAGCGCTTATATTGAAAGTAAATAACTTGTGAGCCACAATCGGACGTCTGAGCGACATCGCAGAAAGGGCTTATATTTCATTATTCATATCTAATAAATTCACGATATATAACACTCACATGAAATATTCAACACACAATAATAAACGGGTTAGTCCATCCACAGGAATAATCATTTAGCCGGACTTAACACTCATGTAGTTCACCGGAGTTTTTGTCACTGAGGCTGACACTGACAAGATAAGTTGAACATAGTACTCGGACATGGATAAGATGATTCAAAGGATTTTGACTCTGCAGAGTTTGTACTAATTACCCACAGCCAACGGATTTCCGTAGTCACGAAGGACTAGTTCCGTTTACGGTATTTCAGAAACACATCTAACCAAGACACACCCATCCCACCTCACGATGCCGTGAATCACCCTAGACAACGCTCAAGAAAAACTTTGAGACGGGAGATCACAACCTCGAATAGCATGGGATCAAATTTATATACATCGCTCTAAGGGTGCCCCTCTCGGTCCCAACCGGAAACACCCATGCCCCGACCGGATGATCGGCTTTAATCCAGGGCCATGGAACCCTCATCACGGCCTCTCTAATTGGTGTGTACCAGGAAAGCGGTTTGCAACTTACTAAGCCATATCCCTTGCGGAAAACATGTGGTAGTACAGGAAGGGAAAATCGATGGAAACTGGACTTGATTCATCATGACACTAGAGTCAGAATAGTCGGGCATAAGACTGGCATGCTTCAACACTGCCATCTTACCCACTCTCATGCCATCACATGGCCACGCAAACTCATATCCAACAACATATGGATTTTCGAAGCTCACTTGCCTCAACATAGCATGTAATATAACACTTATCGAAATGCTCATAAACATGCCATGAAACTACTTAATGCAACTCATCATATCAAAAGTTCAAACATGCTTGCCTGGTTCGGAGTAGTCGGAGTCTAGCTTGGTGAAGTTCGCGGTTCCATCACCTCCTCCGGTATCTACGGTATAAGAGAATACGTACTAACGTAAATACCGTGAGTGCATAAAAAAGAGTTCCAAATATTTTTAAAATAAATATGACACAAAACTAGACAGAAAAATAAAGATGACAGAAAAAGAATCAATCTAAAATCATTTTTTGTTTAAAAGTTATAAAGGTTTTAGTCCAGGGACTCATCTGTAATGAAACAGAAAGTTTCCAGGGGCCAGATTATAAAAACAGAAAACGCTTCGGCTAAAAAAAAAAGCCGCCAACCGCAAAGGAGATGTATTCTGCCTGGCGCTTTCAAAAACGCTTAAAAAAGAAAATATCGACGAGGGGTCCCACCGTCTGGTTTGAAATTTCAAACGGGGAGAGAAGCAGAGCTGCCGGGCGCCCGAGAGCTGCGGTGGTCGCCGGCGGCGATCCACGGCGAGTTAGGAGGAGCGGGTGGTACCTACGTGATCAGGGTGTCCTTCCGCGTCCGTGGTGGTGGTGGTGGTCGTCGGCGAACACCTCGTCGACGGCGGTCCTTGCTCCGGCGGATGGCGGCTCGGGTGAAGATGAATCTCGTCGGGGAGGGCTGCGGAGGTCAAATTGCAGCTTGGGTTAGATCACTGGGTGCACGTGAAGACTACTGACGAGGTTTGGGAGGCGGGGATGGCCTCATCGGAGTGGATTGAACTGGTGGCCGAGGAGGATCGGGGCGGCCGGAGTTGGGGGAGGAGACCTCCTCGAGGTCCTCCTAGTGGCTTGGCGGGGTTCTGGTGAGGTGTAGTGGTGGTGCGTGCTCGAGAACGAGCTCGGGACCTCATTTTATAGGCGATCCGAGGCGGTGGCCGTGAACGGAAATCTCCGGCGATGGTTACGGCGGCGCAGTGCTTGGTCGGGGAGTTTAGGTGGTTGGGCATCAACATGGAGGTCCACGGGTTCCGTTTAGAAGCTAACCCAGGTTGGATTAGGCGCGCATGGGTGGTTTCGATAGAACGGAGCGGCGTGGGCCCGTCGGTGGCAGAGGGCGCGCCCTGTGCTTGTCGGGCCATGGCGACGGTGCTGCTGTGTGCGCTGGCACGCAGGAGGCCACGCGGAGGGCTAGGGTGCGTTGGGCGGCGCAGGACGGCGTAGAGAGCTGGCGCTAGCCACGGGTGGCTCTGCCACCACAGAAGCTGCCGGCCTCGGCGAGGTTCACCGCCACCGACACCTGCACCCGTCCAAGAGAGCGTGCGGTGCTCAGGTTAAGAAGGAGAGGCCGTGCGCAACGCGCCAGGGTGCACTGGTGATCGATGACAAGCCACTGACGAAAAACGACACTAACTAAACTCTGAAACTCTGAATTTACTGAAAGTGTACAGGAACAGTGCCGGCCAAGTGTTTGATGAAATGATTTAGGCATGAGAAGAATTTATCTGGGGCTGATCTTTGGTGTGGTGGCCTCTCAAAGCACCTAGGGGTTGCCTGATTTTTGGTGGAATTTTTGCAGAAAGGAAAATATGAATTTCACCAAAAATGATGAATCTGGTCCAAACTTGCAGTGGTTGAAACTTGAAAATTTTGAAAAGAGGAAGAGTGGATCTTGATGGTTCTAGATTGGAGGTGCTAAGGACTATCCAGAGGAGTAGGTTTGAGATCAAAACTCAAAGGAAATCAGGTACTTCCTTTGTAAATCATCTAGGCTTACAATAATGGGCAGAATTGTTTTTGGGGATAAAATAAATGAAATAAAATTCAAAAATGGGTTGGACCTGTTGGAACAGAAAGTTTGGGTTGCCCCAAAGTGTAGGGAGGGGTTTGGGAGAATTTACCACATGAGGCATGGTAAAAGAATGGTTGGTTTCAAAACAAAAGAGTAGCCCCAAAACCCATAGGGTTTCTTTTTAAAAGAAAGTAAATTCCAACAATTTATTTGAGAGGCTAAAAATCAGAAGGAAGGTTTTAAATAACCAAACACCAAGGTTGAGGAAGAAACAAAATAAAACCCTTGCCATGAGGAAAATTTGAGAGAGAGGGGTTTTTGGAAGGATTTTAAATGACTTCCTTCAAATCAAACAAAGTTTTTGTTGAAAACCAAATTAAGTTTTTTTGGAGTGTTACAATACCTACCCCCTTAGGAAAAATCTCGTCCCCGAGATTTCAGCTGATCCTCAAATAAGTGTGGGTGCTCTGTCCAAAGAAAATCCTCTCTTTCCCAAGTTGCTTCATTTTCGGTGTGATTGCTCCACTGAACTCTAAAAAACTTGATGGTTTTCTGTCGGGTTCTCATTTTAGATTCCTCTAATATTTTTATTGGACGTTCCCGATAGGTGAGGTCTGGTTGCACGTCAATATCTTCATGGGATACTTGCTTCTCTGGGTTGCTCACGCACTTCCTCAATTGCGAGACGTGGAACACGTCGTGGACATCGGATAATTCTTCTGTAAGTCTAGCTGGTAGGCTACCGTGCCTCTTCGTGCTACTATACAGAAGGGTCCGATGAATCTTGGTGCTAGCTTTCCCTTAACCTTGAATCCTTGCAGGCCCCTCATAGGAGATACTCATAGGTACATAAACTCACCGGGTTCAAAACTGACTCCCCGATGTTTTTGATCGTAATAACTCTTATGTCGACTTTGAGCTGTCTTGAGTCGATCCCTAATTATCTTAACTTTCTTCTCAGCCTCCTTGAGCATGTCTGGGCCGAAGATATGGTTGTCGCCGGTTTCTGACCAATTTAGCGGGGTACGACATCTTCGCCTGCATGTAGCTTCAAATGGTGCCCTTTGCAGTTGGCTTGGTAATCGTTGTTGTATGCGAACTCCGCATATGGCAAGCTTTCTTCCCAACTGGTTCCATAGGTGAGGACACATGCTCTCAAAGATGTCTTCTAGAATTTGGTTTACACGCTCAGTTTGTCCATCACCGGGGTGGTATGCGGTACTAAACGCCGCTGAGTTCCCGTGAGCTTGTTGTAATTGATCTCAAAATCGGAGACGAATTGAGTGCCTTCTGCGATATTATCGTCTTTGGAACTCCATGCAAGCAGACGATACGGGAAAGATAAAGCCTGGCAAGCTTCTGCGTGGTGTGGGTTGTCTTCACGGGGATGAAGTGTGCCACCTTAGTCAGTCTATCTTTGATGACCCATATGGCATCATTCCCGTGTCGTGACCGAGGTAGTCCAACAATAATATCCATTCCAATCTCGTCCCATTTCCACTAGGGTATCTTATTTGTTTATAATAGTCCGGCCGGTTTCTGGTGCTCAGCCTTGATGCGTTGACATGATTCACAACATGCAATGAACGTGGCTATGACCCTTTTTATACCGTGCCACCAAAATTTTTCCAGAAGATCCTTGTACATTTTTGTTCCTCCAGGATGGATTGAATACGGAGCGGTGTGGGCTTCTGCTAAAATTTGCTATTTAAGGTCCTCGATATTTGGTACGCAAAGCCTATCTCCGTACCACAATATTCCCTGCTCGTCTATGATGAATTCTGAGGCCTTGCCCAAACTCACTTTCCGTTTAATGCCTTCAATGTCAAGTGCCCTTGCCGAGCCTCCTTAATCTTTTCTATCAGGGTAGGCTGTATTTCTAAATTCGACACACTACCTTCGGTGACCATTATTAAGTTGAGTTTAGTAAACTCCTGCCGAAACTTAGGTCTAAGACTTGATAGGTTGCCGTCGTCCGAGCTGGGGTTCCGACTAAGAGCATCAACCACTACATTTGCTTTTCCTGGATGGTAGTGGATTCCCACATCATAATCCTTCACTAATTCCAACCAGCGTCGTTGCCATAAATTGAGTTCCGGTTGTGTGAAAATATACTTGAGGCTTTTATGGTCTGTGTATATTTCACAATGATTTCCAAGTAGAAAGTGTCTCCACTCTTTGAGTGCATGGATGACTGCTGCCAACTCCAGGTCATGAGTAGGATAATTTTCTTCATGCTTGCGGTTGCTCGAAACATACGCAACTACCTTGCCCTCTTGCATTAATACGCATCCGAGGCCCTTCCGGATGCGCCACAATACACCTCAAAATTCTTGTGTATGTCCCACAATTAATACCGGTGTTGCCGTTAATTTCCTTTTTAGTTCTTGGAAAATTTTCTCGCAAGCTTCAGTCCATTCAAACCTCTTATCCTTCTTGAGTAATCAAGGCCATTGGCTTTGCTATGATGGAGAATCCTTCAATAAATCTCCGTAGTATCCTCGCCATTCCCAAGAAACTTCAGACGTCTGCATTACCGGCCTGGTGGTTTCTAGTTGGCACGGCCTTGACCTTTTCCGGTCTACGGCAATACCTTCTTGGGTCAAGATGCGTGGCCTAGAAAACCCACATGTCTTAGCCAAAATTCACACTTGCTGAACTTGGCGTACAATTGATGTTTCCTTAGTTCTCCTAGTACGATTCGAGATGTTCAAAGATGCTCTTCCGGTGTCTTGGAGTATATCGTAATATCATCGATGAATACCACAACAAACTTGTCCATAAATTTCATAAATACTTTGTTCATGAGGTGAACAAAATATGCGGGGGCGTTTGTCAGTCCAAACGGCATTACTGTGAACTCATACAATCCGTATCTGGAGGTGAAGGCTGTCTTGGGGATATCTTCTGCTCAGATTTTTAATTGATGGTATCCCGACCTTAAGTCAATTTTTGAGAAGACCTTGGCCTGAGCGAGCTGATCAAATAAATCATTTATCCGTGGCATCGGGTATTTGTTCTTGATTGTGACCATGTTAAGTGCTCGATAGTATATACACAATCTCAGTGTCCCATCCTTTTCTTGGCAAATAAAATTGGTGAACCCCAAGGTGAGGAGCTGGCTCGTGATATATCCTTTGTCCAAGAATTCTTTTATTTGCTTCTTCAATTATACCAACTCGGATGGTGCCATTATGTATGGTTTCTTGTAAATGGGGCGGTTCCGGTGCTAGCTCAATGTTGAATTCTATCTCTCTCGATGCAGTGGCATGCCCGGTAGTTCTTCGAAATACGTCTGAAACTCACATACCATCGAACTTTTCTTAACTCAGAAACGTCCACCTTGTTCAATCTCGGTTGTCGAGATATTTGTCTCTCTTTGGCTGAAACTTTTATTGTCTTCCCATGATGGTGGGTGAGAGTTACGGTCCGGTTGAAGCAATCAATAAATCCTTTATTGGTGGTTAACCAATCCATCCCTAGGATGACATCCAGTCCTTTATTTTCCAATACGATAAGGTTGGTGTGAAACTTCAATCCTTCAAACTCAATAACCACACCTTGGCAGTAACTCTGAGTAACTTGCTTAATCCTGTGGGACTTGATGATCATGGATTTTTCCAAGGGAAGCATCGAAAAATTATTTTGCAAAACAAATCTCTTCGAAATGAACGAGTGAGAAGCTCCAGAATCAAACAAAACCATGGCAGGTATTGTGTTGACAGGAAACGTACCGAGTACGATATCCGGGGCATTTTGTGCTTCCTCTCTGGTCACGTGGTTCAGATGACCCTTCCTGTGGTTGTTATTGGGGTTGAAATTGTTTCGCTTGGGCGCTGAATTATTGCCACCGTTGTTCAGCTTTGGGGTTGAGTTCCTTGGTTTGGGGCACTGCTTGGCATAGTGCCCTTCTTCTCCACAAGCGTAGCAAGTAACGACTGGGCGATATGTGAACTCCTTGTCCCTTGCATGAAAATTCTTGATTGGTTGTGAGACGTTTGTCGTGGGTTTGTGTGTCCCACCTTTCTGAAAATCCGTCTTGCTCCGGTGGTTGCGAGCAAGAGTTGTCTGGTCCCTTTTGCGCTTGCGGAAATCCTCCAAGCTGCGTCGCTCATTTTCCAAGGTAATAGCCTTATCCACCAGTGTTTTGAAATCTGGGAAGGTGTGCACGACCAGCTGGCATTTAAGCGCGGGTGCCAGACCGTCCAGGAATTTTTCCATCTTCTTGCTTTCAGTCATACTCTCTTCGTTGGCGTAGCAAGACAATAGAGTAAACTGATTGTTGTATTCTGTCACCGTCATGGTCCTCTGCTTGAGGTCAGCAAACTCCCTCTTCTTGATCTTCATAACACTTTTAGGAATGTGCGCCCCACGAAAACCTTCTTTGAACTCCTCCCAGGTTATATCATTTTTGTTGGGGTGCATGTGTAGGAAATTTTCCCACCATGATGCAGCTGCTCCAAGTGAGATAGTGCGGTGCATATAGTACTTTCTCACGGTCTGAACACTGTGCAATAATTAATTTTCTTTCCATGTCTCAAGCCAGTCATAGGCCTCAAGAGGTTTGTCAAGATGAGAAAATGTTGGGGGACGCGTCTTCCTGTAGCTCGCATAATTTGGATTGCTGCCGATACGGTCCACGGTGATTTCCCATATTGATGACTTGGTTCATCATTTCCGATGTTGTTGCTGACTCTGTTCATAAAGGCGGCATACTTGGGAAAATGTTGTTTCACCGCCTGCTGACTTGACTGCCTCGTGTGAAATTGTTGCTTGTTTGGGTGCCATAATTTTTCTCCTCAAGGATTTGGCATGGAGCGCGTCCAAGGACGAGACATTTTTCACTCTGGGGATATATTTTGTAAAACTCATAAGAAAATAAATTGAGTCGCAAACATCAATAAATTTATAAAGACGGAAATTTTTTAAATGCTCCAAGATTTCTCAAGAGACTCAACGATTTGCGCATGGAGAAGGACTGCTCTGTACATATCTTACACGCAAGCAATAATTATACAATACATCACTCAGGATATGCGTACACATTCCTGACATGTTATTTAGGCTAGTGCACTTCTCCCAGTTCCTACATGATGCGCAAACAAGCTACTTCTCACAACCTATGTACATATAAACATATCGCATAAGTCGGTACATCGCATAGCAGCTAAGCACGCCAATGGAGATGGTAAGGATCTCCCTTGGCCTGCCGAGGGTGAGGCGCAGTGAGGCTGGGGACTCAACCTCCTCCTCGCTAATAGGATCCAGACGTGAAGTGCTGCGCTGAGTTGATGGAGCGGGCGCCATAGGTGGAGCAACACGAACAGGAGTGGGTGCAATAGGTGGTACAGTACGAACTGAAGTGGGCGCAGTGACTTGGTTGAACTCCTCAGTGGTAGGCAGGCGATGAGCAGTGGCGAGAATGGTAGGTGAATAAGATGCCGAGGACGAGATGAAAGTCAGTGGTGGTGCGGTGTGCAGGAGCTCCCTCCTGTTGGCGGCACAGCCATGGACTGAGTCCATGCGGGCGGCCACAAGGTCGTCCACCAGGTTGTCGAAGGCTGCCTCCAGAGCCTGGAGGTACTCCACAACCATCTCGATAGCTTCGTCTCGCTCTCCTCTGGGGCAAGCGAATGCGTAGTGACAGGTGTAAGGCACGTGGCATGGAAGGTAGCGGTAGCGACGAGTCTTCATCGAAGGAAGAACATCCCGGAGACGAGCTATCGCCTCATGGGCAGCCATCTGCATAGCATGCCTCTCCGTAGGCATGGCTCTCCCCAAGAACCGGAAACGGCGTAACTCAACACGCCCTCCCTTGAATTGCATCGCGGCCTGGTGCATGGACAAACTGTCGTTGATCTTGTGCTGGTAGAGTGTGAAGACTGGGCGCACTGATGGCCCCATCGCGATCTGGACGATGAAGGAGAGGAGCTTGACAAACCCCTCAGGCACGTTGGCGAACACCTGTGACTCACTGTCGTTGCCAGCCATCTACAAAAGTAGGCAAAAATTCTAAATGGTCAGATCATAAATTTATGCTGACTGACAGAAAATGACTACATTTGCAAAAAAAAATTAACACTATTATGCTAATAACCGATTAGCGATCGCACCTAGTGGCTTCCTACAGTCAGCCTGGCTCTAGTACCAAGTTTGTCACGACCGGTTTATCAATAAAATACTTATTGAGAAATCGATCTTTTGATTCCAGTATAGGAAAAATTATCCTTACTGGTAGACAAATACTTGATACAGAAGGCCAGTAGCATTAAATATATTACAGGGTTGAGCTGAGGCTGCTCCACAATTTATTACAAACACGCCAATATTGTACATAAGGGCGGTTATGATACAGGGTTGTGTTGGCATACTACTGCCTCGAGATAAAAGTGGTGGTGGAAATATCACAGTGGAGTGGATAACATGAGTCCTAAACTGGCAGCTCATCGAGCGTTGAGGTGAGGCTCGATGGATTTATTTGGGTAGTGGAAGCGGATAAAATACAAGTGACAAAATCCAGGATCGCACGGGACTGACTGGGACTCCTCTAGGCGTCGGACTCGCTATCGAACTCTTCATCCATGAGATCGCCTTCATCAACATCTGGCCAAATCAACAAGCCAGGTGAGTACTTTGAAAGTACTTGCAAGACAGTTCGGATGTAAGATATAACAAATGCAAGCATGAATGCGTCATGAGCAAATAGCAATGCACACTCAAATAATAAATATTTGCACAACATGATAAGTAAAAAGGAAGTCGGGCGGTAGTCCTCCCGAAATCCCAACAAAATAACTGAAAACCGATCGGGTGTCTGGAGCGACGCCTCGAAGGGTAAACAAATAAATTATCATGCCGCAGTCGGGCGTCTAAGCGACACCACATAAAGGGCTTATATTGAAAAGTAAATAACAAGAGTGCCACAGTCGAACGTCTGAGCGACATCACATAAAGGGCTTATATTGAAAGTAAATAACTTGTGAGCCACAATCGGACGTCGGAGCGACATCGCAGAAAGGGCTTATATTGAAAGTAAATAACTTGTGAGCCACAATCGGACGTCGGAGCGACATCGCAGAAAGGGCTTATATTGAAAGTAAATAACAAGCGTGCCACAGACGGACGTCTGAGCGACATCGTAGAATATAGAAAGTAAATAACAAGCGTGCCACAGTCGGACGTCTGAGCGACATCGCAGAAAGGGCTTATATTTCATTATTCATATCTGATAAATTCACGAGATATAACACTCACAGGAAATAATCAACACACAATAATAAACGGGTTAGTCCATCCACAGGAATAATCATTTAGCCGGACTTAACACTCATGTAGTTCACCGGAGTTTTTGTCACTGAGACTGACACTGACAAGATAAGTTGAACATAGTACTCGGACATGGATAAGATGATTCAAAGGATTTTGACTCTGCAGAGTTTGTACTAATTACCCACAGCCAACGGATTTCCGTGAGTCACGAAGGACTAGTTCCGTTCTGATATTTCGGTAGAAACACATCTAACCAAGACACACCCATCCCACCTCACGATGCCGTGAATCACCCTAGACAACGCTCAAGAAAAACTTTGAGATGGGGAGATCACAACCTCGAATAGCATGGGATCAAATTATATACGCGCGCTCTAAGGGGTGCCCCCCTCTCGGTCCCAACCAGAAACACCCATGCCCCCTGACCGGATGACAGGCTTTAATCCAGGGCCATGGAACCCTCATCGCGGCCTCTCTAATTGGTGTGTACCAGGAAAGCGGTTTGCAACTTACTAAGCCATATCCCTTGCGGAAAACATGTGGTAGCACAGGAAGGGAAAATGGATGGAAACTGGACTTGATTCATGATGACACTGGAGTCAGAATAGTTTGGCATAAGACTGGCATGCTTCAACACTGCCATCTTACCCACTCTCATGCCATCACATGGCCATGCAAACTCATATCCAACAAGATATGGATTTTCGAAGCTCACTTGCCTCAACTTAGCATGTAATATAACACTTATCGAAATGCTCATAAACATTCCATGAAACTACTTAATGCAAACATGCAACGAACACTCATCATATCAAAAGTTCAAACATGCTTGCCTGGTTCGGAGTAGTCGGAGTCTAGCTTGGTGAAGATCGCGGTTCCGTCACTTCCTCCGGTATCTACGGTATAAGAAAATACGTACTAACGTAAATACCGTGAGTGCACAAAAAAGTGTTCAAAATATTTTTCAAATAAATATGACCAAAAAAATAGACAGAAAAATAAAGATGACAGAAAAAGAATCAATCAAAAATCATTTTCAGTTTAAAAGTTATAAAGGTTTTAGTCCAGGGACTCATCTGTAATTAAACAGAAAGTTTCCAGGGGCCAGATTATAAAAACAAAAAACGCTTCGCCTAAATAGCCGTCAACTGCAAAGGGAGACGTATTCTGCCCGAAGGCATTTTTAGAAAACGTTTCAAAATAAAGAAAAGACTGAGGAGGGGTCCCACCCGTCAGGTTTGAAATTTCAAACGGGGGGAGAGAAGCAGAGCGCGCCGGCGCCCGAGAGCTGCGGTGGTCGCCGATGGCGATTCACGGCGAGTTAGGAGGAGCGGGTGGTACCTACGTGATCAGCGTGTCCTTCCGCGTCCGTGGGTGGTGGTGGTGGTCGTCGGCGAGCACCACGTCAACGACGGTCCTTGCTCCGGCGGACGGCGGCTCGGGTGAAGATGGATCTCGTCGGGGAGGGCTGCGGAGGTCAAATTGCAGCTTGGGTTAGATCACTGGGTGCACGAGAAGACTACTGACAAGGTTTGGGAGGCGGGGATGGCCTCACCGGAGTGGATCGAGCTGGTGGCCGAGGCGGATCAGGCGGCGGAGTTGGGGAGGAGACCTCCTCGAGGTCCTCCTAGTGGCTTGGCGGGGTTCTGGTGAGGTGTAGTGGTGGTGCGTGCTGGAGAACGAGATCGGGACCTCATTTTATAGGCGATCCGAGGCGCTGGCCATGAACGGAAATCTCCGGCGATGGTTACGATGGTGCAGTGCTTGGTCGGGGAGTTTAGGGGGTTGGGCATCAACGTGGAGGTCCACGGGTTCCGTTTAGAAGCTAACCCAGGTTGGATTAGGCGCGCATGGGTGGTTTTGACAGAACGGAGCGGCGCGGGCCCGTCGGCGGCAGAGGGCGCGCCCTGTGCTTGCCGGGCCATGGTGACGGTGCTGCGGTGTGCGCTGCCATGCAGGAGGCCACGTGGAGGGCTAGGGTGCGTTGGGCGGCGCAGGACGGCGTAGAGAGCTGGCGCTAGCTCTGTTGGCCGCCACGGGTGGCTCTCGCCATCACAGGCTGCCGGGCGCCGGGCGAGGCTCACCGCCATCGACACCGCGCCGTGCCCAAGAGAGCGTCATGTGCTCAAGGTTAAGAAGGAGAGGTCAGGCGCAACGCCGTGGTGCACTGGTGATCGGCGACAAGCCATCGATTTAAAAACGACACTAACTAAACTCTCAAACTCACATTTCTTGAAAGTGTACAGAACAAAGGCTTGCCAAGTGTTTGATGAAATGATTTAGGCACGAGAAGAATTTATCTGGGGCTGATCTTTGGTGTGGTGGTCTCTCAAAGCACCTAGGGGTTGCCTGATTTTTGGTGGAATTTTTGGAGAAAGGAAAATATGAATTCCACCAAAAATGATGAATCTGGTCCAAACTTGCAATGGTTGGAACTTGAAAATTTTGAAAAGAGGAAGAGTGGATCTTGATGGTTCTAGATTGGGGGTGCTAAGGACTATCCAGAGGAGTAGGTTTGAGATCAAAACTCAAAGGAAATCAGGTACTTCCTTTGTAAATCATCTAGGCTTACAATAATGGGCAGAATTGTTTTTGGGGATAAAATAAATGAAATAAAATTCAAAAATGGGTTGGACCTGTTGGAACAGAAAGTTTGGGTTGCCCCAAAGTGGAGGGAGGGGTTTTTGGAGAATTTACCACATGAGGCATGGTAAAACAATGGTTGGTTTCAAAACAAAAGAGTAGCCCCAAAATCCATAGGGTTTCTTTTTAAAAGAAAATAAATTCCAACAATTTATTTGAGAGGATAAAAATCAGAAGGAAGGTTTTAAATAACCAAACACCAAGGTTGAGGAAGAAACAAAATAAAACCCTTGCCATGAGGAAAATTTGAGAGAGAGGGGTTTTTGGAAGGATTTTAAATGACTTCCTTCAAATCAAACAAAGTTTTTGTTGAAAACCAAATATTTTTTTTGGAGTGTTACAGGATAGCAAAGGCCACCTCCCCGAGGTCTCACCGGATCCGGTACTAATCCGGATGTTGGAGCTTGCGCCCTACCAAGCGCCCCCAGTGGAGGATAAAGGTGGGAAGAAAGAGGCTGACGCCTCCGCGAAGGCGGACAACCTAGGAGAAGAAGCCAAAGCTCCCTCTCCCCAAGGAAGGAGAAGGACCGCCTCAAGGCCCGGAGACAATAGTCTCTAAACGGGGAAGAAATATTCGCCAGAGGGTCCTGGCCTGTGGGATACCCCGCCGACATAAGTGCTCGCAAGGGGATCAGCCCTCCATCGAAAGCTGTAAGTAAAAGAAAGGGTTTAATAGTAAAAAACATCCTACTTTACTTCTGAGGAAAATAACCGAAACATCCATCTTGTAGTCCGGATCGTGGCCCTTCTCGGCAGAGTTCGTCTTCCGGGATCTTCTTCCGGAGATGATGGAGAGCGAAACGCCTCCCCACGCCATCCCGCCTTACGAGGCGGGCGACCCCGAGGTGTCGTCTCGGAGGGCTTCTCCTGATCTGGCAAGGCCAGCGGTGATTCTTAGGCCACCCGAAGTCCTCAGTATCCGGCTCTTGAAGAGAGCAACCGGAAGGGTCCGGCTCCGCCTGTCATGCGGCCGGATGCACTGAAGGATCTGCTAGAGCGCACCGTGCGCTAATGGGCGCGGTGGTTGAGAGGGTTTCATCCGCAGAAAGAGGGTTGCATGAAGCCTTTATGAGTCTGCTGAAAGTTTTTGAGGTACGTGAAGTGACGTGTATTTTTGACATAACCGCGCATGTTTTAAATGTGCCCTGTGCAGATAGTAACCCCTGAGACTCTGGTTGCCGTCGGAAACGGCGGTAAACAGAGGATCATAGTCGCAGGTAATAATCCAGCCGTCTTCATATGCAGGTGGCGGGAGGTCCGATGGCTAGCCGGACTTGTGAGGTTGCCGAGCTAACGCGGCGACTTGATGCGGCAGATGCCGACATCGTGCTTGTCAACAAGCGGCTTGACGAGGCGCAGGGTATGTAGTTTCCCCGGATTTCAACATATGGTAAGAGGAGCATAATGCCAGTATCATGAACATGTTGTGAAATGCAGATGGAGCTGCGGTAGTGGAGACCCTTTGGGCGGAACTTGCCCGAGCCAAAAAGCAAGCCAGGAATAGTGATGCGGCCGCTCTAAAGGAGGCTGAAGAGCTGAGGGCCGAACAAGCTGCCCATTGCCAAAGTAAGGAGAAGATGGCCAAGATGGCCGTTGAGTTAAGTGATGCCGCCGACCGATACCGGCTTCTTGAGAACGAAAGCCAAGCGAGGGCTACGGAGCTGGAGAAGGCCATGGTAGCAGCCAAGGAATCCCGCTCTACAATTAGATCGATGAAGGAGGAGCTGCGTCACGCCGGGGATATCGCGGCTGGGAAGCCCTTTATGCTGCGGATGAAGTTCGTAGATCCTAAGTATGCTCCTATGGACCGGCTGTGGAGTTCTGCAGACGCCTATCTGGATTTGGCAGCGAGTGCTGCTGATGTGGCCGAGTTCTTCAAAGATCAAAGAGATCGCGAAGTGGAGAAACTGTTCTGGTTGCAATTTAATAGTCTAGCGCGTCTGCTTCCTCTGAATGAGCGGATGGCTGAATGGGCCGAGCTCCATAGGTTGTCCGGACTCGCCATGAGGCCTGTTGTGGATCACCTGTGGCCGGCAGGGCCAAGGCCGAACAATTACTTTAGTTTGGTGCAGCAGTTCCTTGGTGCTGTGCCACGCATCGATGCTATGAAGAGGTCGGCATGCATCGAGGGTGCGCGTATGGCGCTTGCCCGTGTCAAAACGCACTGGGCGGAGATGGAAGCCACCGCAATTGCAGCCCCTAGTTCGGCAATTAGCCGAGTAGCTGCCGAGCACTATTTTGATGAGGTCCTTGAAGGCGCTCGTTCAATAGAAGCGCAATGCTCGAAGAATATTATGTTTGAATGACATGTATTCCCATTGAAAAACAATGTTTTACTAAATTATATAAAGGCTATTTTATACTTTTGCCTAAAAGTGTTATGATGCCTCTTGTGCGACCGTTTATGTATATGTGTATATAACTTGAAATTTTGCAGTCGTCGGCTTCGGCCCCCACGCATATAATGCGGGGGTGTTCACAGAAGACATTTGTTCACACTTGATCCAACGTCTTGGTCCATTAAGGAGGTGATAGCGCAGCGAACTAGGCAATCGGACTATATTGCTTTAACACTTTCACTTAGCCATAGGAGTTTGACAGTGGGGCTACTATATAGCCCCTGGTGGCTCCACGCTCATCCGAATACGGGGCGCGGTCATGCCTGGCCGGGAAACGACCCTTCATTAATGCGGAGGAATCCCGAAGATTCCGATAAGTCATCGAGTGGTTGACCAGTCTCTCGCTTTATCATGACAGTCAGTTTTCGGCTTTCTCTACTAAGGTGCTCGTCCGGGCTAGCCAGGGCACAATCGCAGTAGTTCTCCTGGTGCCACCTTAGCCGATAGAGCGGAACGTAAGGTAGCAAAACACAGGAGCCGGGCAAAACCAACATTTGACCAAAGACGTGATTCGGAGCTGATGCATATAAGGCCTAACTCGCGACGCCGAACACTCCCTAAGGTGTTCGGTCTTTGAAACATATACTGGGGTTTAGGTGATGCCCTTTGATAATGAACCCATAGTGTCCAGGTACGAGCAATATTATGGCGTGGCCACATGCCAAGACGTCAGCATCCTTCTCGGTTGTATTGAGAATCCGGAGGATATGAACAACAAAAGACAAGAAAAAGGTTTACGCAGGGTCTTAATCTAAAGAGAAACCTTTGCATCGGTCCCTCGCCGCACGTCTGCGCTACCGTGTCTCTGGCCGTCAGATCCGGAGGGGTGTAGCACGATCGTCATCTGTAAAAGAGAGGTGCTTAGTGAAAACTTGTTGTTCAGAAATCTGGTTATTATGAATAAACCATGAAAAAGTTGAGATGGGTAAAGTTGAGCCGAATTATCATGGCGAAGCCCCTGGTACCGTCTATACAGGTGTAACCATCGAACCAATGTCTATCCAATCATTGGACGGACTCGTCAAACCGTGTCCGCGGTCCTAACGACCGGTCATTATCTCTAGTGGTGAGGCTGTCTAGTGTTCGACTGTTAAAGCAGCCGTGCATTCTTCTGCTCCGAATGAACGTTCAACATTTCCGTGTACTGTGATGGTGCCGCGCGGACCGGGCATTTTAAGTTGGAGTAAAGCGTAATGCGGTATTGCATTGAAACGGGAGAAAGCCTCTCCTCCGAGTAGTGCTTGATAGCCACTTTGGAATGGAGCAATGTCGAAGGTTAACCTTTCGCTCCGGAGGTTGTCGGGCGAGCCGAACACAACCTCTAGTACTAGAGAGCCCGTGCAGCGAGCCTCTGTGCCTAGTATTACTCCCTTGAAGGTAGTATTAATGTGGCTGATGTTTGTTGGGTTTATCCCCATTTTGCGGACGGTGTCCTGGTATATCAGATTTAGACTACTTCCGCCGTCCATAAGGACTCGTGTAAGGTGGTATCTGTTTACTATTGGGTCCAGCACCAAGGCGGCTGATCCCTCCTGCCGGATACCTATTAGGTGATCCCTGCGATCGAAACTGACCGGGTAGGCCGACCAGTGGTAGGACTCATGGGTGACGGGCTCTATAACTTGTGTAATTCGGAGTGCGTATTTTCCTCTCCTCTTTGTCGCGTGGATAACATTTACTGTTTTGACTTCTGGCGGGAATTTTTTCTGTCCCCCAGTGTCTTCTTTGGTGAGGCGATCCTCGTCCTCGCCGGAGTGTCCCCCTTGTGTTCGGGCGTTTAGCTTGCCAGCCTGCTTGAAGACCCAGCAATCTCTGTGGGTATGATTTGCAGGCTTGCCGGGGGTGCCGTGGATCTGACATAGTTTGTCTAGAATTTTGTTTAGGCCGGTCGGTTCATCCCTGTTGCCTTTAAAGGGCTTTTTCTGCTGACCCGGTCGAGAGCCTCTAAATCCGGGGTTTACGCCATGTTGTCTGGGCTGTCTTCTTTATTCCGGCGCTTGTTTTTATTGCGTCGCGGTTTTCCATTGTCGTCCCGGACCTTGGATGAGCTTGGGTCGCTGGTGCTACTGCGAGGTAACCAGCTGTCCTCGCACGCGCAAAAGCGGGTCATTAGGCTTGTTAGGGTTGCCATTGTTCTCGACTTTTCTTGGCCAGGTGTCTGGCAAGCCATTCGTCTCGAAAGCTACTAGGGCTTCAGCATCCGGACAATCGACAATTTGGTTCTTCTTAGTGAGAAACCTATTCCAAAGCTTTCGGGCTGACTCTCCAGGCTGTTGAATTATATGACTTAAATCATCAGCGTCCGGGGGTCAGACATAAGTCCCTTGAAAGTTAGTCCGAAAAGCGTCCTCGAGCTCCTCCCAACTTCCAATGGAATTTTTGGGGAGGCTTTTCAGCCAGTGTCGGGCTGGTCCTTTGAGCTTGAGCGGTAAGTATTTGATGGCGTGGAGATCGTATCCACGAGCCATGTGAATATGGAGGATGAAGTCCTCGATCCAGACCCCAGGGTCTGTGGTTCCGTCATATGCCTCTATGTTAACTTGTTTGAACCCTTCTAGAAATTCATGGTCTAATACCTCGTCTGAGAAACATAGGGGGTGTGCGGCACCCCTGTATTTGGCTATGCCATGGTGTTCAGACGGTTGTGGTATTTGGTGTTGGCTGGGTGCTGGAGCGCGTTTCCTTGATCCGTAGATGGATCTGGTTGCGCCGGCCCTTGATGCGGGTCCTCGCGTAGGTCATGTACTGACTTATGTGCAGCCTCATTGGCCACCCTATCGCGGCCATGAGGTCGTCGATCCGACCAATCGACGTTTTTTTTTGGCTGCGAGGGTTCGAAGGCCTCGTCGTCGAACTCCGGCAGCAGCTTCCGCTCTGGAAAGCTCTTCGTGCGGCGACTGCCACCATACTTTTCTGCCGTGTCGAGCACTTTATTCCATCTACTATTGAGTGTGTTTTGTGCGGCCTTGAGCCTTTGTTTCTGCTTCTTCAAACTTCTTGCAGTGGACATAAGAGTTTCTTGCTCCAGCTGCCCTTCCAGGATGATGCACTCGCCGTCGTCCGGACTGTTCTCCTGACCGGAGACGGGTTGGTTGTCTTGATGCTCGGCATCACCGTGCTCGGACAGCGGCTCCGCACTTTGTTCATCGTCCGCTGGCTTACCCTGCTCGATCGCTGGGTCGATTTGGCTTCTTGTTGCACTGTTGTCGCTGTTTTTGCCAAGGCGGGATTTAGAGCGGCGCCTACGGTGCCGTTTTGATTGCTTGTCATGGGAGCTATCTTTCGTTGCATCCTCGTTATTGTTTTCTTTGGGTGTATCCACCATATATACCTCATATGATGAGGTGGCGGTCCAATGCTCTGTGGGCAGTGGTTCCTGTTCGTCTCCAGCATCGGTGTCCATACCATCGATGTCTTCGGATTCGAAGTCGAGCATGTCGGTTAAATCATCGACAGTGGCTACTAAGTGGGTGGTGGGTGGGGATTGAATTTCTTCGCCGTCCACGTCCCACTCTAGCCGGACATAGTTCGACCGAGCTTCTCCTGACAGGGAGAGAGATTTTAACGAGTTCAGTATGTCGCCGAAGGGCGAGTGCTGAAAGATATCTGCGGAGGTGAACTCCATGATCGACGCCCAATCGGATTTGATAGGTATGGGCGCGGGTGGTACGGAGTCCGTGGCCGAGGACGAGTCCAATAGTTCGGTGACACGGCTTAAGGTCAGTATTCGGCTCTATCACCACTGAGGGCGCGGCCTCCGTGGTGGAGTCTATCCTCCCGTCCTCGGATGGCGTGATTTGCTCCGGACTAGAGGCCGGAGTAGTTGCTGGCATGATCTCCCAAACACCGTCCGACGGCAGAGCTATATCGTGCTCGTCGTGATCGTGCGGCACGCCTAGCATGGGCCCGAATCCGTCGAAGATCAAGTCTCCGCGGACATCGACAGTGTAATTCAAGTTTCCAAACCTGACCTGATGGCCAGGGGCGTAGCTCTTGATCTGCTCCAGATGGCCAAACGAGTTGGCCCGCAGTGCGAAGCCGCCGAACACGAAGATATGTCCGGGGAGAAAAACCACACCCTGGACCTCATCGTAGTCGATGATCGAAGGGGCCATCGAACCTTGCAGCGACGACACAGTGGAACTCTCAATGAAAGCACCAATGTCGGTGTCAAAACCGGTGGATCTCGGGTAGGGGGTCCCGAACTGTGCGTCTAAGGCGGATGGTAACAGGAGGCGAGGGACACGTTGTTTACCCAGGTTCGGGCCCTCTCTATGGAGGTAATACCCTACTTCCTGCTTGATTGATCTTGATGAATATGAGTATTAGAAGAGTTGATCTACCACGAGATCGTAGAGGCTAAACCCTAGAAGCTAGCCTATGGTATGATTGTTGTCGTCCTACGGACTAAACCCTCTGGTTTATATAGACACCGGAGGGGGCTAGGGTTACATAGAGTCAGTTACAACAGAAGGAGATCTACATATCCGTATCGCCAAGCTTGCCTTCCACAAGAGAGGCCCATCCGGACACGAGACGAAGTCTTCAATCTTGTATCTTCATAGTCTAACAGTCCGGCCAAAGGATATAGTCCGGCTGTCCGGATACCCCCTAATCCAGGACTCCCTCAACGAGCTTGCCGGAAATCGGGCATCGAGAACGTCAAAGTTCTCTGCAGAAGATAAAAGCCTTCCCGGCAACCAGCTTAACGGAAGCCAGTGTCGAGAACTCCGTAGTTCTCCACTGAAATCGGGCATCGAGAACGTCAAAGTTCTCTGCTAAAGATAAAAGCCTTCCTGGCGACGAGCTTGCCGGAAGCCGGCATCGAGAACGTCAAAGTTCTCTGCTGAAGATAAAAGCCTTCCTGGCGACAAGCTTGCCGGAAGCCGGCGTCGAGAACGTCAAAAGTCTCCGCGAGAAACATAAGACTTCCCGGCAACAGCCTTGCCGGGAGCAAGAAAGAAAACAAAACCATACTCTAGCATCGAGATCTATAGAGTTCTCTGCCAGAAAATTTCCATGGAACTAGGCTCGGGGGCTGGCAGCTCCTTTGAGTGCAACAACAACCGTGACCCATGCCAAGCTTGGTCCTGTCTCCAGCGACGAATTCATGAAGTTCTCCGCTGCAGCCGGGCCCGGGGCTACTGTCGGTGTAGTGAAAACCAAGGCTACACTAAACGCCGAGCATGGGCCACAACTGTATGCAATTACACTAAAGAGAATCCATCTTCGCCGACAAGTGCTACATCAGCAAGCAAGACTCAAGCCACCTTCCCGGCAAGGAGCATCCTGCCCTGCCAGGGAGGACAGATACAAGGCAAAAAGAAGCAGCCAAGCCTGAGAACCAGAAGACGAGACGACCGCAAGGCTCCTTGCCGAGGTTGCCCACAAGGCCCCGGCAAGGCCCCTTGCCGAAGACGCCGCAAGGCCCCGGCAAGCCTCTTGCCGAGGGCGCTCACAAGGCCCCAGCAAGACCCTTGCCGGGAAGATACGCAAGGCCGCGACAAGCCCTTGCCGAAGACATCGGTGGGGCCGCAGCCAGGCCCACACCTACCAAGACTCCACCGCCGTCCCCATGCAGCTGCCGGCTCAACCCGGTGAGCGCGCCAGCGATGGCGACGTCGCGGTCTCTACACCGATCCAGCAAGCTCTGCGTGGTGGCATGCAAGTCTTCCTGAAGACTCCGCCACCCGCGCTAGCCCAGCAACCAGCCAACGTGGCGCTATAACGCCTCGTCAGCTCGGACGCGCGTCAAGGCCAGGCCAGGCGGCGACAACTAGGACGAGCTTCCTTGCCGTCCCCGATAAAACAAGAGGACACATAAGCGGCGCATTGAATGCGTTTGTCCTGCGATGTCAGGCGATAAGCTTGTACACTGTAGATACCTTCCACCTCCTGTGTGCCACTGTGGCAACCCCTTTGACATATAGAAGGAGGCCCGAGGCGTACTGTGGAAGGGGATCGGACTTCGGATCCTCGGATGATTCAGCTCTTTGGAACCTCACAGCACCTAGAGCTAGTTCGAGAGCTCAAGAACACTAAATACATCCACCAAAGCAGGACTAGGGTTTTACTCATCCTCGCGGCCCGAACCTGGGTAAAATCCCTTTGTGTTGTTTGCTGGTCCCGCTCTTCTCATGATCCCCGCATCATAAAGAGCTTAGTCTTCTTTTGGGGTATGAAGAAATGAAATGTATAACTTAGGGTATTCCAAAATTTAATCTTAATAGATTTCTTGATTTTGATCTAGAAGAAATTTTTATGTATTGTGCGGTGAATTGCATTGAAAATCCTTATATTGCGAATTACATAAAGACAAGAAAACAAATATAAGATGAAGAGAATACTAATGAAAGGGAAGAGACTTCCCAATATCCTCCTATTATTTATTATGATGAATCAAGTAACGAGGAGGAGCTTTCTATTCAACCAATCTCATTAATAAGGAGCTCAAAAAAGAGGGTTAAACCCACACATGATGTGAAGAAGAAAAAGAAAAGACGGATAAGCAAAGGTGAAAAGGTATCCCTCCCAAATGATGTTGCTCCTATTACTCATTGTGATGATGATAATTGCTATACTATTGGTGCTATCCATACTATTAATGATGAGAGTGATTATGCTTATGATATGAAAAGGCCCAAGCTTGGGGATGCTATGTTTGATGAGAATGACAAGTTTGAGAATATATTTGCTGAAATTACTGTTTGTCCCAAGCTTGGGGATGCTATGTTTAATCAAGATGATATTTTTAGCCTCCCAAGTTTTGATATGCAAATTTGTCATGATGATAGCATGCCTCCTACTTATGATGATTATATTGATGAAAGTGCGTTTGGAGAGGTCATGACTTTATTTAGTAATGATTCCACTATCTTGGAAGAGGTTTCAATTGATTATGATGAGAACAAAGTTGCTACATATGATAATTATTGTGATGATACTTATGCTATAAAAAGTAGTGATGATTATATTTATAAAAGTTGTCATGATTATGATTACCCTTTCTCTGAACATTACTCTTTTATGGTGGAAACAATTTATAGTATTCGAGTTTCTTATGATACTCCCACTATTCCGATTGAGAAGAATTTTGCTTATGTAGAGAGTAGTAAATTTTCTATGCTTGTAGATCATGAAAAGAATGCTTTATGTGATAGTTATATTGTCGAATTCATTCATGATGCTACTGAAAATTATTATGAGGGAGGAATTTATGCTTGTAGGAATTGCAACAATATCCAGTTTCCTCTCTATGTGCTTAATGTTTTGAAGTTATGCTTGTTTTGCCTTCCTATGCTAGTTGATTATTGTTCCCATAAGTTGTTTGCTCACAAAATCCCTAAGCATAGGAAGTGGGCTATACTTAAATGTGCTAGTCATCTTCTTCATGATGCTCTCTTTATGTTTCAATTCTTATCTTTTTTTGTGAGCATCATTGAAATCATCATGCCTAGCTAGGGGCGTTAAACATTAGCGCTTCTTGGGAGGCAACCCAATTTTATTTTTATTCCTTGCTTTTTGTTACTTTTTAGTAATAAATAATCTATCTAGCCTCTTGTTAGATGTGGTTTTATGTTTTAATTAGTGTTTGTGCCAAGTAGAACCTTTGGGAAGACTTGGGTGAAGTCTTTATGATCTTGCTGTAAAAAACAGAAACTTTAGCGCTCACGAGATTAGCTGCCAGTTTTTACCGGAGAGTGATTCTAGGTTGATTATTTTTGAAGATGATTAATAGACAAATTACTCAGGTCCACCAATTTATTTCAGAATTTTTGGAGTTATATAAGTATACGTTTGATACAGATTACTACAGACTGTTCTGTTTTTGAGAGATTCTGTTTTTCGTGTGTTGTTTGCTTATTTTGATGAATCTATGAGTAGTATCGGAGGGTATGAACCATAGAGAAGTTGAAATACAGTAGATATTACACCAATATGAATTTAGAATGAGTTCACAACAGTACCTAAGTGGTGATTTATTTTCTTATACTAACGGAGCTTACGAGTTTTCTGTTTAGTTTCGTGTTGTGAAGTTTTCAAGTTTTGGGTAAAGATTCGATGGACTATGGAATAAGGAGTGGAAAGAGCCTAAGCTTGGGGATGCCCAAGGCACCCCAAGGTAATATTCAAGTACAACCAAGAGCCTAAGCTTGGGGATGCCCCGGATGGCATCACCTCTTTCGTCTTCGTTCATCGGTAACTTTACTTGGAGCTATATTTTTATTCACCACATGATATGTGTTTTGCTTGGAGCGTCATTTTATTTTATTTTGTTTTGCTTGCTGTTTGAATAAAATACCAAGATCTTAAATTCTTAAATGTTAGAGAGTCTTCACATAGTTACATAATTATTCAACTACTCATTGATCTTCACTTATATCTTTCAGACTAGTTTGTCATTTGCTCCAGTGCTTCACTTATATCCTTTTAGAGCACGGAGGTGGTTTTATTTTGAAGAAATAGATGAACTCTCATGATTCACTTATGTTATTTTGAGAGTACTAAACAGCATGGTAATTTGCTTTGGTTATGAAATTAGTCCTAATATGATAGGCATCCAAGAGGGATATAATAAAAACTTTCATATAAAGTGCATTGAATACTAAGAGAAGTTTGATACTTGATAGTTGTTTTGAGATATAAAGGTGTTGATATTGGAGTCGTGCTAGTTGGGTAATTATGAAATTTATAAATACTTGTGTTGAGGTTAGCAAGTCCCGTAGCATGCACGTATGGTAAACCTTGTGTGACAAATTTGAAGCATGGAGTGTTCTTTGATTGCTTTCCTTATGAGTGGCGGTCGGTGATGAGCGATGGTCTTTTCCTACCAATCTATCCCCCGAGGGGCATGCGTAGTAGTACTTTGCTTCGAGGGCTAATAAACTTTTGCAATAAGTATATGAGTTCTTTATGACTAATGTGAGTCCATGGATATTACGCACTCTCACCCTTCCATCACAGCTAGCCTCTTCGGTACCGTGCATTGCCCTTTCTCACATTGAGAGTTGGTGCAAACTTCGCCGGTGCATCCAAACCCCGTGATATGATACGCTCTATCACACATAAACCTCCTTATATCTTCCTCAAAACAGCCACCATACCTACCTATTATGGCATTTACATGGCCATTCCGAGATATATGGCCATGCAACTTTCCACCGTTCCATTTATTATGACACGCATCATCACTGTCATATTGCCTTGCATGATCATGTAGTTGACATCGTATTGTGGCAAAGCCACCATGCTAATTTTTCATACATGTCACTCTTGATTCATTGCATATCCCGATATCACGGAGGCATTCACATAGAGTCATATTTTGTTCTAAGTATCGAGTTGTAATTCTTGAGTTGTAAGTAAATAAAAGTGTGATGATCATCATTATTAGAGCATTATCCCATGTGAGGAAAGGATGATGGAGACTATGATTCCCCCACAAGTCGGGATGAGACTCCGGACGAAAGAAAAAAAAAAAAAAAGAGGCCAAAAGAAAAAAAGAGATTGCCCAAATAAAAAAGGAAATAGAAAAAAGAAAAAATGAGGGAAAAAGAGAGAAGGGACAATGTTACTATCCTTTTTCCACACTTGTGCTTCAAAGTAGCACCATGATCTTCATGATAGAGAGTCTCTTATTTTGTCACTTTCATATACTAGTGGGAAATTTTCATTATAGAACTTGGCTTGTATATTCCAATGATGGGCTTCCTCAAAATGCCCTAGGTCTTCGTGAGCAAGCAAGTTGGATGCACACCCACTTAGTTTCTTTTTATGAGCTTTCATATATTTATAGCTCTAGTGCATTTGTTGCATGGCAATCCCTACTCCTCGCATTGACATCAATTGATGGGCATCTCCATAGCCCGTTGATTAGCCACGTCAATGTGAGACTTTCTTCTTTTTTGTCTTCTCACATGACCCCTATAATCATACTCTATTCCACCCATAGTGCTATGTCCATGGCTTGCGCTCATGTATTGCGTGAGGGTTGAAAAGGCTGAAGCGCGTTAAAAAGTGTGAACCAATTGCTCGGCTTGTCATCGGGGTTGTGCATGATGGGAGCATTTTGTGTGATGAAAATGAAGCATGGCCAAACTATATGATTTTGTAGGGATAAGCTTTCTTGGCTATGTTATTTTGAGAAGACATAATTGCTTGGTTAGTATGCTTGAAGTATTATTATTTTAATGTCAATATTAAACTTTTTCTTAAATCTTATGGATCTGAATATTCTTGCCACAGTAAAGAAAATTACATTGATAATTATGTTAGGTAGCATTCCACATCAAAAATTCTGTTTTTATCATTTACCTACTCGAGGACGAGCATGAATTAAGCTTTGGGATGCTTGATACGTCTCCAACTATCTATAATTTTTTATTGTTCCATGCTATTATATTATCCATCTAGGATGTTTTATATGCATTTATATGCTATTTTATATGATTTTTGGGACTAACCTATTAACCTAGAGCCCAGTGTGAGTTTCTGTTTTTTCCTTGTTTTTGAGTATCGCAGAAAAGGAAAACCAAACAGAGTCCAATTGACCTGAAACTTCATGGAACTTCTTTTTGGACCAGAAGAAGGCCATGGAGTAAAAGAGTTGGTCCAGAAGAGTCCCGGGCTGCCCACGAGGGTGGGGGGCGCGCCCACCCCCCTGGGAGCGCCTCCCTACCTCGTGGACTGTCCGGAGACCTCTCCTGACTTGTTCTCGACGCCAAAACCACTTATATTTACAGAAACCCCCAGAACATAACCTAGATCGGGAGTTCTGCCGCCGCAAGCCTCTGTAGACACCGAAAACCAATCTAGACCCATTCCGGCACCATTTCGGAGGGGGGAACCCTCACCAGTGGCCATCTTCATCATCCTGGCTGTCGGTGTGGAACGACACCTATGGGATCACAAGAATCCCTACTACGGTTGCCGGGGCGCAGGGTTGCGAGAAGAGTAGGATTAGTATCAGCACAAGGATCGTTTACCCAGGTTCAGGCCACGAGGATGCGTAAAACCCTAGTCCTGCTTTTGGTGGATGTATTGAGTGTTCTTGAGCCCTTGAACTAGCTACGGTGGCTGAGTAGTTCCAAGGAGCCGAGTCCTTCCCCAGTACGCCATGGGCCTCCTTTTATAGTCGAAAGGGGCTGCCACAGTGGCACACAGGAGGTGGAAAGGCATACAGTACTACGAGCTTATCGCTCGTATTACAGGACAAGACACATTTAATGCGCCGTTGAGGTGTCCCCTAGCTTTACCGGGGACGGGAGCGAGGCTCGTCCCGTCCGTCGCCGCTCCTCCTCGCTTCGACACGCGCCCTGGCCAGCGATGCGTCTTGGCGCCATCTTGATCGAGCGAGCAGGTGAAGGTGGCACGGTGGTAGGGTCTTCACGAAGATTTGCATGCCGCCACGCGTGCGCTTGCCAATCTAGCCTGGAAGCTGCATGTTGCCACGCAAGTGCCAGCCCAGCTGATTGAGCTGGCAGCTGCATGCGGACGGCGGTGGAGACTTGGCTGGTGCGGGCCTGGCAACGGCCCTGCTGGCGTCCTTGGTGAGGGCCTTGCCGGGTGGCCCGGCAAGGGTCTTGCCGTGGCGCGCTGGCGTCCCCGGCAAGGATTGCCGGGGGTCTTGTGGCTCTCCTCGACAAGGATCTTGCCGAAGACCGTCGTCTTTTGGTCCTCATCTGATCTTGAATATTCCTTGGTCTTGACAAAGATCTGCATGCTACCATGGAGGTGCCTCCCAAGCCCTAGTTCCAACGTGGTTGGTTAAGTTGGAACCCGTGGGCTCGAGGGTGGCTCACTCCACTGGTGTGGGCGAGCCGCCCCGGCAAGGGTCTTGCCGAGGGAGCCTACTTCGTCCTTATGCTTCTTTGTGTTCTTGGTCTTGGCGTTGCCTTGGCTGTCTTGTACTTCAGTTTTACCTCGGTTCACCTCCCTGTTCTGCTTGGTGCGGCCGTGGGCGCGGCTCCTACTGTCCGTGCACAGGTAAAGGGGTACGAAGGTGTGCCCCTTCTTTTGTACACCAATAGGAGCCCCGGGCCTGGGCCACACATAAGCGCGACACGTTGTTGGGCGAGGCCCAAAATGGTGCGCGGTTAGGAGGGGCGATTTTTACCGCGGTAATTTTCCGTCTGCCGCACTTACCCATGACCTGCGTTGAATGCGCGACGTGGAGGGGTGCGCGTGACGTGGGTGTCATGCGTGATGCGGTTTCCGCACGCACGCGTCACGTCACAGTTAATGGGAAAGGAGGTGGCCCGGGCCTTCCCCGTAAAAAGGAATAACAGCGGGCGCGCTGCTCACTTTACCCCTTCCGCGCCTTCTTTCAAATTCAGAGCCGTCGCCCCTTTCTCCTTCCTCCCTAAGCTTTGTTCTTGCTCGCCGTCGCCGTATCTCCGCCGCCTTCTGTCTCTTGCTCCCCCTAGCCGCCACGGCGCCCAAATCCACCAAGGGCAAGGGAGTGGCCAAGGATGCCGGAGCGGCGGAGCCGCCGGAGAGCGTGCTGGCGGTGCAGAGGACGCAGCTCACCTACTTCCCTTTGATGGTCTACGTGTTTGAGCTCCGGGAGGCCTTCAAACCCTTGTGGGGGGTCAAGACGGGGGGAGAGAAGACGGGGCATCCAGCCACGAGTGTCATCCCCGCCAACTTCGCCGAGGCCGCCCCAAATTGGCACCCTTTCTTTGTTGATTACTTCTCCTGCGGGCTTTGCCCTCCCTTCTCCGACTTCTTTAGCGACGTCATGCACTTGGCTTCCGCCTCTTGGATTTTACCCCGAATGCTGTGGCGTGCATGTCCATTTTCGCGCACCTCTTCGAAGGTTTCGCCGGGGTGCACCCCAACACGGCGCTTTTCCGTCACTACTTCTTCCCTCGGATTCAAACGGGGGGCGCCATCTCCGGTTGCATCACCTGGATCCCAAGGTCCAAGCGAGCGTACCCGGATGGCGCCATGAAGGAGAGGTGGGAAGAGTGGCAGGGCTGGTGGTGCTGGATTGAAGAGAAGGACCCTCAGGCGTTCTGTGAAGTTCGTCGGGCGCCGCCGGTCCGCAGAAGCGATTGGAGCAACGTCGATGCTGACGACGAGAAGCTCACGATCACCACGATCAGGATCCTTTGGCTCACCGAGGCCGGGCTCACCCTTGAGATGATCGGGGCGGACTTCATCCGCCGCCGGATCGCTCCACTGCACAACAAGGGGAGGCCGGCCTGGCTCTTCACGAACGCCGCTGACATCATGCGGCTCCGCCCCGTCCTCGACCACAACTTCACAGTGATGGGGCATGCCCACTTCTGCCAGCGGATTTTCCAGGTCGATGTGGGCCGCGACGGCGAGGTCGAGCGGACCGGCAAGGTCGCTAGGGCCGCCATGAAGGCTGGGAAGGTCGTCAAGGGGCCCCTGTTCAGGTTGCCAGTGGGAGTGGTCCCTCTGAGCAACAACTCGCGTCGGACCGACATCATCGCCATGATGCCGGACTGCAACACGCACGGCCCCGACCCGAGCTGGGTTGAGCTGGAGTAAATCCAGGTGCAGCAGTTCTTCGATACTCGGCACGAGCGGTACATCACCGACGAGCCGCGGCGGCCGCGGAGGAGGAGGAGCTCGCTAGGTGGGCGGAGGCCGCTGGGGAGGCCAGCTGTGCCGGCACCGGGACTCCTCTTGTCGAAGACGCGCCTGACGAGTCGTCGGAGGAAGAGGCCTAAGAGGAGGAGGAGGTCGTGGCCGTCGATCCTCCAGCCACGGTGAGAGGACGGGTCCTGCGGCGGGCCACCTCCGGCAAGCCTGTCCGGCCTGGCAGGGACGCGCAGCTGCAGCAGGCCCAGGGGATGTCCGCACGCCAGACGAGGGGCGCGGCGGTGAAGAAAGTGGCAACGGCCGCGGCGGCGAAGGAGAAAGCATCCGCTTCTTCCTCGGCAAAGTGCGTTCGGACGCCACCTCCTTCCCCTACCCCAGCAGACGTTGACGTGGAGGTCACCTTTGATTTTGGGTCCCTCAGCCCAAGGAGGAAAAGGAAGGCAATAGAGGAGGAGATGAACGTCGAGTAAGCAACTTGCCCCTCTTCGCCATCTCTGTTTCCTCAGTCCGCGTCGCATGTCTTGACTTATTTTCATCCTTGCAGGGACGAAGAGATGCTGGCTCAGAGAGTGAAGAGGGCCAAGGCCTCGGCGGGTGGCCAGCCCCCGGCTGGTGCTTCAAGGGCGCCGCTCGTGGTGTTGAGCAGCCCGGACAGCAGCCCCCAGCGTAAGTTCACCACTCACCCCTCGTCGACATGTGTCAGGGGTATGATACTTTGGCGCTGACCTTGCCGCGTATGCAGGAGGAGAGCAGCAGCAGGAGGAGCCACAGAGGGCTACTCTCAACACGCCGCCCCCATCAACCACACCGCCCCGAGGGGCGTCCTCGGCAAGGGCGCCAAGCACCGAGCCCACGCACATGGAGGAGGGGGATGAGAACTTGGGCGCCGGTGGCTTCGCCTCGGCGCCAGATGTTGGCGGGGAGGGGACTTCTGTTCCCCAGCCTGGCACTGGTAAGTCTCTGGCCTTTCGTCCCTGCTTTTTCTCTTCTTTTTTGATCTTTGATCTTGGCTCTACCCCACCCTCTTCTTGATGTCCAGATCCTCTCTCGGCGGACCGGCAGGACCTGGACACCGTCATCGACGACATGGCCAAGGACGCCGTGGTGGAGGCCGAGAAGATTGCCGCCGAGGAGGCCACCAGGGGCACCGCGGAGGATGCCGCCAAAGGGCCTACCGGGGAGGCCGGCAAGGCTACCGCCTAGGAGGCCGACAAGGGGCCTGCCAGAGAGGCTGGCAAGGCCGCTGCCGAGGAGGAGGTGGTTGATGACCAGCCTTCCTGCTCCGCTGCCTTTGGCTCCGGTAGGTACCCGAAGGTGAGCGACGATCTCTTCGTCCACTTCCCAGGCGCATCGAGCACCATGGTTCCCATTTAGGGGGAGGTCTTTGACGACGAGGTGCTCGCCTCCGCCGGGCTTAAGATCGTTGACGAGCCGAGCGCTGGCGGTGACGGATCCCAGGAAGAGCGGCTCCTTCATGCCATGGGCGCCAGCTTCCGGAAGCTCCAGGCGCTCCACCGTGCCCACCTAGACAAGGCTATGTCCAGGATGGCGGTGGCGGAGAAGGCGGAGGTGGACCTCCAGAAGCGCGTCGCCGAGACATAGGACTGGTTCCGCCAGGCTCACGAGGAGCTGAAGGCCGCCCAGGGCAAGCAGGCCAAGCGTGATGTGGAGCTCAATATGAAGCTGGCCGACATCAAGAAGGCCCAGGAGACGGCGGAGGGCTTGGCCGCCACAGCTGGGGCTTTCTGGACCCAGCACCAGGCCGCGCTGAACTCCCAGGAGGAGGACCTCGTCAAGCGTGAGGCGGACCTTGACGCCAAACTCCGCGCCAAGGACAAGGACGTGGAGAAGCTTGTCTTGCAGCGGACCCGTGAGCTGGAACAGAGGCACAAAGAGGCGCTCGATGCCCAGGCCCTGGTTCATGCCGGCAAGGTGAAAGAGCTGGAGGTGGAGCGGGACGAGCTGAAGGAGCAGGCCCTGAAGCTGTCCCAGGAGAAGGACACGCTCAACGGCGCCTTAACCGAGGCGCAGGGCGCGGCCGTCAGCAGGGCCGGGGAGCTCTCCGAGGCCAACAACTCCATCAAAGACCTCAAGCTGAAGCTGGAGGGTCTCGAGAAGATGCTGTCAGAGGCCAGGGCCTGGGAAGGGACCCTGACCAAAAACCTGGAGACCGAGAAGAAGGTGCGGAAGAACGAGACCCTCAACTTCAAGGATCACGTGGAGGGCGAGAACCGCTGGCTCGATCGCCTCGCCACCGTCGCCAACCAGGCTGCCGCACAGCTGGCCATCATGGGGATGCCGGATGTGAGGGACGCCCCGGAGCGGAGTGTGAGCGCCAACTGCAGCCTGACCCTGTTCTTTGAGAAGGTCGTTGGCGCTTTGGAGCGGCCTCACACTACTAGGAAAAGGGCTATAGCTAATATGGACATTAATGGCGCACCATGTATGTGGTGCGCCACTGCTATATAGCAGTGGCGCACCAGATACAGGTGCGCCATTAGTATCCTCATTACTAATGGCGCACCAGACACACGGTGCGCCATTACTAGCATTTTTTTATTTTTCCAAAACTATTAATGGCGCACCAGGGCACAGTGCGCCATTACTAGTTTTAACTAGTAATGGCGCACCACAAACTCTGTGCGCCACTACTAACAATTTTTTTACTTTTTTTTTCAAAACTAGTAATGGCGCACCAGGGTACAGTGCGCCATTACTAGTTCAAACTAGTAATGGCACACTGTCCATGGTGCGCCATTACTATCTGAGCCTTACAAAAATTCACCAAATGCACCCCCCTGTGGACCACCTATTCAGTTTCAAAAAAAATAAAATAAAATGATAGAAATGTAAAAAAAAATAAGATTCCCATGTGATATGTGGTCTAGTTGTTAGCAAAATTTACAAACATGAATTTTCGACTTTTTGCAAAATCTCTCGAGAATTTGTAAAATGGGCATAACTTTTGCATACGAACTCCGATGAAAAAGTTTTTTATATGAAAAATCATCTACTCGAAAAGTTACATATGATTTCAGGAACCCTGTTGAACATTTTCAAAATCCCCAAAAACCTAACACAAAAAAGTTACGGGGCTTTCAAGACCTGGAGAGGCAAAAAAATTCAAAAAAATTCAAAAAAAATCAAACTCAGTAATGGCGTACCTACCCATGGTGCGCCATTACTATCTTCCCGCCTTCAAAATTCAAACTATATCAAAAAAATAAAAAAGTTAGTAATGGCGCACCTGCCCACGGTGCGCCATTACTATCTTCCCGCCTTCAAAATTCAAAAAAAAATAAAAAAAGTTAGTAATGGCGCACCTGCCCACGGTGCGCCATTACTATGCCGTATATATGGCTGGGCGGGGTCCTCTCCTCCTTACCTCTTCATTGTTCTCCTCCACTCCATCTCCTCCTCTCCTCCACTCCATCTCCCCTCCTCTCCTCCACCATACTCCCCTCCTACTCTCCGGCGACCTCCTCCTCCTCCTCCTCCTCCTCTCCAGCGACCTCCTCCTCCCTCCTCTCCTCCCCTCCCCTCATGGTTTCTCCTCCCTCCTCTTTGGTGAGCTCCTCCTCCATCCTCTCTGGTGATCTCCTCCTCCCTCCTCTCCGGTGAGCTCCTCCTCCCTCCTCTCCTCCCCTCCCCTCACGGTTTCTCCTCCCTTCTCTCTGGTGAACTCCTCTCCGGCGACCTCCTCCTCCTCTCCGGCGATGTAGGCGAGCTCCTCTCCGGTGACCTCCTCCTCCTCCTCTCCTATGACCTCGGCCCTCCTCTCCGGCGAACTCCTCTCCGGCAAAAGAACGTACAAGATCCAAAACCGAGAACAAAATTTGAAAAAATATCGTGCAAAAAAACGAGCAAAAAAAGGGCAAAAAAATCACGATCCAGATACTATTTTCCCAAATTTCAAAATTCCAAAATAGCAATGGCGCACGGTGGGGGTTAGACGGTGCGCCACTACTATTTTCCCGCCTTCAAAATTCAGAAAAAATCAAAAAAATTCAAAAAAAAGTTACCAGTGGCGCACCTGTAGCAATAGTAATGGCGCACTACAAGGTGCGCCACTGTTACCTGCAATACTAATGGCGCACAAGAGGTGCGCCATTAGTATTTGTTACTAGTGGCGTGGTAATAGTGGCGCTCCTATAGTGCGCCATTAGTGGCCAAAACAGGTGCGCCACTAATTAGCCTTTTCCTAGTAGTGTCACACCAACCGGGCATCCTCGCTGGCCGACGAGGCCCGGAGGCTTTGCCAGGGCGCCATGACCAAGGTTCTCACCAAGGTGGCGTACTGGTACCCCGACCTTGACTTCGATGTCGCGCTGGAGAGCTTGCCGGAGGATACTGACCTCACGCCGCTCAGGGAGCGCATCAAGCCCGTCATCAGCGGTGTCGGCGGAATTCTGAGGGTGGAGGGCCAGCGCCGGGATTAGGCACCCCGTTTCTTTTCATTGCTGCAAGTTCACAACCAAGACGATTTTTATCTTTAGTTAGAACTGCGGCAACAAGCGATGTAATATAACTTCTGCAGTACTTTGATATTATGCGTGTTATTTTCTTGTTCGATTTTCCTTTGTATGTCCACCCTACGTGGCAGGTAGGCCTGCAGCTTAAACCAGGCGAGTCTTGGGGACAGACCCCCATTGGCCTGCCGGGTGTGCTTGCTGCCGGGTGAACCACCTTGTCGCCCTTAACGCGGGCGCCCGAACTGTCGAGCTTAACTCGAGTCAGAATCGAGAGCGTTGCCAGGTGCGGAAGGCTACCCCGCCACTCTCGACGCGGCCGCTTGAGCTGTTGAGCGGACTCGAAACAGAACAAAGGCATTGCCAATCGCAGGAGGGCCCCTTTGCGTGCAGGTTTTCCATACATAGGCATGTCTCTGAGGACGATAACCTTATATTCAAAAGGAAATAGCTCAAGGCTCTGAATGACTTAACTTTTCCGTTGCCGCGCTGGCGTCCTTCGCGCGTGCAGGCGGCGCCGTTTTCTCCTGCCGTCTTCTTCTTTAGAAGTCACGGCGATGCAGAACTGCTAGACCAACTACTAGACTAGATTCTCACAATTGCGCCCCCTACCTGGCGCGCCAAAGATGTCGGTGTGGAACAACACCTATGAGATCACAAGAATCCCTACTACGGTTGCCGGGGCGCAGGGTTGTGAGAAGAGCAGGATTAGTAATCAACACAAGGATCGTTTACCAAGGTTCGGGCCGCGAGGATGCGTAAAACCCTAGTCCTGCTTTTGGTGGATGGATTGAGTGTTCTTGAGCCCTTGAACTAGCTACGTTGGCTGAGCAGTTCCAAGGAGCTGAATCCTTCCCCAGTAGGCCATGGGCCTCCTTTTATAGTCGAAAGGGGCTGCCACAGTGGCACACAGGAGGTGGAAAGGCATACAGTGCTACGAGCTTATCACTCGTATTACAGGACAAGACACATTTAATGCGCCACTGAGGTGTCCCCTAGCTTTATCGGGGAAGGGAGCGAGGCCCGTCCCGTCCGTCGCCGCTCCTCCTCGCTTCGACACGTGCCCTGGCCAGTGATGCATGCGGCGCCGTGTAGGCAGGCAGGCAGCTGAGGTGGCGCGGTGGTAGGGTCTTCACGAAGATCTGCATGCCGCCACGCAGGCGCTTGCCAATCTGGCCTGGAAGCTGCATGTTGCCACGCAGGTGCCAGACCAGCTGATTGAGCTGGCAGCTGCATGCAGACGGCGAAGGAGACTTGGCTGGTGCGGGCCTGGCAGTGGCCCTGCTGGCGTCCTCGGTTGAGGGCCTTGCCGGGTGGCCCGGCAAGGGTCTTGCCGTGGCGCGCTGTCGTCCCCGGCAAGGATCTTGCTGGGGGTCTTGTGGCTCTCCTTGGCAAGGATCTTGCCGAGGACCGTCGTCTTTTGGTCCTCATCTGATCTTGAATATTCCTTGATCTTGACAAAGATCTGCATGCTACCATGGAGGTGCCTCCCAAGCCCCAGTTCCAACGTGGTTGGTTGAGTTGGAACTCGTGGGCTCGAGGGTCGCTCACTCCGCTGGTGTGGGCGAGCCGCCCTGGCAAGGGTCTCTTCGAGGGTGCTGAGGTTGCCCCGGAAAGGGTCGTGCTAGGGGAGCCTGCTTCGTCCTTCTGCTTCTTTGTGTCCTTAGCCTTGGCGTTGCCTTGGCTGTCTTGTACTTTGGTTTTACCTCGGTTCACCTCCCCTATTCTGCTTAGTGCGGCCGTGGGCGCGGCTCCGAGTGTCGGTGCACAGGTAAAGGGGTACAAAGGTGCGCCCCTTCTTTTGTACACCGACACCGGCGCTCTCCATGACGAGGAGGGAATAGTTCACCCTCGGAGCTGAGGGTATGTACCAGTAGCTTTGTGTTTGATCTCTCTCTCTCTCGTGTTCTCGATTTGGCACGATCTTGATGTATTGCAAGCTTTGCTGTTATAGTTGGATCTTATGATGTTTCTCCCCCTCTACTCTCTTGTAATGGATTGAGTTTTCCCTTTGAAGTTATCTTATCGGATTGAGTCTTTAAGGATCTGAGAACACTTGATGTATGTCTTGGATGTGCTTATCTATGGTGACAATGGGATATCACGTGATCCACTTGGTGTATGTTTTGGTGATCAACTTGCGAGTTCCGTGACCTCGTGAACTTATGCATAGGGGTTGGCACACGTTTTCGTCTTCACTCTCCGGTAGAAACTTTGGGGCACTCTTTGAAGTTCTTTGTGTTGGTTGAATAGATGAATCTGAGATTGTGTGATGCATACCGTATAATCATACCCGCGGATACTTGAGGTGACATTGGAGTATCTAGGTGACATTAGGGTTTTGGTTGATTTGTGTCTTAAGTTGTTATTCTAGTACAAACTCTATGATAGATCGAACGGAAAGAATAGCTTCGTGTTATTTTACTACGGACTCTTGAATAGATCGATCAGAAAGGATAACTTTGAGGTGGTTTCGTACCCTACCATAATCTCTTCATTTGTTCTCCGCTGTTAGTGACTTTGGAGTGACTCTTTGTTGCATGTTGAGGGATTGTTATATGATCAAATTATGTTATTATTGTTAGGAGAACTTGCACTAGTGAAAGTATGAACCCTAGGCCTTGTTTCAACGCATTTCAAGACCGTTTGTGCTCACTTTTATCACTTGCTACCTTGCTGTTTTTATATTTTGGGATTACAAAAACCTATATCTACCATCCATATTGCACTTGTATCACCATCTCTTTGCCGAACTAGTGCACCTGTACAATTTACCATTGTATTGGGTGTGTTGGGGACACAAGAGACTCTTTGTTATTTGGTTGCAGGGTTGCTTGAGAGAGACCATCTTCATCCTACGCCTCCCACGGATTGTCAAACCTTAGGTCATCCACTTGAGGGAAATTTGCTACTGTCCTACAAACCTCCGCACTTAGAGGCCCAACAACGTCTACAAGAAGAAGGTTGCCTAGTAGACATCAAATTACAATGTTTAGTCAGTCCTTGATCTTCAGAGGTGCTCTGCGTTTATGTTTTGCGGTCTCAGAAAGGGCTAGCGAGATACCATCTTGTTATATCATATTATGATTGTTTTGAGAAAGTGTTGTCATCTGATATTTATTATTATTGCTCGCTAGTTGATTATGCCATTGATATGAGTAAACATGAGACCTAAATGTTATTATGAATATGGTTAGTTCATAATCTCTGCTGAAAACTTGAATGCTGGCTTTACAAATTTACAACAACAAGAGCAAACAGAGTTTGTAAAAGTTTTTCTTTATCACTTTCAGTTTATCAATTGAATTGCTTGAGGACAAGCAAAGGTTTAAGCTTGGCGGAGTTGATACGTCTCCATCGTATCTACTTTTCCAAACACTTTTGCCCTTGTTTGGACTCTAACTTGCATGATTTGAATGGAACTAACCCGGACTGACGTTGTTTTCAGCAGAATTGCCATGGTGTTATTTTTGTGCAGAAATAAAAGTTCTCGGAATGACCTAAAACTTCAGGGAGAATATTTTTGGAATTAATAAAAAAATACTGGGGAAAGAATCAAGGCCAGGGGCCCCACAGCCTGTCCACAAGGGTGGGGGCGCGCCTACCCCCCTGGGCGCCCCCTACCTCATGGGCCCCCTGGTGCTCCACGGACCTCAACTCCAACTCTATATATTCACGTTCGGGGAGAAAAAAATTGAGAAGAAGGAATCATCGCGTTTTATGATAAGGAGCCGCCGCCAAGCCCTAATCTCTCTCGAGAGGGCTGATCTGCAGTCCGTTCGGGGCTTCGGAGAGGGGAATCCGTCGCCATCGTCATCATCAACCTTCTTCCATCACCAATTTCATGATGCTCACCACTGTGCGTGAGTAATTCCATCGTAGGCTTGCTGGACGGTGATGGGTTGGATGAGATTTACCATGTAATCGAGTTAGTTTTGTTAGGGTTTAATCCCTAGTATCCACTATGTTACGAGATTGATGTTGCTATGACTTTGCTATGCTTAATGCTTGTCACTAGGGCCCGAGTGCCATGATTTCAGATCTCAACCTATTATGTTTCCATGAATATATGTGATTTCTTGATCCTATCTTGCAAGTATATAGTCACCTATTATGTGTTATGATTCGTTAACCCCGAAGTGACAATAATCGGGACCATTACCGGTGATGACCGTAGTTTGAGGAGTTCATGTGAAGTGTTAATGCTTTGGTCCGGTACTCTATTAAAAGGAGGCCTTAATATCCCTTAGTTTCCAATAGGACCCCGCTGCCACGGGAGGGTAGGACAAAAGATGTCATGCAAGTTCTTTTCCATAAGCACGTATGACTATATCCGGAATACATGCCTACATTACATTGATGAATTGGAGCTAGTTCTACGTCACCCTATGTTATAACAATTTCATGAGGAATCGCATCCAACACAATTCTCCATCACCGATCCAATGCCTACGAGCTTTTCACATATTGCTCTTTGCTTAGTTACTTTACCGTTGCCACTGTTACTTTTGCTACTGCTACCGTTACTTCCATACTACTTTCGTACTAAATACTTTGTTGCAGATATTAAGTTATCCAGGTGTGGTTGAATTGACAACTCAACTGCTAATACTTGAGAATATTCTTTGGCTCCCCTTGTGTTGAATCAATAAATTTGGGTTGAATACTCTACCCTCGAAAACTGTTGCGATCCCCTATACTTGTGGGTTATCAAAGGTACGCGCGAAATACCTCAAGGCGGTCTTCCTGAAGATCGATTTCCATAAGGCCTACGATACAGTCAGCTGGACCTTTCTTTGGGAAGTTTTCCTCCGAAAAGGATTCGACGACCGTTGGGTCACCCGCGTGATGCAGATGGTCTCCCGCGGTCGCACCGCCGTGAACATCAATGGGGAGATTGGGCGCTACTTCCCCACCCTTTGTGGGGTTAGACAAGGGGTCTCGGGATCATGTGCTCTAAGCACATGAACATCGCCCTATTATCCCGCTAGCTCTGGCGTATTGCTCAAGGGCAAGGTGGTCTCTGGTTAGACATTATTCGGAACAAATACCTGCGTGGGCAGCCTCTTGTCTTCTGTCAGAGGTCTGGCGGATCCTAGTTCTGGCAGTTGGTCATACAACTGCTCCCGGTTCTTCGCATTGGGAACTCCATCTTGGTTGGTTCCGGGGCCGCGACCTTGTTCTGGTTTGACCGGTGGACTAGAGACATCCCCTTCGCCGCGGACTTCCCCGACCTCTTCTCCATCGCTGTTGATCACCAGATCTGTGTCGAGAGGGCCCTTATTGAATTAAGGCGCGTGCCTCGCCTTCCGGAGGGCAATTGGTCCTCCGAATTCTGCCGCCTGGCAAGAGTTGCTTGAATGCATTTCCCTCCATGAGCCAATTATGGAAGCTGGCCCTGATCATGTTCGGTGGCGTCTGGTGTTGGGTAACGTAGTAATTTCAAAAAAAATCCTACGCACACGCAAGATCATGGTGATGCATAGCAACGAGAGGGGAGAGTGTGTCCACGTACCCTCGTAGACCGAAAGCGGAAGCGTTATGACAACACGGTTGATGTAGTCGTACGTCTTCACGATCCGACCGATCAAAGTACCGAACGCACGGCACCTCCGAGTTCAGCACACGTTCAACTCGATGATGTCCCACGAACTCTGATCTAGCAGAGCTTCAAGGGAGAGTTCCGTCAGCACGACGGCGTGATGACAGTGTTGATTATGCTACCGACGCAGGGCTTCGCCTAAGCACCGCTACGATATGACCGAGGTGGATTATGGAGGGGGGGGGGCACCGCACACGACTAAGAGAGATCAATGATCAACTTGTGTGTCTATGGGGTACCCCCTTCCCCCGTATATAAAGGAGTGGAGGAGGGGGAGGGCCGGCCCTCTCTATGGCGCGCCCTAGGGGAGTCCTACTCCCACCGGGAGTAGGATTCCCCCTTTCCTAGTAGAACTAGGAGCCCTTCCAAGTAGTAGGAGTAGGAGAGAAGGAAAGGGAAAAGAGAAGAGAAGGAAGGAGGGGGCGGTGCCCCTTCCCCTAGTCCAATTCGGATTAAGCATTGGGGGGAGGGGGCGCAGCCTCCCCTCTCTCTTTCCCCTAAAGCCCAATAAGGCCCATATACTCCCCGGCGAATTCCCGTAAAACTCCGGTACTCAGAAAAATACCCAAATCACTCGGAACCTTTCTTACGTCCGAATATAGTCGTCCAATATATCGATCTTCACGTCTCGACCATTTCGAGACTCCTCGTCATGTCCCCGATCTCATCCGGGACTCTGAACTACCTTCGGTACATCAAAACACATAAACTCATATTACCGATCGTCACCGAACTTTAAGCGTGCGGACCATACGGGTCTGAGAACTATGTAGACATGACCGAAACACGTCTTCTATCAATAACCAATAGCGGAAGCTGGATGCTCATACTGGCTCCTACATATTCTACGAAGATCTTTATCGGTCAAACCGCATAACAACATACGTTGTTCCCTTTGTCATCGGTATGTTACTTGCCCGAGATTCGATCGTCGGTATCTCAATACCTAGCTCAATCTCGTTACCAGCAAGTCTCTTTACTCGTTCCGTAATGCATCATTTCGCAACTAACTCATTAGTCACATTGCTTGCAAGGCTTATAGTGATGTGCATTACCAAGAGGGCCCAGAGATACCTCTCCGACAATCGGAGTGACAAATCCTAATCTCAACCTATGCCAACTCAACAAGTACCATCGGAGACACCTGTAGGGCACATTTATAATCACCCAGTTACGTTGTGACATTTGGCAGCACACAAAGTGTTCCTTCGGTAATCGGGAGTTGCATAATCTCATAGTCATAGGAACATGTATAAGTCATGAAGAAAGCAATAGCAGTAAACTAAAACGATCAAGTGCTAAGCTAACGGAATGGGTCAAGTCAATCACATCATTCTCTAATGATGTGATCCTGTTAATCAAATGACAACTCATGTCTATGGCTAGGAAACTTAACCATCTTTGATTCAACGAGCTAGTCAAGTAGAGGCATACTAGTGACACTCTATTTGTCTATGTATTCCCACATGTACTAAGTTTCCGGTTAATACAATTCTAGCATGAATAATAAACATTTATCATGATATAAGGAAATATAAATAACAACTTTATTATTGCCTCTAGGGCATATTTCCTTCAGTCTCCCACTTGCACTAGAGTAAATAATCTAGATCACATCGCCATGTGATTTAACATCAATAGTTCACATCACCATGTGATTAACACCCATAGTTCACATCATCATGTGACCAACACCCAAAGGGTTACTAGAGTCAATAATCTAGTTCACATCGCTATGTGATTAACACCCAAAGAGTACTAAGGTGTGATCATGTTTTGCTTGTGAGAGAAATTTAGTCAACGGGTCTGCTACATTCAGATCCGTATGTATTTTCCAAATTTCTATCTCTACAATGCTCCGCTCGGAGCTACTTTAGCTAATTGCTCCCACTTACAATATGTATCCAGATTGAGACTTAGAGTCATCTGGATCAGTGTCAAAACTTGCATCGACGTAACCCTTTACGACGAACCTTTTGTTACCTCCATAATCGAGAAACTTATCCTTATTCCACTAAGGATAATTTTGACCGATGTCCAGTGATCTACTCCTAGATCACTATTGTACTCCCTTGCCAAAATCAGTGTGGGGTATACAATAGATCTGGTACACAACATGGCACACTTTATAGAACCTATGGCTGAGGCATAGGGAATGACTTTCATTCTCTTTCTATCTTCTGTCGTGGTCGGGCTTTGAGTCTTACTCAATTTCACACCTTGTAACATAGGCAAGAACTCGTTCTTTGACTGTTCCATTTTGAACTACTTCAAAATCTTGTCAAGGTATGTACTCATTGAAAAAACTTATCAAGCGTCTTGATCTATCTCTATAGATCTTGATGCTCAATATGTAAGCAGCTTCACCAAGTTCTTTCTTTGAAAACCTCCTTTCAAACACTCCTTTATGCTTTCCAGTAAATTCTACATCATTTCCGATCGTCGATATGTCATTCACATATACTTATCAGAAAGGCTGTAGTGCTCCCACTCACTTTCTTGTAAATACAGGCTTCACCACAAGTCTCAGATAAAACTATATGCTTTGATCAACTCATCAAAGCGTATATTCCAACTCCAAGATGCTTGCACCAGTCCAAAGATGGATCACTGGAGCTTTGCACACTTTGTTAGCATCTTTAGGATCGACAAAACCTTATGGTTGCATCATATACAACTCTTCTTTAAGAAATCCATTAAGGAATGCAGTTTTGTTTATCCATTTGCCATATTTCATAAAATGCAGCAATTTCTAACATGATTTGGACAGACTTTAAGCATCGCTACGAGTGAGAAAAACTCATCGTAGTCAACACCTTGAACTTGTCGAAAACCTTTTGCGACAATTCGAGGTTCGTAGATAGTAACACTACTATCAGCGTCCGTCTTCTTGAAGATTCATTTTATTCTCTATGGCTTGCCGATCATCGGGCAAGTCAACCAAAGTCTACACTTTGTTCTCATACATGGATCCCATCTCAGATTTCACGGCCTCAAGCCATTTCGCGGAATCTGGGCTCATCATCGCTTCCTTATAGTTCGTAGGTTCGTCATGGTCAAGTAACATGACCTCCAGAACAGGATTACCCTACCACTCTGGTGCGGATCTCACTCTAGTTGTCCTACGAGGTTCGGTAGTCACTTAATCTGAAGTTACATGATCATCATCATTAGCTTCCTCACTAATTGGTGTAGGAGTCACATGAACAGATTTCTGTGATGAACTACTTTCCAATAAGGGAGCAGGTACAATTACCTCATCAAGTTCTACTTTCCTCCCACTCACTTCTTTCGAGAGAAACTCCTTCTCCAGAAAGGATCCATTCTTAGCAATGAATGTCTTGCCTTCGGATCTGTGATAGAAGGTGTACCCAATCGCCTCCTTTGGGTATCCTATGAAGACACATTTCTCCGGTTTGGGTTTGAGCTTATCAGGATGAAACCTTTTTACATAAGCATCGCAACCCCAAACTTTAAGAAACGACAACTTTGGTTTCTTGCCAAACCACAATTTATATGGTGTTATCTCAACGGATTTTAGATGGTGCCCTATTTAACGTGAATGCAGCTGTCTCTAATGCATAACCCCAAAATGATAGTGGTAAATCGGTAAGAGACATCATAGATTGCACCATATTATCTAATAAAGTATGGTTACGATGTTCGTACACACCATTACACTGTGGTGTTTCAGGTGGCGTGAGTTGCGAAACTATTCCGCATTGTTTCAAATGAAGGCCAAACTCATAACTCAAATATCCTCCTCCACAATCAGATTGTAGAAACTTTATTTTCTTGTTACGATGATTTTCCACTTCACTTTGAAATTATATGAACTTTTCAAATGTTCCAGACTTATGTTTCATCAAGTAGATATACCCATATCTGCTCAAATCATCTATGAAGGTCAGAAAATAATGATACCCGCCGCGAGCCTCCACACTCATCGTATCGCATACACCAGTATGTATTATTTCCAATAAGTCAGTTGCTCGCTCATTGTTCCGGAGAACGGAGCCTTAGTCATCTTGCCCATAAGGCATGGTTCGCAAGCATCAAGTGATTCATAATCAAGTGATTCCAAAAGTCCATCAGCATGGAGTTTCTTCATGCGCTTTACACCAATATGACCTAAACGGCAGTGCCACAAATAAGTTGCACTATCATTATTAACTTTGCATCTTTTGGCTTCAATATTATGAATATGTGTATCACTACGATCGAGATTCAACAAACCATTTATATTGAGTGTATGACCATAGAAGGTTTTATTCATGTAAATAGAATAACAATTATTCTTTGACTTAACTGAATAACCGTATTGCAATAAACATGATCAAATCATATTCATGCTCAACCCAAACACCAAATAACACTTATTTAGTTTCAACACTAATCCCCAAAGTATAGGGAGTGTGCGATGATGATCATATCAATCTTGGAACTACTTCCAACACACATCGTCACCTCGCCCTTAACTAGTTTTTGTTCATTCTGCAACTCCCGTTTTGAGTTACTACTTTTAGCAACTGAACCTGTATCAAATGCCGAGGGGTTGCATTAAACACTAGTAAAGTACACATCAATAACATGTATATCCAATATACCTTTTGTTCACTTTGCCATCCTTCTTATCCGCCAAGTATCTATGGCAGTTCCACTTCCAGTGACCATTTCCTTTGCAGTAGAAGCACTCAGTTTCAGGCTTGGATCTAGCTTTGGGCTTCTTCACGGGAGTAGAAACTTGATTGCCATTCTTTTTGAAGTTCCCCTTCTTCCATTTGCCCTTTTCTTGAAATTAGTGGTCTTGTCAACCATCAACACTTGATGCTTTTCTTGATTTCTACCTTCGTCGATTTCAACATCACGAAGACCTTGGGAATCGTTTCCGTTATCCCTTGCATATTATAGTTCATCACGAAGTTCTAGTAACTTGGTGATAGTGACTAGAGAACTCTGTCAATCACTATCTTATCTGGAAGATTAACTCCCACTTGATTAAGTGATTGTAGTACTCAGACATTCTGAGCACAAGCTTACTAGCTGAGCTATTATCCTCCATCTTGCAAGCAAAGTACTTGTCAAAGGTCTCATACCTTTCGACATGGGCATGAGTCTGAAATACTAATTTCAACTCTTGGAACATATCATATGCTCCGTGGCATTTGAAAAACGTCTTTGAAACCCCGATTCTAAGTCGTAAAGCATGATGCACTAAACTATCAAGTAGTCATCATATCGAGCTTGCCAAACGTTCATAACGTCTGCATTTGCTCCTGCAATCGGTCTGTCACCTAGCGGTGCATCAAGGACATAATTATTCTGTGCAGCAATGAGGATAATCCTCAGATCACGGATCCAATCAGCATCGTTGCTACTAACATCTTTCCACTTAGTTTTCTCTAGGAACATATCAAAAATAAAACAGGGGTGCTAAACGCGAGCTATTGATCTACAACATAGATATGCTAATACTACCAGGACTAAGTTCATGATAAATTAAAGTTCAATTAATCAAATTACTTAAGAACTCCCACTTAGATTGACATCCCTCTAATCATCAAAGTGATCACGTGATCCATATCAACTAAACTATGTCCGATCATCACGTGAGATGGAGTAGTTTCCAATGGTGAACATCACTATGTTGATCATATCTACTATATGATTCACGCTCAACCTTTTGGTCTGAGTGTTCCGAGGCCATATATGCATATGCTAGGCTCGTCAAGTTTAACCCGAGTATTCTGCTTGTGCAAAACTGGCTTGCACCCGTTGTATGTGAACGTAGAGCTTATCACACCCGATCATCACGTGGTGTCTCGGCACGACGAACTTTCGCAACGGTGCATACTCAGGGAGAACACTTATACCTTGAAATTTAGTGAGAGATCACCTTATAATGCTACCGTCGATCTAAGCAAAATAAGATGCATAAAAGATAAACATCACATGCAATCAATATAAGTGATATGATATGGCCATCATCATCTTGTGCCTTTTGATCTTCATCTCCAAAGCACCGTCATGATCACCATCGTCACCGGCGCGACACCTTGATCTCGATCGTAGAATCTTTGTCATCTCGTCAACTATTGCTTCTACGACTATCGCTACCGCTTAGTGATAAAGTAAAGCAATTACATGGCGATTGCATTTCATACAATAAAGTGACAACCATATGGCTCCTGCCAGTTGCCGATAACTCTATTACAAAACATGATCATCTCATACAGTAAAATTTAGCATCATGTCTTGACCATTTCACATCACAGCATGCCCTGCAAAAACAAGTTAGACGTCCTCTACTTTGTTGTTGCAAGTTTTTACGTGGCTGCTACGGGCTGAGCAAGAACCGTTCTTTCCTACGCATCAAAACCACAAAGATAGTTCATCAAGTTAGTGTTGTTTTAACCTTCACAAGGACCGGGCGTAGCCACACTTGATTCAACTAAAGTTGGAGAAACTGACACCCGCCAGCCACCTATGTGCAAAGCACGTCGGTAGAACCAGTCTCGCGTAAGCGTACGCGTAATGTCGGTTCGGGTCGCTTCATCCAACAATACCGCTGAACCAAAGTGTGACCTGCTGGTAAGCAGTATGACTTGTATCGCCCACAACTCACTTGTGTTCTACACGTGCATATAACATCTATGCATAAACCTAGCTCGGATGCCACTGTTGGGTAACGTAGTAATTTCAAAAAAATTCCTACGCACACGCAGGATCATGGTGATGCATAGCAACGAGAGGGGAGAGTGTGTTCACGTACCCTCATAGACCGAAAGCGGAAGCGTTATGACAACATGGTTTATGTAGTTGTACGTCTTCACGATCCGACCGATCCAAGTACTGAACGCACGGCACCTCCGAGTTCAGCACACGTTCAGCTCGATGACGTCCCACGAACTCCGATCCAGCAGAGCTTCGAGGGAGAGTTCCGTCAGCACGATGGTGTGATGACAGTGATGATGATGCTATCGACGCAGGGCTTCGCGTAAGCACCGCTACGATATGACCGAGGTGGATTATGGTAGAGGGGGCACCGCACACGTCTAAGAGAGATCAATGATCAACTTGTGTGTCTATGGGGTGCCCCCTTCCCCCGTATATAAAGGAGTGGAGGAGGGGGAGGGCCGGCCCTCTCTATGGCGTGCCCTAGGAGAGTCCTACTCCCTCCGGGAGTAGGATTCCCCCTTTCCTAGTAGAACTTGGAGCCCTTCCAAGTAGTAGGAGTAGGAGAGAAGGAAAGGGAAAAGAGAAGAGAAGGAAGGAGGGGGCGCTGCTCCTCCCTAGTCCAATTCGGACTAAGCCTTGGGGTGCGCGCAGCCTCCCCTCTCTTTCCCCTAAAGCCCAATAAGGCCCATATACTCCCCGGCAAATTCCCGTAACTCTCCGGTACTCCGAAAAATATCCGAATCACTCAGAACCTTTCCGATATCATAATATAGTCGTCCAATAGATCGATCTTCACGTCTCGACCATTTCGAGACTCCTCATCATGTCCCCGATCTCATCCGGGACTCTGAACTACCTTCGGTACATCAAAACACATAAACTCATATTACCTATCGTCACCGAACTTTAAGCGTGCGGACCCTACGAGTTCGAGAACTATGTAGACATGACCGAGACACGTCCCCGTTCAATAACTAATAGCGGAACCTGGATGCTCATATTGGCTCCTACATATTCTACGAAGATCTTTATTGGTCAAACAGCATAACAACATACGTTGTTCCCTTTGTCATCGGTATGTTACTTGCCCGAGATTCGATCGTCGGTATCTCAATACCTAGATCAATCTCGTTACCAGCAAGTCTTTTTACTCGTTCCGTAATGCATCATTTCGCAACTAACTCATTAGTCACATTGCTTGCAAGGTTTATGTGATGTGCATTACCGAGAGGGCCCAAATATACCTCTCCGACAATCGGAGTGACAAATCCTAGTCTCGATCTATGCCAACTCAACAAGTACCATCGGAGACACCTGTAGATCACCTTTATAATCACCCAGTTATGTTGTGACGTTTGGTAGCACACAAAGTGTTCCTCCGGTAACCGGGAGTTTCATAATGTCATAATCATAGGAACATGTATAAGTCATAAAGAAAGCAATAGCAGTAAACTAAAACGATCAAGTGCTAAGCTAACGGAATGGGTCAAGTCAATCACATCATTCTCTAATGATGTGATCATGTTAATCAAATGACAACTCATGTCTATGGCTAGGAAACTTAACCATCTTTGATTCAACGAGCTAGTCAAGTAGAGGCATACTAGTGACACTCTATTTGTCTATGTATTCCCACATGTACTAAGTTTCCGGTTAATACAATTCTAGCATGAATAATAAACATTTATCATGATATAAGGAAATATAAATAACAACTTTATTATTGCCTCTAGGGCATATTTCCTTCATCTGGAGCCGTCGGGCCAGTTCTCCACCAAGTCCCTCTACCGGGCCATTGCCGCCTCCTCCGCCCCCTCCCCTTACGGCGGTGTGGTCCATCCGCCTACCTCTGAAGATTCAGATCTTCACGTGGCAATAGATTTGCGGGAAGACCCCGTCCGGTGTGGAGGTCTGAAAGTGCAATGGTCCTGGTAGCGGCCTTTGTCCGCTCTGTGCCATCCCGGAAGACTCGAATCACATCTTCTTCTCCTGTGTGTTTGCCCAATTTATTTGGAGCTGCTTTACAGAGGTGGTTGGTGGCAATTGGTTCCACGCCAATTTCTCCGACGTGTTCGCTGAACTACAGGCCTCCCCCCTGCGTACTCGGCACATTAGGTGGTTGGAGATTGGGGCCCTCGCCTGGACCCTCTGGACGATCCGCAATAGACTTGTGATTCAGCGCATTCCGCTTCGACGTGCTACTGACGCTCTCTTCAAACTGTCTGGTTACTTGCAGCTTTGGCGGCCGCTTAGCCGTCCCCAGGACCGTGACACCATCTCTGCCTTCATCGCCGACCTTCGCTCGATGGTTGTCCGCTTTTCGCCGTTCCCTCCTCCTCCCCCACAGCCGGATTAGGTGCCGGGAGTTGTTTCCGGCCTTTTTTGTATTATTTGGGCTTGTTGAGCTGTGCCCTCAGCAGAACCTCTTGTACTTCTTGTTGTGAGACTTGGGTGTGTGTGGTGTGAACTCATCTGTGTACTCGGTGCTCTGTGACGGTTTGCTTTATTTATAAAACGGGGCGAAAGACTTTTTCAGTAAAAGAACTGAATGCTTTTCTGATGAATCTGCTCTAGCGTTGGTGTCTATAGTTACACGCCATTATGACGAAAGCTCAAGCTAATAGTTGGAAGTCACTAAATGGTTCCACCAAGGGTCCTAGAACACAAAAGCAAATTCAGTAACACAATAACAGCCATGAGACACCTGCTCTACACCTGTCACATCTACAGACTACACAATCAAACAAACATCCAATGTGGGTGCCATTTACCAAGAACATTTCTTTTTAGATACAGTCATAACATATTTCTCAAAAACGAAGTGCTAGGTGCATTTCGTCCAAACCCCCAAAATTCTCTTCTCTGCAGTCCCACGCCATCCAAATGTCCCCCTTCCAATAATCACACTCATTCAATGCTAAGATATCCACCTCCAGATACCCACATACCTGAATGGTCGCGAGCAGCGAGCGGCAGGTCATGTTTCACGTTGGCACTATGGGCGCGGAGGATTTCCCCGCCGAGGGCGCAGGGTCCCACAACATCTACGACGACTGCAAATCCAGTGTTCAGATCAATTTCTGGTCCCCCCAGTTACTTTATTTTATGGAGATGACATTGCTGGAAGAAAAAGGAATTTGTTGGCAATAATGGTGTTTGTGGTAACATCTAGATTATGATTCACTATTTCGATTGATGTATTTGTAGTCTTGGATTTCGCTATGCGTCGTCCAAGTGCCCCTCTCCCCTCTCAGCCATGGCAATCCTTGAACGCGTCCATATTTGATTATCCCAGCGCATATGCCTTTACCAAAAAAGGCTTTCGCCTCGCTTTATATATAAAGCACCAACCAACCACAATCTGATACAAACACACGTCACCACAACTCACGCAAACACCCAAGGCTAGATACATACGCGCTAGACACAGCAACACCACACCCAACCACTACAAGAGCTATCGGGATCCTCAACCGTGAACATGCCACCGCGAAGAGATGTAGCTGCAGACGATGAACCATGAGCTCCAAGGCGGTGCCTTCAGGAAGGTTACGACACATGAGTGCCGCCACCGCCCGAACCAAGGGTCAGGGTTTCCCCTGGAGCAACACGACAGGCAATGAGGACCGCGACGGCGCCTTCAGGAAGGGGACGAACTCGCCGCCGCCGGACTGCCCAAAGACAGAGCAGGTTTTCACCCCGGTCCACGCTCATCCCCCCGGCCACCACGCCGCCCACACGGCCATGGCCACCGGGCAGCACCTGAGCCACGGCCTCCGCCCGCAAGCACCGGGCTTCCACCACCAGAGCCGCCGCCCTGGAATCCAAGACCACCCCACCTCCTTCCACACGGACCACGGGGCCGGCTGTCGAAGGCGAGCCCTTTGGGCGAGAATGGGACCCGGCCGGTGAAACAGGCGGGGAAAGCCACCGACACCGCCGGGCACGCCGCAGCCACCTCGCCATTTCTTGAACCGGGCCGGGCCGCCGCCACCCCGCAACAACAAAACCCGGAGGCATCCCTGCCAACCCCCGGAGCGTCCCAACCACCGTGGCCAGCCAAAGACGAGGAGCGTCGAGCCACCGTGCTCCACCCTCCGGCCGCGCCTCTGACCACAGCTCCAAGCACCCCAAGCATTAGAGAGGGGGGCCGAACCGCCGCTACTGTGCCGCCACCCCAACCAGCCGACATGGCCCCGGCCGAGGCGGCCGCAGCCCAAGCCTTACAGGCCTGCACCATCGAGAAATCATATCTGGCCGAGCCGCCGCCAAAGTCGCAGCCGCCGTCCCGACCACCAGACGCACCACCATCCCCACCTCCACCAGTGGAGGACCCGGCAGGTGGCCGCCCGCCCTAACGCCGCCTCGGCCCTCGCCCGCCTCAGGCGAGATCCGGCCGAGGCGCCGCATCAGACCGACGGCCCGCCTCGTCGCAGCCCACCACGCCGGCCGGAGAGCCCCTGCCGCGTCCTGCGCTCCGCAGCCACTGGTCCAACACGCTGCCGCGCCCATTGACCGCACAAGGGGTGAGAGTCCCCCCCCGCCGCGCCGCCGGGCTGGCCCGGCGCGCCCTCAGCGGAGGGGGAAGAGGGAGGAGGAGGAGATGCGCCAAGGCTGGGGTTCCTCTGCCGCCAGCAAGCGCCAGAGGAGGGGGAGGGAGGGAATCGGGAAGTTTGTTTTTCCACTGACCTCCTGGTCGCGCATATGCCTTTTAGTCCCAACCATCATTGTTGCCAAACTTGCAAGATCATGACAAACTAGAAAGTCTTCCAGCGAACAAAGACCGAAGGCCAAGTTCACTAAAACAAAAACGGTTCAGTCTCTTCTTCAAGACGAGTTGTAGACAATGTTCGTGGCTTCCAGCAGCTCCAATGGCACCTCCGCGGCTTCGGTGACTCGGGGATAGGAGTGCTCTTGCCCGAATCAAGGTATGGCGGGCGCTATAGCTCGCCAGAAAAGCTCCTCAGCCCTAACGGCCACAAGCCTCCAGAAGACAGACCACAACCCGGTGCCACCCAGGTATCCCTCCATCCCCTCGCAGTAATCATGCTCATTGATTAATGCAATCTGCCATTAACCCCGACACGTCTCCTCACGCTGCTCCTCCCAAGCTGCTGGACTATAAAATAGCTCGACGACCGTGGCCATGCGATCTTCACACACAATTGAATCGAAGAAAGATAGGGAGGGACTCTTGGGAGTTTTTCTGGAGGATTGGAGGCCACGACGAGGGACATGGGTATGTTTTACCATGAGCTGAAGGAGAGGCAGTTGTGCGGGCTTCATAGAGGTTATGGTTCAGCGAGGCTGACCTCCTGGAGCAGAGGCGGAACCAGGATTTTTCGAACCTAGGGCTATAACTAAGAGGCTAAAATAAAGCTAAGACTAGTATACCACATATATCAATGCATGTCAGAAATAGACTACTTATTCGCATTTCGTTGGAAATATGTACTCCAATATTAAATTAAGAGAAAATTCATAGAAATATGTAAATAGTTTAACAAAGTGCATCGTTGCACAAGCTGGTACCACAGTAATGAAGGCTTGATTAAATTGATCCCATCGTTTCTTCATCAGCAGTATAAGGACCTGGAGCTGTGAAGATAAAATTATGTATTCAAAACACAAGACAATGGACATAGGCTAAGTCAATTGTTCATAGCTTTTGAAAATAAGAACATAATATAGCATTATCTCGAAGTGTGTAGTAGCACAGGATGTAATTGACCGAGTCTGCTTCGTGCCTTCGGTTTGGGTTTCTAATTTACTGTTGACAAGGAAAGAAAATTGACTAAAGTTGTACAATTTACCAAAATAAAATTCACTTAGGTTGTACTCCTTCAGTTTCTAAATATAAGCCCGTTTAGAGATTTCAATACGAACTACATACGAATGTGTATAGATATTTTATAGTGTAAATTCACTTATTTTGCTCTGTGTGTTATCCATATTGAAATCTCTAAAATGTATTATATTTAGGAACGGAGGGAGTACAATTTAGAAATACCAAGTAATTGATTTCATCTATGATACAGAAGAACTAGGGAAAGTAAGTTAGACGGCACTCCCTCAATTCTTTTAACTAAAACCACAACAAAAATTATGTAACGGATGGAGCGTTTTTGGAATTACCTGTTCAGAGCATTGGATAATTATGTAGTAGAAATAAGTTGGATGATATATACTAGGAACGGATTTACTGAAAAATATATACTAGAAACAGTGGAATCGTTGGATGATTACCTGGGTTTGGTAGCGGGCAGCTGAGAATTACAAAATAGGAGGCAACCAAGCAGATCGTTAGGGCTCAGGCGCGCAGCAGGGGCTGCTCTCCGATGAGCGCCAAGCCGCCTTGACGAGGGATGCGAAGCATCTTTGATTCAGGGTTCGTTTCCGATCGAACGAGATTTTCATCGATTAAGCGAATTGGACGTATCGCTGGGCTATTCTTTTTTGTTTAGCGATTGGTATGGGCTTGCTTGCGGTTGGGTTAGCAGGCCTGGGGCTGGGCCTCTATAACACCAAATTCTGAAAAAAATACAAACAAATGTATGTGTACTAGCTGGGCCACGCCTGGGGCTATAGCCCCAGCTGCTCCAGGCCTAATTTCGCCCCTGTCCTGGAGATCGTTGCAGACTTTGACGCTCACGAGCGAAAGGTTATGGTTCGTGCTGGCACCGTCGCCACGGGGATTTCTCGCCGAGGGCGTGGGATCCCACGAGAGTAAAGTCTGTTTTAAACCTTAAATTCGTAGAGCTGGTCGGAATTGAACCTCAACCTTTGAATCCCTGAAATCGGTACTCTGACGTCTCTGATCTCGGTCAAAATCAACCCTACGCCGATCCTAGACATGTTTGTCGCACTGGAAAACTGCAATCCCGGCCGGGATTACAGGTTCTCTCACTGCACGTCATATCCATCTTCTTCCTCTCTCCTGTTGCGCCGAGCTCCCCGAGCGATGCTGCAACAGCCAGCACTGCGATGCATGGCAAACTCCACGGCATGCCCCGCACAAGCCAAGACGCCGAAGCCGAGTCAAAGGCCGTGCTCCTGGGCATACTCGCGTGTCCATTGAACGGCAGCTAGCTGAATTCCGCCGGTACAGATCGATTAAGCTAGCCGGCGTGCAAGTCACTACGTCCGTCAGCTAGCTCATGGAAAATCCATCCACATGCCTACTGACTTCACAGTCAGCTTCTACGTGAATACGCTGGAATACCAAAATCGTCCGAGTCAGCTTTGCACAATAGTGTTCGCCGCAGAGTACTTGGCGACGACTCGGCGTCTTCGGGCTGCTCGTAATCGCCCACGGTGGCATGCGCTGAGACGGTCATCGTCTCGTACGGCGGAACTGCATTCTCATCTTGTCGTGGCCCGCCCGCATACCGCCGCTGGGAGCATGCTAGACACGTCTCGAGGAAGAACCCGAACACTTTGGTCACCAGGTTCATGGCGCGCCGCAGCACGTAGTCGCCGTGCACCTCCTGTCGGCCAACGCCATGACAAAGATCGCCGGCGCGCAGTCCGCTGCGTCAACCCAGCTGCTCGCGCCGAGCCGCTCTCCCACCTCCTCGACGTGCAGGCATTGTTCCACCATCAATGCACGTGCCATCACGGTCCGTCCCCCTACAGCTCCCATCCCCCCTCTGACGCCTTTGGCGCCAGCCACGGCGTCGGCGACGTCGTGCTGGAGCATGCCAGACCTCCATGGACGCCCCTGCGCAGATCACGCGGTCAGGAAAAATGCCCGGGGATTGAGGATGTATATGACATGTGGGGCATGGACGTCAGCGATAGTAGACTGTGATCCTGGGCGGGATGGATATTTTCCCGGTGCGCCAAACAGGTTCAACGTTGATATTAACCGGGGCCAAAGAGGTGAGGGTATCAATTTCAGGGATTCGGACGTTGGGGTTCGATTACGACAAGCTCTACGAGTTCGAGGTTTAAAATAGACTTTACACGATCCCACGACATCTCCAACAGCAGGGACTTCAGTGTCAGGTAAATTATTTTGTCCAACCCCACACACCTACCTCAACCCTTTCTGAATGCTTGTGTTATGCATGCTGCTATCCTACCAGTTATGATATTCGTTATATGCTGTGCATAACAAAGCACTTGTATGGTTTGAAGCTAGTAGAAGTATAAATTTTCAATTCCTAGTTGAATTTTATTTGGTACGAAAATGTATACGAAAACAAACCGTGCACAACAATATATGTAATAAGAGTAGAGTAGCATGAAATTACTTCTACATATTCCAGAAGGTGTCTGGTGAAAAGTCCTTCAAATTTCCCAAGGGAAACGTGAGACGAAGCTCCTGACCCAGTATGGAAGTTGACACATTTTGCGAGATCAACTTTCTAGTCTGTTCTGAATTAACAATACAGAGCTTGTTAACATCACTGAAACGACAAAGGTCGCAAACTTCCGGGCTATGAAATAACTCGATCGTTGGGCAATGTGTTCTTTACACACAATTCAAACGAAGGAGAAATCGAGGGAGAGTCGTCGGATTTTTTCTGAAGGAGCATCGGAGGAACGGAGTCCGAGACGGGCAACGTGGGGATGATGTACCATGAACTGCAAGAGAGGCAACCGTGCGGGCTCCATAGCCTGAACACAGCGTTGCAAGGCACATTCTTCAGCGAGGCCGAACTCCAGACCTGGACGCTTGCGAGCGGGTGGTTATGTCCCGGGCAAGCACCATGGGCATGGGACATTTCCTTGTCGAGGCCAAAGGGCCACATAACATCTCTAACGATGAGGACTTCAATGTTCAGTTTTTTTTACTGTTCTCGGGATTTTAGAAACATTTGTGGAGATGACATTTTTGAAAAATAAGGGAGTTGTTGGCAATAAGAGGGATTTGTGTAGGATTCACTATTTCTTTTGATCATTTGTAAGCTCACAACTTGTTACGGTTTTGATTAGTGTATTCTTATGAGTAAATATGTCAGTGGTGATAGCTACCAAATAACACGATTCCTAGTGGTCACGGAAGAGACTTGATGGCGCGTCATAGGTCTTGTACAGGGATGAGCATTTGATGTGGTCCCTGACCCCAAACTTGACGAAGATGATGTGGAACAACTTGCTCCATTGCCCATAGTTGGGTTTTGAAGGCCAAGAACGTTGGGGACATAGGACTTGATGTTGATTACTGCTAAATGGATATTATTAATATCAAGAAACTACCAATTACGGAATACAAGTTGCGTACTCCTAACATGATATTAGAGCACGGAAGTTTGGTGTCATTAACAAATGACTCTCTACCTGCTGCATACATGTTAACAAACTCGATGGTTATGCCATTCACTCCCACTGACCCCAAAACCATCAATAATTAAAGAGACAGGCTTTTTAGAACCCGGGTGTCCCGGCTCCCTCTTATCAGCACCGTCCATGCAAAACAGGGACCTGGAGATCTATACCACGCACTGCAAGTGTATTTGGTTTAGCAGGCCTACTAGAACAGTAAGAGAGAGAGCTGGGTTTCGTAGGGCACCGTAACCCTTTAGCCAGATTCCATCACGCTGTCACTTTTGAGTTGTCCCCGATTGGATATGTCGGCCTGTGATTCATACAAACAATGGGTTGTCACTTTGCTCTCTATTTGACAGAGCTTGGTATTTACTGAATCCACTATTCAGAGTCACGCGTGCCACCGGAAGTTTCTGGTCCCATTATGACCCATCACAGTCAAATAGAGTATTAAAAAGAACTAACCTGTTAGGCCGCTGTGAGCTCTCTCGAACATTGCAGCACAAACCGACCAGGATGAGCCTGCTGCATGCAGGGCGCTATCATGAACAGTGACCGCTCTCTGTCATGCATGTCGCATAGAGGCAAGTCAGGAATAGGTGCCTATTGCATGCACCTACTGCCAATCCTATGAGCCAACACGCGACCCTATTAGATGAGGCAAATAGACTGACAACTGATTGAATAATATCTTAGTCAAACCCCAACACGAATCTCACCGAGACTGGACGAGGCTGATAAGAGGGTGCCGGGACTCCCGGGTGCTACAACACATTTTCGATAATTAAATATATGCACTCATAGTCCACTGTGGACCGATAAGCAGTTGTTCAGCATGTTGCTTCCTTCTGATATAAATTTCAACATTGGTCCTAAGTTACACATCATAGATGGTGAAGTGCTTGCCCGCTCATCTATATCTGTTTGACTACAAAACAACATATTTGGATTTTTCTCCTTCATGTTCAAACAATATGAAAGCAAGGCTCTCGAGTACCTCTCATCTTCTCAGGAACTATGGGAGTTCTTAACCATGAAGGGTTAAGTGTTTGTCTTTCAGATATCTATCGGTGCTCAAACCATTACTCAAGGAGGAAACTTGCTGATGAAGTTAATCTTACATGGGATGATGCTAAAGAGGCTTTTCGTTGCAAACAATTATTGTTGAGTTCGAATTCCATATGAAGACTTAAGTGTTATGGTGACTGTGTTGATCTATCCAGTTCTTATGAATAGTCTGATCTCATTCAAAATATCGACCAATCATCGAAATCTTGAATCATGGCATTTAAGTGTCCTAAGTGATCTTCTAAAGATGGTGTAAGGGCACTCGTAATGCTTGTATATTAGCACAATTTCATAGGTAAGAATCTGATGTGGAACCCTCTTTAATAAGGAAGAAGAGAGCAATCATATCTTAATCTACATAATATAGATCTTAGCACCAAAACTATGGCATCTCATAACTTTCTAGTGCACTGGGACTGCGCTAACACACGCCGAAAGATGACGGAGCAGTGGAGTGTGGGCATGAGGGGCAAGGTGGAGATTTGACTTGGAGCAGGCGCGGGATGGGGGCATGAGGTGTGACAAGCGAGCGTTAGTGGTGCTTGAATGAACGGTGTAACAAAGGATACTTTTTGCGTTCGCTCACTCCTGACTGACTGACTGCGGCCCACCCTTGCCTACTATGGTCGATGCACTTCTATTATGGGTGTCATTTACAAAGTAAGGATATTTCTTTTTAGATCCGAAGATGACGTTTTCCTCAAATTGAAGTGTTCGATGCACTTCTCCCAATCCCCAAAAGTTCTCTTCTCCCAAATCAAGTATCATGCATGCCTAGTACCTCTCATCATGGTGATTTTTCAACACTTATGTCCTCTATAAAACTGTTTGATGGTTGAGTTGTGTGTTTTTCACACAACCTAGCTGAGAAGAGATCGAGAGAAAGCCACTGGAAAACAACCAGGCCAATCTTATATTTACTAATTGAAGGCACCAAACGAGGCTCCACGTTAATCCTAGAAATTAAGAAAATTGTTCGTTTGATCTCCAGATTTATTATCTACAGCCGTCGGATGAGCTACCTTAGGAGTCCTAGGTTGTTTTCCCACGTGAACCTCTTTTAGGGAAAATATTTACTAATTGGAGGCACCAAACAAGGCTCCACGTTAATCCTAGAAATTAAGAAAATTGTTCGTTTGACCTCCAGATTTATTATCTACAGCCGTCGGATGAGCTACCTTAGGAGTCCTAGGTTGTTTTCCCACGTGAACCTCTTTTAGGGAAAAAATACATCTCCTTCTCACCTTAGGACTCCTAGGTTGTTGTCCCACGTCCACCTCACATCTCCTTCTTACCTTAGGACTCCTTGGTTGTTGTCCCACGTCCACCTCTATTATGGAAAAAACATCTCCCTTGCAGACTTCTTCTGCTGATCTTGCCGGCCGATGCACAAAGCCCAATCTCACGTCAAGAAATTTTATCTATCTGATTCATCTTTAATCATCAAAGATCATTACATTAACTATATGTGATTGAGCTCTAATCTATCACGCGCACGTCCTAGCACCATGCACCCAGTCTATCTGTAATTAGAAAGCAAGAACCCTACCCCGGCCGCCTATTCCCCTTGATTTTGATCTCACGGTATTCCTCTTTGTAAAGTCAATGAAAACAAGGTTCACATGGACCTAATCCAATTGGATCATCTTCCTTGCATGCATCGTGTCTTGCTCTGTCCTCCTCCACCACAGGACTAGATTGGCAGAGTAATTGGCCAGATCTTTTCAAGGATGCAGGAGCTTTCCTCTGTCACTAGAGCGTCGAAGGCCACACTCAGCAAGGAAAGAACCACCCCACACCTGCGACGAAGAAGCAGGTGTCCGATCCGGCGATCGGGGTGGATAAGCCCACTTAGTTATGTCTCCCTGCGTGAGCTACCTAGGGTTTCCGGTTCTATTGATCATGTGTACCTTGCCTGCCAGACGCTTGACGATGTCTCCGACGAGACGATGAGGAAAAACTAACTAATTGACCGTAGGATCTGTTTCTTGGTGATCACGAGATGTCAAACTCTCCGACAAGCTTCTGAATATAGTATCTTCAGCATGCATCCCCTCACCATGTCGCCTAGCTTGACATAAAAAGGAGGCATCAACGATCGTGTTATTGTGCAGCCTTTCAATCTCCGAGCTTTCAGTTTTTGATGATGCTGCAATTTAGTTTTTTCTTTTGATCTGATCAGTTTCTAATTTCTATTACGATTGATGCAGAGGAGGAGCCAATGTAATAATGGCAGATTCGAAGAGAGATTATGGCTGTTATGGTGGTCGGGGAACTTCGGTAGAAATTTATCCCATACTCCCTCTCTAACTCCTTGCACCAATGCAACACTAAACAATACATCAAGGATGAGTCAAGCGGACGGCGACGAGCCATGACGGGGTAATCTAGCTTTTCCTCTTGGTTCGGTTAATTTGCAAGACGATTGACGCCGAGGAGCTGATGTTCTGATGGCAGTTTCAAAGAGAGATCCTAGAAATTTCTCCCGCATGCTCAATGGATCCTTCGATGAAGCACCAGCCTGCAGCCTCGCTGCAGCATGGTGAGGAAGCCATGGTCACCATCAAGACTCAAGAGTCACAAACTGAATCGGAGTGTTCTGCAGTGGCTTGAAAGGTTTGGTTTTTTTAGGCTTGAAAAGGTGGATGGTGAATTAAACTGTACCTCACGTATGCGTATGCAGCATGACCAATGATAAAAGGAGGGTACAACATCCATACCTGTGGAGTCCGGTCTATCAATGCAAATTAAAGCCAGACGACATTGATCAAAGCTAGCGGCGCCGGCCCAGCTGTGGAATATATTTAGCTGTGGCTTGGTTGCTTCGGCCTGTAACTTCTGACCGATGTGAGCTGAAGTATTATGTCGTGCTGTTTTTGCCACTAATAAGGTCAAAGTCCTTCCACGTGCATACTGCTAAGAATCATTACAGCAAGGAGTCGGGCAGCTGGCGACGCGTCTCCCCTGGCGTGGAGAAAGGTCAATGATGCACATGTTTTAATTAGTCCTACTTCTTCTAGTTGATGCTTGTCATATGTTGAAATTTCTTTAAATTATTTCCTTCTGTCGCTCAGGCAGGAAAACCGGACAGATCGTCACTTTGTTCCAGTTTTGCAAAAGCGCCGCTGGGATTTGTACTACTGCAAGGTGTGAATTACTGATAATGGCAATTATATTGCTAAAAATAGAATACATAGTTATGCTATTTAGCTGGCTCTCTCCGTGTTCTTTTCTTGGTATGTGATCCTTGCTGATCCCCATTTATACATGGACAGTTTCAGTTGAAAGCATAATATCTGCAGGCCATATTTACTCAAAATGAATTTTCTACATTTTCCTACTTTTTATAGACTTGATAATTTGATTCATGCCTATGCACCGTAGAATTGTGGGAATGGATTTGGAATTATACACTTTTAACTTTTCTTCTGTTCCCTGGAGCAGAACCCCGTTTTCTAGATAGAGGAGCCTACTTATTGTCCAACGATGTTCACCATGGAAGCTATGAAAAGTAACATACATAGCCTTCTGATTCATATAACTTGCAGTTTATATTTATTTCATGCACTTCCTCTGGTAATCTTTTTTTTTTTGCGGGAGCACTAACTCTGATAATCTGAGATGTACAATTAGCAAAACAAGTAACTTATAATGCAGATTTACCACATTCGGTTGAAGTAACAAGTTTCATATGTTGACATTATCTTCGGAATATCGTCACCGTTTTTGTAATGAGATGTAATCCTGATTTTTCATATGCACCTTTATTGTCCTTTCTAACTATTAAAAAACAGCTGCCTGCTTGGCTGCTCCGCGACAAGTATTTTCGGCATTCAGGTAAATGTTTATGTTTATACTCAAATAGTAACGGGATTCTAATTTTTCATCCAATTTAAAAAGAAATATTGCATCCAATATATTAGTGGTTTCATTCTTTTTTTAATATATTCTTAACTTTACTCAACCATATATCACGTAGTGTCATCAAAGTTTAATACTTCACGTGGACATTTTTCAACGTAACTTTTCCTTTGCCAGAAATATTTGTCATTTTCCTTTGACCTCATTGCCAATAAACGGACCTGAAAATAATGAAGAGATGTGGTCATGCGCCATATTAACTAACCTGATGTTATGCGCCCACTTCATAGTCAATTGACCTTGCAGTGAATAGTGCAATAGTTTTTGAACCATCTCACTCCTACTGACGTTGGTACTTAAAATGATAAACAATAAATGTTTTTCTTAGAAACTCGGTAGTACAGATTTACATTGTAATACCCTACTCAATCACATATTGATCCATAAGCATACTATTTTTTAATGATAAAATCATATAAGTTTGCGAAGTATTCTGATAAGACAGAAGAGTCATTAGATTCAATAATCACATTATGTCTACTTCAAATCATAAGTTTGTCTACACACACTATTTGATGTTATAATTTCAAATATAAAAAATTGATGTCATAACATTGGAATATATTTATATAAATGTCCTAATATTTTTTAAGTAACTTTCAACGAAGTTGTGAAAACTAATTCATATTAGGACTGACGTGTTACTCAAAATTAATAGCTAGCCCGTGCAGGTGCACGGGTTGATGACTAGTAAAACTAAACCATGCCACATCAGCTAATTCCCATCTGTTTTATCGGAGTAATGAAACCTGGTGACGCGCAATGGGTCATTTGGCGGCCGGAAGCAAGAGGATGGATCTTCTGGCGGCCAACCGGGAGCAAGAAAGGGAAGGATGGACGAGCGAACCTACGGAGTGACTCGAGAAGTAGAATCGCCAGATATATCATTGCAGGGCACGCACCCCGTCTAGGGTCACTGCAACGCTCCAATGATGAGGGATGCCGAAGAGTTGAGAAGTGATGGGGTTGGTGTTGAACTGTTGACTTGAGCACTTGAGTTCCATGGGTCAGCACTGAGTCCCAGGTGTGATAGGTACATCCGAGGAGGAGGCGAGGAGCTAATGTCGTTATGCAACATGAGTGAAGCTATCTTGAAGGCTAGGATGGGAAATAGATGCAACACACATTTGTATTTTGTTTATGTTCTACTCTCTCCGTCTCATAATATAAAAGTGTTTTTTACATTATACTAGTGTCGAAAACACTCTTATATTATGGGACTGACGGAGTAGTATTCATACATATGCAATAGACGGTGAAACTAGAACAAAGAAAGAGGGGAAAGAAGCATACCAGTCTAATACCAACGTCAGGTATTTCATATTCGACGAGCCTATATTCATACATGACCTAGTCAGTTCTTGTACCCTTGGGCACCTTGCCAGCATGAAACACCAAGGTCCTCTTCATCCCAACAGTGTGAGATTCACACACCACTTGCCTGTCCTTTCCAGTAGCCAGCTTGGGTTGAGAAGTCAATTCTTGACCTGACAGGGTACTTCCTACCACGAGTGCAAAAGAAATACCATTGAGATCCCCAGTAGGCACTGAAGATTTCGCTGAACCAAGTTGAAGAAACAAATCAGTTATATGATTTTTTTAAGGACAGGCGAAATCTTCAGTGGGCGTATAAACATGTGGTTGAAAATGGTAGTAACACAAGAGGGGGTAAATAAATAAATGAAAAGAATATATATACCTAGAAGATCCCAGTGGGCGTATTTGTAGATATCAACTTCCGTAACAGTGTTGCAGAGCAACTTGTTTCCCAGTAGCTTCCTCTTGAGATGGTAGAGGGTGAGCTCGACATTGGTTGGGTGGAAACTGTATCTAGGAGGGAGCGGCAGCATTTCCATTAGGGGAAATTAGTATGTAGTGCCTTTTCTATTTTACTGTGCTAGCTTAGTCTAATGAGATCAAAACTCAGATCTTGGCTTAATTAAGAAAAAGGAAATAAAAGAGTAGAGTCAAATTGTAGAAGCGAGGCGAGGCTTGGGTGTCAATCAATCAGGTCCAATGGTAAACTATATGGAGCATTGGAAGCGATGGCGGCACCCCCACTAAAGAAAGCAGAGGTAACCCTTTCTTCTGGCGTTAAAAGACATTTGAGTCGCAAGTGCACCCTCCTGTATGAGGAAAACAAATTGTTAGAAATTTATAAAAAGGATATGCATTCTTCTGACAAACAAACGAATAGCAGGACACGGCTGTCGTATCTATCTATGTCAATATGTGTTGGAATAGAGAGTATTTGTGTAATGAGATATGTAGACTGAATTATCATAGTTCAGATAGACGGTAAATAGATGGGATCGGGCATGGCATGTTTTGTTCATTCATTTCGTTATTAATGAGGGAATCGATCATTGGAACCGAGAGATTTATTTAAGCCAAGTTATGACCCAAAGTAGTCGGACCCTTCCCCGGACCCTAGGCAAGTGGGAGCTACGTGCACCGGTCTGCCCTTCTTTTGTGGGAGTTAAGAGAGAGGAGGGGAGGGAATTACACCGTCGCTGTTGTTGGCGAGGGAGCAGATAGGGGAGACGCAAAGGAGCCAGCACGGTGGAAGGCGGTCAAGGATGCGGCATGCAAGGTGAGGAGACACATCGGAATAGTGTGTTGATCGGAGGAGGAGAGGTGGCGGCGATGAAGGAGGTGGCGCATGGCCGTGCCGTTGTTGGATTGGAGGGAGGGAGACAGGGGGGAGGGAGGTGGCAGCGACTCTCTTGGCTTGGCTTTGTGCCTTCCTGCAATGCCTTGTCGCCCAAACTCTTCTGTTACTTCTCCCTCACACAACCCAATTGGGCTTGTTTTTATTTTTAAGATAAGAAGATATCTTATTTTGTATTGTTCCATTCCACTTTTTGTTATGTGTTGTTGATCTCCTCAACTTTTTTGTGTGACATCTGAATTTTGTTTTCTTTTTCTGATGTGAAGATAACTTATTGTTATTATCTTTGAAAGAAGAAGATATCTTATATTATTATTTTTGAGATAAGAAGATATCTTATTATTGGAATGTAATAACGAAGCACACTAATAAAGGTAGGCCAAGAAGGTGGCAGGCTGGCCCAGAGGATGGGTTGAGAGAAGAATAATGAAAGCTGAGTTTGGGCAACAAGGTAGATTAAAGCCAAGCTGAGCCGGCCACCTCCCTTCCTCCTCCTCCTCCTCCTCCAAGGGCAGAGTGGTGCAGTGACGCAACACCCCCTCTTCTGTCATTGCCTCGCCTTTCCTTCGACTAATCTACTATTCCCCTTGATCTCCTCCCTTAAGCAACCTTCGGCCAAAATCTCAGCTGGTACAACATAATCATTGATGGTTTTGTGAATCCTACATATGGTGCTAGTAACACAAGGTTTCCCTGAAAGGTCCAAGGCCCGCCCTCCGTCACCTTCTCCCAGTCATGCAAAACACTTAAAACGACATCATGTGTGGGTTTCCCTCCAAAGAGTGGATACAAACATCTTGTGCTAAGCCCGATGCATGTGCACAAGTTCTTATAAAACCAGAAATTGGCTACATTCCTTCTCGGTGCAAACCCTAACTGCCATCCGACAGACGTTCCCCTCTGGATGCCCAGGTTCCTTCTCAAAGATGCCATCGTACAAATGGCCCTCCTGCAGCCCTAGTTATTTCATCATCGACTCATGATCGCCTGTTTCACTCCAGCCGACACGAAGGATCCTAGATTGATCTAACCCAGATGAGAAGAGATACATGGAAACCTGCCAGCTCCAGCGACCCGATGTCAACAAACAAGGCCTAGAAAGTGGGACTGGCGCACCATTAAGCGCAACCGACATCCGGTAAAAAGAGGGAGAACGCTGAAAGCCGTATATGATAGGGAGGGGACAAAACCCTAAAGCGAGGGAATGGTTTAGGATATATCCTATCAATGGAATGCATTAATGGAGATATATCTTATAATTGGAATGCATTAATGATAATAATAAGATATCTTCACATGAGAAAAAACCAAATGCCGGGGTAAAAAAAACAAAGTTGAGGAGATCAACAACACGCAACAAAAAGTGGAATGCAACAATACAAAAGTGTATCCACACGCGCGCTCTCCATCCCTATCTCTAAAAAAGTGGCATCCACACATCTATCCTCAAGGTGGATGCACAAAGTGCATCCCTATCTCCACTAAGGGCACATCCCTCAGAAAACATAAAAGCAACCATGCCTATTTTACAAATGTCACTTCTACATACTACACTGTCGTTTAGAAAGTAAGGATATTTTTGTTCAGATATGACAATGACATTTTTCACAAAATTGAAGTGTTAGATGCACTTCTCCCAAACCCCAAAAATTCTCCTGTCCCAAATCCAATATCATGCAAGCATGTCACCTCTCGTCGTGGTGATTCTTCCACGCTTCCGTCCTCTACAAAATTGCTTGATGGCGGGAGTTTTGTGTTTTCCACACAATCGAGTCGAGGAGGGATCAAGAGAAACACACATGAATTTTCTTGAAGGGGCATGGGACGAACAGAGGGGGATAGCAATGCATGTTGTCATCAACACTCTTCTATTGCACCATCTGCAAAATTACTACCGGTTTAGTCGATTGTTACCAGTTCAGCCACTACTTTGATGTGCACCTTTTACGGGAGATTTTGTTGGGTATTGTTTGAATGGATATGTCCCACTTCATATACAATCAAGTGTTGAGCTTGGAGAGCTAGTTAGCTTAAGCCACCAAGTGTTGAATGTGCAAGATGGTCGAAGTTTGGTGTCACCAACAAATGACTCTCTAGTTGTTTTATATATGTTGACAAGCTCAGAGGTCTTATTAAAGGAAAATGAACTTCAACAACTTCAGATGTTAGGTCATTCACTCTTTGTCAACAACAGCACTCATGGTCCACAATGGACTGGTAAGCAGTTGTTCAGCATGTTTCTTCCTTCTGATATGAATTTTAGCATCGATCCTAAGTTACACATTCATAGATAGTGAAGTGCTTGCCTTGTCATCTAGATCTTTTTGCTACATAATAGCATATCTAGCCTTCTCTGCCATGTTCAAACAACACGACAACAAGGCTCTTGAGTTCCTCTCTTTTGCTTAGGATATACTATTGGAGTTCTTAACCATGGGCGATATGTGTTATCTTTCAAATATATATTTTCTCTCAAACCATTACTCGAGGAAACTTGTTAACGAAGTTGACCTGGTAGGGCTAAAAAGGATTTCTGTATCAAACAGCTATTGCTAACTCCAAATCCCATACCAAATCTAACTTTTCTCGTGATTGTGTTGATCTATCAATTTCTCATGAACAATATAATCTCATTCAGAACAATCTACCAATCATCAAATCTTCAATCATGGCATTAAGAGTGTCGTCAATGATCTTCTAAAGATGGTGCAACGACACATTTCTAAAGATTCTGGTAGTGCCAAATCCTAATTTCGTCAATATACATATGAAATAATTCTAGACTCGAGTCAAATTCACAGCCCGCTGGACAGTTTCCCAACAAAGGAGTCCACTTTACATGCTTGATACTTCAGAATGGAGTCCTAGCTAATAACTATGCTATGAATGACTCGGCAACCATGAGCAGTATTGCTTTCTTGGTGCAACCACAGTCATGTTCATTGATAATACTCAATTGTCTCAATTCCTTGGCCAGCCTTCAACTAGCTCTTCGGCTGAAATAATTGATCTTGTTAACATGGATGCCATGGATGAAACTAATGATGTACAAAAATGGCATTAGCACCTATACCTGAATTAGTTGATCTTGCTGACATGGATTATATTGATGACATACCAATGACATTAGCCATGGATCAAACTGCTGACGTACCAATGTCACTAGCACCTAGGAAAAATATCACTTGCACTTGATCTTTATTGTAATTTGTTTAACGATTTTTTCTGCCATAGGATTCTTTTCTTGCACTTGAGATTATTGCATGCTCATTTTCTATTGCATAGGAACCCTTATCCACTCAGCAATGTGTGTCGACAGCGCACACTTTTCATTCTCTATGCGCCATGGAGACAAAGAGTACACTGTGTGCATGTGAAGATACCACATGTAGACGCCTTCCTTCAAGAGGTGATTCAGAAGTTTGAGTTTGTTGTCTTCACGGCTAGCATAAGCTCTTATGCAAACCAACTGCTTAATGAACTGGATCCCGTGAATAGACTGATCACGCGTTTTTTCCTAAGAGTCATGCATCTTGTTAGATGGAAGCTATCACAAGGATTTGACCAATATTGAAGCTGATCTTGCAAAGGTTGCGATAATTGACAATACTCCAGAGGTGACTTAGCTAGTCACTCAAGTCCAAAGGTCATAATTAATAGTTACGATTATGTCGTTATTGACTACCATATTATGAGATGAATATTGAAACTTTAAATTTATGATTTTCAGAATTTTCCATGATAGATCGACGACTGAAACACTTTTGTTTCACATGTGTTGCGGGTTTTCTAGCTACAAGTGAATAATGGGATACCCATACACCTGGTCAAGTGGCTCTGACATTTTGCTCCTTAAGATGATCCCCATCTTGGAAACAATTGCGTCATGGATCATGGCCGGCCGATCATTGCAAATAAGTGTGCCTATTGAAGATCGGATATATATAGGATGCAACAACATTAAGTACCACTAGTTATTTAATTTGGTCATCAAAGAATCTTTATATAGTGGAACAAAAAGTATGGTACAATAACTGGACCCCTATCTTTCTTTGTGTCGATTTTGACAGCCTTGCGCGAGGATTCCAGCGCGGCGGCCCCAGGACAGGCTTGCGCTCACCTCATGAGGAGGTAGTGGCAGCTTGGGTGGTGGTCTAGGCAGCAGTGTCTGAGCTCGGCAACAGGCAGCTGACGGCTCTGCAATGGGTTGGTCGGCTGGTGGCATCCTAGGCGTGGATCTAGGGATGCTCGGCCTGGATCAGGCGTGTGGTGGGCGCGGCAGCCCCGATGGGGGCTTCCGCCGGTGGTGCTGCTGTGGTGGTTGCGTGGGTAGTGGCATCACAACATCGATGGTCTGCAGCGGTGGAGATGGGCCTTCTGTGCCCCGACTTGCATTGATGGGGCTGCAGCGGGGCGAGGTGCGCTACGGTGGTTTCTACAGCCAGTGATGGTTGGCAGTGGTGAGCTGTCTAGCGTGCCTAGTCATATGGCTTGGGCGTGGACGGTCAGCATGTCCGAAGATGAATTGCTGGGCAAGCTGCGGTGATGATGGATTTGGTGTGCTCTGGGAAAAAGCCTAGCTCAACCTTAGTCGTTTTCGGCATTGATGGCGTCCTAGGACGTCGTTCCCTCTATGGAGGCGGCATCGTAGAGCCCCTTCACCACCATTGTATCCTCGGTCTCGGGACCTTCGGGTGAAAACCCAAGTTTCGACCTTGGTCGGAGCGGGCGTCCACGGCGTACTCGTCGCTTCCGTCTTGGGGAGACGCCTTGGAGGTCTAGTCCTTCACCAGTTCGCGGTGGCTCGGGTGTCTTTGTTGTTTCATCTTTGGCCAGGCGAGTGTGCGGCCTTGGGCCGGTGAGGAAGTCGGAGCAGCAGCTCCAGAGAACAGTGTTGTGGAGTGTTCGATTTGGTAACATGGGCGGCAGAGCAGTCAGCTTTGGTGGAGCGCGGCCTGGGGCCAGCGAGGATGTCGGTGTACAAAAGTAGGGGCACTTCTTTTTACCCCTTTACTTGTGCATGGACAGTCGGAGCCGCGCCAACGGCCACCCTAAGCAGGGCAGAGGAGGGAAGCCAGAGAGAAGCCGAAGGCACAAGGAAACCAAGGCAACGCCAAGACCAGAAACACAAAGAGCAAAGGGGCGAGGTGGACTCCCCCGGCAAGGCCCTTGCCAGGGCGGCCTCTGCGGCCCCGGCAAGAGCCTTGCCGGGGCAACTTGCCCAACACCAGCAGAGCGAGCCACCCTTGAGTCCAAAGGTTACGAACGCTGTCAACAACTACATTGGAACTAGGGCTCGGGAGGAACCTTCATGGTGGCATGCAGATCTTCGTCAAGATCATAAACATGTGAGGTCAGATGAGGACCAGAAGACGGCGACCCTCGGCGGGATCCCAGCCGAGGGAATCCACAAGACCCTCGGCAAGTGCCTTGCCGGGGACGACTGCAAAGCCACGGCAAGACCCTTGTCGGGCCCCCGGCGAGACCCTTGCCGAAGGCGTCAGCGGGGCCACTGCCAGGCCCACGCCAGCCAAGACTCCGCCGCCATTCGCATGCAGCTGCTAGCCCAACCAGCTGGGCAGGCACCTACGTGGCAACATGCGGCTTCCAGGCCAACTCAGCAAGCACCTGAGTGGTGGCATGCAGATCTTCGTGAAGGCCCTGCCACCGCGCCACCTCGGCAGCCTGCCTACCTACATGGCATTGCACACATCGCTGGCCTGGGCGCATATCGAAGCGAGGCGAAGCGGCGACGGACGGGACGGCCCTCGTTCCCATCCCCGATAAAGCTAATGGACACCTAAGTAGCACATTTAATGCGCTTTGTCCCGTAATGCCGGGCGATAAGCTTGCACACTGTACACCTTTCCACCTCATGTGTGCCACTGTGGCAACCCCTTTTTGCCTATAAAAGGAGGCCCGAGGCGACCAGGAGGGGGATTCGGCTCTTTTGGGCAAGTTGCACCCCATAGCTAGCTCAAGAGCACAAGAACACTCAAATACATCCACCAAAGAAGAACTAGGGTCTTATGCATCCTCGCGGCCCGAACCTGGGTAAACGATTCGTGTGCTTCCTGTCAGACCTGCTCTTTGCACAACTTCGCGCCCGACGACCGTGGAAGGGATCCCAGTGACCCCATAGGTGTCGTTCCCACCAACATCTTTGGCGCGCCAGGTAGGGGGCGCAGTTGTGGGAATCCGGTCTAGCAGTTAGCCTAGTAGTTCTTCATCACTATGGTTCCCAAGAAGAAGGCAGCCACGGCGGTCGGTTCGTCGGGAGCCAGACGGCCCGTACCAGTGCGGGCGAGTAGCGGGTCGGTCGCGGACAGGACCCGAGGCGCGGCCCGCGAGCACCAACATCGCTCTGGCAGTCAGAGCCTGGCAAGCGGCGTCGTTCGTGCGTAAGACGACGGGCCGCATGCCGCAAAATCCAGAGATGGAGCTGGGCCCCCCGCAGGCGGCGCGGGGCCCTCCGGGGTCGCCGCCATACCACCCATGGGTAGCGCGGCGACCTCCAAGACGCCCACCCCGGTGCCCACAACATGCTCTTCCCATGGTGTGCGCGACGAGCAGCGTCAGCATGCCGGTGACCCTGGACACCGCCGTGGGAAGAGCCATGTGCATCATCTGTGGGACGAAGGAGGCCAGCATGCCCGCCGAGGTGCTGGCGAAAATGGCACGCAGCCGCTGGGCCGTGATAGAGCTCCTTCTAACATGGTTAGAAGTCGAAGCGCGCCACGGTCCACGCAGCTTTCACCACCACCCACGCCAGCAGAAGCTTTGGCGCGCGCGCAACTGCTCCTCGACTTCCCTCCTGCTGTGGAGAAGCTCGACGAGTGGAGAGCCACCATCCGGAGCCTCGTCGCCGTCACCAACAAAGATGATCCGCGACCGGCGGGGCCCAAGTGCCGGCGCTCCGTCGAGCTACCACACGCTAGAGGTGGAAGGACCGGGGGAGCTGCAGCCATAGTGCACTCTCCTCCCCCGCGCCAGCTGCCGCCGGTGCTGGTCCGTCGTGACGACGCTTGTGATAACATTTCCATAGCGTCGTCCGACCCACGGACCCACCGCGATCAATGCCAAGTTCTTCGGGAGCGAGCCCATGAAGACGCTCGAACCACCATCGAGCGCCGGCGCGATACGCGCCACCAGTCAGATAAACGGGCGGGGCCCGCTATGGACCACCCAGCACCGGGAGGCTCCGGCGGCCTACCTTACGAGGTGGGTTGCCTAGCCTTTACGCGTGAGCTGTGGCAATTCCATTGGCTGTCCCACCGCACGTTCAAGCCCGACGTCGTCGAGAAGTACAACGGCAAGACCATCCATCAGAGTTCCTCAGCATCTACACCATCGTGATGCAAGCTGCTCGAGCTCGCAACGACAAGGTGCTTGCCAATTACTTCCCGTTGGTACTGAAGCCCAACGTCATGTCTTGGTTGATGAACTTGCCGGTGGATTCCATTTCTTCTTGGTCAGATCTATGCCATGAGTTCGTTGGTGCCTTCACTGGAGGCCACCAAGCTCATGGCCAAGCCAGTGATTTGCATATCATTCCCCAGAAGGAAGGGTAAACCCTGCGCAAGTACATACAGAGGTTCAGCCGGTGCAAGATAACATCCCGATGTTCATCCCGCCACCGTGATCGCCGCTGCTCCATCAGAACATGCACAATCGCAAGATGCGTGAGGAGCTGGCGATGAACAAGGTTAAGGACGTGGCCGAACTTTATGTTCTGGCCGATAGGTGCGCCCGGGCTGAAGAGGGAAGGAAGTACCCCGGCGAGGACGCCGGCGTGGAAACCGACTCTACTGATGAAGACACCGCCGCCCTGACGAAGAAGGTCCGGCATCGCAATAGGAAACGCAAGGGCAAGGCCGTGCTTGCCGTCAAGGGATCCGACGACACCGGCGCCGCCAAGAAGGCCAGGGCAGTCGACCCCGGCAAGGAGATTGCCGGGTGCACCGCCTGCCGGGTCTTGGCAGCCGCCGACAAGCCAGGAGGCTCCAACAAGCAGTATTTCAAGATCCACCACACTAAGGGCCACGACCTCCAGAACTGCCGGCAGGTCGAGCTGCTTGCCGAAAAGCAAAAGGCCGAGTATGAGAGGCAGGAAGAGGAGAAGGGTCAGGATGGTGCCGACGGATCCGACAAGAAGCATGGCGGGCAAGGAGGCCACCGCGGCAAGGATAACTAGCAAGAGAGGCCCGCTCGGGGCCGCGACAAGAAGCAGGAAGACGATGATCATGACGAGGACGATCAGTCCGGCAAGAAAGAATTTCAGAAGGCTACGGAGGCCATTGATACGTCTCCAACGTATCAACAATTTTTGATTGCTCCATGCTATATTTTCTTCTGTTTTGGACATTATTGGGCTTTATTATACACTTTTATATTATTTTTGGGACTAACCTATTAACCGGAGGCCCAGCCCAGAATTGCTGTTTTTTTTGCCTATTTTAGAGTTTCGCATAAAAAGAATATGAAATGGAGTCCAAACGGAATGAAACCTTCAGGAACATGATTTTCGGAACGAACATGATCCAGAGGACTTGGACCCTATGTCAAGAAAGCTACCAGGAAGCCACGAGGTAGGGGGCGCGCCTACCCCCCTGGGCGCGCCCTCCACCCTCATGGGCCCCATGTTGCTCCACCGACGTACTCCTTCCTCCTATATATACCTACGCACTTCCAAACTACCAGATCACGGAGCCAAAACCAAATTCCACCGCCGCAACCTTCTCAGTACATTCGTGAGATCCCATCTTGGGGCCTGTTCCGGAGCTCCACTGGAGGGGGCATCGATCACGGAGGGCTTCTACATCAACACCATAGCCTGTCTGATGATGTGTGAGTAGTTTACTTCAGACCTTCGGGCCCATAGTTATTAGCTAGATGGCTTTTTCTCTCTTTTGGATCTCAATACAATGTTCTCCCCTCTCTCATGGAGATCTATTCGATGTAATCTTCTTTTGCGGTGTGTTTGTTGAGACCGGTGAATTGTGGGTTTATGATCAAGTTTATCTATGAACAATATTTGAATCTTCTAAATTCTTTTATGTATGATTGGTTATCTTCGCAAGTCTCTTCGAATTATCAGTTTGGTTTGGCCTACTAGATTGATCTTTCTTGCAATGGGAGAAGTGCTTAGCTTTGGGTTTAATCTTGTGGTGTCCTTTCCCAGTGACAGTAGGGGCAGCAAGGCACGTATTGTATTGTTGCCATCAAGGATAACAAGATGGGGTTTATATCATATTGCATGAGTTTATCCCTCTACATCATGTCATCTTGCTTAAAGCGTTACTCTGTTCTTATGAACTTAATACTCTAGATGCATGCTGGATAGCGGTCGATGTGTGGAGTAATAGTAGTAGATGCAGGCAGGAGCCGGTCTACTTGTCTCGGACGTGATGCCTATATACATGATCATACCTAGATATTCTCATAACTATGCTCAATTCTGTCAATTGCTCAACACTAATTTGTTCACCCACCGTAAATACTTATGCTCTTGAGAGAAGCCACTAGTGAAACCTATGGCCCCCGGGTATATTTTCCATAATATTAATCTTCCAACACTTAGTTATTTTTATTGCCTTTTATTTTACTTTGCATCTTTATCATAAAATACCAAAAATATTATCTTATCATATCTATTAGATCTCACTCTCATAAGTGACCGTGTAGGGATTGACAACCCCTTATAGCGTTGGTTGCGAGGATTTATTTGTTTGTGTAGGTGCAAGGGACTCGTGCGTGGCCTCCTACTGGATTGATACCTTGGTTCTCAAAAACTGAGGGAAATACTTACGCTACTTTGCTGCATCACCCTTTCCTCTTCAAGGGAAAACCAACGCAGTGCTCAAGAGGTAGCAAGAAGGATTTCTAGCACCGTTGCCGGGGAGGCCTACGCAAATGTCAACATACCAAGTACCCATCATAAACCCTTATCTTCCGCATTACGTTATTTGCCATTTGCCTCTCGTTTTCCTCTCCCCCACTTCACCCTTGCCGTTTTATTCGCCCTCTCTTTTCCGATCGCCTCTTTTTCATTTTCTTGCCTTGTCGTCATGGCTAGTCCTTTATCTTCTCCGCTGTCTCCCGAAAATGAAGTCCTTAATTTGAAACAAAGGGAGGTAGAAAATCTAAAAGACGCTTGGTATAGAATTTGCAATCCTCAAAATAGATCTACCAGGAAGCAATCTACTTCCGTTCTTCTCCCCAATTTTTATGTAGGTGCTAATCCTTGGTATAGATATATTCTTGAAACCATTACCGGAGGAAATTTCTTGGGTAGCCATACTTTTGACTCTTATAATGCTATGATAGATTTGTTTGGCTCACCACCTCTTTAGGTTAATGGAACTATTTTAACTTTGGAGCATGTAATGCAAAGACTTGAAATTATTGAAAATAAAGTTGCTACCATATAGCTAATTGAAAATTTGGATAAAAAGATCCACAACCAAATTACCCAATACGGATCTAAAGTAGGAGTCACTTTGAAAAATATTAAGGAGAAGGAACCCATAGTTAATGAAAGAATAAATTAGGACTCTACTAGAATCGATAAACTTGAGGGTATCATTACCAACTTGGGAACCGCTTTTTCTTCCGTAAAAAATATTCCTAGTCCTCCAACGAAAATTGCCAAGCTTATGTATGTTCCTAAAAATAAGGGTGAACCCTCTAGTAAGGAAACTGCGGATCTCAAATCTATAAGTATTCATCCCGATCTTTTTGCTATTATTAAGGAACCTTTTGCTACGAATTAATTTTTCGATCTTGTGCCTAAAAGTTTGATAATTAATAAAAAGAAAGAAACTCCCAAGGATGATAGATGCCTCATTGAAGAATCGCCTACCAAAGATGGCAATACCTAGATCTATCCTTGCTTTTATGCCTAGCTAGGGGCGTTAAACGATAACGCTTGTTGGGAGGCAACCCAATTTTATTTTTAGTTTTTTTTGCTTTTTTGCTTTTGTTTAGGAATAAATATTTGTTCTAGCCTCTGTTTAAATGTGTTTTTATGTTTCAATTAGTCTTTGTGCCAAGTTAAACCTATAGGATCTTCTTGGATGATAGTTATTTGATCTTGCTGAAAATTCCATAAACTTTCTTTTCACGAAAATAATTGTTAACAATTACCAGAACGTGATAAAATATTGATTCCAATTGCTGCTGATCAATAAATAAATTTTCTAGTTCTTCCTATTTAGGCTGAATTTTTGGAGTTCCAGAAGTTTGCGTTAGTTACAGATTACTACAGACTGTTCTGTTTTTGACAGATTCTGTTTTTCGTGTGTTGTTTGCTTATTTTGATGTATCTATGGCTAGTAAAATAGTTTATAAACCATAGAGAAGTTGGAATAAAGTAGGTTTAACACCAATATAAATAAAGAATGAGTTCATTACAGTACCTTGAAGTGGTCTTTTGTTTTCTTTCGCTAACGGAGCTCACGAGATTTTTTGCTGAGTTTTGTGTTGTGAAGTATTCAAGTTTTGGGTGAAAGATTTGATGGATTATGGAACAAGGAGTGGCAAGAGCCTAAGCTTGGGGATGCCCATGGCACCCCCAAGATAATATAAGGACACCTAAAAGCCAAAGCTTGGGGATGCCCTGGAAGGCATCCCCTCTTTCATCTACTTTCATCGGTAACTTTACTTGGAGCTATATTTTTATTCACCACATGATATGTGTTTTGCTTGGAGCGTCTTGTATTATTTGATTCTTTATTTTTAGTTTACCACAATCATCTTTTCTGTACACACCTTTTGAGAGAGACACACATGATTCAGAAATTATTAGAATACCCTATGTGCTTCACTTATATCTTTTGAGTTATATAGTTTTTGCTCTAGTACTTCACTTATATCTTTTAGAGCATGGTGGTGGATTTGTTTTATAGAAACTATTGATCTCTCATGCGTCACTTAGATTATTTTGAGAGTCTTAAATAGCATGGTAATTTTCTTAAATAATCCTAATATGCTAGGTATTCAAGATTAGTAAAAAACTTTCTTATGAGTGTTTTGAATACTAAGAGAAGTTTGATGCTTGATGATTGTTTTGAGATATGGAGGTAGTGATATCAAAGTTGTGCTAGTTGAGTAGTTGTGAATTTGATAAATACTTGTGTTGAAGTTTGCAAGTCCCGTATCATGCACGTATGGTAAACATTATGTAACAAATTTGAAACATAAGGTGTTCTTTGATTGTCCTCCTTATGAGTGGTGGTCGGGGTCGAGCGATGGTCTTTTCCTACCAATCTATCCCCTAGGAGCATGCGCGTAGTGCTTGGTTTTTGATGACTTGTAGATTTTTGCAATAATTATGTGAGTTCTTTATGACTAATGTTGAGTCCATGGATTATACGCACTCTCACCTTTCCATCATTGCTAGCCTCTTCGGTAACGTGCATTTGCCCTTTCTCACATTGAGAGTTGGTGCAAACTTCGCCGGTGCATCCAAACCCCGTGATATGATACGCTCTTTCACACATAAACCTCCTTATATCTTCCAAAAAACAGCCACCATACCTACCTATTATGGCATTTCCATAGCCATTCCGAGATATATTGCCATGCAACTTTCCACTATTCCGTTTATCATGACACATTCATCATTGTCATATTGCTTTGCATGATCATGTAGTTGACATAGTATTTGTGGCAAAGCCACTGTTCATAATTCTTTCATACATGTCACTCTTGGTTCATTGCATATCCCGGTACACCGCCGGAGGCATTCATATAGAGTCATACCTTGTTCTAGTATCGAGTTGTAATCGTTGAGTTGTAAATAAATAGAAGTGTGATGATCATAATTTTCTAGAGCATTGTCCCAAGTGAGTAATAAAAAAAAGAGAAAGGCCATAAAAAAAAGAGAAGGCCCCAAAAAAATGAGAGAAAAAGAGAGAAGGGACAATGTTACTATCCTTTTACCACACTTGTGCTTCAAAGTAGCACCATAATCTTCATGATAGAGAGTCTCTTGTTTTGTCATTTTCATATACTAGTGGGAATTTTTCATTATAGAACTTGGCTTGTATATTCCTACAATGGGCCTCCTCAAGTGCCCTAGGTCTTCGTGAGCAAGCAAGTTGGATGCACACCCACTTAGTTTCTTTTGTTGATCTTTCATATATTTATAGCTCTAGTGCATCTGTTGCATGGCAATCTCTACTCCTTGCATTAACATCAATCGATGGGCCTCTCCATAGATCATTGATTAGCCTCATTGATGTGAGACTTTCTCCTTTTTTGTCTTCTCCACATAACCCCCATAATCATATTCTATTCCACCCATTGTGCTATGTCCATGGCTCATGCTCATGTATTGCGTGAAGGTTGAAAAAGTTTGAGATTACTAAAGTATGAAACAATTGCTTGACTTGTCATCGGGGTTGTGCGTGATGAGAGCATTCTTGTGTGACGAAAATGGAGCATGACTAAACTATATGATTTTGTAGGGATGAACTTTCTTTGGCCATGTTATTTTAAGAGGACATAATTGCTTAGTTAGTATGCTTGAAGTATTATTATTTTTATGTCAATATTGAACTTTTTATCTTCAATCTTTCGGATCTGAATATTCATACCACAATTAAGTAGAATTACATTGAAATTATGCCAAGTAGCATTCCACATCAAAAATTCTGTTTTTATCATTTACCTACTTGAGGACGAGCAGGAATTAAGCTTGGGGATGCGTGATACGTCTCCAACGTATCTATAATTTTTGATTTGTCCATGCTATATTATCTTCTGTTTTGGACATTATTGGGCTTTATTATACACTTTTATATTATTTTTGGGACTAACCTATTAACCGGAGGCCCAGCCCAGAATTGCTTTTTTTGCCTATTTCAGTTTCGCGGAAAAAGAATATCAAACGGAGTGCAAACGGAATGAAACCTTCGGGAACGTGATTTTCGAAACAAACATGATCCAGAGGACTTGGACCCTACGTCAAGAAAGCTACCAGGAAGCCACGAGGTAGGGGGGCGCGCCTACCCCCTGGGCGAGCCCTCCACCCTCGTGGGCCCCACGTTGCTCCACCGACGTACTCCTTCCTCCTATATATACCCACGCACTTCAAACTACCAGACACGGCCAAAACCTAATTCCACCACCACAACCTTCTGTACCGGTGAGATCCCATCTTGGGGCTTGTTCTGGAGCTCCGCCGGAGGGGGCACCGATCACGAAGGGTTCTACATCAACACCATAGCCTCTCCGATGATGTGTGAGTAGTTTACTTCAGACCTTCGGGTCCATAGTTATTAGCTAGATGGCTTCTTCTATCTTTTTGGATCTCAATACAATGTTCTCCCCCTCTCTCATGGAGATCTATTCGATGTAATGTTCTTTTGCGGTGTGTTTGTTGAGACCGATGAATTGTGGGTTTATGATCAAGTTTATCTATGAACAATATTTGAATCTTCTGAATTCTTTTATGAATGATTGATTATCTTTGCAAGTCTCTTCGAATTATCAGTTTGGTTTGGCCCACTAGATTGATCTTTCTTGCAATGGGAGAAGTGCTTAGCTTTGGGTTCAATCTTGCGTTGTCCTTTCCAAGTGACAGTAGGGGCAGCAAGGCACATATTGTATTGTTGCCATCGAGGATAACAAGATGGGTTTTATATCATATTGCATGAGTTTATCCCTCTACATCATGTCATCTTGCTTAAAGCGTTACTCTGTTCTTATGAACTTAATACTCTAGATGCATGCTGGATAGCGGTCGATGTGTGGAGTAATTGTTGGGGAACGTAGTAATTTCAAAAATTTTCCTACGATCACGCAAGATCATGGTGATGCATAGCAACGAGATGAGAGTGTTGTCTACATACCCTCGTAGACCAGCAACGGAAGCGTTGACGCAACGTAGAGGAAGTAGTCGTACTTCTTCACGATCCAACCGATCCAAGTACCGAACGGACGGCACCTCCGAGTTCTGCACACGTTCAGCTCGATGACGTCCCTCGAACTCCGATCCAGCCGAGTGTTGAGGGAGAGTTTCACAAGACGACGGCGTGGTGACGATGATGATGTTCCACCGGCGCAGGCTTCGCCTAAGCTCCGCCACGGTATTTTCGAGGTGTAATATGGTGGAAGGGGCACCGACACGGCTAAGGAAAGATCTCAAGGATCAACTTGTGTGTCATGGGTGCCCCTTGCCCTCAGATATAAAGGAGGGAAGGAGGAGGGGCTGGCGGCCAAGGCTTGGTGCGCCAGGGTGTCCTACTCCTACTAGGAGTAGGATTCCCCAATCCTAGTCCAACTAGGTTTCCCCAAGTGGGAAGGGAGAGAGAGGCGCCCCTTCTCCTAGTCCTAATAGGACTAGGGAAGGGGAAGGTGCGCCAGCACTTGGGCCCCTTCTCTCCTTTCCACTAAGGCCCATGTTGGCCCATTAGTATTCGGGGTTCCGGTAACCTCCGGTACTTGGTAAAATTCCCAATTTCACCCGAACACTTCCGATGTCCAAACATAGACTTCCAATATATGAATCTTTATGTCTCGACCATTTCGAGACTCCTCGTCACGTCCGTGATCTCATCCGGACTCGAACAACCTTCGTACAGAAACATCATAACAACTCATAGTAACTGCCATCGAAACGTTAAGCGTGCGGACCCTACGGGTTCGAGAACTATGTAGACATGACCGAGACACCTCTCCGTCAATAACCAATAGCGGGACCTGGATGCCCATATTGGCTCCTACATATTCTACGAAGATCTTTATCGGTCGACCGCATAACAACATACGTTGTTCCCTTTGTCATCGGTATGTTACTTGCCGAGATTCGATCGTCGGTATCCAATACCTAGTTCAATCTCGCTACCGGCAAGTCTCTTTACTCGTTCCGTAATACATCATCTCACAACTAACACATTAGTTGCAATGCTTGCAAGGCTTATGTGATGTGCATTACCGAGAGGGCCCAGATACCTCTCCGACAATCGAGTGACAAATCCTAATCTCGAAATATGCCAACCCAACATGTACCTTGGAGACACCTGTAATGTACCTTTATAATCACCCAGATTACGTTGACGCGTTTGGTAGCACCCAAAGTGTTCCTCGTGCAAACGGGAGTTGCATAATCTCATAGTCATAGGAACATGTATAAGTCATGAAGAAAAGCACTAGCAACAAACTATACGATCAGTTGCTATGCTAATGGAATGGGTCATGTCAATCAGATCATTCAACCAATGATGTGATCCCGTTAATCAAATAACAACTCCTTGTTCATGGTTTAGGAAACACAACCATCTTTGATTAACGAGCTAGTCAAGTAGAGGCATACTAGTGACACTCTGTAGGTTTATGTATTCACACATGTATTATGTTTCCTGTTAATACAATTCTAGCATGAATAATAAACATTTATCATGATATAAGGAAATAAATAATAACTTTATTATTGCCTCTAGGGCATATTTCCTTCAGTCTCCCACTTGCACTAGAGTCAATAATCTAGATTACACAAGAATGATTCTAACACCCATGGAGTCTTGGTGCTGATCATGTTTTGCTCGTGGAAGAGGCTTAGTCAACGGGTCTGCAACATTCAGATCCGTATGTATCTTGCATATCTCTATGTCTCCCACCGACCAAATCCGGATGGAGTTGAAGCGTCTTTTGATGTGCTTGGTTCTCTTGTGAAATCTGGATTCCTTTGCCAAGGCAATTGCACCAAGATTGTCACAAAGATTTTCATTGGACCCGATACACTAGGTACAACACCTAGATCGGTTATGAACTCCTTCATCCGTACTCCTTCATTAGCTGCTTCCAAGCAGCTATGTACTCAACTTCACATGTAGATCCCGCCACGACGCTTTGTTTGGAACTGCGCCTAACCGACAGCTCCTCCGTTTAATGTAAATACGTATCCGGTTTGCGATTTAGAATCGTCCGGATCAGTGTCAAAGCTATGCCGACGTAACTGCCGTTCTGACGAAGTTCTTTGTCACCGCCATAAATGAGAAACATATCCTTAGTCCTTCTCAAGTACTTAAGGATGTTCTTGACCGCTGTCGATGATCCACTCTGGATTACTTTGGTACCTGCCGCCAAACTTACAGCAAGGCACACATCAGGTCCGGTACACAGCATTGCATACATGATAGAGCCTATGGCTGAAGCATAGGGAACATCTTTCATTTTCTCTCTATCTTCTCATGTGGTCGGGCATTGAGTCTTACTCAACTTCACACCTTGTAGCACCGGCAAGAACCCTTTCTTTGCACGATCCATTTTGAACTTTTCCAAAACTTTATCAAGGTATGTGCTTTGTGAAAGTCCTATCAAGCGCCTTGATCTATCTCTATAGATCTTAATGCCCAATATGTAAGCAGCTTCACCGAGGTCTTTCATCGAAAAACTTTTATTCAAGTATCCCTTTATGCTATCCAGAATTCTATATCATTTCCGATCAAGAATATGTCATCCACATATAATATCGTAAATGCTACTGAGCTCCCACTCACTTTCTTGTAAATACAGGCTTCTCCAAAAGTCTCAGATAAAACCAAATGCTTTGATCACACTATCAAAAATTATATTCAAACTCATAGAGGCTTGCACCAGTCCATAAAAGGACCGCAGCAGCTTGCACACTTTGTTAGCTCCCTTTGGATCGACAAAACCTTCTGGTAGCATCATATACAACTCTTCTTCCGTAAATCCATTCAGAATGCAGTTTTAACATCCATTTGCCAAATTTCATAATCATAAAATGCGGCAATTGCTAACATGATTCGGACGGACTTAAGCATCGCTACGGGTGAGAAGGTCTCATCGTAGTCAATCCCTTGAACTTGTCGAAAACCTTTTGCAACAAGTCGAGCTTTATAGACGATAACATTACCATCAGCGTCAGTCTTCTTCTTGAAGATCCATTTATTCTCAATTGCTTGCCGATCATCGGGCAAGTCAACCAAAGTCCACACTTTGTTCTCATACATGGATCCCATCTCAGATTTCATGGCCTCAAGCCATTTTGTGGAATCTGGGCTCACCATCGCTTCTTCATAGTTCGTAGGTTCATCATGTTCCAAAGAACATGACTTCCGTAATAGGATTACCGTACCACTCAAAGTGCGGATCTTGCTCGTTGATCTACGAAGTTCTCAGAGAAACTTGATCTGAAGTTTCATGATCATCATCATTAGCTTCTTCCCTATTTGGTGTAGGTGTCACGTAAACTGTTTTCTGTGATGTACTACTTCTCAATAAGGGAGTAGATACGAGTTATCTCATCAAGTTCTACTTTCCTCCCACTCACTTCTTTTGAGAGAAACTCCTTCTCCAAAAGTTTCCGAATTTAGCAACAAAAATCTTGCCTTCGGATTTGTGATAGAAGGTGTACCCAACAGTCTCCTTTGGGTATCCTATGAAGACACATTTCTCCGATTTGGGTTCGAGCTTATCAGGTTGAAGCTTTTTCACATAAGCATCGCAGCCCCAAACTTTCAGAACGACAACTTTGGTTTCTTGCCAAACCACAGTTCATAAGGCGTCGTCTCAACGGATTTAGATGGTGCCCTATTTAAAGTGAATGTAGCCGTCTCTAAAGCATAACCCCAAAACGATAGCGGTAAATCAGTAAGAGACATCATAGATCGCACCATATCTAATAAAGTACGATTCTGACGTTCGGACACACCATTACGTTGTGGTGTTCCAGGTGGCGTAAGTTGCGAAACTATTCCGCATTGTTTCAAATGTAGGCCAAACTCGTAACTCGAATATTCTCCTCCACGATCAGATCGTAGAAACTTTATTTTCTTGTTACGATGATTTTCCACTTCACTCTGAAATTCTTTGAACTTTTCAAATGTTTCAGATTTGTGTTTCATTAAGTAGATATACCCATATCTGCTCAAATCATCTGTGAAGGTGAGAAAATAACGATATCCGCCATTTAGCCTCAACATTCATTGGACCACATACATCGGTATGTATGATTTCCAATAAATCTGTTGCTCTCTCCATAGTTCCGAGAACGGTGTTTTAGTCATCTTGCCCATAAGGCACGGTTCGCAAGTGCCAAGTGATTCATAATCAAGTGACTCCAAAAGTCCATCAAGATGGAGTTTCTTCATGTGCTTTACACCGATATGACCTAAACGGCGATTACCACAAATAAGTTGCACTATCATTATCAACTCTACATCTTTTGGCTTCAACATTATGAATATGTGTATCACTACTATCGAGATTAAGTAAAACAAACCATTCTTCAATGGTGCATGACCATAAAAGATATTATTCATATAAATAGAACAACCATTATTCTCTGATTTAAATGAATAACCGTCTCGCATCAAACAAGATCCAGATATAATGTTCATGCTAACAATTATTTAGGTCTAATACTAATCCCGAAGGTAGATGTAGAGGTAGCGTGCCGACTGCGATCACATCGACTTTGGAACCATTTCCCACGCGCATCGTCACCTCGTCCTTAGCCAATCTTCGCTTAATCCGTAGCCCCTGCTTCGAGTTGCAAATATTAGCAATGTAACCAGATCAAATACCAGGTGCTACTGCGAGTATTAGTAAGGTACACATCAATAACATGTATATCACATATACCTTTGTTAACCTTGCCATCCTTCTTATCCGCCAAATACTTGGGGCAGTTCCGCTTCCAAAGGACCAGTCTGCTTGCAATAGAAGCACTCGGCCAGTGCTTAGGACCAGACTTGGGTTTCTTCTCTTGATCGACAACTTGCTTGCCGTTCTTTTGAAGTTTCCTTTTCTTTCCTTTGCCTTTTTCTTGAAACTAGTGGTTTTGTTAACCATCAACACTTGATGCTCCTTTTTGATTTCTACCTCCATGACTTTCAAAGATCGCCAAGAGCTCGGGCATTGTTTTGGTCATCCCTTGCATATTATAGTTCATCACGAAGCTCTTGTAGCTTGGTGGCGGTGATTGGAGAATTACATCAATGACGCAATCATCCGGAAGATTAACTCCCAGTTGAATCAAGTGATTGTTATATCCAGACATTCCGAGTATATGCTCACTGACAGAACCGTTCTCCTCCATCTTACAGCTATAGAACTTATTGGAGACTTCATATCTCTCAATCCGGGCATTCGCTTGGAATATTAACTTCAACTCCTGGAACATCTCATATGCTCCATGGTGTTCAAAACGACGTTGAAGTCCCGGTTCTAAGCCGTAAAGCATGGCACATCGAACTATAGAGTAGTCATCACTTTGCTTTGCCAGACGTTCACAACATCTGGCGCAGCCCTTGCACCAGGCCTGGCACCTAACGGTGCTTCCAGACGTAATTCTTCCGTGCAGCAATAAGGATAATCCTCAAGTTACGGACCCGGTCCGTGTAATTGCTGCCATCATCTTTCAACTTTGCTTTCTCAAGGAACGCATTAAAATTTAACGGAACAACAAAGACGAGCCATCTATCTACACATCATAGACAAGCAAGATACTATCAGTACTAAGTTCATGATAAATTCAAGTTCAATTAATCATATTACTTAAGAACTCCCACTTAGAAAAATATCCCTCCAATTCTCTAAGTGATTGCGTGATCCATATCAACTACACCATGACCGATCATCACGTGTGATGGAGTAGTTTCAATGGTGAACATCAATATGTTGATCATATCTACTATATGATTCACGCCGACCTTCGGTCTCCGTGTTCCGAGGTCATATCTTATATGCATAGCTCGTCAAGTATAACCTGAGTATTCTGCGTGTGCAACTGTTTTGCACCCGTTGTATTTGAACGTAGAGCCTATCACACCCGATCATCACGTGGTGTCTCAAAGACGAAGAACTTTTGCAACGGTGCATACTCAGGGAGAACACTTCTTGATAATTTAGTAAGGGATCATCTTATAATGCTACCGTCAATCAAAGCAAGATAAGATGCATAAAGGATTAACATCACATGCAATCAATATAAGTGATATGATATGGCCATCATCATCTTGTGCTTGTGATCTCCATCTCCAAGCACCGTCATGATCACCATCGTCACCGGGCGCGACACCTTGATCTCCATCGTAGCATCGTTGTCGTCTCGCCAAACTTATGCTTCTACGACTATCGCTACCGCTTAGTGATAAAGTAAAGCATTACAGGCGATTGCATTGCATACAATAAAGCGACAACCATATGGCTCTGCCGATTGCCGATAACTCGGTTACAAAACATGATCATCTCATACAATAAAATATAGCATCACGTCTTGACCATATCACATCACAACATGCCCTGCAAAAACAAGTTAGACGTCCTCTACTTTGTTGTTGCAAGTTTTACGTGGCTGCTACGGGCTGAGCAAGAACCTTTCTTACCTACGCATCAAAAACACAACGATACTTCGTCAAATAGACTCCGTTTTAACCTTCTCAAGGACCGGGCGTAGCCACTTTTCAGTTCAACTAAAGTTGGAGAGACAGTCTTCCACAAGCCATCTATGTGCAAAGCACGCCGAGGGAACCGGTCTCGCGTGAAGAGTACGCCGTAAGGTTGGTCTGGATCGTCTTTCCAACAATACCGCTGAACCAAAGTATGACATGCTTTGGTAGGTAGTATGACTTGTATCGTCCACAACTCACTTGTGTTCTACTCGTGCATATCATCAAAGCATAAAAACCTAGGCTCGGATGCCACCGTTGGGGAACGTAGTAATTTCAAAAATTTTCCTACGATCACGCCAAGATCATGGTGATGCATAGCAACGAGATGAGAGTGTTGTCTACATACCCTCGTAGACCAGCAACGAAGCGTTGACGCAACGTAGAGGAAGTAGTCGTACTTCTTCACGATCCAACCGATCCAAGTACCGAACGTACGGCACCTCCGAGTTCTGCACACGTTCAGCTCGATGACGATCCCCGGACTCCGATCCAGCCGAGTGTTGAGGAGAGTTTCACAAGACGACGGCGTGGTGGCGATGATGATGTTCCACCGGCGCAGGCTTCGCCTAAGCTCCGCCACGGTATTTTCGAGGTGTAATATGGTGGAAGGGGCACCGTGACACGGCTAAGGAAAGATCTCAAGGATCAACTTGTGTGTCATGGGTGCCCTTGCCCTCAGATATAAAGGAGGGAAGGGGAGGGGCTGGCCGGCCAAGGTTTGGTGCGCCAGGGGTGTCCTACTCCTACTAGGAGTAGGATTCCCCCCCCCCCCCCAATCCTAGTCCAACTAGGTTTCCCCAAGTGGGAAGGGAGAGAGAGGGGGGGCGCCCCCTTCTCCTAGTCCTAATAGGACTAGGGAAGGGGGGAAGGTGCGGCCAGCACTTGGGCCCCCTTCTCTCCTTTCAAATAAGGCCCATGTTGGCCCATTAGTATTCCGGGGGTTCCGGTAACCTCCCTGCATTTCTTGGTAAAATTCCCAATTTCACCCGGAACACTTCCGATGTCCAAACATAGACTTCTAATATATTAATCTTTATGTCTCGTACATTTCGAGACTCCTCGTAACGTCATTGATATCATCCGTGACTCCGAACAACCTTCGGTAAAGAAACATCATAACATCTAATAGTAACTGTCATCGAAACGTTAAGCGTGCGGACCCTACGGGTTCGAGAACTATGTAGACATGACCGAGACACCTCTCCGGTCAATAACCAATAGCGGGACCTGGATGCCCATATTGGCTCCTACATATTCTACGAAGATCTTTATCGGTCAGACCGCATAACAACATACGTTGTTCCCTTTGTCATCGGTATGTTACTTGCCCGAGATTCGATCGTCGGTATCCAATACCTAGTTCAATCTCGTTACCGGCAAGTCTCTTTACTCGTTCCGTAATACATCATCTCACAACTAACACATTAGTTGCAATGCTTGCAAGGCTTATGTGATGTGCATTACCGAGAGGGCCCGTAGATACCTCTCCGACAATCGAGTGACAAATCCTAATCTCGAAATATGACAAACAAACATGTACCATAGGAGACACCTGTAATGTACCTTTATAATCACCCAGTTACGTTGTGACGTTAGGTAGCACCCAAAGTGTTCCTCAGGCAAACGGGAGTTGCATAATCTCATAGTCATAGGAACATGTATAAGTCATGAAGAAAAGCACTAGCAACAAACTATACGATCAGGTGCTATGCTAATGGAATGGGTCATGTCAATCAGATCATTCAACCAATGATGTGATCCCGTTAATCAAATAACAACTCCTTGTTCATGGTTTAGGAAACACAACCATCTTTGATTAACGAGCTAGTCAAGTAGAGGCATACTAGTGACACTCTGTAGGTTTATGTATTCACACATGTATTATGTTTCCTGTTAATACAATTCTAGCATGAATAATAAACATTTATCATGATATAAGGAAATAAATAATAACTTTATTATTGCCTCTAGGGCATATTTCCTTCAGTAATAGTAGTAGATTTAGGAAGGAGTCGGTCTACTTGTCTCGGACGTGATGCCTATATACATGATCATACCTAGATATTCTCATAACTATGCTCAATTCTGTCAATTGCTCAACAGTAATTTGTTCACCCACCGTAAATACTTATGCTCTTGAGAGAAGCCACTAGTGAAACTTATGGCCCCCGGGTCTATTTTCCATCATATTAATCTTCCAACACTTAGTTATTTTTATTGCCTTTTATTTTACTTTGCATCTTTATCATAAAATACCAAAAATATTATCTTATCATATCTATCAGATCTCACTCTCGTAAGTGACCGTGTAGGGATTGACAACCCCTTATCGCATTGGTTGTGAGGATTTATTTGTTTGTGTAGGTGCGAGGGACTCGTGCGTGGCCTCCTACTGGATTGATACCTTGGTTCTCAAAAGCTGAGGGAAATACTTACGCTACTTTGCTGCATCACCCTTGCCTCTTCAAGGGAAAACCAACGCAGTGCTCAAGAGGTAGCTGCCATGTGCGTCGATGGTGGCGCCTCGCTGCATACTTCTCACCGCCAACTCAAGCAGTGGGCGCGTGAGATTACAGCAGCAGAGCCGTTCGACGCTCAGAAGCCACTGAAGTGGTCCAGCACGCCCCTCATCTTTGACGTCGAGGACCACCCTGGCCGCACAACTGCGGTCGGGTGTTTGCCGTTGTTGGTCTCGCCAACGATACGCAACCTCAAGGTGAACAAGATGCTGGTAGACGGTGGGGCCAGCCTGAACCTTATCTCGCCCGTCGTGATCAAAAGGCTGCAAATTCCTGATGGAGACCTCGAGGAAACAGGTAGGTTTCAAGGGGTCAACTCGGGAAGGAGCCAGCCGAAGGGGAAGGTCACATTGCCCGTGACGTTCGGGAGCGAGTTGAACTACAGGACGGAGAGGATTGTCTTCGATGTAGCTGAGATCCCCTTGCCCTACAATGGGATCCTCGGCCGCCCGGCACTAGCCAAGTTCATGGCGACGTCGCACTACGCCTAAAACACGCTGAAGATGCCTGGGCCGATGACCATCATCACCGTCCCGTATGAGAAGAAGGACGCGCTGATCAGCGCCGACCTACTCTACCAGGAGGCAGTCGTAGCAGCTGCCACCAAGGCACTTGCTCCTGCCGCTGAAGCCCCAGGAGGGAAGAAGAAGACCGGCAAGACCTCTTGCACCCTCTGCGACAAGCGCGCATCTTCAGAGTGTTGCGCTACCATCGAGGACGTGCTAGAGAGCTCCACCCGCAAGAGCAAGAACTCCAAAGCTGCGCCGCCAGAGACCAAGAAGGTGTCCGTCAAGGAGGATGGCACGGAAGGGGCTTTCACCATAAGCTCCACCCTCGACAGCAAATAAGAAAGTGCGCTCGTCACTTTCCTACGGGTGAATGTCGACGTGTTTGCATGGCAAGCATCCGACATCCCCGGCGTTCCCAGGGAAGTGATTGAGCACCACCTTGCTGTCTGTCCCCATGCGTGACCCGTCAAGCAGAAGGTCAGGAAGCAAGCTTTGGAACGACAGGAGTTCATCACAGAGGAGATCAGGAAATTGGAGGCGGCAGGTTTGGTGAGAGGAGTGCTCCATCCGACATGGTTGTCCAATCTGGTGTTGGTGCGCAAGGCAAATGGGAAGTGGAGGCTGTGTGTTGACTACACAGATATCAATAAGGCTTGTCCTAAGGACCCCTTCCCGTTGCCGCGCATCGACCAGATTGTTGACTCCATGGCCGGGTGTGATCTGTTATCATTTTCGACGCCTAGCTACTTGGGCTACCACCAGATCTTCATGACAAGAGAAGACAAAGAGAAGACGACATTCATCACCCCATGTGGTACGTATTGCTTTTTACGGATGCCTTTCGGGTTGAGGAGTGTTGGCTCGGCGTTTGCAAGGGCGGTCCAAATTGGTTTTGAGCCCCAGCTACATAGAAATATGAAAGCTTATATGGATGACATAGTGGTCAAAACCAAGGAGAAGGCAACCCTTGCACAAGACTTAGAAGAGACGTTTGCAAACCTCCGCAAGATCCACCTCAAGTTGAACCCTGAGAAGTGTGTCTTCGGTGTTCCGTCCGGCAAGCTTCTCGGGTTCTTTGTGTCACAGCATGGGATCGAAGCAAACCCAGACAAGATCAAGGCTATTTAGCAGATTGAGGCAACCAAGCGGATCAAGGATGTGCGTCAGCTCACTGGCTGCGTTGCCGCCATGAGCAGATTCATCTCCAAGTCTGCTGAGCGTGCCCTTCCCTTTTTCAAGATCTTGAAGAAGGCGGACCCAATGGAGTGGACCCCAGAGACCGAGGCAGCGTTGCAGGATCTGAAGCAATACCTTTCCTCTGCACCAATACTGGTTGCGCCTAAACCACAAGAGCCGTTGCTGCTGTATCTGGCAGCGACGAATCAAGTGGTCAGTGCCGCGCTAGTGGCGCAGAGGGAGGTCGATGAAGAGGCAGTGGTGACAGCGGGACTGGCGGATGGCAAGCCAGAGATTCCCTCGGCAGGGCCCGATGCCGGCAAGGCAAGGCCCTCGACAGAGTCTGACACCATCAGGACAGGACCCATGCAATCAAACAAGGTGGTGCAGAAGAATAAGATGATGCAGCACCCAGTTTACTTTGTCAGCTCCCTCCTGCAGGGGGCTAGGTCAAGGTACTCTGGTGTGCAGAAATTGCTCTTTGGCCTCCTTATGGCCTCGAGGAAGCCGCGTCACTACTTCCAAGCACATGAAATCACCGTCGTCACCCGCCTCCCGTTACAATGGATACTGCACAACCCAGACGCAAGCGGAAGGATTGTGGAGTGGGCCTTGGAGCTGTCGAGCTTTGGTTTGAAGTTTGAAAGTACTTCGACAATCCAGAGCAGAGTCTTGGCGGAGTTCATTGCAGAATGGACCTCAACACCTGACGAGGAAATCTAGGAGACCACTCGCTGGAAGGCGCCGGTGCTGGTGTGCTACTTGTCGCACCCATTGGAGAGCACCTCAAGTATGTAATCCAGATGCACTTTCCCAGGGAAATGTCCACAAACAACACTGCCGAATACGAGGGACTGCTTGCTGGTCTAAGGATCGCAGCAGACCTCGGGGTTAAGAAGCTCGTCGTCAGGGGTGATTCATAGCTTATCGTCAGACAAGTTAACAAGGATTATCAGAGCCCGTTGATGGAGGCCAACGTAGATGAGGTGAGGAAGCTGGAAGAGCGCTTTGATGGTATACAGGCAAAGCACATTCCCCGAGCGGAGAACGACATCACTGATTACCTGTCAAAGCGCGCTGCCTTCAAACTACCTGTGGAACCAGGTACTTTTGTGCTTCGGCTAACTCAACCATCCGTCGAACCATCAACGGGGCAGAACAAGCGGAGGAAGTTTGTCCCCTGCAAGTACTTCCCGCCGAGTCCCATGGGGCCACCGGCAGGGGTAATGCCGTGGGTACTGATCCTGCCGAGGGGCAGCTGGCTCCGGCAGGGCATCAGGCCCTGGCCGTGGAGACGGCCACCCCCATGGAAGAAGAGATGCCTTTGGTCCTTGCCGTCGAGCCCCAGGCTCCGACATAGGCACATCATACCGTCTGTTTCCTCCAGACAGGGGAACTTCCTGAGGAGCAGGAAGAAGCAGAAAAAGTAGCCCGTCGGTCTGCCTTGTACCAGTTCGTCGATGACGTCATGTACGGAAAAAGATCGAACAGTGTTAAATTGAAGTGCATCCCCCGGGAGGAAGGACTGGAGCTGTTGGCAGAGATACATGGAGGCATATGTGGCTCCCACATAGGGTCGAGGGCCCTTGCCGGCAAGGCATTCCAGCAAGGCTTCTTCTGGCCCACCGCCCTCCAGGATGCGACAGCACTAGTAACTAGGTGTGAAGCGTGCTAGTTCCATTCGAAGAAGCTTCATCAACCAGATAAAGCTCTTCAAACAACCCCTCTCTCCTGGTCATTTTCGGTCTGGGGGCTCGACATACTGGGCCCTTTCCCTCGCGCTGTCGAGGAAGTCGGAGCGGCGGCTCGAGGGAGCACCTCGATGTTGTGGAGTGTCTGATCTGGTCGCGTGGGCGGTAGAGTCATCGGCTCATGTGGAGTGTGGTCTCTGGGCCGGCTTGTGTGAGTTGCTGAGGATTGCAAGCCGAAGCGACGGCTCTCGGTCGTTTGGTAGGGTGGCAACTCTAGGCCGGCTCGTTGGTTACGCAGCCCCGGGGCTGGTGAGTATTTTGTTATATTGGTTTTCTGCCTGTTTTCCTTATAAACTGGTGAATTCTCTTCTTAATGCAAAGGCAGAGCTCCTGCCGGTTTTTTTAACTAGCGTTTCCCTGTACTATGATAGTGATTTTTTCTTTTACTTGTGCTCTAATGTGATCCAAGATCCACGGACGAGTCAGAGATACACCCGCATCAGATGTATATCTTATAATAAATACTTCTAAATTGTACACTAGGAATGAATTGGGAATGGCGTCGTTATTTTGTTATGTGATTATGCAATCACTCGTTAATCTCTGTCTAAATTTTCATACTTTATTAGATTATTTTTTCTAACGGTTGATGGTATTATGCATAAATGCTTGTCAGAAAAGGAAAATAGACAGGCAATAGACCATCATGAAAATCTATGTGCAACGTGCAGTTGGACGGTGCTGACTACATCATTATACTATATGTGATAAGTACCACTAAATTGTTTGCTTGATATGTGGAAGCAATAAAATGGTGAGTTGTTGGAGCTTTTGTAGCTTTTTGTGACCATGAAGTTATGCTTCAAACAGAGTAAGAGAAATGGGCAGTTCCACAAGAGAAAAAAACATTCAAACCACACACACTCATGTGATTAACATCTCCTTTCAACTCGTCCCCTATGTCCAAATGTCTTCACCAGGTCAGGGATATCCCAGGGAAGTTCATAAGTCCTAGCAAAATACAATGGGAAGCTTCATTTGTCGAATGTTGGTCAGTTAAAATATTCACAAGCAATGCAGTTATTATCCTCTTGGATTTGGATATGCACGGTGCATTCATACGGTTTTCTTTTTGGTGATGCATGGTAGTAGGCTAGTAGCCATAAATACATTGCATATGTAGAACTATGAAACTGCATGCTTAGTATTCGTTGAGATGAAGCTACCAATATATCTTCTCTTGGGATATCATTCTTTTGGGATGGCGCTATGTTAATTGTATTTATTAGCTTAATAATAGCCACAGATTTGCTACATGGAAGTTATAAAGCCTCGCTAGGGTTTCTCATGCATGTTTAACTAAATCGTTGCCTACGGAATGATCATAAATAGTTCTCTTTATGTGTTGTCGCCCATCCTAATTTATGAGGGCAATGGGTGCAAGTTCATAATAGTTCATTACTGGTTTCTACAAATATGCACGTTCCACACAGGTACACATGTGATATGTAAATAATTGATATTCTATTTATAGAAGCGAATCTCACAAAAAAGCTACTACCACTGACCCGAATTAATTGACGCAGCCTCTATACAACATGAGGCGGTGTCAATTAATTTGGATCGAAGGGAGTAGTACTACTTTGCATTATAGGGATATAGTTATCGGAAATTTCTTTTGGAGGCCGAGCTCCATGGAGGCCTTCAAATGAAAATTTCAAATTTCGCATAAATTCTTATTTTTACAGTTCAAAAAATTCTGAAAAAAATAGAAAGATAGATGAAGGCATAATGAAGAAGCGTGAAAATTTGGAAAACGAAATACGTTGAAATGCGGACTGTGCAAAAAAAAAACAAATCTAGGGATTTTTAACACATGATAGTATTCATCCTCCCAGACCAAGGTTTTGTCTTTTTTATGACGCATTTCAACTTATTTCATCCTGAAATTACACACACATACACGTGACATCCTTTTTTACTTGTACAATTTGATTCAGAATTTTATAAAAACCAAAAACTTTGAATTTTGATTTTTTTTAAAAAAATCAGCCTCCATGGAAGCCGAGATCCAAAACGCCATACTATACAGTTATATGTTATAATGACTTGGTTATTTGAAACTTTTTTCATACTTTAGTGTTTGGGTTTTACATTAGGAAGGTCTTCCACTACAAATTTGGTCAATTCACAAACGACTATAAGCTCAAGATGGTGTGGCTATTTTCGTTAAAAGAGGTGGTCTGGGTAAAATTTGGGACTTTGTAGAACTTGATAGTGCTATTGAGGAAGTTATTAGTATAGAAACTTCACACCAACAAGTATATATGATGGAACTTCATCATGATAATGTGGTTTATGATCCATTTTGGAAATTTTGGATCGATTTGCATCAGCAATACATAACAGAATTTTTTTGACTTTGAAGTGTTGTGATATTTCTTTCATTCAAATTGTAGTTGGTGCAAAACCAATATGTCCAAGAGAGTTCTACCATAATATGCAGTATGTAGGTGCTCAAATAAAAAAGGTTCGCATATAAATCCATGAACAAATAGACTATTTTAGTTCAGAAAAGACATAGTTATTAAAGTATAGATGACTCAACAGTAAGAAAATTCTTGTGCATGCACTAATGAATTCATGGGTTGCGGGGCCATCGGGCTGATGGCACTGGTTATTACTTTATTTTAAAAGATATTTTCCAAATTGATTGCTTCTCTTCCTTTCGGTTTGCATGTTCCATCTCCATAAGCTTCATTTGTTGTGATGTCTTCCATGATTCCATCAATTGCAATCTTGCATGCATTATTTATTCTGATGGTATGGTGTATACTAGCATAATTATTCAAGTTAGGATGTTTTCCTGTTAGCTCTGCTCATTCCCATGGAATTGCTACTCCACATCATTTCATGAACCTATGTTTCTTTTCATTGTTAGGTGTTGAAGAGGGTACTAGAGGTATGGGACCTCTAATTTATCTGCATGTATTCCCAAGTTGCAGCGGCATCCCGATCCAATCCTGACCTGGAAACTGTCTTCATTTGCCAGTTCCAGGATCATTGTTTCTACATTAGGAACGTGGATGGGGAGTGGTACAACTTAAATAGTCCATATCCAGTCCATCTCTCATTTTTTCCTCTCGGCTTACCTTGACACCATGAGGGGGCCTGGCTCAAACATCTATGTAGTAAGGGGCACTTTCCCTAAGGACTGCCCTACTGATTAACATGATTTTGGTCAGTGGCTGACTCCTAATGAAGGCAGGACCATTACACATTCAGGCTTCAATGTGCGGCAGAAAGAAGAGAGCAACACAACAATAGCAATGGTCTCGAGGAGGTATCTCACAGTGGTGGTAGCCGCTAGCTCGAGGAACCTTGGAAGTTCTAGGCACCAAGACTGAAGTACCTAGTCAGCAACCTTGCCAACAAAAGGGCATGCCTAACTGCCTATGATGCAAGAGGAGATAGGTGACAGCCTGAAGGAGCAATAGCTATTAGGTTCATGCCATTTGAAGCTCCGGCGACAAGTTCTGATCCAGCCCAAGAAGAGAGAATTTTAACATGGATGAACCTGGCTCCGGCAATTATGAAGGGCCAGTGGAACAAGACAAGGATATAATTTTATTCTTCATTCACATAGGAACATGCTTGAACACGAAAATAAGATGAAGTCTCCATTCGCTTGGGCAGCTATTGTGAACTTCTGATATGCTTGATTGAAAGTGTGTGATGATATATTTACATGAAGGAACTTCAGTTAAAATGAGTCTGTGCATATCTTTCTTCTGAATTTGTTGGAATTCATTTGAAATGCTACTACTTTATAATAGATTTTGGGGTTGTCTAGATGGGTAGATCTCAAGTTCCCTTGTTGCCATATCTAACATAAAGTTTGGTTACCTGGATAAGAGTGGATGGGTTGCTCTATGTAGAGCACAGTTCAAAACATTCTTATCGGTCTGCTGAAGGTTCATATGTGGGTTGGCATGTAATAATAGGTTTAGCTTTGATCCTAAAAATCTATTCCGCTTGTGTTGTTTGGGGTTAAATGATGTTGACTTGAGGTTGAGGGCAGTCTATTTTATCCATTTGATGTTATGATTTTCTATGCATAGCAAAACATTCCTAATCTTTCAACCGTTTCAGGTGCATATGTGGGTATGTCATATTACAATCAAATAAAAATCTTCCTCATTTCATAGTTTGTGATGATCGGCTGCTGCTTTGCACAAGACCCAAAAGGGATTTCTTTATATCCTAGCTATCCAACAGGTTGCGAGTGATAAAAAAATGGCCAAATTGGCAAAGTTATTTCATGTAGAAAAAACATGCGCTGATGACCGGAGCACAAACAGTCACACATCTGTAGCTCAGAATCCTGGCATCTCTCCCTCCGTGCACTCTGTTTGGTTGTGGAAGTTGTTTTGGTCTGATAGCCCACTTAATCGGACAGTGGTGTTTCATTTGTGCAATCCGCATGATGCGGCATGGAGGAAACAGGGACACACTGCTGCACCCACATGGTTCAGAGTTTGGAGTTCAGATATCATAGCCCTGAGGGAACCTGCTACCTGCTCGCATTTAAACTCCTGGTTTAGCAATTAATCACATGTCACAACCTTGTGAAAGTTGCTAGTAGGTGCAAGGTTACATGCAAGCATCGATATGTCTCTCATATGGCCCTGAATGATGTTGACGAGGCTTTTCGTGTCAAACAACAATTGCGACACCCCAATTCCATTCCAAAGTACCAAATGTGAAGTGTTATGATGATTGCGCTGATATATCAAATTCTTATGAACCATCTCATTTCATTCGAACAATCATCAAATCTTCAATCATGGCATTTAAGAGTACCTTCAGGTGTATAAAGATGGTCTGTCCAGACATGACTAAAGATAGTTCAGTAATGATGATGATTATTGCATGAATAAAACTCTCTCGTGCTAGCTGGAATAGACAAAAATCACCAATATTGTTGAGGGCACGGGTGATTGCTTTGGTAGTTAAAATTGTTATGTTGTGATCAGGAATTCTATTGTAGGTCGTCTAAACCCATTGGTGTGCGTCCGCTAAATATGTGGTATAACAATTTTCTTTAGTGAGAATACAGATGTTGGTAGGGCATGAACAAGAAAAATAATGTATCACCATAGGGATATATATGTTGCTGATGATGGGACTTCTAGAAGTTCTTATGGGCAAGAAATAATACACTGCACTGCTCCCAAAATTAACGTGGTAGATGCACTTTCCCTTTCTAAATTAGGTGATGTCAGTTCTACCATAATTAAAGTGCTAGATGCACTCGTCCCAAACACCAAAAATTCTCTTCTACAAATCCACCATCTGCAATCCCGGTGCCTCTTGTCATGGTGATGTCTTCTATGATTACATCAATTTCAATGTTGTGTGCATTATTTATTCTAGTGGTAAGGTGTATACTAGAATAATTATTCAAATTAGATTTTTTCCTATTAGCTCCGCTCATTCCGCTAGAATTTCTACTCCACATCATTTCATGAACCACTATTTCTTTTCATTAATAGGTTTTGAAGAGGGTACTAGGGGTATGGGACCTCTAATATATCTCCATTTATTCCCAAGCTACAGCGGCAACCCAATCCAATCCGGAACTGGAAACTGTCCTCATCTGCCACTTCCAGGATCACTGGTGCTGCATTAGGTACGTGGATGGAGAGTGGTACAACTTCAATAGTCTGTATCCGGTCCCGCTATCATTTCTTCCTCTTAGCTTACTTTCACACCATGAGAGGGCCTGGCTCGAACATCTATGTGGTAAGGGGTACTTTCCCGAGGACTGCACTACTAATTACAGTGATTTTGGCCAATGGCTAATTCCCGATGAAGCAAGGATCATTGCACATTCACGCTTAGAGGCACGGCAGAAACAAGAGAGCGACATTGCAATAGCATGGTCTCGAGGTGGTATCTCACAGTGTTGGCAGACGCTAGCTTGAGGAACCTTGAAGTTCCAGGCACTAAGACTGAAGTACCTAGTCAGCAGCCTTGCCAACAAAAGGGCATATCTAATTACCTATGATGCAAGAGGAGAGTGGTCACAACCTAATGGCGGCAATAACTATTAGCTTCATGCCCTTTGAAGCTCCGACGACCAGTTCTCATCCAACCCAAGAAGAGAGAATTTCGAACACCATGACGGAACCTAGCTCCAGTAACTATGAAGGGCTGGTGGAAGAAGATTAGTAAGAGTGGTGACGACATAAATCACTGTTATTGTAAAGGGCACGCGTAATTACTTGGGTATCCAAAACTTATATGTAGTGATCATGTATTCTTTTGTAGGTCATTTATACCCATTGGAGTGCCTCCATTAAATATGTGGTATAAAAAATTTCTTCAGTGGGAATATAGATATTCGCAGGGCATGAACAAGAAAAATAATGTATCACCATAGGAATATACCCCCTCCGTTTCAGAATATAAGGTGTATTGATTTCCGTGCCAGTCAACCATTTGAATGTTTGACCAAAATTATAGAATAAAATAACAACATCTGCAATACTTAATAGATAAAATATGAAACTTCTTTTCATGATGGATCAAATTATATAAATTTTATACTGTGGATATTGATATAATTTTCTAAAAACTCGGTCAAACATGCACTCGTTTGACTTTTGAAAGAATAAATACACCTTATATAAAGGAACATAGGAAGTATATATGTTGCTTATGATGGTACTTCTAGAAGTTCTTATGGGCAGGAAATAATATACTGCGTTGCTCCCAAAATTAAAGTGGTAGATGCACTTTCTCTTTCTAAATCCGGTGATGACACTTCCCTCAAAATTAAAGTGCTAGATGCACTTCTCCCAAACACCAAAAATTCTCTTATACCAATCCACCATCATGCAATCCAGGTGCCTCTTGTCGTGCTGATTCTTGCACACTCATCTCCTCTATAAAACTTACTTATGGACTGCCATATGTGTTTTAAACACAATCAAGTCGAGTAGAGATCAAGATAGTCATATGAATTGTCAGGGGAGTAATGGAGGGGGGAGGGGCACGCAATATTGTGATCCAAACTCCCATGAAAATACCCAGGCACTTCACAGGAATCTCCCCTGGAATCTAGATCGTCGCCTCCATCGTATCTCCTTCCCCCGTTGGTATAATCTCCCTCCCCACCCTTCCCTCTTTCCCCACACTGAAGAATATGCTGTAAGTCCACCCAAAAACTGCCGCCACCTTGGATCAAGTCTCCCTCCTCCATGCCTTGGAGCTTCAGCGGCACCGCCTGTACCGTCTTCCTCAATTTTGGGCACTGGTTGTCGAGGTACGAGCAACTTCTACTACTCCGGTGGTTGATTGCTTAGTCCCAGACAACCTCCTCAGATTCTGCTTGCCATCCAGATCTACCCCTGGCTGGCGCTCCGGTCCTCTACTCTGCTATGAATAAAAATCTATGTTTTCCACAAACGAAAGCACTTCGTTGTTGTGCGGAAAAGTACTATTAGCAGATTGCTTTAGCTAGGGGTTCAATTCAACTGATGCTCGACTCAACTTGTGTTTTGATGTCTATTCCCTTAACAAATTTTGCAGAACATCATTTTCTGTCAATTGGACTGAATTCCCCATGCTCTGCATCCGGTGCCCCACCTTTTGTCGGCGAATTCGCCCATCGCGTCCTAGCTAGGGGAGTGTTTAGATTCGAGTTTAACTGGTCGTTCCCGAGGTATGTGTGTTTTTGTAGCTATGTGTCAGGACCCCGATCCTAAGTCACACCGATCTAGCATGTAACACATCATATCACTTTGCGGCCTCACGCACGGTATTCCCATGGGTGCCACCTTACCTGGCCCGGGACCGTTTGGCTCATGTATATGATAGTGTCGCTAGCATCCATATGACAGAGAACCCGTGCCGACATGACTAGTCATGAATCCAAAGTGGCACTAACTTACAGGGACATGCATACATGACCCAACAACGAACGTGTCAGTCATCAGTGAGTGAATCCGGGCTGTAGGAAGCTAATAGGACTCCGGTAGACACCGCGTGACATTTCCCCGTAGGGACAGACACAAGAATGAAGAAGGACACATGTCGGCCAGCCTAAGTGTTCCGAAGCAGTAGCAAGCTACCATGGCTCAGTGGAAGCACTAGGAGACATTTCCCCAGAAGAGAGGCTACCAAGAATAAACAACTAGGTTGTCAGATCCCACACATACCAAGCATTTCAATAACATACACACAATATGCTCGATATGTGCAAATACAACATGGCATCACAAAATAACTCTATGACTCAAAGTATTTATTCATTAGGCTCCAAGCAGCCAGATATTACAAACATGGGTATGATGACCCAGCATTCAAGTCATACAAGCAACAACACAGGCGGAAGCATAAACATGTCTGAGTACAGACAACTACAAAAGAAAAAGGTTGAGAAGCCTGACTATCTACAAGACCCTCCGAAGGGTACAAGATCGTAGCAGGGGCAACAAGCTAAACGTTGAAGTCCACACGGAACTACTAGCGAGAGTGAAGTCTCTCTGCAAAAACATAAATTAAGCAAACGTGAGTACAAATGTACCCAGCAAGACTTACATCAGAACTAACTACATATGCATCAGTATCGACAAAGGGGGTGGTGGAGTTTAACTGCAGCAAGCCAGCTTTGACTCAGTGGCTATCCTGTACTACGACTGCAAGTAACTCTTTGAGGTGGCGCACACGAGTCCACATATTCACTATATCAATACACCACTATGGATCCGCTCCCGTCTCCCTACGAGAAGGCCATCCATAGCACTCATGCTTATCTTGCGCATTTGAGAGTATCCACTTTCACTTGTCTATGAACTGTATAGGCAACCCAGAAGTCCATTACCGCGGACGCGGCTATTTGAATAGATCATTTATAACCCTGCAGGGGTGTGCTTCTTCACACATGTTTCCACCACTTAGCGTCTGCACACGACACGTGCTCGGCAGACTTCAAGAGAAAGCCGACGTGGGTGTAGACCACGACCTGACTAACCACACAAGTCCCTAGTCCAGGTTTATCGCCTATTCAGGTTCCATTCGCAGGGAGTCCGGCCGAGGTTTCCACTACGGCCCTGAATGATGTGTGGAGGGTTCCGAGGCACCAAACGGGCGTCCTGGTACACCGTGCCACGTGCCTACCGCATCACAACCCACCCCTCGAGTCAGTGCAGCGCATGGCCTCCAGCATACTATAAACACCAGAAACTACTTGCAACTCCTGGACAGAGGACAGGGTGGTTAATAAGTCGAGCGGGGTCATATTTCAGGGCCCAACGTGTGGTAGTAGCTGTTCATGGATCACAAACACAGAAGTCTGTTCCTGAGGATGGTTTCAATGAGATAACCCACAATGTACTCTTTTTTTTGAATAGTGGCGACAGTGGGAGAGGCTCCCACTGACTTTGTATTACTCACACAACAAAAATTACATCATTACAAGTGAGGGATATTTGAGGGCCCCCCTCAGACCAACTAAGAAAGAAAGAGCGTATCTAGGTTACAAGTTTTGTATATAAGAGTCTAAGAAGAGGCGAAGCACTTCTTTACAGTTGTGCCCAAGCAGGCTTAGAAGGTTTTTGAATCTATCTAGCCATGCCGCGAAGGAGTGAGGCACCCCTCTGAAATACTCATTGTTCCTCTCTTTCCGGATGCTCCATGCAACAAGAAGAAAATATCCATGAACAAAGGGTGACTCACGATTTCTTCCAAAGATGCAACAAAGATACCCTACTACCCCCATTTGGCCAAAATAATCCCACTTTGGCCCAACATCGCTGGCTAAATGGGCATGAGAAAAAGAGGTGTTCAACCATTTGCTCTGGCGGGTTTTGGCACATCATGCATGCGTAGTTGTTGTCCACAACAACATAGTGTCTCCATTTCAACATGTTCCTTGTGTTTAGACGGTCCACCAGCAATAACCAGCCAAAACATCTTGAATTTGATGGGGCTCTTGGCTTTCCAAAGCCACAGAAAGGCCTCATCGGCTATCGTTTCCCTGAAGCAATGGTTGTAGTATTTGCTGGCCGAGAACTTTCCTCCAAGGGTGCAAACCCAAGAATCAGCGGAATCCCTCTCCGGCACGACATGCCTGGATCGTTGCTGAATCTCTCTGACCTCCTCTCTTGCTTTGGTAGACAGAGGTAGATGGAATAGCATAGCAGGGTTAGTAGCTGCCAAAACAGTTCCCACCGACTCATCCTCGTTTGTGCAAAAGGAAAAGGCACGGGGGAAGATCTCGGAGAGTGGTGCCTCATGATCATGTTCAATCCACACATCCTTCCATAACAGAGCTGAAGATCCATCCCCAATCGCAACCTTAGTGATGCCGCGAAACACGTTACTGAGCTGCATGATATCACGCCACCAGAAGGAGCCGATCGGGTCTACTGCATGTGGCACTCTACCCGCATAGTATGTGTCCCATATCAGAGTCACCCATGGGACATCGTGATGATGGTAGAACTTATAAAGGTGTTTGAGGAGGAGTGCTACGTTTTGAGTTTTGATGTCAATCACCCCAAGACCACCATTGCGCTTCGGTCTACAAACCAACTCCCAAGCAGCCAAAGAATTATTTTTAACTCTCGTCTCCGTGTTTTTGGCCCACAGACAGTATCTATGCAGCTTGTAAATGTGTTCAATCACCTTTGGGTGCAGCTTAAGTGTACATATGGCATAGATCATCATTGATGTAATGGTAGAGTTTACCAGAGTGAGCTTGGCACCGGCCGAAAGCAAGGAGAGGGTCGTGGACAGTTTTCTCTCAACTGCACATACCATTGGCATGAGTTCAAGCAGAGTTGATTTCGTCGTTCCCAAGGGGAGACCCATGTATGTAAAGGGTAGGGACCCGACTATACAAAAATTTGTGCTAGGGCAGAAGCTTGCTGCAAGACAAGATTGATGGGAATCAACTTGGACTTGTGAAAGTTAATCTTCAGACCAACAAAATCAGCATAATCAACTAGGATGGATTTCATGTGGGTGGCTTGATCGGGACAGGCTGGCATGACCAGTATCGTGTCATCCGCATATTGGATGACCGGGTAATCACCTCTCCGACTGCATGGGAAGGGTAGCTCGATCAAGCGTTGAGCGAAAGCATCGTTGATCGCTGCTTGGAGGAGATCAGCTGCCAGAACAAAGATGACGGGTGACAGGGGGTCCCCTTGCCTCGCACCACACTTGCACGGGAATTTCCTACCTGGGACCCCATTCAACAGCACCGAGGAAACACCAGAGGAGAAAATAGATTTCATCCAACCCAACCATCTGTCATCAAACCCCATATGTTTCATGATCTGCAACATCGGCTCATGTTCGATCGTATCAAAAGCTTTAGCAAAGTCCAGTTTAAGCAACATAATCCCCCGCGAAGATGTTTGGCACTGATGAATGTATTCAAACAACCATGCAAGGCAGTTCTATATGGTTCTACCTTTAAGGAACCCATACTGGTTTCTTTGAATGATTTTAAGGATAAGTTTCTGCAAGCGATTGGCCAGGATCTTCGTGATGATTTTTAAGCAGTAGTTGAGCAGAGTGATGGGTCTGTAATCGTTGGCAATCTCCGAGGAGGAGGTTTTTGGGATTAGGGTGATGTATCCCTCACTAATGCTAGATATATCAAGGTTGCCATCATGAAAATCATGGCACATCTTATAGATGTCCTTCTTGATAATGTGCCAGCAAGATTTGAGAAAACAACCATTAAAACCATCGGGTCCAGGGGCTCTGCCGTCTGGCATTTCCTTTACAACAGCATCAAGCTCGTTAGTGGAAAAGGGGATCGATAACACCTCCAGGCCCTCAACCTTTTTGATGATCTGTTGTAGATGATATCGCATGTGTGTGGGTTTAGAAAAACCCAGACGTTCTTTGTACGTGTTGAACAACACACCTTCTTTCCCAACATGATCAGTGACCTCCACATTGCCCTCTCGCAAACTAGCAATGGAGTTGTGCCTAAACCTCTCCGTTGCTAGGGATTGAAAGAGTTTGGTGTTCTCATCAGCAAACCTAAAATATCTGATTGTGCATCTCTTTCTCCAGTATTCATTTTGATATTTGAGGAGACGGTTTAGATGATCTTTCAGGATTCGCCTGAAGTTCGCTTCCTGCACAAATAGATTTCTCTTGTCCTCCAGGGCATCAAGGTTGGTCAGAGCATCATTGCCGTTCTGGATCATAATTTTCAGATTAGAAACGCCTCTGCTCCAATGCTTGAGGTCTTACCTAAGCGACTTAAGTTTTTTGCACACCATCGCCGCTGAGTTGGGAGCGTAACAAGGTTTATCCCAAGACCGTGCAATAACTTCAGAGAATCCAGTGCAGTTAACCCAGAAGTTTTCAAAATGGAACAACTTGGACTTTGGGATTTTGGATTCAATTGAGAGTACACACGGGATATGATTAGACACCGGCTTCCCTAATGGCAGAACCATTGTGTTTGGGAAGGTGGTTGTCCAGTTTGAAGAAGAAAAGAACCAGTCAAGTTGTTCCAAGAGTGGATCATCTAGCATGTTACTCCAAGTGAAAGCCCTTCCTTTGACAGGAATTTCCATCAGGGATTGCGCCCGAATTATCTCATTGAAAAGGAACATATCATCAGCGTCTCCCCCGGGTCTATTTCTGTTATCCGTAGAGCGTATGAAATTAAAATCTCCCAATATTAACCAATTTTCATTATCTGGAATATGAAGATCAAACAGCCAGGAAGTAAAGTCTAATCTCCTCTGACCAGTACATGGTCCATAGACATTCACCAAATTCCAGGAATCATTCGACTGTGTGGACACAAAACAAACACCCACCGCAAACGATTCCACATGCCAGGGTGTGCCCACAAAAAAAATAAACTATTCCAGACAGTGAGAATACCACCCGAGGCCCCAATTGAAGGTGCAAACACAAATTTATCAAAGCGCTTGGGGCAATAAGTTTTAATAAATGCTCAATCAAAATATTCACGTTTAGTTTCTTGGATACATAGCACCGAACAACCACTAGTATCGATCGCATTCCTAATCGCCAAAAGTTTGCTTTCAGAGTTAATCCCTCTGATATTCCACGACAGAACATTCCAAGATTTATTCATGAGCATAAAGAAAATCAGATAGCCTCATCAGAGGTTGTCTACTGGGCAGCCGGCAGCTTATCTTCAGAAAGATCATCAGGAGCAATTCCTCAATGAATGCCCACCTGCTGTAGATCCTGAATGGGAGTAGGGGGCGGGCACTCTTCGGTTGAAGCTTGGATAGGAGCCGCGGCCATGGAGATTGCTCGGACAGATGGAGTGACTTTGGCCTTCACCCTAGATCGGGTCTGCTTGACATTAGTGTTCTGATGGACCTTGAAGCCGTCATACTTGTTCGAACGAGTGCTCCTCCGGACTGCAGTGGTGTCAAGTGGGGCTTTGCCATGACGAGATGCAGCTTCGTTGAACAGCGATGAAGATGCAATCAGTTGAAGGGCAGTATCAGGTGGTGGGGCAGTGGAGTTAGCCTGCATGTACTCTTACATGGCCTCTCACCGCTACCTTTACCAAATCGTGTTCACACACTTAGCTCTCAACAGTAGGACATGTTCACCACATTCCAATTCATCCCCGATGAATCAGATCTGATTCAACTCTAAGCAGTAGCAGGCATAACAACAAGCATGAATGAGTAGGCACATCAGGAGCTCAATCAACTCCTACTCATGCTAGTGGGTTTCATCTATTTACTGTGGCAATGACAGGTCATGCAGAGGAAAGGGGTTCAACTACCGCAACATGTAACCGTAGAATCGTTGTTGTCCTAATGCAATAAAAGAGAGCAGAAGCGAGAGAGTGGGATTGTATCGGAATGAACAAGGGGGATTTGCTTGCCTGGCACTTCTGAACATAGCATAGCTCTTCATCTGGGTCATCGAACTCATCGCCGGAACCACGTCTACTGAGAGGGGACAATCACCGGCAAATGAAGAATGTAATGCAAGAATATGATGCATGAATGTGACATGGCAATATGCTGTGAGAGCTAATGCAGCTAGCAACAAGTTAAATGAAGTTGGTTTGAACCCAAGCTTCAAATTCAAACTCCATATGTGATATTCTAATGCCATTTATTTGATTTGTCCAATTCAGCAACTATAAGTTGCTCCAACATGCATGAAAATGTTACAGATGGATAGATTGAATATTTCTGATCATTTTTCATATATAAATTATTTCATTCTGAGCTACGGTTGAATTTCTACGATTTTTTTAAGTTTGTAACAATTTCTGGAATTTTCTGAATAAGTTTAAGTACATAATTTTTTTTACTACGTCTCTATGACGTTAGCAGGTCAACGGGGCCGGTCCAGGTCAAACCTGACCAGTGGGTCCCACGTGTCGATGATTAATTAAACTAACTAAACTTAGTTAGCACTAACCTAGGTGAATTAGCAGGGCAGGGCCCCACCTGTCATTGACCCAGGGGAGGTCAAACCCCAGGTCAAACAGGGGATAACCACCGGCGTTTAGACGCGGGCGACGACCGAACGCGGCGGAGCGGCGCGGGTTTCGCGCTTCGGCGACCAAATGGGCTACGGAGGCCGGCTACGTGAAGCTGGGGACGAGCCGCATCCAGTCGTGGTGGTGGTTGGACTTGGGGACACCGGAAACATCGTTGGCGAGGACTTTGGCGGCTGCCGGAGCTCGGGCAAGCTCGGTGTCGTTGCTACGACGAGCGTGGCAGCGTGGGGTTAGCTCCTACGTGCTCTACGCGGTGCGGTGAGTGTGGTGGACATGACGACTGAGCCGTTGCGTGGCCGGAGACACGGCAGCGGTGAGCACAGGTGGCGGCGCGTGCGGGTGAGGTCGGTGCGGTGCGTATGGTGCAGGAGGGGGGAACGGAGTGGGGGATGTAGTAGGGCTCATGATGATCTCGGTGGAGCAGACGACGAGGTCGGGGCGGTCGGAGCTGAGTAGGGCAACGAGGGGGACCTCCGGCGATGTCGGTCGGGGATGAGCTCGGTGCAGCGTCTCCGGGACGAGCGAGGGCTCGGGGATCGGTCTGTTTGGTGAAGTGGACGTCTGCGGTGCTTGTGGACACACCGGGGCGGCGACGGGGCGATGCTGGCTACGGCTACATCGACGGCGAGCTCATGGCTGCGTCGGCCATGGCGTCGAGGGAGCGAGAGGGAGAAGGAGGGAAGTGAGGTGTCGGTGAGGTCGGAGCGGCACCGAGGAGGCGCTTCGAGGTGCTGCGCTAGCGCGAGCGAGGTAGGCAGGCAGGGTGGTGGCGTGGGGAGCTCGACGGCGTTGCGGTGTCCCTCCTGTGCTAGGCGATGACTGGCATGGGCCAGCATAGTGCTGGGCCGGCCAGTGGGCTGCCAGGTGGGCTGCGCCAGGTAAGTGGGCTGCGTCCTTTCTCTCTCTCCCTTTTCTATTTTTTTTCTTTTTTCTATTTTCTGCAATTGTGTTGGCTTTAATAAAAATACCAGGGCACTTTCAAAAATCATGAAACTGTTTGTGGGCACTGTTTGGAATATTTCCAATAGCCCTCATTTCCTTTCATGATTATTTGGACATTTAAAATAATTTATAGAATTTAAATGCCCAAATGCAAATAACTTATGATTTAAATCAGTGACCCAAGGTGACCTAGAAAAATGTGAACCATTTTTGGCAGAGGTTCTAGAGCAAGACAAAAATGATGAACATTTTTGAAGGGTGTTTCAGGTTCATTGGGAATATTTTTAGGTTGAACCTATTTGAATTCCATTTGATGCTAGGGTCTAAACATCCCCAATTCAAATTCATTTGAATATAAACATGATGCATGCTCACTAATGCAACTATTACACTCAGATATTCTAGGGCTGTGACACTATGATTCTTGTCCATGCTCAGGGTGGTTGGGTATTTAAACGAGTTTCTCCGTCTCGAGTTCTAGGGCAAAGTTTCTTATATTGTCACTATCATATACTAGTGGGAATTTTTCATTATAGAACTTGGCTTGTATATTCCAACAATGGGCTTCCTCAAATGCCCTAGGTCTTCGTGAGCAAGCAAGTTGGATGCACACCCACTTAGTTTCTTTTGTTGAGCTTTCATACATTTATATCTAGTGCATCAGTTGCATGGCAATCCCTACTCCTCGCATTGACATCAATTGATGGGCATCTCCATAGCCCGTTGATTAGCCACGTCGATGTGAGACTTTCTCCTTTTTTGTCTTCTCCACACAACCTCCATCATCACATTCTATTCCACCCATAGTGATATGTCCATGGCTCACGCTCATGTATTGCGTGAATGTTGAAAAGTTTGAAAATACTAAAGTATGAAACAATTGCTTGGCTTGTTATCGGGGTTGTGCATGATGAGAGCATTTTGTGTGACGAAAATGAAGCATAGCCAAACTATATGATTTTGTAGGGATGAGATTTTTTTGGCCATGTTATTTTGAGAAGACATAATTGCCTAGTTAGTATGCTTGAAGTATTATTATTTTTATGTCAATATTAAACTTTTGTCTTGAATCTTTCGGATCTGAACATTCATGCCACAATAAAGAAATTACATTGAAAATTATATTAGGTAGCATTCCACATCAAAAATTCTGTTTTTATCATTTACCTACTCGAGGACGAGCATGAATTAAGCTTGGGGATGCGTGATACGTCTCCAACGTATCTATAATTTTTGATTGTTCCATGCTATTATATTATCTGTTTTGGATGTTTAATGGGCTTTAATATACTCTTTTATATTATTTTTGGGACTAACCTATTAACCGAAGGCCCAGTGCAAATTGCTGTTTTTTTGCCTATTTCAGTGTTTCGCAGAAAAAGAATATCAAACGGAGTCCAAACGGAACGAAACCTTTGCGAGGATCTTTCTTGGAACAAACGCAATCCAGGAGACTTGGAGTGGCGTCAAGGAATAAATGAGGCGTCCATGAGGCAGGAGGGCGCGCCCCCACCCTCGTGGGCCCCTCGTAGCTCCACCGACCTACTTCTTTCTCATATATATACTCTTATACCCTGAAAACATCCAGGAGAGCCACGAAACCACTTTTCCACCGTCACAACCTTCTGTACCCATGAGATCCCATCTTGGGGCCTTTTCCAGTGATCTGCCGGAGGGGGATTCGATCGTGGAGGGCTTCTACATCAACACCATAGCCTCTCCGATGATGTTTGTGTAGTTTACCACAGACCTTGGGGTCTATAGTTATTAGCTAGATGGCTTCTTCTCTCTCTCTTTGGTTCTATATACAAAGTTCTCCTCGATGTTCTTGGAGATCTATTCGATGTAATACGTTTTGCGGTGTGTTTGTCGAGATCCGATGAATTGTGGGTTTATGATCAAGATCATCTATGAACAATATTTGATTCTTCTCTGAATTCTTATATGCATGATTTGATATCTTTGCAAGTCTCTTCGAATTATCAGTTTAGTTTGGCCTACTAGATTGATCTTTCTTGCAATGGGAGAAGTGCTTAGCTTTGGGTTCAATCTTCCGGTGCTCGATCCCAGTGACAGAAAGGGAACCAACACATATTGTATTGTTTCCATCGAGGATAAAAAGCTGGGGTTTATATCATATTGCTTGAGTTTATCCCTCTACATCATGTCATCTTGCCTAATGTGTTACTCTGTTCTTATGAACTTAATACTCTAGATGCATGCTGGATAGCGGTCGATGTGTGGAGTATTAGCGATGAATCTTGAGAATCGTTTTGGTCTACTTGACACGGACGTGATGCCTATGTTCATGATCATGCCTAGATATTCTCGTAACTATGAGCTTTTCTATCAATTGCTCGGCAGTAATTTGTTCACCCACCGTAATATATGCTATCGTGAGAGAAGTCACTAGTGAAACCTATGACCCCCGGGTCTACTTTACATCATAGAAGTTTCCGATCTATAATTCTAGTTTACTGTTTATTTATTTTGCAATCTTTACTTTCCAATCTATACAACAAAAATACCAAAAATATTTATCTTATTATCTCTATCAGATCTCACTTTTGCAAGTGGCCGTGAAGGGATTGACAAACCCTTTATCGCGTTGGTTGTAAGGTTCTTGATTGTTTGTGTAGGTACTAGGAGATTTGCATGTAGTCTCCTACTGGATTGATACCTTGGTTCTAGAAAACTGAGGGAAATACTTAGACTACTTTGCTGCATCACCCTTTCCTCTTCAAGGGAAAACCAACGCATGCTCAAGAGGTAGCAAACGGGTCATGTAGTTTGTTATTCGTGTTGTAAAGCTTGGTTACCAAGATTGCTTCTAAGGTCCGATAATGATATTATGCTAAAATCCAGGGTGCTAGATGCACTTCTCCAAAACCCCCATAGTCACCTCTAAACTAACATTGTCTTCTCGTCTCCAAGGAGCCAAGTCGAGCATGAAACGGATGCACACCTCTACAATCCGATGCATCCAAAGTGTCCCGCCCACCCTCACAATAATCATACTCAAAAACATTCTTATTGATCTTTTGAAGGTTCATATGTGGGATGGCAGTTGGGTGGTGGTCTAGGAGGTAGCGTCCAGAGCTCTAAACCATCGCTCATTTTTGTGATTCTGTTTTTCGTGTGTTGTTTGCTTATTTTGATGAATCTATGGCTAGTATCGGGGGGTATGAACCATAGAGAAGTTGGAATAAAGTAGGTTTAACACCAATATAAATAAAGAATGAGTTCATTACAGTACCTTAAGGTGGTGGTTTGCTTTCTTTCACTAACGGAGCTCATGAGATTTTCTGTTTAAGTTTTGTGTTGTGAAAATTTCAAGTTTTTGGGTAAAGATTTGATGGATTTCGGAATAAGGAGTGGCAAGAGCCTAAGCTTGGGGATGCGCAAGGCACCCCAAGGTAAAATTGAAGGACAACCAAAAGCCTAAGCTTGGAGATGCCCCAGAAGGCATCCCCTCTTTCGTCTTCGTCTATCGGTAACTTTAGTTGAGGATACATTTTTATTCACCACATGATATGTGTTTTGCTAGGAGCATCTTGTATGCTTTGAGTCTTTGCTTTTTAGTTTACCGCAATCATCCTTGATGTACACACCTTTTGGAGAGACACACATGAATCAGAATTTATTAGAATACTCTATGTGCTTCACTCATATCTTTTGAGCTAGATAATTTGCTCTAGTGCTTCACTTATATCTTTTTAGAGCACGGTGGTTGTTTTATTTTATAGAAATTATTGATCTCTCATGCTTCACTTATATTATTTTGAGAGTCTTTTAGAACAGCATGGTAATTTGCTTTGGCTATAAAATTAGTCCTAATATGATAGGCATCCAAGATGGGTATAATAAAAACTTCCATATAGAGTGCATTGAATACTAGGAGAAGTTTGATACTTGATGATTGTTTTGAGATATGAAGATGGTAATATTAGAGTCATGCTAGTTGAGTAATTGAGAATTTGAGAAATACTTGTGTTGGAGTTTGCAAGTCCCGTAGCATGTACGTATGGTAAACGTTGTGTGACAAATTTGAAGCATGAGGTGTCGATGAATTTGGTGTGCTCTGGGCAAAAGCCTAGCTCAACCTTAGTCGTTGCCGACATCGATGGTGTTCTACAACGTCGTTTCCTCCATGGAGGCAGCGTCGTGGAGCCCCTTCAACACCATAGTCGCCTTGGTCTCGGGATCTACGGGTGAAACCCCAAGTTTCGACCTTGGTCAGAGCGGGCGTCGACGGCGTACTCACAGCTTCCCTCTTGGGGGAGACGCTTGGAGGTCTCGTCCTTCATCAGTTCACGGTGGCTCGGGTGGCTTTGTTGTTTCACCGTTAGCCAGGCGAGTGCGTGGCCTTGGTCTGGTGAAGAAGTCGGAGCAGCGGCTCCGGAGAACAGTGTTGTGGAGTGTTTGATGTGGTCGCGTAGGCGGTAGAGCAGTCAACTTCGGTGGAGCGTAGCCTCGGGCCAGCGGGGAAGTCAGACCGACAGCTCGACGGAGCACCTCGGTGTTGTGGAGTGTCCGATCTGGTCGCGTGGGCGGCAGAGTCGTCGGCTCGTGTGGACTGTGGCCTCAGGGCCGGCTTGTGTGAGTTGCTGAGGTTTGCAAGCCGAAGTGGCGGCTCTGGGTCTGGTGGTAGGGTGGCAACTCTGGGCGGGCTCGTTGGTTACATAGCCCCGGGGCTTGTGTGTGTTTCGTTATATTGGTTTTCGGCCAGTTTTCCTTATAAAGTGGCGAATTCTCTTCTTATTGCAAAGGCAGAGCTCCTGCCGGTTAAAAAAATTAGCATTGCTCTGTACTATGATAGTGTTTTTTCCTTTACTTGTGCTCTAATGTGATCCAAGATGCATGGACAAGTCAGAGATACAGATGCACCGGATGTATATCTTATATTAAATACTTCTTAAATGCACTACAAAAAAATACACTTCCGTGATGATACGCGTTTGTCACAGTAGGTCACGTTTTCTGTCATGCATGTACGTCCATGACAATTTTATGACAGAATCAAGATAGTCATACATGTGCTGTCGTAGAAGTGTTCCATGACATTACCAAAATTATCATCACAAAAGTGTCCACTTCCATGACGATAAATCGCGCGTCACAGAAGTGCTTTCGTCAAGGGTGACTGACACGTGGCATCCACCGTAATGGAACGCCGTTAAGCTATCGAGTCCGGTTTTGGATCCGATAACCCGTTACAAGGATACCCTGCATACAACAACACATATTCTACAACGTTTTAACTCTATGTTGCAAAATTCACCATAGATACGCATATAAGCATTGCACAATATGCGTTGTTCTGTTGCACCCCGTGACCCCATATTGTAGTACAAGTAAAGCCCAGCGCACTACCCAAGTACCCAGCCTCGTTCTTGTAATAGCCCGGCCCAAATTGGCTTTCATGAATAACCTAGGTCGTTTTGTCCCCAGCCTCACCTATTCGCTCCCACGCCGCCGCCTCGCGGTTGTGACCAACTCTGCATCCGTGGCCGTCCCTCTTCACTCCCTGCAGTCCTCCATCCCGGCAGCCACCAGCACCACTCCCCTGCAACACTTGATCCCGGTGCGCCGCCCCTCATCACCACTCCCCTATGGTCCTCTCCTCCATCCTGGCCTTGACCACCCCTGACTCTGCATCTGGCCGCCGCTCCTCGTCACCCCTCCCTGCGACCATTGGTGAATCCAAGGTACGACCATGAATCTGCTCAAGCCTGCCCACCAAGTTTGAGAAATTATTCTTTTTATCACAAGCCCATGAGCAGCAGGAACAAATGTTTGAGCCCTAGGTACGCAGAGAAGGTGGCGGCCAAAGAGTTTGATTTGTTTATCCGGTGTTCTGCATGATGGTCTTGACTCTTGAGAGTGAGAAGATCCGTTTGGGCTTAAGAAAATTCTGTAGTTGTTTCTGCACCTGAGTTCATGGTCGCGGTCTCATGGAGGTAAGCTTCTGTATGTTTGTTTGGCAGGCGAGCCAAGAAGTTACTTAAGCTTATGATTTGTGCCTTCTGTTCTTCATCCATTAGGTACTCATACATGTGTATATGCGTATGGTGTCAGATTTAATGCGTATCTATGGTGACTTAAAACGTATTATCATCTGGGTTGCAAAGCTGAGTACTTGTTGGATCGAGTGTTTGACAAAAAACTACCACAGTTGAGGTTCGCGTCCCACGAAACTACCACTTTTAAAAAAGTGATTGATAACTACCAAAAAATTGGAATCTCGTGACTAAAAACTACCACTTTCGAAAAATGGCCAGTTTAGAAGATTTAAATGTGTTTATGACATGCGGGGCCTGTCTGTCAGGGCTGATGTGGCGGGAAAGTCAACTCTGTTTATTTTGACCGTTAAGCTGACTGTTATGACAGGTGGGCCCCGCATCAAACTTCTTCTTCCTCATCCTCTCTTTCTTTTTGGCATTTCCTCGGACACCTTCCGTTTATTGGGAGAAAAGCATGAGAGTTTCACCATTCCGCCGGGCGTGGAGGCAGCTGAGGCCACTGGCAAGTGCGGCTGCTGGACACGGCGGATCCCGAGCATCTCCGCGCGCCTCCGGCAAGAAGGGCTTCCTCCAGAACTTCACGGCCAGCAAAGGCGAGCAGCAGCGAAGTTCACAGCAATTAGCAACAACAGGGGCACACATGGGGACAAGCAGTAGCAGCAGCTGTGGCCACGCATAGCTGCGGCCACACAAGTCAACGAACATCGCAATAGAGGGCACATACAAACACGAGCAGCTGCTGCTGCCCCTACCCTGATGTTCCCCGGCGGCCCTACTTCCACGAGAAGCTGCAGTGGCGGCGGCGCACGAGCACGCCGCGATGGCTACGCGGGCAGCAGATGCGGCGACGGTAGCGGAGCGGGCGTTGTGGGGCAGCGGAGCATTACCATGTCCAGGCGCTGTACCGGCACGGCGGGGCACCTCGTGTGCCCGGGAAGAAGGCGGCCGAGGAGCTCGCGGCCGCCGTCTCACACCTGCTCCGACGCTACCTCCGTCATCGTCGACTTCGGCAGCCTCTAGGTGTGCGACATGGACGACAACAGTGCTCGCCTACGAGGTGTTTGTTGAAATGCCTAAAAGAGATATAGGATGAGGAAGAAGAAGATAGATACTGATGTGTGGGGCACACCTGTCATCACGGTCAACTTAACGGTAAAAAATAAACGAAGTGGACTTTCCCGCCACGTCAGCCCTGATAGACAGACCCCGCATGTCATAAACACATTTAAATCTTCTAAACTGGCCATTTTCCGAAAGTGGTAGTTTTTAGTCACGAGATTCCAATTTTTGGTACTTATCAGTCACTTTTTTAAAAGTGGTAGTTCTATGGGACGCGAACCACAATTGTGGTAGTTTTTGGTCAATCACTCTGTTGGATCTGAGGACTTCTGATCCACAGTTCTCCGCATTATCATCCATCAGCATCTGGTGACATTAGCACTCAGCTGCATAAGGCTTTCTCCCCGCTACAGTTGGAGTTCAAGAGCGAAAGGAAGGTAATCTGGTGATCAATCACTGTTGCTTGTCACAAAAATCTGAAAAATATTATTGAGTATACCTACCATGAGTTATGCTTACCATTTAAAAAGATGTTTATGTGAGCTGCATGTCATATCATTTTTTTATGCAAGCAGATCTTGCGGTTTACTTATGATTTATGAACAGAAATTGTTCATTGCGTAACCCCTAAATATAGTAGAAGGGAAACAAATCTTATAAAACTACGCTGAGACAAGTAGTACTTATTTAGTCAAGTAACATGTTAGATAAATTCCACACCTATTACAACTTATCTGACTTCTGTATTTTTTAAAGATAATTGAACTAGTTTGTGTTCCAGGAATACAAAACCATGGGTGTTTTCCATTTATTCACTTGGCTTTTGGAATTTGATTGATGCCCCCTTCTCCTATTATTAACAACATATGCCTACACGGTTCTGTTTGCTGGTTTGCCAAATTCTATACGCTTCTTTTGTGGTTCGTGCTTCCTCTTTATACTATGCTTGCCTACATCCGTAGTCTCACTCCTTTATTCTCTTAATGTGCTTTTTCTTTACAAGGAAGAATACACACCATGGGGAAAAGAGAAGTAAATTTGTAGCCTATGGCCACTTTATATATGCTTCCATGTTTCTGATTCATCAGGAAGTCATGTACTGATGGATTGCAAAAAGAAAAAGAAAAATAATGTCAATTGTTTCTATATCACTTTACTAGGCACGGTTCATCTGTAGTGTCCTTCAATTATTGGACCACATTCAATATTATTTTATGGATGCCTGCAACTTCCAATTAAATATATCACCATATATCTATCTGATTTGTATTTGTAGTCTACAAACAAGACATCCTAATTATTTGTTCGAACATACTATAGTCTTGTTTTCTCTACCGTGTCTTCTCCTTTTCTTAATAGTGTCACTGCCTTTCATTTATATGCTCAGATGTGCTAGTTAGAGTTTGATCTGGATATATACTAGCTATTTTATTAGGAGTTGGTGGTAAATATGAACTAATGGTTGATCCGCCCTGCTGTCCTCGCTGCACTTCATGCAAAATCATTGGCTCGGTACTGGGAGTACCTCGGTTATGATGGATCTTATGCTTCAAAGCTTCTTTTTATTGTCTAATATGTTTTACTGTACTAATTTGGTAAACATACTGCTTCAGTATCTTCCAGTAGGTGCCTCAGAATTATGCAGTTTACCATACCATACTGCTACTCAAATAAAAATGTCTATCTTTGTGTTCTACACTAAAGGTATCATATGAAGTTTAATTATTTTAAGCGTTCATCACCAAAACTACTTTGTTTGTAGTGAAAGGCTTCATAAAATTTCATAGACGTGGCACATCATGAGACTAACATATAGTAGAGGAAAAGATGCAACCACGACATGTCTTGGCCTCTCAACCTTTTCTGTTATATGTCACGTTTCTATTAATTATTTTGCTTGACATGATTCTGCCAATGGTAACTTTGATTTTCTCTAACAGGAAGGAACATAAGTATTTTTAATGAGCCTAAAAAATCATAACAGAGACGTAGCTCTTGCTACAGTTGTATGTTGTGATCCTAAATTTGAACTTGATGGTGCTGAAAATACTAATTAATTCTGGGTAGTGCATGTCGATTTGACACTTGTGAAAACTGAAGATTGGGTACAGAGTCGGAAAAACTGCAACTCTTGGTAGTGCAGATTTGTTTTTGCATGTCAACCTTTGTAAGTGGCTAATATCCTGCCTCTATCAGTACTTGGATCATGTCAATGCATTGTTTGTTAACAGTTGATTCTATTTTTTTGTTTGTAGATTCATAAGATAAATGGATGATTCTATGGATGTGTGTGGCAAGTATACTACATTGATGATGATGATGATGTTCCTGTTCATGATGACGAAGACGGATAGTTTCAATTTTAATTAAGTTGTAGGGATGATGTTCATGTTGGACGATGTTTGTCGATTGTGTTTTAATTAAGTTGTAGGGATGTTGATGGATGCTTTCAATTTAAGTTTCGTTGTCAAGAAAATATATTTAGATTATATATCCATTTGGATGATATACCTTGTGTAATATCCACTATTGTAATCCAACAATTTTATCTAATATATGATTCTTCCTCCCGTGAGTATATTCTCTTGTTTTTCTTTTCTGGAAATTCATAGTTATCACCGTTATGTGAAGCACTTATTTAATTGTTGTCAATATGTATAAAAATTAATATTATTCACATTATATATGAACCAATACTTGAAGCGTTGCAAATCCTCTGTTGCCAAGCCTTGGGATTTTGTTTCCTATACAATAATCACCAACGCATAGAAGTGTTGCACAAGTCTGTTTTATGCGTTGTATTCTTGCAACGGTCCCTTTTACCAACGATAATATAAGCGTTGCATTATGCGATAGCAACGCCGGATAAGGCAACGCATCCTAAACAGTTGGTAAAGACATTAACAACGCATATATGGACTTCTAGATATGGAAAAATGCGTTGCTATAGGGGGGTTCTTGTTGTAGTGACATCCCCGACCAATGGGGATTTTCCACGTGTAAAATCATCATTGGCTGGAGGAAACACGTGTCGGCTCGCCGTTGGGACAGATGTCATCCATTCATTGGACCCAAAGCGCCTATGATACGTCGACCGTGTACGACCATGAGGCCCATTCTGTGAAAAGGCGGCCCGTTTGACTTGGTCGAAGGTGGCGGGCGGCCGGCCAACAAGCTCGTTAACAGCCTGTTCCCATATAGCCCATTTACAGCCCGCTAACCCGGGGCCTGTTTACGGCCTATCCGAATTAGGCCCAGTAGCGTCATCTGGGCCGTCCAATATAATTCCAGCCCGTTTTAACTTCCGACCCATGTATGGCCCATGACGTCTTTCGGCCCATATGAGGCCCTTAGTAACCCTCGGCCCATTAACGGCCCGTGGTAAAACTGGCCCATAAAGAACAATGTATCACTTTATACCCATTAACGGCCCATTATTCCGTTGGGCCGTTTCTAGCCCATGTTATCTTTCGGCCTTCTTAGGGCCCATTTATTCTTGGGCTCATTTCCAGCATTCGTTTACTTTCGGCCCGTTACTGTCATTTTCTGCTTGTGGGCCAAATTCAGCCCGTGGTTACAGTCGGCCCATTTGTGGCCTGTTAATACGTTGGGCCGTTTTCATATCGTCATCAAATACGGCCTATTAATGATGGCCCGTTATGGTCGGCCCATGAACGGACGATTTCAACTCTAGACCATTTACGACCATAATGTGGTCTGTTATTGGCCCATGTTTGGCCAACCGATCATACGGCCCGTAGAAGGCCCATTGTGTCTCTGACGATATAAGGCCCATTGTTTCTCTGACGTAGAAGGCCCATTGTTTCTCGACCCTTAGAAGGCCCATTGTTTCTCTGACCCGTAGGAGGCCCATGTTAATAACTGTAAATATGTAGCCCATGGTTATGTTGCCGAGTTTTAAAAATTAGGTTATTGCGGCCACTAGCAAACCGCGGAAAATTAACTAGACTGACTACATGTAAACAAAAAACAAGACACTAAGGTAATAAATAAGCAAGAAACTTACGCTAGGCTATCACGACTATTACACATATTACATCCACTTTGGGCATCAAAGTTCGCCACCGGTGCAAATATAGGGAACAAAGCGACATATAAATGTCGCAGCTAAACAAGTCCGAGCAGAAACCACTTGAAGAGCTCAAGAAACAATATCACAGGTACCCATAATGTTGGCAAGATGCTTAGCAAGATTATTAACTTTCTCTTGTTTGGCGCTTAAATCCTCCGACACTTATTTGTTGCACCAGAAAGTATGCATCTGAATTCTGCAGGGACTTCCTCAGTCCTTTGGCTTCCTGTCGCATAACATCTCATCGATGTCTTTAACCTTGAAGTTGAGACTCAAGAAGCCGAACTGATTCAGGCAGCGAGTTCGAAGAGCTGGTGCCAGCAGTAGTAGCTAGTAACTCGAACACTACATCAAGGTAGGACTTTGGGGTTGTCTCAGTGTCTTCAATATAGTTTTTATCGGCTTTCTTGGAGACCAACAGGGATGTCTCACTATCTTGAACCTTATCTGCATTACTTCCTTTACCATTGCATAACGGGGTACTCTTCTCCAATATTTTATCCGCGTTCTAAAAGAGAAACAAACAAACACATCACAGGTTTACAATGTAGTATATGAAACTCATTTTGGTAAACCAGTTTAGTAGTAAGGTGGATAGGATAACAACATGAAACAAACATATATCTATGTAGTATGGCCACTGTATGGTCTATATCGTTCTAGTTTATGTTGCCAAATCAAGATAGATATAGTTCGAATCATATCAATTTAAGACAAATCAGCATAGACAGAATATAAGTGTGGGAAACTACACAGCAATAACAACACTTGTAATGTGCATGGCATGAGAAAATAAGTATTTATTCAATTAAAACTGAAATCAACATAGAGCAAGTTACAAAAGAAAACACGTTAAAGAAACAGGTTTAAAACATACCTGTTGCGCCATTGGATTTTCAATTGCATCCTTAAAATTTGAAATTAGTTGGTATGAGTAAATACAGTGATGCAAGAGCAAAGTAGTATGAACCATAGCTACGGAACTTGACCTGAGAACAATTCTTCTTCTGCTTTAAGCATTGACCTGGGGTTCGGAGTGGTGGTCCTCATGCTTTGGGCACTGTAGTTGCCTTACTAACTGCTCGTGTTTGGGTGCTCTGTGGTGGAGATGGTGTTGTGTCAACGGGAACTGGGTTACTATCTGTTGGGGTTGGGGTTAGAAGGGGTGTAGCTGGTTCTCTGTCCAACTGGGTAGGGGTACAATCTGCATGAGTCTGGGTTATGTGTGGTGGGGCTTGTTCTTGGGCAAGTACAACCGTGGTTCTATCTCCATCGACGGGTAGCATGATCTTTTCTGAAGACCGTGTTTTTACTCCCACAGATACTGCCATCACCCCCTCCAATTGAAATAGCTGATAAACAAGAAAAGTAATTGAAAGTACAGACATTGTAAGATAAACAGGTGCAATGGATAGTAGGGAAGAACACAAGGCATGAAATAATTCACATTTATGTTGTCTAACCAAACATATAGCAGGACATAATTTCACATATATGATGGCTAATTAAACAGGATAGCATGACACAATTTCACATGTATGATGGCTAACTAAACAGGATAGAATGACATACTTCAAAATATGATGACTATGTAAAGAGGATGACATGATATAACTATACGATGTGTCTATTAAAGTGGTTGGCATGCCATAAATCACAAACATGCCGTCGATGGAAACATGATGGCATGATATATTTCACGGATAGAATGACATAATTCAAAATATGATGACTATGTGTACAGGATGAGATGATATAACTATATTATGTCTTTAGAAAATGTGTTGGCATGCCATAATTCAGATACATGCTGTCTATGTAAACATCATGGCATGATATAATTCAAATATATGATTTATATACTAAGGAAGTGAGCAGAGGGCAACCGCATATATGATGTGTCAACTAAGGAGATGGCATTCAATATCGTCTATATGATGTAAAAACTAAGCATTACAATACAACATATGCATGATATGAGTAATATAACCCTGCCAAGTTTGAGCATACACCTCAGGGGGATAATAGGACTGGTCATCTGCCTCTGAATCCTCCTCTGAAGAGCTGTCTGTAACCAGCAAGATATCTGCTTGACGGGTAGCATTAATGCCTTTGAAGACCTTGTTTTCCTCCGGATATCTCCATCACCAATTCAAATGGCTGATGCAGGAAGAAGCGATTGAATATACAAACATTGTCGACAAAAGCAATGAGAAATACAAAAAGAATGACATGCTATAATTCACATATATGACGCTTGGCTAAACAACATGGCATTGCATAATTCACATATATAATGCACGCAACAAGATAGCATTGTATAATTCACATATATAATGTCTTGCAACAAGATGGCATTGCATAATTCATTTATATGGTAATTAGACACTAAGCAGGTGGCATTCACACAAAGCATGTCTAAATCCTACCAAGTTAGAGCATGCACCTCGGGGGGGGGGGGGGAGGGAATAGGACTGGTCATTTGTCTCGGAAACCACCCCGGGGGAGCAATCTGTAACCAGCAACACATGTGCTTCGTCAGATAGCATTGTCTGCTCTGAAGACCTTGTTTCCACTCCAGATTTTTCCATGACCGTCTGAATGGCTGATGCAGGAAGAGTAATTGAATGTACTAAAATTGTTGACAAATTTAACACGTAATAAAAAATGATGTCATGATATAATTCACATATAAGATGACTGGCTAACTAGGGTGGCATTGCAAAATTCACATATATGATGTCTGTCTAAACAAGATGGCATTGCATGATTCACATATACGATAAAGAAACTAAACAGATGGCATTGACACAAAGCATATCTAAACTAAGTAGATGACATCTTTGATGTATCTGATAAGCAATGCAAGGCACCATATGCATGATATTACCAACATCAAGATGCCATGTTAGAGCGAAGACCTCATGGGGTAAATAGGAGTGGTCTTGTGCTACGAATCCCCCTCGAATAGTTATCTTCCTCTTGATTACGATCCGAAATGGGTGGAGGGTGGTTGCCTTTAAGCCCACCATGGGCGGCGTCTGCATGAAATTTTATTGCCATGCAAGGCTCGTCTCTTTTGCTCTACATGTTCGGTTCCATTGTGTACAATAAGCCGACATGCATAGGAATAAAACTGTCGATTATACAAAAGTAGGGGCTCTTCTTTTTGACCCCTTTACTTGTGCACGCAGGCGGTCGAGAGGCACCATACGACCACGCATAACAGGGTAGGAAAGGGAAGCTGGAGAGAAGCCGAAGGCACAAGACAAATAAAGCAATGACAAGGACCAAGGCCACAAGGATCGGATGGGCGAAGCAGGTTTCTCCGGCAAGGACCCTTGCCGGGGCAGCCTCAGCGGCCCCAGCAAGACCCTTGCAGGGGCAGCTCGCCCACGCCAGCCGAGAGAGCCACCCTTGAGCCCACCAACGCTCGACGAACGCATTGGGACAGGGCTCGGGAGGCACCTCCGTGGTGGCATGCAGATCTTTGTGAAGACAAAGAATAGTCAAGATCAAGTGAGGATAGGAAGGAAATCATCCTCACCGAAGAAACCGACAAGACCCTTGCCGGGCCACGGCAAGACCCTTGCCGGGACACCCGGCAAGGCCCTCGCCAAGCGCGCCAGCAGGGCCACTGCTAGGTCCGCACCAGCCAGGTCTCCGCCGCTGTTCGCATGCGGCTGCCGACCCAACCAGTATGCGAGCACTGCGTGGCAACATGCAACCCTTCGTGGAGGCTCGACCACGCGCCACGTCGCCTACTGCCTTCCTACATGGCACCGCATGCATCGCCGCTGGCGAAGCGTGTCGAAGCAAGGAGAAGCGGCGGCCAGACGGGGACGGGCCTCGCTCCGCCCCGATAAAGCAAGAGGACACCTAAGCGATGCATTAAATGCATCTTGTCCTGTAATCTGAGGATAACCTCACGGCATTGTACCCTTTCCACCTCACGCTGCGCCCTTTGTGGCGACCCTTTTCCTATAAAAGGAGGCCCGAGGCGACCAGGAGAAGGATTGGGCTTTTTGGAGCTCGTTACACCCAGTAGCTTGCTCAAGAACTCAGAATACATCCACCAAAGCAGGACTAGGGTTTTACGCATCCTCGCGGCCCGAACACAGATAGGCGAACCGCGTACTCTCTGTCGGATCCGCTCTTCTCTCAACCATGCGCCCCGCAACGCGGTAAAGGATCCTTGTGATCCCATAGGTGTCGTTCCACCGACATCTTTGGCGCGCCGGTAGGGAACACGATTGTGAGAATCAGATTTAACAACTAGTCCGGCGTTTTCTTCATCGCCATGGCACCCAAGAAGAAGATAGCGGTGGCGGTCGGCTCGTCGGGAGCCGAGCGGCCTGTCCCGGCAGCGGCGAGCAGCGGACCAGTCGTGGAGAGGACCAGGCGCGGCTCATAGCACCAACACCACCCCAAAGCGAGCTTGGAAGGTGGCGGCGTTACGTGTGCTGGCAGCGAGCCGCACGTCGCCAAATCCAAAGATGGAGACAGGCCCTCCGCTGGCGGCGCGGGGCCCTCCAAAGGCGCCGTCGCATCGCCCGAAGGCGATGCGGTGGCCTCGAAGACACCCACGTCGGCGCCCACAGCGCGCTCCTCTCAGGCTACGCGCGATGAACGGCGTCATCATATCGAAGATCCTAGGCACCACCGCGGGAAGTGTCCCGAATGTCACTCACGGGACGCAGAAGACCCGCCCTTTCGAGAAACCTTTGGCCAGCGGCATGCGACCATGGGACCATGATAGAGCTCCTTCTAACGTGGTTAGGAGTCGAAGCGCATCGCGGTCCGCGCAGGTTTCGCCACCGCCGACACCAGCAGAGGCCCTAGCGCGCGCAGTTGCTCCTCGACTTCCCTCCCGCTGCGGGGAAGCTTGACAAATGGAGAGCCACCATCCAGAGCCTTGTTTCCATCGCCAACAAAGGAGAACCAAGGCCAGCCAGGCCCTTCGGGCCGACGCTCCGGAGGAACACCACACACTGGTGGCAGGAGGACTGGTGGCGTTGCGGCCACGGTACACTCTCCTCCCCGCCAATTGCCACAGATGTTGACCCATCGTGACGACGCGTGTGACGACATCTCCGTAGCATCGTCCGACCCACGGACCCGCTACGACTAATGCCAAGTTCTTCGGGAGCGAGCCCATGAAGACGCTCGAACCACCATTGAGCGCCAGCGCGAAACACGCCACCGGTGGAGAGCGAGGCGGCGGGGCTGCTGTGAACCACCCAGCTCCGGTAAGCCACGGAGGTTTACCTTCACGAGGTAGGCTGCCCGGATTTTACCCGTGAGCTGCGGCAGTTCCAATGGCCCACTCACCGTACCTTCAAGCCTGACGTTGGCGAGAAGTACAACGGCAAGACCCACCCGTCGGAGTTCCTCAGCATATACACCATCGCGATGCAAGCTGCCGGAGCCCGCGACGATAAGGTGCTTGTGAATTACTTTCCGTTGGTCCTTAAGCCCAACGCCATGTCATGGTTGATGCACTTGCCAGTAGATTCTATTTCTTCTTGGTCGGATTTGTGCCATGAGTTTGTTGGCGCCTTTACGGGAGGTCACCAAGCTCATGGCCAAGCAAGCGACTTGCATGTCATTCCCCAGAAGGAAGGTGAGAGTCTGCGCAAGTACATACAGAGATTCAGCCGGGTACAATACAATATCCCAGATGTTCATCCTGCCGCCATCATCAGTGCGTTCCATAAGAACATGCACTACTACAAAATGCGCGAGGAGCTGGCAATGAACAAGGTGAAGGATGTGGTGGAACTCTCGTTCTTGCCGGCAGATGTGCCGGGCTGAAGAGGAAGGAAGTACCCGGCGAAGATGCGGCGTGAAACCGACTCTTGACGAGGATGCTGCCGCCCGGTGAAGAAAAGCCGACGGCCGTAATAGGAAGCGTAAGGGTAAAGCTATGCTTGCCGTCGAGGGATCTGATGACGCCCGGCACCGCCAAGAAAACCAAAGCGACGACCACAGCAAGGAGATTGCGGGTGCGTCGCCTACCGGGCCTTGGCGGCTGCCGAGAAGCCAGGGAACTGTGATAAGCAATACTGTAAGATCCATCACACCAAGGGCCATGACCTCCAGAACTGCCGACAGGTTGAGCTACTCGCCGAGAAGCAAAAGGCTAAATATGAAAGCCGGGACAAGGAGAAGGGCCAGGATGGTGCCGAGGGATCCGGCAAGAAGCGTGGCGTCCAAGCAAGCCGCGCGGTAAAGATAAACAGCAAGAAGGCGGCGATCACGAAGAAGATGACGAGTCCGGTGACCAAGAGTTTCAGAAAGCTACGGAGGCCATGTGTGTCGATGGCGGCGCCTCGCTGCATACTTCTCACTGCCAACTCAAACAGTGGGCGCGTGAGATTACAGCAGCGGAGCCGTCGGTCGATGCCCAGAAGCCCCTGAAGTGGTCCAGCACGCCTATCATCTTTGACACTTAGGATCACCCTGACCATACAACTGCGGTCGGGTGCCTGCCGTTGTTGGTTTCGCCAACAATACGCAACCTCAAGGTGACGAAGATGCTAGTTGACGGCGGGGCCGGTCTGAACTTAATCTACGCTGCCGTGATCGGGAAGGTGCAGATTCGGCGGAGACCTCGAAGAAATGGGCACGTTTTAGTGGATCAACCGAAGGAGCCAACCAAAGGGAAGGTCATGCTGCTGTGACATTTGGGGAGTGATCTAAACTACAGACAGAGAGGATCGTGTTCGATGTCGCCAAGATCCCCTTGCCTTAGCAGGATCCTTGGCAGCCCAGCCAAGTTCATGGCAGCATCACACTACACCTACAATATATTGAAGATGCCGGGGCCTGTGACAATCATCACCGTCCCCTCTGACAAGAAGGATGGGCTGATTTTCACCGACCAACTCTACCAGGAAGCAGTTGCAGCAGCCGCTGCTGCCAAAGCACCTGCTCCTGCCGCTGAAGCTCCGGGAAGGAAGAAGAAGACTGGTAAGACCTCTAGCACCCACTCCACCAAGTGCACCTCTTCGGAGTGTAGTGCTCCCGTCGAGGACGTGCCAGAGAGCTCCACCGGTAGGAACAAGAAATCCAGGGCCACGCCGCCAGAAACTAAGAAGGTGCCCGTCAAAGAGGATGGCACGGGAGGGGCTTTCACCATAAGCTCCACCCTTGACAACAAATAGGAAGACGCGCTCGTCACCTTCCTGCGGGCGAATGTCGATGTGTTTGCATGGCCAGCATCCAACATCCCCGGCGTTCCCAGGAAGGTGATTGAGCACCACCTTGCTGTCTGCCCTCATGCGCGGCCCGTCACGCAGAAGGTCAGAAAGCAAGCTTTGGAATGACAAGAGTTCATTATGAAGGAGATCCGGAAACTAGAAGCAGCAGGTTTAGTAAGGGGAGTGCTCCATCCGACATGGTTGGCCAATCCGGTGGTAGTGCGCAAGGAAAATGGGAAGTGGAGGCTATGTATTGATTACACAGATATCAATAAGGCTTGTCCCAAGGACCCCTTCGATGCCGCACATCGACCAGTTGTTGACTCCACGGCCGGATGTGATCTGCTATCATTCCTCGACGCCTACTCCGGCTACCATCATATCTTGATGACGAGACAAGACGAAGAGAAGACAGCGTTCATCACCCCATGTGGTATGTATTGCTTTATACGGATGCCTTTCGGGTTGAAGAGTGTTGGCTCAACGTTTGCAAGGGCGTTCCAAATTGGTTTTGAACCCAGCTCCATAGAAATATGGAGGCTTATATGGATGACATAGTGGTCAAAACCAAGGACAATACAACCCTCATACCAGACTTAGAAGAGACATTTGCGAACCTGCGCAAGATCAACCTCAAGTTGAACCCTGAGAAGTGCGTCTTTCGCGTCCCGTCCGGCAAGCTTCTTGGGTTCTTTGTGTCACAGCGTGTGATCGAGGCCAATCCAGACAAGATTAAGGCTATAGAGCAGATTGAGGCGCCCAAGCGAGTCAAGGATGTGCGTCGGCTTGCCGGCTGCATCACCGCCATGAGAAGATTCATCTCCAAATCCGCCAAACGCGCCCTTCCCTTTTTCAAGATTTTGAAAAAGGCGGGCTGATGGAGTGGACCCCGGAGGCCGAAGCAACACTGCAAGATTTGAAGAGGTACCTTTCATCCATGCCAATACTAGTTGCGCCTAAACCACAAGAACCGTTGCTGATGTACTTGGCGGCAACAAACCAAGTGGTCAGCGCCGCACTAGTGGTGCAGAGGGAAGTTAACGACGAAGTGATAGCAACAACGGAGCCTGATGCCATAAGTGCACGAGGCGACCACGGCCAGGTGAGGTGTTGCCCGGGAAGAAGATGATGCAGCACCGGTCTACTTTGTTAGCTCCCTCCTGCAGGGGCTAGATCAAAATACTCCGGTGTGCGAAACTGCTCTTGACCTCCTTATGGCCTCGAGGAAGCTGCGCCATTACTTCCGGTATGCACGAAATCACTATCATCACTCGCCTCCCTCTCAAGCGGATATTGCATAATCCAAACGCATAATCGGAAGGATTGTAGAGTGAGCCTTTGGAGCTGTCTAGCTTTGGCACGAAGTTCGAGAGTACTTTGACAATTCAAAGCGAGTCTGGCGGAGTTAAGTGGCAGTAATGGACCATAACGCTGAAGAAGAAGTTCAAGAGACTACTCTCCCCGGCAAGGAGGCAAATTGCGACTAGATCATGTATTTTGATGGGGCCTTCTCTTTGCAAGGCGCCGGGGCTGGCGTACTACTTGTCACGCCCACTGGAGAACACCTCAAGTACGTAGTCCAAATGCACTTCCCCAGGGAGACGTCGACAAAAAATACCGCCGAGTACGAGGGGCTGCTCGCCGGTCTTAGGATCGCGGCAGACCTCGGAATCAAGAAACTCATCGTCAGGGGCGACTCGCAAATCATCGTCAAACAAGTCAACAAAGATTACCAGAGTCCGTTGATGAAGGCCTACGTAGATGAAGTGAGAAAGCTGGAAGAAGCGTTTTGACGGTATCTGAGCGAGAACACGTCCCCGGACGGATAACGACATCGCCGATTACTGTCAAAGCGCGCTGCTCTCAAGCTCCTGTGGAACCAGATACCTTTGTGCTTGGTGACTCAGCCATCCGTTGCTCCGTCGACAGAGAAGAGCAAGAGAAGGAAATCAGGGCCCGGCAAGTACTTTCCCGCCGAGCTCCCCGGAGCTGGCGGCAAAGATGTTGACGGAGACACTGAGCCCGTCGTAGGACGACCAGCTCCAACAGAGCATCAAGCTCTTGCCATTGAGACAGCCGCCCCTGTGACGGAAGAAATGCCTTTGGTCCTCGCCGTAGAACCCCAGGCTCCGGTATGGGCGCAGCGTACCGTCCGATTCCTCCAATTAGGGGAACTTCCTGAGGAACAGGAAGAAGCGGAGAAAGTAGCCCGTCGGTCTGCCATGTATCAGTTCATCGATGGCGTTCTATACAGGAAAAGGCGAGCGGTGTGAAATTGAAGTGTATCCCCCAAGAGGAAGGACTGGAGCTATTGGCGGAGATACATGGAGGCATATGTGGATCCCACATAGGGTCGAGGGCCCTTGCCGGCAAGGCATTTCGGCAAGGCTTCTTCTGGCTCTGAATCCTTCTTTGAAGAGCTATCTGTAACCAGCAAGATATCTGCTTGTTGAGTAGCATTATGCCTTTGAAGACCTTGTTTTCCTCCGAGATATCTCCATCACCAATTCAAATGGCTGATGCACAGGAAGAAGCGATTGAATATACAAACATTGTCGACAAAAGCAATGAGAAATACAAAAAAAGGACGGCATGATATAATTCACATATATGACGCTTGGCTAAACAACATGGCATTGCATAATTCACATATATAATGCCTGCAACAAGATAGCATTGTATAATTCACATATATAATGTCTTGCAACAAGATGGCATTGCATAATTCATTTATATGGTAATTAGACACTAAACAGGTGGCATTCACACAAAGCATGTCTAAATCCTACCAAGTTAGAGCATGCACCTCGGGGGGGGGGGGGGAGGGAATAGGACTGGTCATCTGTCTCTGAATCCTCCTCTGAGGAGCTATCTGTAACCAGCAAGACATGCACTTCGTCAGATAGCATTGTCTGCTCTGAAGACCTTGTTTCCACTCCAGATTTTTCCATGACCGTGCTGAATGGCTGATGCACAGGAAGAGTAATTGAATGTACTAAAATTGTTGACAAATTTAACACGTAATAAAAAATGATGTCATGATATAATTCACATATAAGATGACTGGCTAACTAGGGTGGCATTGCAAAATTCACATATATGATGCCTGTCTAAACAAGATGGCATTGCATGATTCACATATACGATAAAGAAACTAAACAGATGGCATTGACACAAAGCATATCTAAACTAAGTAGATGACATCTTTGATGTATACAGTAAGCAATGCAAGGCACCATATGCATGATATTACCAACATCAGCATGCCATGTTAGAGCGAAGACCTCATGGGGTAAATAGGAGTGGTCTTGTGCTTCTGAATCCCCCTCAGAATAGTTATCTTCCTCTTGATTACGATCCGAAATGGGTGGAGGGTGGTTGCCTTTGCGCCCACCATGGAGCGACGTCTGCATGAAATTTTATTGCCATGCAAGGCTCGTCTCTTTTGCTCTACATGTTCAGTTCCATTGTGTACAATAACTGACATGCATAGGAATAAAACTGTCAGTATACAAAAGTAGGGGCTCTTCTTTTTGACCCCTTTACTTGTGCACGGGCAGTCAGAGGCACCCGCCACGACCACGCATAACAGGGTAGGAAAGGGAAGCTGGAGAGAAGCCGAAGGCACAAGACAAATAAAGCAATGACAAGGACCAAGGCCACAAGGATCGGATGGGCGAAGCAGGTTTCTCCGGCAAGGACCCTTGCCGGGGCAGCCTCAGCGGCCCCAGCAAGACCCTTGCAGGGGCAGCTCGCCCACGCCAGCCGAGAGAGCCACCCTTGAGCCCACCAATGCTCGACGAACGCATTGGGACAGGGCTCGGGAGGCACCTTCGTGGTGGCATGCAGATCTTTGTGAAGACAAAGAATAGTCAAGATCAAGTGAGGATAGGAAGGAAATCATCCTCACCGAAGAAACCGACAAGACCCTTGCCGGGCCACGGCAAGACCCTTGCCGGGACACCCGGCAAGGCCCTCGCCAAGCGCGCCAGCAGGGCCACTGCTAGGTCCGCACCAGCCAGGTCTCCGCCGCTGTTCGCATGCGGCTGCCGACCCAACCAGCTGTGCAGGCACCTGCGTGGCAACATGCAACCCTTCGTGGAGGCTCGACCACCGCGCCACGTCAGCTGCCTGCCTTCCTACATGGCACCGCATGCATCGCTGGCCAGGGCGCGTGTCGAAGCAAGGAGAAGCGGCGACGGACGGGACGGGCCTCGCTCCCGCCCCCGATAAAGCAAGAGGACACCTAAGCGATGCATTAAATGCATCTTGTCCTGTAGTACGAGGGATAACCTCACGGCATTGTACCCTTTCCACCTCCTGCTCGCCACTGTGGCGACCCCTTTTCCTATAAAAGGAGGCCCGAGGCGACCAGGAGAAGGATTGGGCTTTTTGGAGCTCGTTACACCCAGTAGCTAGCTCAAGAACTCAGACTACATCCACCAAAGCAGGACTAGGGTTTTACGCATCCTCGCGGCCCGAACCTGGATAAACGAACCGCGTACTCTCTGTCAGATCCGCTCTTCTCTCAACCCCGCGCCCCGCAACCGCAGTAGGGATCCTTGTGATCCCATAGGTGTCGTTTCCACCGACATCTTTGGCGCGCCAGGTAGGGGGCACAGTTGTGAGAATCAGATTTAACAGCTAGTCCGACGTTTTCTTCATCGCCATGGCACCCAAGAAGAAGATGACGGTGGCGGTCGGCTCGTCGGGAGCCGAACGGCCTGTCCCGACGCGGGCGAGTAGCGGACCAGTCGTGGAGAGGACCAGGGGCGCGGCTCGCAAGCACCAACACCACCCCAGCAGCCGGAGCTTGGAAGGTGGCGACATTCGTGTGCCTGGCAACAGGCCACACGTCGCCAAATCCAAAGATGGAGCCTGGCCCTCCACAGGCGGCGCGGGGCCCTCCAAAGGCGCTGTCGCACCGCCCGAAGGCGATGCGGTGACCTCGAAGACACCCACGCCGACGCCCACATCGCGCTCCTCTCAGGCTACGCGCGACGAACGACGTCATCATGCCGAAGATCCTGGGCACCGCCACGGAAGAGTCCCGAATGTCACTCACGGGACACAAAGACCCGCCCGCTCGCCGAGGCACTGGCGAAAACGGCATGCGACCACGGGACCATGATAGAGCTCCTTCTAACGTGGTTAGGAGTCGAAGCGCATCGCGGTCCGCGCAGGTTTCGCCACCGCCGACACCAGCAGAGGCCCTAGCGCGCGCAGTTGCTCCTCGACTTCCCTCCCGCTGCGGGGAAGCTCGACAAATGGAGAGCCACCATCCAGAGCCTTGTTTCCATCGCCAACAAAGGAGAACCAAGGCCGACAGGCCCTTCGGGCCGACGCTCCGGAGGAACACCACACACTGGTGGCAGGAGGACTGGTGGCGTTGCGGCCACGGTACACTCTCCTCCCCGCCAATTGCCACAGATGTTGACCCGTCGTGACGACGCGTGTGACGACATCTCCGTAGCATCGTCCGACCCACGGACCCACTACGACTAATGCCAAGTTCTTCGGGAGCGAGCCCATGAAGACGCTCGAACCACCATTGAGCGCCAGCGCGAAACACGCCACCAGTGAGACAGGCGAGCGGGGCCTGCTGTGAACCACCCAGCTCCGGTAAGCCCTGGAGGTTTACCTTACGAGGTAGGCTGCCCGGATTTTACCCGTGAGCTGCGGCGGTTCCAATGGCCCACTCACCGTACCTTCAAGCCTGACGTTGGCGAGAAGTACAACGGCAAGACCCACCCGTCGGAGTTCCTCAGCATCTACACCATCGCGATGCAAGCTGCCGGAGCCCGCGACGATAAGGTGCTTGCGAATTACTTTCCGTTGGTCCTTAAGCCCAACGCCATGTCATAGTTGATGCACTTGCCAGTAGATTCTATTTCTTCTTGGTCGGATTTGTGCGATTAGTTTGTTGGCGCCTTTACGGGAGGTCACCAAGCTCATGGCCAAGCAAGCGACTTGCATGTCATTCCCCAGAAGGAAGGTGAGAGTCTGCGCAAGTACATACAGAGATTCAGCCGGGTACAATACAATATCCCAGATGTTCATCCTGCCGCCATCATCAGTGCGTTCCATCAGAACATGCACTACTACAAAATGCGCGAGGAGCTGGCGATGAACAAGGTGAAGGATGTGGTGGAACTCTACGTTCTTGCCGACAGATGTGCCCGGGCTGAAGAGGGAAGGAAGTACCCCGGCGAAGATGCCGGCGTGGAAACCGACTCTTCAGACGAGGATGCTGCCGCCCCGGTGAAGAAAAGCCGACGCCGTAATAGGAAGCGTAAGGGTAAAGCTATGCTTGCCGTCGAGGGATCTGATGACGCCGGCACCGCCAAGAAAACCAAGGCAGACGACCCTGGCAAGGAGATTGCCGGGTGCGTCGCCTACCGGGCCTTGGCGGCTGCCGAGAAGCCAGGGAACTCTGATAAGCAATACTGTAAGATCCATCACACCAAGGGCCATGACCTCCAGAACTGCCGACATGTTGAGCTACTCGCCGAGAAGCAAAAGGCTAAATATGAAAGCCGGGACAAGGAGAAGGGCCAGGATGGTGCCGAGGGATCCGGCAAGAAGCGTGACGTCCAAGCAAGCCGCCGCGGTAAAGATAAACAGCAAGAAGACGACGATCACGAAGAAGACGACGAGTCCGGTGACCAAGAGTTTCAGAAAGCTACGGAGGCCATGTGTGTCGATGGCGGCGCCTCGCTGCATACTTCTCACCGCCAACTAAAACAGTGGGCGCGTGAGATTACAGCAGCAGAGCCGTCGGTCGATGCCCAGAAGCCGCTGAAGTGGTCCAGCACGCCTATCATCTTTGACACTGAGGATCACCCTGACCGTACAACTGCGGTCGGGTGCCTGCCGTTGTTGGTTTCGCCAACAATACGCAACCTCAAGGTGACGAAGATGCTAGTTGACGGCGGGGCCGGTCTGAACTTAATCTCGCCTGCCGTGATCAGGAAGGTGCAGATTCCCGACGGAGACCTCGAAGAAATGGGCACGTTTTAGTGGATCAACCCGGGAAGGAGCCAACCAAAAGGGAAGGTCATGCTGCCTGTGACATTTGGGAGTGATCTAAACTACAGGACAGAGAGGATCGTGTTCGATGTCGCCAAGATCCCCTTGCCTTACAACGGGATCCTTGGCCGCCCAGCGCTGGCCAAGTTCATGGCAGCATCACACTACACCTACAATATATTGAAGATGCCGGGGCCTGTGACAATCATCACCGTCCCCTCTGACAAGAAGGATGGGCTGATTTTCGCCGACCAACTCTACCAGGAAGCAGTTGCAGCAGCCGCTGCTGCCAAAGCACCTGCTCCCGCCACCAAGCTCCGGGAAGGAAGAAGAAGACTGGTAAGACCTCTAGCACCCACTCCAGCAAGTGCACCTCTTCGGAGTGTAGTGCTCCCGTCGAGGACGTGCCAGAGAGCTCCACCGGTAGGAACAAGAAATCCAGGGCCACGCCGCCAGAAACTAAGAAGGTGCCCGTCAAAGAGGATGGCACGGGAGGGGCTTTCACCATAAGCTCCACCCTTGACAACAAATAGGAAGACGCGCTCGTCACCTTCCTGCGGGCGAATGTCGATGTGTTTGCATGGCAAGCATCCGACATCCCCGGCGTTCCCAGGGAGGTGATTGAGCACCACCTTGCTGTCTGCCCTCATGCGCGGCCCGTCACGCAGAAGGTCAGAAAGCAAGCTTTGGAATGACAAGAGTTCATTATGAAGGAGATCCGGAAACTAGAAGCAGCAGGTTTAGTAAGGGGAGTGCTCCATCCGACATGGTTGGCCAATCCGGTGGTAGTGCGCAAGGAAAATGGGAAGTGGAGGCTATGTATTGATTACACAGATATCAATAAGGCTTGTCCCAAGGACCCCTTCCCATTGCCGCACATCGACCAGATTGTTGACTCCACGGCTGGATGTGATCTGCTATCTTTCCTCGACGCCTACTCCGGCTACCATCATATCTTGATGACGAGACAAGACGAAGAGAAGACAGCGTTCATCACCCCATGTGGTATGTATTGCTTTATACGGATGCCTTTCGGGTTGAAGAGTGTTGGCTCAACGTTTGCAAGGGCGTTCCAAATTGGTTTTGAACCCCAGCTCCATAGAAATATGGAGGCTTATATGGATGACATAGTGGTCAAAACCAAGGACAATACAACCCTCATACCAGACTTAGAAGAGACATTTGCGAACCTGCGCAAGATCAACCTCAAGTTGAACCCTGAGAAGTGCGTCTTTCGCGTCCCGTCCGGCAAGCTTCTTGGGTTCTTTGTGTCACGGCGTGGGATCGAGGCCAATCCAGACAAGATTAAGGCTATAGAGCAGATTGAGGCGCCCAAGCGAGTCAAGGATGTGCGTCGGCTTGCCGGCTGCATCACCGCCATGAGAAGATTCATCTCCAAATCCGCCAAACGCGCCCTTCCCTTTTTCAAGATTTTGAAAAAGGCGGGCCTGATGGAGTGGACCCCAAAGGCCGAAGCAGCACTGCAAGATTTGAAGAGGTACCTTTCATCCATGCCAATACTAGTTGCGCCTAAACCACAAGAACCGTTGCTGCTGTACTTGGCGGCAACGAACCAAGTGGTGAGCGCCGCACTAGTGGCGCAGAGGGAAGTTGACGACGAAGTGATAGCAACAACGGAGCCTGATGCCATTAGTGCGAGAGGCGACCACGACCAGGTGAGGTGTTGCCCGGGAAGAAGATGATGCAAGACCGGACTACTTTGTTAGCTCCCTCCTGCAGGGGGCTAGATCAAGGTACTCCGGTGTGCAGAAACTGCTCTTCGGCCTCCTTATGGCCTCGAGGAAGCTGCGCCATTACTTCCAGGCGCACGAAATCACTATCATCACTCGCCTCCCTCTGCAACGGATATTGCATAATCCAAACGCAACTGGAAGGATTGTAGAGTGGGCACTGGAGCTGTCTAGCTTTGGCCTGAAGTTCGAGAGTACTTTGACAATTCAAAGCAGAGTCCTGGCGGAGTTCGTGGCAGAATGGACCGCAACGCCTGAAGAAGAAGTTCAAGAGACTGCTCTCCCCGGCAAGGAGGCAAATTGCGACTAGATCATGTATTTTGATGGGGCCTTCTCTTTGCAAGGCGCCGGGGCTGGCGTACTGCTTGTCACGCCCACCGGAGAACACCTCAAGTACGTAGTCCAAATGCACTTCCCCAGGGAGACGTCGACAAACAATACCGCCGAGTACGAGGGGCTGCTCGCCGGTCTTAGGATCGCGGTAGACCTCGGAATCAAGAAACTCATCGTCAGGGGCGACTCGCAAATCATCGTCAAACAAGTCAACAAAGATTACCAGAGTCCGTTGATGAAGGCCTACGTAGATGAAGTGAGAAAGCTGGAAGAGCGTTTTGACGGTATACAGGCAGAACACGTCCCCCGGACGGATAACGACATCGCCGATTACCTGTCAAAGCGCGCTGCTCTCAAGCTCCCTGTGGAACCAGATACCTTTGTGCTTCAGCTGACTCAGCCATCCGTTGCTCCGTCGACAGAGAAGAGCAAGAGAAGGAAATCAGGGCCCGGCAAGTACTTTCCCGTCGAGCTCCCCGGAGCCGGTGGCAAAGATGTTGACGGAGACACTGAGCCCGTCGTAGGACGACCAGCTCCAGCAGAGCATCAAGCTCTTGCCGTTGAGACAGCCGCCCCTGTGACGGAAGAAATGCCTTTGGTCCTCGCCGTAGAACCCCAGGCTCCGGTATGGGCGCAGCGTACCGTCCGATTCCTCCAATTAGGGGAACTTCCTGAGGAACAGGAAGAAGCGGAGAAAGTAGCCCGTCGGTCTGCCATGTATCAGTTCATCGATGACGTTCTATACAGGAAAAGGCCGAACGGTGTGAAATTGAAGTGTATCCCCCAAGAGGAAGGACTGGAGCTGTTGGCGGAGATACATGGAGGCATATGTGGATCCCACATAGGGTCGAGGGCCCTTGCCGGCAAGGCATTTCGGCAAGGCTTCTTCCGCCCATCGCCTCCGAGGATGTGACGACACTAGTCACCAGGTGTGAAGCGTGTCAGTTCCATTCAAATAAGCTTCATCAACCAGCTCAAGCCCTTCAAACCATTCCTCTCTCCTGGCCCTTCTCGGTCTGGGGGCTTGATATATTGGGCCCTTTTCCCCGTGCTGTCGGAGGCTTTGAGTACTTGTACGTAGCAATTGACAAGTTCACAAAGTGGCCAGAGGTAGAGGCGGTGAGGAAAGTTACAGCCCAGTCAGCCATCAAGTTCTTCCAAGGACTAGTATGCCGTTTTGGTGTGCCCAACAGGGTCATCACCGACAACAGCACACAGTTCACGAGCCGCACCTTCATGCAATATATCCAGGAACTCGGCAGCAAGGTCTGTTTCGCTTCCGTTGCTCACCCGCGAAGCAATGGTCAAGCTGAGAGGAAAAATGCTGAAGTACTGCGAGGCCTCAGAACGAAGACCTTTGACAGGCTGCACAAGAGTGGAAGGCGTTGGATTGATGAATTGCCGACGGTTCTTTGGTCGATCAGGACGACGCCAAATCGAGCCACCGGCCAGACACCCTTTGCCCTGGTATACGGGGCAGAAGCAGTTCTCCCCACGGAACTCATATACGGGTCACCTTGAGTGGTCGCTTCTGACGAGTTTGAGCAAGAGCGATTGCGGCAAGATGACGCAACGCTCCTTGAGGAACATCGTCTTCGGGCGGCTGTGAGAGCATCACACTACCAGTAAGCCTTGCGCCGCTACCATAGCCGCAAGGTTCATGCCCGAAGATTTGAGGAAGGCGACCTTGTTGTTCGGCACGCCAAAGTGGGAAGGCCCTTATCAGGTAAAATGAGTCACCAGGCCCGGCGCAGTCTGCCTGGAGACCGAAGATGTCGTTCCGGTGAGCAATTCCTGGAACATCGAGCATCTTCGAAAGTTTTACCCATAAGGCGCGGCTTGCCGGGCCCCCCGGCAAGCCACCTTTTGTATGAGCCTTGCCAGCAAGGCATGTAACCCTTTGTACAAAGCCAGGCGCAGACCCTGAGCATAAACAAACGAAGCGCTGGCGCCCTAAGTTATAGCATGCATGCTAGGTTGAGTCTCGTCCTTGGTTAGGGTTGATAGTGCTTAGCGGCGGCTAACCCCTAGCTTAGAGGTCGAGTGTGCGTCTCTCTGTTTTCTTTATCTTCTTTGGTTCGTAGGACACATGAATATCCTTGCCGAGCTGCTTTGGAAGAAAGGGGACGGACCGGCGTATGGGCCCCGGCAAGCCAATACTGCCGGGGGCTATAAGGGCAAAGATCCACACACGGCAAGCCAAGGGTGCCGGGGGCTGCAGATTCATATAAGTTCTCTATCCCTTATCATGCGTTTCGTTATGGACTGAGGGATGTGAAACCTCGTTTTATCCTTAGGCTACCATGCTCCCCTCATTCCGGACCCTAAGACTCGTCTCCTGGGGCCGAGTTTGATCGCAGTCGCGGCAGCAAGGAAATGAAACGAGGAGCCTAAGACCACCTCATCCCTGCCTCCGCCAAGGGCGTGAGAAAGGTCGAGCAAAGTGGGGGGGGGGGGGCCGGCAAGGCTTGTTGTCGGGCGAAAAAAACCGTTTATCTTAAGGATAACAAGGATTCACTCCTTGTCGTGGGTTCCTCCCGCGAACGAAAATCCCGGCAAACATCCCTTTTTCATTAAAAAACATCCCGTACAGGTACAGTTCATACGAAATGAAAAACATGAGCAAGGGGATTACAAGCTTTAAATTCTACTAAGGCTCGAAGGCTTACAAACAAAAAAGAGATAAGGTGCCCATAATCCCTTTCTTGTCTCTCTCCTCAGGAAATGGAACAAGAAAAGCAGAAGGGCAAAAGGGGCGCCTAGGCGAGCTACGAGTGGCAGAAGACACCAAGAGAACATCTTGGTGGCCGTCCAAGGGCTGGATGGTGATGGCAGCACCGGAGGCAGAGCTCGAAGACGAGGCGGCAGGACGTCAATACGCGACGAAGGCGTCGGTGCCCACGTACTCCGACTTGACGGCCTTGCCACCCGCCCTCTTCCTCTTCCGCAGCCTCCCAACACCAACCGCCCAAGGAGACGACCCCGAGAAGTTCAAGGAGCCGGCGACACGGATGATGGGGTCGCCGGTGCCACCCGGAGCGGCGCCTGACGCCTAGCCGGTCCCGTCATCCTGCCGCCCGCTAGCCTCGCCATCGCTGCCGTTGTCCTCCTCTCCACTCTCGCTCGAGGAGGAATCTTCGTCGTCAGAAGAGCTCTCCATGCAGCACCTTACGCGAGTCCCGAAGTGCCCGAAGATCTTGACGGAGAGAAGGCCACCCTCCATTAGTTTGAAATGGAGAGTGAGCCCATCCATCAAGCTGTGGAGACGAGCGAAGGTTTTCCACCCTCGATGAAGATACATGACATGAGGGGCAGGGAACTCAACGTTGGCCCATGTACCGCTGTTCCCGCAGCCCCTCATATGTAGCCGCAACGCCTGCGGCGGATCCAGCCCCATCTCCCGCGCAAATGGAGTCGGGAGGCGAAGGCGACGGCGCGTTGGCTGGGGCAGCCTAACAAAGAATTCGCAGGGGTTGTCCCCGGCGTGGCCCTCCATCGGAGGAGGGGCTGCTGGCGGAGGCGAGGCTGATCTGCCGCCCCGTCCTCCTCTCCCTCGAGCACCACGACGGCCTCGACCTCGCCCCCTCCCCCTTCCTCTAGCGGCCGGCTCCGCCGCTACGAGCTCTTGTGGAGGAGCAACACGCTGTCTAGCCGAAACCCTCGCCGCCACCGATGAAGCGTCGCCACGCCCCCTCGCCATGGCAGAAGAAAGGAAGAAGCAAGAATGGGGAGAGGCAGATGGCGGAGGGTTGAGAGGCACCGTTCCTCCCGCTCCCCTCTTTATAAAGGGGTGGGGGCGAGGCTTGGCCGCCCCCTCTCGACCAATCCAACTCGGTGAAGTGATAGCGAGAGGGGCCGACAACTGCCCTCCCCGCTCTATTGAAGGCGCGTGGAAATCGACCCACGCACGCGCACGACTTCACATGTCCCGTGCACCTATCATTTGCTCTGCGTTATGCATGCAGCGAACATGGCGCGAGGGGCAAGCATAGTGGGACACGTGGAGTGACGGTTCCCAAGCAAGGGCAGTAAATGGGAGGCAGCCCTGCGGTCTCAAAGGGACACGCAAGCCGCCTCTTTACTTTCCACCGCGAGGTGACGCCAGCATGTTTCCGTCAAACGCGCGCGCACGACCCCCACGTCGCGCATTCAACACGGGACGTGGAGAAGCGCAGCGGACGGAGAAGTTACCGCATTAAAATCCGCCCTAACTACCCGTGCACCATTCTGGGCCTGGCCCAACAATGTGTCGCACTTATGTATGGCCCAGGCCCGGAGGCTCCTGTCGGTGTACAAAAGTAGGGGCTCTCCTTTTGACCCCTTTACTTGTGCACGGGCAGTCAGAGCCACCCACCACGACCACGCATAACACGGTAGGAAAGGGAAGACGAAGAGAAGCCGAAGGCACAAGACAAATAAAGCAACGACAAGGACCAAGGCCACAAGGATCGGATGGGCGAAGCAGGTTTCCCCGGCAAGGACCCTTGCCGGGGCAGCTCGCCCACTCCGGTAGTGAGCCACCCTTGAGCCCACCAACCCTGGCCGACAAAGCGCATTGGGACAGGGCTGGAGGCACCTCCGTGGTTGCATGCAGATCTTTGTGAAGACAAAGAATAGTCAAGATCAAGTGAGGATAGGAAGGCAATCATCCTCACCGAATAAACCCACAAGACCCCCGGCAAGATCCTTGCCGGGGACGCTTGCACGCCACGGCAAGACCCTTGCCGAGCCACCCGGCAAGACCCTCGCCAAGCGTGCCAGTAGGGCCACTGCCAGCCCCGCACCTGCCAAGTCTCCGCCGCCGTTCGCATGCGGATGCCGACCCAACCAGCTGGGCAGGCACCTGCGTGGCAACATGCAACCCTTCATGGAGGCTCCACCACCGCGCCACCTCAGCTGCCTGCCTGCCTACATGGCACCGCATGCATCGCTGGCCAGGGCGCGTGTCGAAGCAAGGAGGAGCGGCGACGGACGGGACGGGCCTCGCTCCCGCCCCCGATAAAGCAAGAGGACACCTAAGCGATGCATTAAATCCATCTTGTCCTATAGTACAAGGGATAACCTCGCGGCACTGTACCCTTTCCACCTCCTGCTTACCACTATGGCGACCCCTTTTCCTATAAAAGGAGGCCCGAGGCGACCAGGAGAAGGATTGGGCTTTTTGGAGCTCGTTACACCCCGTAGCTAGCTCAAGAACTCAGATTACATCCACCAAAGCAGGACTAGGGTTTTACGCATCCTCGCGGCCCAAACCTGGATAAACGAACCGCGTACTCTCTGTCAGATCTGCTCTTCTCTCAACCCCGCGCCCAGCAACCGCAGTAGGGATCCCTGTGTTCCCATAGGTGTTGTTTCCACCGACAAAAACATAGTGAGATTATGTAAGGAGTGCATGCACAAATCCAGAGTGATGGTAGCAAACTGTGGATAGACCCAAAACCAATGATAGCAGGCAGATAATAGCTTTAGTTAAAAAATACAGATGATGGCTCATTTAATGTTTGTTTGCACCCAACATGAAAGTCATAGTAGACACCCGAGATTAACCAGATAGTAGACAGATAGTACTGTTTGCTGCCCCAATATGTACCCCACAACCATTTAAAAACTCAAGTTTCAGCATAAGTTCGGACCTAACTCGGAGTCCAATAGGTGAACACGACAATAAAGTAGCATGTCATCATATTAAGCGATGCATAACATAAGCAGACACGGAAGAGCGCGGCCTCTCTTGCGGACCCGTGTAGTCCTCAAGGTCATCTGCTCAGTTGATGATGGTAATGCAGTTGTCGTGGCTGCCGGCGACGGGGAAAAATATCTGAGGTGGCAAAAGACAGTCTGGAGAGCGGACCCCTACTGTGGTGAACCCTCCATCGTTGGAGCAGCTGAGCTGGGGTGGAACACAGCACCGCAGGAGCAGGACAAACCACACAAGGTTTTCTTTGACACATATCTGTAACACAAGTAATTGTGTAAGGGCTTGTTTGAATTTGAGGATTCTTACAATGCAGCGATAGGAAATAGACAGGAATAGGATAGGAATGCACGTGCAAAATAGAGAATTTAAAAACACAGGATTTCTGCCAATCTGAGTGTTTGGTTCACAAGAATTGGAAGATCACAGGATGCAAAGAAGCATGGTGAGATTAAGTCAAACCACAAGAAAATGTACGGTTATAATGCTATTATGCTACTATATCTTAGTCTTATGCTTCATGAATAGGAATTTAAAAAGGAGGACAAGTGGAAATTAAAATTCCTAGGGTTTTTCTTTCAAGGTGACACTAAAGGAACAAATCCTATTGTTTTCCTTTGCTCGATTCCTTTGCACCAAATTCATGAAAAGTAATACCATAGGAAACTTTCCAATTCCTATGTTTTTCATTCACTTTTCCTTTCAAGCACTGGCGATTCTAGTAGGCAGGCTTGAGCAAGGAAAAGCCTACACTAAAAAATGTTTTTGTGCTACTTCTATTACTTTGGACCCAGGCCACTGCCCTACTAGCTCAACTCCCAGGGCCATCGACAAATGCACAGCTCAAACGCGCAGAGATTAATAATGATGGCGTTCAAGAGAGTCCATCACGGATAGCTAAGTTTCCTAGTACCTCACTTCTTGTCATATAGTAGGATAAAATAATCATGTTTCCCGTTACTCCGTGTGCTCAGTGGACAATATATATAACATGTAGAGTAAAACAGATATGCAACAAGTGTACAACCTCTTTGGCGAAGCCATGTCGATCTCAGCGTGATTGGGTTGGCCGATGAGGATGCTCCGACTGACTTGGCTGTCAGAGGAGGGGAAGAAGATCTTAGGCGTCTAGAGATGGAGCCTGAGGTACTGCTTCGCTGTGATGGAGGGTTTCATCGTTGGAGCAGCTCCGGTGAGTTGTACGACGCCGAGGCTGAAGCAGGACAAGAGAGACAACATTAACCTGAGTGGAATTGTAATAGCATCTCCAATAGATGACGTAAAATACATAACCACAAAGTGCTAGATGTAAAATACATCAGCCGCTCATCTCTAAACTTAACTGTCGAAACTGAATTTAACTGTCGAAACTGAACTTGACTTTCGAAACTGAATTTTGCTTTCGAAACTGAATTTTACTGTCAAAACTGAATGCACTAGAGGTGAGGCTACACGTCAGTCGACTGACTTTTTCATCTCTGGTCAGTCGATTTTGCAGCTGTTGGATACGAAATCAAGGGCATGCAGTTCATCTTAAACCTCCACCCCCCTTGAGCCGCCAGCCACCACTGGCCAAACAGCTGCCCCCGGACGGCGGTGCGCCGCCCCGCCCGCCGTGAAAACACTCCCCACCGGCGGTCCGCCGCCGCCCCAGCCATCCCTCTAGCCCCCCCCCCCCGTTCCGAGCTTTTTCTCTGGCGATTCCCACGCCACTGCCCCACCATCGCCGGCGACCACCGCCCCCACCCTGAACCCTAAGATAGATAGTGGGGTGCCTCTCCGACGAGCCCCCCTCCCCGCTGCGGCTGGTTCTTCCTTAACTCCGGCGAGCCCCTCCCCCACCCCTTGAAAATCCACTGACCCAAAAGTCGATTCAGTCGACTGAAGTGTAGGTAAATTGGAGCAGCATCGCAAGCAAGAGCAAGAGCGAGAGCAGCAGCGCGAGCAAGAGTAAGAGCAAGGGCAGACAAGGCAGGGGAAAGAGAGCAAGAGCAGAGCAGCAGCGCGAGCGAGAGCTAAAGCAGCAGCAGCTCCTACTGATGTGGACGTCGCCGCCGAGGGAGCGACACCGTGGAGGAAGTGGCCGGCGATGCCGCCGTGGATGGAGCCGCGCCGTGTCATCTCGAGACCGAGCGCCGGCAGCACCATGAGATCAAATCAAGAAGAAAATGCGGCGATTAGTGTACGACCTCTTTGGTGGCGCCGATTAGGCTGCAGCTTCATCCGAGAAAATGGTGATGATGATGCTCTTCCGGTGATGCAGGTGAAGACGGCGGTGTGGGAATGGAGGTGGTGTGAAAGACGAGGGGAACGTCGGGGCAGCTCCTTGGAGGTGGAGGACGGGGTGGCTGAACCGGCGGGACGACCAGATCGACGATGGATCCTCATCCGGTATGGTGCATGAGGGACGTCGAGGTGTTGTTGTGGACGATGTCGTCGGGGAAGAGGCTCCGGCTGGGTGGCGGATGAAGGTGGGTGTGGGGCTTCGCGGGTTTTCCCGGCCTCTGTGTACGAATGGGTGGGCGGATGGGATGGGAGTGGGGAACCATGGCTTAGGGACGCGCTTGTCCGAAATGCGGGGTAAGTTACGAAAGTACCCCCACTGATTTGAGGCGGTTCTTTCGGTTCAGGGGTATCACGGGCATTTCGCGTGTCGGGATTTCACAGGGGGTGGGAGTTTTCGTGAGCGTTGTAATTTTGGAATAGCAAGGCACGGGTTGAGATGGAGGGAGTTGTCGGTTCACAACGAGACAAAGATTTATCTTAAATATTTCCGGGTAACACGGTGCGGGTTGAAGAGGCGGGAGTTTCGTAGCACGATAGACAGAGACGCTAGCTTGAAATTTCGGCATAACAAGGCGCGGCTTGAAATTTCGGGAGAATAAGCTTAACGTGTACCCCAAAAAAGATAATTCAGACTAGTATGATATACTACGTATAATGTGTTTAACACACACAACAAACACACAGACACTATCTAGATGATATCCAGCCAGCTGTGCTCAAATTTGCCAGCTCTGCACCATCGGATTGGCCTCATCCAACGACCATCTTCCAAAGTTAAAGTTATCAGCACACTATATGAAAAATATAAAATATAATATATATATAGGGGTATAGATATAGATATGTGATGCGAAAGCCACCCATCATCTCCAATTAGAATAGTGTGTCCATGCACGGATGTAATGTGGCCAAACGATGTCTGCCATCGGTATCTCAAATTCAAACCAGTCTGACCTTGTTCAATGTGTATACATTACAACATGCTCGTTTCCAAACCACACCGCGCAGATCTCCGTTATATTCATGCATGCATGGGTTTCAAACATCATGATCTCTTATTCAAATATTTGAATTCAACTTTACATTGATTATGACCTCACCTAGTATTTTACACCCACACATTGGTCTTCTCTCTATAATTGTACCACTAACTTTCTCTCGTCCATGCATGCACACACACTACCAGTCGGCATTGTCCATCGCACACATGCAATCTTTTTCTTTAGGTCGGTCTCCCATGATGGCACACACACACACACACACATCCCCCTCTCCATCATATCGGGCATTCTTTATCTCTCACGTGCATGTGCAATGATCGATGTTCCTCTATGTGTGTGTGTGTGTGTGTGTGTGTGTATAGCTAGGTCTTTCATAGTTTCCACATAAACCGATCAATCTATATATCTAGTGAGGTCTCATCCTCATTCCCACGTTCAAGTCGATCAATCTATACCTCTCTATATAGGATTACATATATAGCTAATACACCCACATTAATTATATATCCAACGGCCCCCTCTCATCATCCATGCCTTCCGCTTCATCTCTCAGACGCGCGCACAATGGCGAAGACAGGGGGCAGCAAGGGCCCTGCCCCCCCTAACATCACTATATATCGAGGCTAATATGAATGTGATCATTAGACAATTGCTGGTAAAAATGGTTTAAGTTGATGAATTGGCCCTCCTCGTAAAGGATTAACAATGCTTGGCCCCCTAGATCATGGGACATTTTTCATGGCTCCGCCACTGCGCGCATCAGCGCACGTTCTTGCCCCCTCTCTCTAAATGTCGATCTCACAGTTGTGCACTCCTTCATAGTCTCCCTCCACTCGGCCCCTCGCACCATCTTCTAGCCCCCCATCGGATTTTGCCACATGTACAATCTAGCAGACTCCATGGTTGAAGTTAAGCATAATGCACAAATCTCAAAAGAATAGTGGCTCTCCTTTGTTCTAGAATCTTCCGTATCATAACTGCCCAAACTTGTTTTCTAGTTGAATTGCCATTATTTGTTTTTACTTTATGCTTTACAATGCACAATTCCATGAATCATAAAATAGATTAAGGGCTTCTTTGATTCAAAGGATTCTCAAAGGAATTTTGGAGGATTCTAATCCTTAGGAAATTTTCCTATCTTGGTTGTTTGATTCGTAGGATTGTAAACCATAGGAATTTTTCCATACAATTCATTTGCACTAGATTTCATAGGAAACATCCCATCCACTCAAACCTCTTTGAAAGAATTGTGCATTTTTTCTATGCACAATCAAACACTCGTACAATCCTATAGGATTCAAGACGACATTCCACTCTAATCCCATGTTCTTCATATTCCCACGTTTTGGAAATCCTACGAATCAAAGAGGCCCTAGTTTTTTAATAAAAAACTAATTGATTTTAACTGAGATGAACTATAAGAATTAAACCAAGGTCTACATCAGGCATATATGACTCAGAGCTTATATGCTATAGTGTGGTATTTATTCATAATTTGGTTGCAAAATCTGACGCGTGCAATGCACGTGTACCTTACTAGTACTTTGAGTATGTGCAGAACACAATGGCACGCTACACAGTGTCTCTCTTACGGTTCATGAAGCCACGTGGCACATGTAGAGGCGTTGTTGTGACATCCTTGTGTGGATTGATCACAGTGACGTGCTGCTGGTTCCAGAAAAATGTACTCGTCCTCCCTGAGCCATAGTGGTGGTGCACAAAGCAAAGATGTGCATGCACGCCACGCACGCACTCATTCCCTCGCACGCACATGCGGGTACACGGGCGGACGCAATTTTGTACCAAGATCCACCCCGTGTGATAATTTGACGCGTGTAAAGACCTTCACTTCATTGATGGTCAATTAATACAGCGCATGCAAATTGAGTGGATGTGAGGGTGGAAGAAAGACATTACTACTCCACAGCGCGCATGCGAGTAGTTAAATCATGGGTTACTAGTAGTACTTCCATTGGTCTCCTTCATATTTTGTGCCAATTTTTGATAGTAACATAATATTTACGTATCTAAGAAGTGTAGTATACTTGAAATTTATGTTCCACTAAACTCATCGGGAGCCGTTTCGGGCCTCGAAACCAAAACCCATCAATTTATCTTTACCTTGTTCCCATCACATTCGGAAGTACTAGTGCTACAATTAAGTGCAAGCCTGCTCACACCTACTAGTACGTACCAAACCTGAATGTGTTCCCACTATGCAGGTATTAGTACTAGTGCTAGTACTTAGGTTATAAAAAGGGGAACTACCTAACAAAAAATTACTCTACCTTTCCTCCTCATAAGTGCTTCTTCTTCGTCCGTCTTTGCCATGTCCGGTCTTGTGAGCTCTAGGTCGAGAACTACTCGTAACAAGGGAGCGGCAACCAAGGCTGCAAAAAAAAGAGGGCTCGCCACCACGCAGAGACCTCGAAAGATCTCTCCCGGGCTGGCGATGGCTCCCAGGAGCGCCGTAGCCGCGGAGGCGAACATGCCGAGCTCGCGGCGCTGGAGTCGTTATCCCTTGAAGGCATGCCCGATCAGCTCAATAAGCACCTCAATAAGCAGAAGGAGTTCATCCACGGCTTGGTGGAGCTGCTGAAGGAGAGCCTCGACGACATGCCCGCTAAGCTCAATAAGCAGGGGGAGTTGACTGCCGGCTTGGTGATACTGCTGAAGAAGAGCATTGCCTCGGAGAAGAAGGCAACCGGCTAAATCCTGCAACTTCAGGAGGACAAGGCGAAGCTCTGCCATGAGCTCGACCTGCTGAAGGAGAAGAACGCCGGCTGGAAGAAGCTGCATCAGAGTAGTAGTTCCTTGTTGAAGATGCTGCAGGCCCTCGTCATGGAACAGAAGGAGGAGTTTGCGAAGCTCCACATCAAGCACCCGGCTGCTATCAAGGTACATAATGCAGCCGTGGAACAGATGATGAAGGCTCACGTCGAGAAATCCTGCGTCATGGACACAATGAAGAAGATGGCGGAGGAGACGCGCAAGGAGATGGAGGTCATGGAGGCGATGAAGAAGCAGTTACGACTCCGCGGTGAATTAGATCATTTGGGGTGATAATCTTCCTTCTTCTTTTGCTCCTGTGTTTCTTCTTTTGCTTCGGGTGTTTCGCCGCACGTGTCATGTTCTCTGCGAGGCATGAATATAACAATGCTAACAATGAGATGACTAGCAAATTAGTAGATCATTTTTATCGCCATATGGCACTGGGTTTCCGTGTTTCGTGCTCCTTCGTCGTAGTACTACTCCAGTGGAAAACATGAGTATACCGCACGGTTCTTTGCTCCTCCTCAGGTCATCGTCACATTTATACGAGCAGTCAAATCACAAGGCCCCGCCTTCCAGCAGTAATGAGCCGTCAAATCACAAAGGCCCTCGCCTCTCGTGAAAAGGACCAAGCTAGACTGCCCCACCCTCTAACCTTTAAAAAATGTATACATTTGTACAGTAGTAGTATCGATGAATTGCGCCATGGAGCAAAACTAACAAGAGGAAATTAAGGAAAAAGGTGGTACATATAGAGAGTGCTCGTCGCCAAATTATGCACATACTATATGACACTACCCACTATGAAGGTACTAGTAACATAGACTAGTAACTAGTCTATGTTACTCTCCACTATGACCAGCCAAAGTTGAGGCGCGGATACCAACGAGGGCCTGGTTGTGTCTATACTTGGACAACTCACCCGACTGCATGCGCACCAGGCAGACGAAGCTCGTGTCGTGTTGGTGCCGTGTGCGGCCCGCACATTAACCAAAACCTCGCGCCTCCATCTTAGCCTCCGCATTTTAAACTTCTCAATCTCAAGGCCAAGGAGCAACGTGAAACCTATGATAGAGCCAATCGGATGGTTGAGAACACTACAATTCGTAGCTACATATGCATGTGTGAGAGAGGACGAAAAGTGCGTCGTGCACCTCTTCTCGTGAGTACAAGTGTATGTGGGTGGCATCAACCTAGGGAGCAGTGATGGTGCGTGCGAGAAGTCCCGAGAGATAGGTGTAATGCGTCTGAAAAAAAGACTAGTCTATAGCTCGCCACGAGGCTATTCCTGTCGAACGCCAAGCGTAAGATATGTATCCGATGATGCCAGTTTTTGCATGTACACATCAGTAGAAAAAGAACTAGTACCATGGCATATGCTACACGATGGCCGAGGAAACGTGCCGACGTTACGCCATCCGGGAATAGTGCCGCACTTCGAAACTAGAACCATCAATAAATTTGAGTGCGTCTCGTCACATTCCAAATTACTACTACTACCATGCTATATTTAATTGCAAACCTGTTCACACCGATCACAACCTAAACGGTTTCCCACTTAGGAGCGTATTAGTAGTACTCGGTTATAAATACTACTATGCTAAGATGACTGCACATTCCTCCTCAAGTCCTCATCCACAAAAAACAATCAAGTCAATCGAGCCATGGCCAGCGTGAGTTCTGGGTCGAGAGATTTCCACGAGGGAGAGGTGAGCATGGAAGAGGAAGCACGAGAGATGTCCCGCCTCGCCGCGAAAGCAGCCGACATGTCCAGCCACGCAGCAGTAGCATCACAGAGGTCTCACCGTGCCGCCGAAGCAGCACGGAGGTCCCGCAGCGCTGTCGATGTAGCAGACTGGTCTGGCCATGCCGCGGAAGCAACAAAGATGTCCCGCTGCGTCGCCGAAGCAGCACGAAGGTCCGGCCGCACCGCGGCGGCCTGGGAAAATTTCTCGCGGGCAGGCGAGGAATCTTACAGGCGCATGCATGCGATGGTCCATAGCCAGATGGATCGGATCTCCTACTGGGCGAGGTTGCAGGACGAGGCTACCGGCGTCATCCGACAACTAGGGGAGGCCAATGCGAAGCTCCGGGCGGCGCGACCTGCCGAGGCGAAGATCGCCGGAAGGGCGAAGCAGGAGGAGGAGACCGCTGCCTTGTTGCAGAGGACGGGCGTCATCATCAAGAAACTTATGGACGAGAATGCCATGCTCCGCATCGAGTGCAACAGGCTGGTGGGGGAATCCATGGATAATGCCAAGCAGCGTATTAAGGACAAGAAACTGATGAAAGAGATCATCGCCCCCCGCGAGAACTAGTCTCCGCGACCTGCAACGCATAAAGAAAGTAGAGATCAGCGAGCCAGATCGTTGTATGCGTCTTCCTTCTTCTTTTGCCCTTGTGTATTTCGGGCGTAGCCGCATGTGGCTTTTTTAGTTATCTTCCTAATTATGTAAGACAATTATTATCCACTCTCGTTGTCCTTATATATATTCATCAGTCTTGCTATAAGTCGCAGTAGATGCTATATATGTCCGTCGGATCTTACATCAAGATCCGTGCAAAATTTTCTTTTCAGATTTTCTTTTCTCTCTCTTAAATCTCAGTCGAGTGAGACATTGCCACGCCATTAAACAGTGGCTCAGGCGCCATTAATGGAGACCTTGGGAGAGAGGTGGACGACAGATGGAGGTCAAAGGGCTCTCCTCCCGATAAGCACGCGCAGGGGTCTGATCTCACGCCTCCCGTACTCAAATAGCTACCCTGCACGGCGCCTCCTAGCTAATAAAAAAGGGACATGTGGAGGCACATAAATGGTAAATAGAACGCCCACGGTTTCAGTAATACTTGTGTTTTCGATTGTAACGTGACAACACTTGTTCCAAAATGACTTTGTTGATTGTTAATGTGTGTGCCTTCGCAAATCGGACAGCACAATTACCACAACATGTTGGTGCCATATCATGACACCAAGCCAAATTTCATGATTTTCATGCGTGTTTTGGATTTACAGGAATTAAAAAACAAGTTTCTCAATGTTTCCAGCCGATCCATGACGCCCAGATGTTTGAATTTCATTCCCATTTCTGGCATGGGACCTAGAAATTTACCTGAGGACACACATGTGATTTTTCAACCAGCTTTGGTGCCTTTGGAGCATGTGCTCGTATTTAAATTTTGAATTATGCACACAAAGGTGACATCGTTCCCTCTGTAACCACGAGCCTTCTTGAGAGAAGCTCCGGTTTGCAAGAAACTTATACCAAAACTTGTTCCTATTCTGCAAATTTTTTTACCACAGCATGGTAGTACCATGACCTGACACCATGCCAACTTTCATGATTTTCAGGCGTGTTTTGGATTTACATGAATTTTAAAACCAAGCTTCTCAATGTTCTCGGCCGAACCAGGATGCCTAGATGTTTGAATTTCATTCCCATTTCTTGCATGGGACCTAGAAATTCACCCGAGGACACACATGTGATTTTTCAATCAACTTTGGTGCACGGGAGCATGTACTTGTAGTTCAAATTTGAGTTATGCACATTAAATGAACAGAAACTCAATTAATGTATAAAAAAGGCCAAACAAACCTGAAATAATTCCATAATTTAACAGGGCACTCATATAGTTCTATGTTGCCTCTGTAAAGAAAATCTGGGGGGAGGCAGCGTATATTGTTTCGCACACAAAGGTATAAAGAAATAAAGAAATTAGCATACCTATTTAATTCTTGGGTTCTTATCATTTATGCCAGTAGTTGTGTATCACTGCTCAGTTTTGCCATTAGAAGTTACAACTGCTCAAAAAATGCCATCGATCCGTGAGATGCCTGCTCAAAAATGCAATTAGATATCTAAAACATGCCATCATTAAGTTAGATGTTTGCTCAGAAATGCCATTAGACATTGTTATTTTCACGTCAAACCCGTTGACCATGTTACATGACAAAAATAAGCCGATTCTCACAATGATAAATTAATGGTGTCCAGCACAACACACTCCTCAAATAAAACTAAGCACCCTGGAATTCTTTGACAAAACTAAGCACCCTCAAATTCTTTGACAACTAAACTGCTGGCTATATGATGTTGGCCATATATATTGTACGTATATAATGTGAAGAAACGAGTGGTAGTACTATACCAACTAAAAGATGAAATGTACGAAATATAACGAGATGAAACATAACATATAGTTCACTGGGGCTCAAAGACAACACAACCCTCAAATAAAACTAAGCACACCAGAAATTAAACTAAGCAACTAATCCGGTGACACCTTTGCATTAGAACCACCATGAGCAATGACACTGCCACCTTACTCAGAGTCCTCGTCCACGTCCTCGACTTCATCCTTGTCCCTCTTCCTCTTGGGAGATACTTCTTTGCTTGAACCGCACACTTGGCTCTTGCTCTTCATCCAACCCTTGTAGATATTGAAACAAAGGTAGCCATCCATTGCAGCGTAGTGGATGTGGTCTATATCTAGTACAGTCCACTGCCATGCATGATGAAAGCGTAGCGTAGGTTTCTTCAGTTCACCGTCACGAAGGATGAACCATGGCTCCTGCCAGGTCAGCGTGAAGGCTGATCAAGGGAGGGCACCAGCCCTTCCTTCGGAGGTCGAAGGGTCGCCTACAATGAGGCCTATCCGACCCAGGATTTCCTTGTCGTTCCTAAAGTCTACAGTAACGAATTTGGCTCGGCCGCCCTTGAGGAACTTCTTAAATTCCTCGCACGCAGCGTCGGCATGGCATATCTAGTAGACCAAACATAAGTCATGCACGCAAACCTCGATCACAGCGGGCTTCTTCTTCTCTGCCTCCTTTAGATTCTTCTCGCTTCCCAGGACTGTGGTGTACTCAACATCTAGCCCAGCGACCCACTCATCATTTGAGTTTTCGAACATGCGTTTGAAGCGAGCAAGCCATTCTTTCACCGTTGCAGAAGAACGGGTCTAGATGACGTCCTCATCGCCGGTGATGGTTCTAACCTTGTACTCACCGCCAATCATGGAGATTTGGGACGCCATGGATTTGGGAGGAGGGTTAGGATTAGTGGAACTGCCGTAATGTGAAAGGACGGGACGACTAGGAGCGGTTTATCGATTGTAAAAATGTCGAGTGGTGGGGGGGGCGCGTGCGAATGGCAGGGTAGTGGCTTGCCTGGTGGATAAATGGATTCATGCATAGTACTATGGGGATCCAATTAGATGTCATGTCTACTCGACGCCCAATTAAATGGCTTTCGATGTCATGTCAAGCGTCGGGAAAATTACAAGTGGTACGAAGCTTTCCATTCCCCCATGATACGGGCTTCCAAGAGCCCTTGGATCTGAGATCGAACGGTTGCATGGCGTGATTCTAGACCTATGGGTGAATATCCTATCCTGGAGGGTTATTCTGCAAATTTTCAGCAACTTAGCATGCGACTGTTCGATCTCAGATCCAAGGGCTACCAAAGAGCCCGTATCATGGTCGCGCCTACCACGACTGTCGCTTTCGCCGTCGCGCCCTTGGAGATTTAACATGGTGCGTTAGGCTATCGATGTTGGCATATCATACATAGTCATCACTTAGTCACTCATACAACAAGGTTAGCTATAAGGTTGGCTATAAGAGTATTTTTGTTTACTTCTCTCTATCTCTTTCTTCGTAGTATTTATTGCATTTGCCAAGGAGTGACCTCTTCCAATGAAATGGTGCTTAGATGAGGTGCTATGGGAATTAAATGGCTTAGCAACTCAAGTCCCCAATGCATAGGTGCTTTGTTTTTTGTTGCTAAGTTTGCTTCATCTAGGTACACGCGCTTATCACCGTTTCTTCCTGGGGTCACCAAACTAGTCTTTCTCTTCTTAATTAACTTGCCACATCAGACTTTATGCCTATGTGGCAGGCTTAGCACCTGTAGGGTCAAGTACAATAGTGGGCTATAAGCCCGCTTTACATGGCATTTTTGCATATGTGGGGGAAAGAGGGAAGGAAAAAGTGGAGGAGTGGGCTCTCAAGCAAGAGCCGGCCTCTACATGGTGGAGCATCGGGAGAGGCACCTATATGGAGGTGGTCAGGAATCGGGAGACTCACGCCGGTTGTAGCGCCGCAGTTAAAATGATACTGGCAAGTCAAATCATCGGGCCCCACCTGTCCAGCAGTAACTCACTATCAAATCACACAGCCCTACGTTTCTAGCAGCCTACTCCCTCATCTTCTCGCGTCTCTGTCGAACCGAGTAGGCGGAACTACCCCGCCTACCGCGCAGGAAAAGCACCGCCCTCGACTTCTAAATAGTACAGTATACTAATTTTGTATCCATGGACTGCGCCATGGAGCAAAGCCTCAAGAAAACGGCGGTACACATGTACGGAGTATACAACACACCCGTCGCGTTCGCGTCGCACCCCGCAGTCGGTCGATTGCAGCACGCCGCTCTCCGAATGGAATGCGCGTCATATTGTGTTTGCACACACATGTGGGATTGCAATTGAGAACCGACCATAGGCACACTCCCCGGCCCCGCAAGTCGGGTGAGTTAATAGAAGAGAGATACGAGCGATAGTACTACTAGAGAATTGTTGTAGGAGTACATACGTTGGTACCTGGACAATCCCTGCAAGACACAGAAGATCAGTTCGTCCATGCATGTGACCAGACTCCAGCAGACACGCCTGGATTGGCTATCGTCTACATATCGTGCAGGTTGTGTTGTACAGGGCTGTAGTTCTGGTGATAAATCTAAAAAAAGGTTTCTTGTCATCTCGCCAAATTAGGTGTCATGTGCTTCGGATCACTTCGAGGGTTAAACAGCGACAACTGAGTTGGGTTAGTCATTGGGGGCACATGCACGAAGACTACTTGGCTGCCATCTAGGTCAAGCCGGCTATGTTAATTAGGACATCTATCGACGGACCCCTTTTCTACAATTTATCTTTAATTTGAGCTTTGATCCATGTCTAGTTTGTCCGTCGGGATCCATCTTGTCTCCTTTGGGCAGTGAGGTTATGATTTCTTGTCATGTGGCATTTTTTCGTGTTATATGTTATAATCCGGTGCTTCAGATGAAAATGATGACAACTACGCCTCCGGGGCGCGTGCATGAAGACTTCTCGACAGTCATTGCCGAGGTCAAGCCGGTGATACGTCTCCAACGTATCTATAATTTTTTTATTGTTCCATGCTATTATATATTCGGTTTTGGACGTTTAATGGTCTTTATTATACACTTTATATTATTTTTGGGACTAACCTATTAACCGGAGGCCCAGCCCAAATTGTTGTCTTTTTGCCTATTTTAGTGTTTCGAAGGAAAGGGATATCAAATGGAGTCCAAACGGAATGAAACCTTCGGGAATGTGATTTTCGGAACAAACGTGATCCAGAGGACTTGGAGTCGAGGTCAAGCAATCAACGAGGAGGCCACGAGGCAGGGGGTTGCGCCTACCCCCTGGTCGCGCCCTCCACCCTCGTGGGCCCCTCGTAGCTCTCATGACCAACCTCCTTTGCCTATATATACTCATATACCCTGGAAACATCATATACGGAGCCAAAACCCTATTTCCACCACTGCAACCTTCTGTACCCGTGAGATCTCATCTTGGGGCCTTTTTCGGCGCTCCGCCCGAGGGGGCATTGATCATGGAGGGCTTCTACATCAACACCATAGCCTCTCCGATGATGTGTGAGTAGTTTACCTTAGACCTTCAGGTCCATAGTTATTAGCTAGATGGCTTCTTCTCTCTCTTTGGATCTCAATACAAAGTTCTCTTCGATTCTCTTGGAGATTTATTTGATGTAACTCTTCTTTTGCAGTGTGCTGTGTCGAGATCCGATGAATTGTGGGTTTATCATCAAGATTATCTATGAACAATATTTGAATCTCCTCTGAATTCTTTTATGTATGATTGGTTATCTTTGCAAGTATCTTCGAATTGTCAGTTTGGTTTGGCCTACTAGATTGATCTTTCTTGCAATGGGAGAAGTGCTTAGCTTTGGGTTCAATCTTGCGGTGCTCGATCCCAGTGACAGTAGGGGAAACGACACGTATTGTATTGTTGCCATCGAGGATAAAAAGATGGGGTTTATATCATATTTCATGAGTTTATCCCTCTACATCATGTCATCTTGCTTAAAGCGTTACTCCGTTCTTATGAACTCAATACTCTAGATGCATGCTGGATAGCGGTCGATGTGTGGAGTAATAGTAGTAGATGCGAGGCGTGAGTCGGTCTACTTGTCACGGACGTGATGCCTATATACATGATCATACCTAGATATTCTCATAACTATGCTCAATTCTATCAATTGCTCGACAGTAATTTGTTCACCCACCGTAATACTTATGATATCTTGAGAGAAGCCACTAGTGAAACCTATGGCCCCCGCGTCTATTTTCCATCATATTAATCTCGCGTCAACAAGTTGTTTCTGGCTCCGTTTATTTTGCTTTCTTTACTCTTAGTCTTTATCATAAAAATACCAAAAATATTATCTTATCATCTCTATCAGATCTCACTTTTGCAAGTGGCCGTGAAGGGATTGACAACCCCTTTATCGCGTTGGGAGGTTGCAAGGTTCTTATTTGTTTGTGTAGGTGCGAGGGACTCGAGCGTGGTCTCCTACTGGATTGATACCTTGGTTCTCAAAAACTGAGGGAAATACTTACGCTACTTTACTGCATCACCCTTTCCTCTTCAAGGGAAAACCAACGCAGTTCTCAAGAGGTAGCAGCCGGCTCCGGCCGGTAGACAAAATAGAACTAGTACTCCACTATATAGGCAGGAGCCTCCACGCTTGCTTGCTAGTGTTGCTCTCTTCACACTGTCTCGTCATCTCCAGATCTAAATACGACAGCGGTGGCCACACACTCTCTCTCTACTCACCGCTGGTCACAGATCCAGCCGGATCCTCTTCGTCGGGGAAGGTGAGAAGGTGCAACGTTCACGCGGTCGTCCTCGGCGATGGCTCTTACCCACTTCCGGCGAGTCCCGATTAGCCTGCCTTGCCGTTCTGTCCCAAGCATCGCTGGCGAGGAAGGGCCTCTCACCCCTTCTTACTTGCTATCGTAGTGTGGGTAGATCCGGCCTCCCGCCGCCCACCTAGCGACATCTCGGCGACCCCCAGGTATAACTTCCTTCGAAACCGGCCTTGCTCTACTTCCCGAGCTCCTGGCGTCGCTGCATTTGTATCTTTTACTATTTCTCAGGCCCCCTCGTAGATAGGATCGATCGGCTGTTCGAAAACCACCTAATTTTTTACTGTTAAGAGGTAAAACTAGTTCATGCACTTGAATCTAGTAGTACTTGGTTCAAACAAGGAAGAAAGGGGGTGGGGAAGATTTTTTACCTGAATCTTGGACTTGGCCGAAAGAGGAAATAATGGGGGCGAAAAGTAGCAGACTGGCTATCCAACTGGTCTCTAGGTCTAATAGGGAAATAAAGGAAAGGCAGTACAAACTCAATATAAACCCGATCTATTGGTTGAAAAAGGAAAGAGAGTGGGGACTGGGGGACAAGTCAACAGAGTAAGTCCAGCACTAGATTTGCTAGCCTCACATAGTATAAGGTGGCTATATACCGAACAAAAATGGGACCAACCCAGATATCCTCTTCTGATGTTTGTTGCCCCGAGCCGCTCTTATGTAATGCCACTGGTAAAATGTAGCAGTCGCACTGTTAAAAGTAAGGACACGTTAAACCAATGTTGTTTTCAGTGTAATGCCTCCAGTAATATGAATCAATGGTACTTTTTTCTTGTCCTGCTAAATTTCCCATTAAGATAAGTTGCTTCTTTTCGTTAGAGATGCAACTGTCCTGGTCCGCCTACTCTCCTGTACCCAAATACCGACTCTATAGCAGCTGTCAATGTAATGTTGCTGGTAAAATGAAGCAATGGCACCATTAAAGTAATGTCATATTTAACGGTTGTCATAGTTAATCCTAATGCCCACACTAATATCTAGCAATGCTGCTAGAAATTGCTACTGTCCTTGTACGATTTCCATTCAGATAAGGAACATGCTTTTTTTCATTTGATGCATGTTTCATCACTTGTTAGTCACCCTCCTTTCCACCTTTTTTGTGCAAACAGAGATATACATTTCACGCTTGATCTTAGTTGAACTGCACAAATGATATCCAAATTATAGTTCAACATTCCAGGAGCTTCACAACCAACCTTGATGTTGCTCAATTTTATTGCAACTAATGAAGAAGAAGCTCTGTGGGTTTCGCTTTCTAATGGAAATGGAACCGGGCCTGGAGCCTTTTTCTTAAAAAAATAAGAAGAAGAAGCTGCTACCTCATGGGACATTGCTTCATTTTAGGTGAACTGCACCTAAAGGTCCCATGAATTGAATCATCCATGTTGGTGAATGGTGTCATCCCTTCTACGATGGCGTTGACTGCAGATATGGTTCCCATCACGGGGTATGTTCCTTTTTGGTCTGACCGTTTGCCAAAGATCCTGCATGTTGATCCTGCTCTTGTGCTACTGTTTTGGCACTGCCATGATAAAGCAATAATGTTATTATTTTGCACCTTAATCTAGTGGCACTATTAATTTGAGGCAATGTTTTGGCACCGCTAGTGCCACTATTTTTTTATATATCAAAAGAGGGGGTTCCCTCCGATTTCATTAAAGAAACCCAACCACAGAGAACCATTATCTGACAAGATCTCAGTGTAAACGGGCAGTTATGCAACTACTACTAGAACGGACTGAGTAGTAGCAGGAGACAAGTTCGCCACCTAAGCTATGCAGGTAGGGGGACGCGGCACTAGGTCGACCAAGTTTGGATTACAACCCAAATGCTACCACAGAAACATCAGGGGGAAGATAGGGACCGAAGAGCCAGCCAAAGATCCCGCCTAAGCACCTCCGCCTTCATCCTTGCGACGCACGGTACACCTCGCTTGCCACACCGCCGATCCTAGTGTCACCGATAAAATGAAGTAATAATACAGTTAAAACAGAGCGAGTGTCCTCTCTATCATTTCATTTCCAATGTAGATAAAGAAAGTGCTTCTCTTTGTTAATGTATGTTTCATCAACTAGTCCCATTGTTAATGTTTAAGCGTTTCTGCAAACTTGGGTGCTTAATTTTAGTTGATCTGCAGAAAAATAGAGATTTGAATGTCTCAAGGCCCCTCCTTATACTACCGTTGTACACTGATGTTCATCACTGGCAGAAGGTGTATCGGGGAGACTTGGCACGATTTCCAGTATGAGGCGTGGCGTACCGTATGAGGCGTCGCAGGGCCCATCTCGCCCTCGCAGCATGGCATACTATGATACTATCGCAAAATTTTCTTCTATTTATTTTGCGTGTTTCATCAACTAGTGCCACTATAATGTAATCACACTTTTCATTGTCTGTGCAAACAGGGTTATTCAGCTGCATTTTGCTGGAACTGCACAAATGTACGGATGGAACCGGCATATATGCAGAGTGCGAGGTGTGCCAAATAAAAATTACCGACACCAACCATGCTCCATGCACGTATTTGCATCCACCACCACCAGTGGGATGTGTGGCGCTCTGTGTGGACGGATCTTTCTCGCAGCAAATCCTCTAACCAAATACTAGTAGCTTATATTGGCAGTTTTCTAGGGAGTACTACATTACGAAAGAAGCACCAATCTATTTTTCTTCATTTGTACACAGTTTCACAACTTTGACCCAAAGGTCCAGAGCTATTTAAGGGTGATTGGCATAGTACTCGGAGACTGATTGTAACCATGATTTTCATTAGCTGTCACACTGATTGTAAACATGAGTAGGTGGAAGATTAGGTTAGTGCGAAGCTTACCTTAAACCCTACCGCCGCCGTTGAAATGAAGCGAGTGTCGAGGGAAACGTGGAGAACGGCAGGGAAGCGATGTCGCGCCATCCGGCCTCCTCTTGCGGTGGGAGAACGAATACTAATGTGGCTCCGGCTGGCTCTGCACCCTCACGAAGGGCACACCGTACTCGATCGATTCGTTATCCTCTGGGTGCTCGACCTTCGACCTGTACGCCCTCCACCTCCGCCTGACTTTCGCCTCGAGCGAATCTGTCAGCTGCATCGCCCAGAGGAAATACTTGATGAACTCAAAGGACTGCGGCGTGACTGCCGCCGAGGAGTACATGTACATCGCCGCCCTCATCACCGCCTTCTCACTCTTTCACATACATTGCCACATGGCCCTCACCGTCCTCGAAATCTCCCACTCATTTTCAAACCAAGTAAGGATCTCCTTCAACCTGGCTAACTTTGCCTGGTCCCCTTGATGATATGCACGATTATTTCTGCATCCTCTCCATAAATGTCCTTCTGAGTGGACTGGTGCTAGCTTTGGAAGATGGGAGGAGAGACGGTAGTCTTGCAATAGAGAAGAGGGAGAGGGAAGACAGTGGGTTTGGAATGGAAATGATGGAGAGGAGAGGAGGTGGTTTTGCAATGGAGAAGAGGGAGAGGCGACACAGTGGTTTTGGAATGGAGATGATGGAGAGGAGAGGAGATGGTTTTGCAATGGAGAAGAGGGACAGGCGAGACGGTGGTTTTTTAATGGATATGATGGAGAGGAGAGGAGGTGGTTTTGCAATGGAGAAGAGGGGGAGGAGCGTGCAGCAGCGAGTTAGGATTGGACGAGAGGGCGGCCACAGGATCTGGATCAAAATCAAAATCAATTTACCCTTCAATTAAGAAAGCGACCCACATTAACTAGTCTCCCTTTTATTACGGGTCATAATTGACCATGATTTTCGCAAATAAAATATATGTTATATGTTGCAAAAATAATATAATTTGAAAGTACATTCAGATACGAACCAAACGATACAATTTTTGTTGACATGCATTCACATTTTGCTTGTCAAATACAGTACGTGGTTAAACTTTGACCCAAAATACGCAAAAAAAATACTTCCAAGACCAGCGCTGCTCTTCCGCTCTTCTCCTCTTAAACCACCGTCGCTCCTCTCCTGGTCCAATCTAAATCCAGCGCCGCTCCTCTCCTCTTCCATTTCAAAACCATCGCCCCTCCTCTCATATTCCAATCCAAAACCAGCGTCGCTCCTCGCCCGTTCTAATCCAAAACCAGCGTTGCACCTCTCCTCTTCCATTCAAAAACCACCGCCGGCGAGTGAAGGAGTTGTGGAGAAGTAGATCAATGGAGGAGTACAACCGATATGTGAGGATCGCAGACGGCGACCCTGTGAAGCTAGCTAGGATGTTGGAGTTACAATTTTGGTTTGACAACAAGGACCAACTAGTGGCGACGGTGACATCCATGGCCAAATATCTGCAACGGAGCGAAAAGGCGGCGATACTCCTAGAGGGAGTCACGCGGCGGGAGTACATAGAGCTGCTCCTCTGGGCTATGGAGCAAACAGATTCACCGGATCCGATCGTGAGGGAGCGGTGGTGGGAGTATCGATCCCAGATGGAGCATCCACCAGAGATTGAAGGATCGAGCATCTACAGGGTGCCGTTTGTGAGGGTGTTGTGCCAGAGCGAGCCGGTGGAGTCTTCATCGACCGAACCTAACTACAAGAGGAGAAAAACAGTTGGCCCGACGACGCTTCCCCGCCATCCTATCCCTCGCCATTCACATCGTCTCACGGGGCGGCTGTCTACTGCCGAGGAATAGGAGGGACTGCCCCCCCCCCCCAGCCCAATAGTCGGGCAGGTTGTGAATTGTCAGGAGGAGCTTAGGGTTGTTAGTATTTGCAGGTTGTGAGTTGTGTTTTGTCTTGTGTATTTTGAGAGTACTTTCAAATATGAATGTCTTCTGAATTTCAGATTTGCAGTATTGAGCATATGATGTATTTTATGAATTCTAGAGAATTTTACCACTTAAAAAATGTAGTTTCATAGGAGTATAAAAGTGCAAACAATGTGATTCTCAGATAAGAAACTGCAAGTTTCAATTTCAGATAAGAAACTCCAAGTTCAGTTTCAGATAAGAAACTGCAACTTTTAGAGGCAGAGCATTTATATTAACACGACCTTTTCAAACAGTGTTAACATCATGTTGGAAGTTTTATTCATGGTCGAAACTGGAACTACCAACCAGTTAACATCATGCTGATCAACATTCATGCATAGCACATCTTCATATGATGCACAGAAAAAAAGATATGCTATTTTCAAAATGCCCACACAATGTCGAGTGTGCGAAAAACAGAGAAAACGAGGGATGAAGTTTTGGCAAGTGTTGGACGTGGTGTGCGTAGATGACAATTGGGACCCACATGTCAATAAAGGCAGAGGCAAAAAATTTGGAGATATTTTCTCTGCACAGGTGGAATCGAACCCGGGCGGAACAACTGTCGGGTAGTGTCACTCGGCCACTAGGCTAGTTCAGTTGTTTCGTAATACTAAGGCACTTCCTCACGTGGTCGGATCTCCTCCCGTGCCTTTGTGCGCTCGCCGCGACGCCGGTGTCTGCCGTTGTGAACATGCTGAACAAAAGGGAGGAATCTGGAGAGGACTGTATGTGGAGAGGTGGACAGTCGGGACCCACCAGGTCTATGGCCGTACGCAAGCAAGTGCCTCATCGAAAAAATACTTCCTCCTAATGCAGTACTGACGTTAGGGCCCACGGGTTTGTTAACATAGTTACATTTTTTAGGTGCTTCAACGTAGTTACTATAGGAGATAAATTCACAACGAAGCCAGGGAGCTGGCAGGTATCATTTATTATCACTGGGGCAGCAAGTATCAGCTGGGTTTTGGGCTGCTCCGTCTAGGCTTTCTTTTTTAACATGCGGAGCCCACGACCTCGGATGGGAGGTCCATAGGCGCCTATTTGTATTTTCTTGAGGGTCATCATGTATCGACCGGCCTATGGACCTCCCATCCGAGGTTTTATTTTTTCTGAAACATCGGCAGCCCAATTTATGTTTTTTTTGAAGTAAACGCAGAGGTCTGTTCTATTTTTCTATATAAGAATAGGAACGCCTGGTCCAACTTATGTTTCCCTTCTAACTATATTATATATATTTAAATTATTTTATATATTATTATATATTATGGTTATTGTCATCATATATTTAACGGATACTTACATATGTAAGAAAACAATATCTCACATCTTATTAACTTATAAAAATAATTTCTTAATAATAAAATCCTGGATTTTTTTTGGCAACGAAAATCCTGGTGATTGTGTACAAAATATTGGTAAGATTTAAGGACAAATGTAATAATAACTCACTTATTATATATATATATATATATATATATATATATATAACAAAATGCTCAGCCCCTTTTTATTTTTTGATAACATTGCTGCGCCCACCCCAACATTATAACTAATATCAGCCCAGCAAAATCGTGTATTTCGAGAAAGTGCAAATGTCATGTATTTTTTTGGGAAAAACATAAATAGGCCGCATGGACGCTACAATATTTGTTCACCTAACCCAGCTAATGGACTGTAATTCAAAAAAAGATCAAATTGATTGCAAATTCTACCCCGCAAAAAAAGACTGTAAATCCTGAAAAAATGGGTTGAATACGTGCCACATTTTTGGTGGCTGAAATATGGGCCAATAGGTCGAAGCCAATGCAAGTCGTTGTCAACTTAGTCAAAAAATGATTCTGACATCGTTACCCGTTAGATTTACATCCAACGACCGGCATCCATCTTCAATCTCTCATCTTCTTCCTCCAGCACCGCCGGGACCACCTACTCCCGCCTCCTGCTGCTAGCAGCTCTGCTTAGCACGCTTACCGTGAAGCGCTACTCCACCGCTGGCTAGGCCATCCCTCCACCCCTCCACATCTCCTATTACGCTTCCACCGATTGCCGAACCACACCGCACTGTAACCGCTAACCCTCGTACACCTCTCCGTCTGCGACTCTACTCCCGCGTCTTCCCATCTCCAGCTCGTTGCTGTCCGGGGCCTCGTCGTCGTCCACCACCTTGGATGCGCTCGGAGTGGAGTGGTCAACGTGGTCAATGAACGACACCATCGGAAGTAGACTGTGCGTGGAGAGGCTGACAGCTGGGTCCATGGCCGCACGCAAGGAAATGCCTCCTTATTACGCGCAAAATAATGATTCCTCTACCTGACAGCTGGGACCCACCAGAAAGGCCTCTGTATGTCACGAAAAAAAGTTCTCACTGCTGACAGGTCGGACCCACCAGTTATGTCTTCACACGCAAGGAAGTGCCTCCTTATTACGCACAAAAAAATGAATACCCCCTGCCAGCTGGGACCCACAATAGTGGGAGGCTGACTTGTGGGCCAACTAAGTTGACGGGGACGGAGGGCTTTGTCTAGTCAATATGAACGATTCTAGCTCCAGTGACCGTACGATGTTCATCCAACGGCCGTAGTGCTTCTTCAACCTCTGGTCTTCTTGCTCCAGCCGCCCAAACCAGCGTCGGTCGTGCCTCGTGCTCCTGCCTCCCGTGGTCGGCTGCGATGCCTCGGAGGCCTCACCTCCCCCTACTACTCCCACCGCTGGCCAGGCCATCCATCTACTCACCCACACCCCCTGTTATTCTGTGGCGACGGCAGCCTCACACCGCGAACCAATGAAATCTCATACTCCTCTACACGTGGGCATCCACTTCCACGTCTTCCCCAGCTCCGCGTCATCCCCTTCCTAGGCCTTGCCGTCGTCCACCGCCCTGGTTATCTCGGTGCGGCGTGGTCAACGTGGTCAAGGAACGGCTTCCATCGGACGTGGACTATACGTGGAGAGGCTGACAGCTGGGTCCAGGGCCGCAGTAAGGAAGTGCCTCCTTATTACGCGGAAAATAATGATTCCTCCACCTGACAGCAGGGACCCACCGGACGGGCAACCGTATTTCGTGAAAAAAACATTTCCCCCTGACTGCTGGGACCTACCAGCGACATCTTCGCACGCAAGGAAGTGCGTCCGGGCAAAAAAACGATTCGCCCCCTGACTGCTGGGACCCACCAGCTACATCTTCGCACGCAAGGAAGTGCCTGACAGTCGGGACCCACCTGGTCGAAGCGTACGTAGCATTGTCATTCTGGTCGCGAACGTGTACGTACATACTGGTTGATGTAGAGGCGCACGTGTCATAGTAGAGACGCGCCGCGTAGCATGTACACGTCGCATAACGCCAGCAGTGCAAGAATGTAAATACGGCCACATACGTACATACGGGCGGGGTCTCGAACGCCTACTCGCGCATACGTACGGCCAGGGCTCGTGTACATGGCTGGGTCGGAACGGAGAAACAGCGTTGTCGTCGTGTTCATGGGGAGCCAACCGGCTGGGTCGGAACGGAATACGTCGTCGTGTTCATCGGGAGGGTTTGGACGGAACAACCGATGTAAACGAGGCCTGGCATACCGCAAAACGGAGGAAACAGCCTTGTGTTTGACCGTCCACGTTCGAAACGGGATCCTGTTCAACGGGAGGGGTCTGGCGTACCGCAAAACAGAGGAAGCGGACCTCCTAGGTTGAAACAGGGGTCTTGTTGATCGGGAGGGGTGTGGCATACCGCAAAACGGAGGAAACGGACTTGTGTTGAAGTGCTACGGTCGAAACGGGGGTCCTATTCATCAGGAGGGGTGTGGCGTACCGCAAAACGGGACTCCATTGGATACAATTCATCTCCACCGTCGAGCTCCTCCAGCCTCCACGGACTACTGTTCATCCACCGTCGACCTCCTCCAGCCTCCACCTGCGACTGTTCATCAACGGGCTCCTGTTCATACAGCCTCCACCGCGCGCTACTCCACCGGCTACTGTTCAACCAACCCTCTCCACGGGCTCCTGTTCAACCACCCCTCCACGGTCTACTGTTCCTCCAGCCCTCCACCCTTTACTGTTCCTCCAGCCCTCCACGGGGTGGTCCTGTTCATCCAGCCCTCGACGGGGTCCTGTTCATCCAGGCCCAACCGGCTCGATCGATCGGTGTCCTGTTCATCCAGAGGCAACACCACGGGGTCCTGTTCATCCACCCCCTCCGGGAACTGTTCATCCAAACATCCCCAAGAACGCTCACTGTTCATCCAGAGGCAACACCACGGGGTCCTGTTCATCCACCCCCTCCGGGAACTGTTCATCCAAATCCCCCAGCAACGCTCACTGTTCATCCAGAGGCAGCATCGACCGGCTTCAGTTAGCAGCAGTAGCGAAGGAATCGCTCGATCGGGTTCAATTAATAGCAATCGATCGATCGCTCGGGTCCAGTAACGCGTAGCCTGCAGTGCGATCGTTCGGGTTCAGTTAGAGCCCAACGCCTCACTCGGGTTCAGTAAGAGCCCAACGCCTCACACCCACGTGCGTGCGTGTACGAGAGAAACGTGCATCGCTCGGCCCCGACCACCCACCGTAATCGGGGACACCCCGATATTTTCCTCGCCCTCACTTCTACCATGATTTTTTCCGGAATGGACGATCCAAAGAATGTCATGCAGCTGCGTCTCCGGCCCGCCCAGGACGAAAAGTCCATTTTCTATCATGATTTTTTGTCATAGAAGTAGGAGCCCACCACATCTATGATGATACCGGGTTTTGTCACAATTATCGTCATAGAAGTGTCATAAGTATGACAATTTTTTTTTCGTTCGGCCCAAAATGTCATGGATGTGTTTTTTTTGTAGTGATGGTACACTAGGAATGCATTGGGAATGGCTTCGTTTTTTCTTTGATAATGTGATTATACTGTATTAGATTTTTTTCCTAACTGTAGATGGTATTATGCATAAATGCTTGTGAGAAAACGAAAATAGATAGGCAACAGACCATCATGAAATCTATTTTCAACATGCAGTGGACGGTGCTGAGTACATCACTATACTATATGTGATATGTACCACTAGATTGTTTGCTTGGTACGTGGAAGAAACAATATGGTGAGTCCTCGAAGCTTTTGTGGCTTTTTGTGACCACGAAGTTATGCTTCAAACGGAGTGAGAGAAATGGGCAGTTCCACAAGAGAAAAAAACCTTCAAACAACGCACACTCATGTGATTAACATCTCCTTTCAACTCGTCCCCTATGTCCAAATGTCTTCACCAGGTCAGGGATATCCAACGGAAGTTCATAGGTCCTAGCAAAATACAACGGGGAGCTTCATTTGCCGAATGTTGGTCAACTAAAATATTCACAAGCAATACAATTATTATCCTCTTGGATTTGGCTGTGCACGGTGCATTCATACGGTTTTCTTTTTGGTGATGTATGGTAGTAGGCTAGTAGCCATAAATATATTGCATATGTAGAACTGTTAAACTGTATGCTTAATATTTGTTGAGATGAAGCTAGCAATATATCTTCTTTGTTTTAGAGGAAAGGAATATCCTTCTTTTGGGATGGAGCTATGTTAATTGTATTTATTAGCTTAATAATAGCCACAGATTAGCTATAGGGAAGTTATAAAGCGTCGTTAGGGATTCTCATGCATGTGTAACTAAATTGTTGCCTGCAGAATGATCAAAAATAGTTCTCTTTATGTGTTGTCACCCATCCTAATTTATGAGGGCAGTGGGTGCAAGTTCATAATAGTTCATTAATAGATTTTACAAATATGCACGTTCCACACAGGTACACACGTGATGATGTTAATAATTGATATTCTATTTATAGAAGCAAAGCTCACAAAAAAGCTACTACCACTGATCAGAATTAATTGATGCAGCCTCTATACAACATGAGGCGGTGTCAATTAATTCGGATCGCAGGGAGTAGTACTACTTTGGATCATAGGGATATAGTTATCAGAAATTTCTTTTGGAGGCCAAGCTCCATGGAGGCCTTCAAATGAAAATCTCAAATTTCTTGTAAATTCGTATTTTTACCGTTCAAAAAATTCTGAAAAAAAAAACAAAGATAGGTGAAGGCATAATGAACAAGTGTGTAAATTTTCTGGGCAAAATAGTTGAAATGAGGGTTGAGCAAAAAAACAAATCTAAGGATTTTTAACACATGATAGTATTCATCTTCTCAGACCAAGAATTTATCTTTTTTTGGGTCGCATTTCAATGTATTTGATCCCGAAATTTTACACACGTACACCTCACATCCTTGTTTACTTGTACAGTTTTATTCAGATTTTTTTAGATCAAAATTTTTGAATGTTTACTTTTTCAAAAAGTCAGCCTCCATGGAGGCCGAGATCCAAAACGCCATACTCTATAGTTATCTGTTATAATGACTTGGTTATTTGAAACTTGTTTCATATTTTATTGTTTGGTTTTGACCTTAGGAAGGTCTTCCACTACAAATTTGGTCAATTCACCAACAACTATAAATTCAAGATGGTGTGGCTGGTTTCATTAAAAGAGGTGGTCTCGGTAAAATTTGGGACTTTGTAGAACCTGATAGTGCTATTGTGGAAGTTATTTAGATACATTAGAACTGAGCACTTTTCCAGCCCTCTCAGGGCATTAGCATTCCTGGCCGTCTGATCGCTAATTCTAACCATTTTCGGCCGTCAGATTAGCTATGAATCACACATAAACAGCCTTCATTCGCTATTAACATAGACAAACCGTTATGTGTCGTTGCTCTGGTCGCTTTTTTCTGCTTTCTCGGGTTAAATTGGGCCGCATGGGCTGTAACAGGCTCCCTTATGGGTCTCTAGCAGCCTGCACGTTCTGATTTCTGAAGCCATCGATCGTTTCCTCCGCTAGGTCGCACTCCCCGCACCCTTCGCATGGCGGCGGCTCTTCCCATCGAACCGATTTCGGAGCGACGGATTCCCATGGCGAGTGGCGACCTCGCTGGGTTTGCACAGCGCCTCGCCGGGCGACGACATGGGTTCTGTTTGGTTGTAAGGCGCGACGGGATGGTGTGTGGCGGCGAACAATGTTCCTTCTTTGGCGTTCTCCTCCCCCTCGGTTGCTGAGATGGCTGGTCGCAGGAAGGCAGTCGATGCCGGTGCGGCCAAGAAGGCGACGTCGAGGATCTCCAAGGCCGGGCTACAGTTTTTCCTCGGCAAGATCGCCAGATTCCTCAAGGCCGGCAAGTACACAAGTGCGTCGGCGCACGAGTACCTCGCCGCTGAGGTGCGTTTCTCCCTCATCTCATCCTTGCCCTTGTTCTTTGATCTTCTATTCCTCAACCCCGTTCGTTCCTGGGTTCCCATTAATCAGGCTATTCTTAGATCTCTTTTAGACTGTACGGTTGATTAGTAGCTAATGCCTGAATATTTGTGCTAATCTTGTCATTCTTCCCCATTGACGCAGGTCCTGGAACTGGCCGGCAACACTGCCAGGCACAACAACAAGACCCGTATCATGCCCCGCCACATCCAGCTCGCCATGCGCAATGACGCTGAGCTGACCAAGCTGCTCGGCGGTGCCACCTGTAGCTGTAGGTGCGCCTCTCGCCGCGTGGATACATTTGAGAGCCGCAACTTTCTTCCAAGTAATTTCTCCTCGCTCTTCTCCTCGTTGCTATCATACTCTGGTAGGTGTGAGTGATAGCAATGCCCAATTCTCCATGCTCACCTCCACGCTACACCGTGGGCTGATACTCGCTCGGTCCAACAGTAAATCAAGCACAACTACAACTGTGGCCTTCACTACCTTAGCCTTTTGGAGTTGGGCTGATACTGGAAACCATAAATAGCTGGTTTTGATTCATCCATCTTGCTCAGCGTGATCGTTATCTCTCAATCTCCCTAAATTTATCATGATCAATCTCCATCTATAAATAACTGGTTTTGATACATCCATCAAGCTTGGCATGACGGTTATCTACTAATTCTCTAGAATTAGCATGATCAATCTCCAATTTATGAGTATTTTAACCCAATTCATTCTCTAAATATCCCACTCGCTGTCTCATGTTGTCTGTAGGGAACACAAGACGGACATGAGCTTGGAGCAAGTCCGTCATCAATCTCCATATATAAATAACTGGTTTCGATACATCCATCAAGCATGGCATGACGGTTATCTTCTCATTCTTTGGAATTAGCATGATCAATCTCCAATTTATGAGTATTTTAACCCAATTCATTCTCTAAATATTCCACTCGCTATCTCATGTTGTCTATAGGGAACACAAGACGGACATGAGCTTGGAGCAAGTCCGTCCGTGTCGGCTCCTTTTCATTTATTTATTCTGTGAATTCCTTCTCATTTATTCATGAGCTTACTTGTGTTACTATTCTTGGCCGACATTCCTTTTCTGCTTGCATGTTTGGAGCCATGAGGATTGCCACTCGATAAGCGGCGGCATACCCCAGATGGCAACTTGCCCGAATGAGCCGATGAGAGGTGATGGTGAAAGGCTAATGATGGCTTATTTGACCACCACTTGAGCCATCCATGCACTAGTAGAAAACAGGGTTTTGGTTCAGGCCTGGCCTGCCCATTAGACTCGGTTCTTCATGAACCGGGACCCATGGGGGGCATTAGTCCCGGTTCGTGAGCCCAGGGGGCCGGTCGGGGCCTCGTGGGCATTGGTCCAGGTTCGTCTGGATCCATTTGTACCGGTTCTAGGCACGAACCGGGACCAATGGGCCGCGCTCCTGGCCCACAGCCATTGGTACCGGTTCGCGCCTAGAACCGATACAGAAGGGGGGGATTTAGTTCCGGTTCCTGCCACGAACCGGGACAAATAAGTTGCCTATATATACCCCATCGCCACAGCAGAGCACTCCACAGTGCTCTGTTTTTTGCTGGCCGGCGAGGGGGAGGGCATTGCGTGCTCTAGCTCACCTCCTATGCACATGAGGTGTTTGATGAAATGCCCGAGCCACACTAGTTAAGCTTTCTCCTCTCGAAGCTTGATCTCGGAGCTCCATTTTTCCCGAGATTTGTCTAGGTTTAGCAGTCCGTCACGCCCCGTCCCCGTTTTCACCGCCGCCGATCGCCCGTGCTGATCTCGTCGTCGGCACCACCGTGGTGAGCCTCTTGTTCCTATCTTCTTTTTTATTTTCTTACATTAGATAGATACTTGTCTGATTTTCTTACTTTAGATAGATACTTGTCTGATTTTCTTACTTTAGATAGATACTTGTCTGATTTTCTTACTTTAGATAGATACTTGTCTGATTTTCTTACTTTTGACACACATAATTATATATAATGCATGCAGATGAACCGACAATGGAGTACGGTGACAGACACACCTCCAAGTACATTAAGGACGTGCATAATTTTCTTGAAGTGGCTGAGGCAAACAAGCTGAATGGTTTTATGTGTTGTCCATGCCCTAAATGTGGGAATATGAAGTCTTACTCTGACCGGAAAATCCTTCACACCCACCTGCTTTACAAGGGTTTCATGCCACACTATAATGTTTGGACGAGACACGGAGAAATAGGGTTATGATGGAAGGCGGCAAAGAAGAAGAGGACGACGACAACTATGTGCCCCTGATTACGGTGATGCTGCAACGGGGGGAGCTGCTGAAGATCAATAGGAACCAGACGATGTGCCCGATGATGCTGCAACGGGGGAAGCTGCTGAAGATAAAGAGGAACCATACGATGTGCCTGATGATGAGGATCTCCACCAGGTCATTGTCGATGCAAGGACGCAATGCGAAAGTCAAAAGGAGAAGCTGAAGTTCGATCGCATGTTAGAGGATCACAAAAAGGGTTGTACCCCAATTGTGAAGATGGCAACACAAAGCTCGGTACCGTCTTTGGAATTGCTGCGGTGGAAGACAGAGAATGTCATGTCGACAAAGGATTTGAGAAGCTACTGGAAATATTGAAGAAGAAGCTTCCAAAGGATAACGAATTGCCCGACAGTACCTACCCAAAGAAAGAAGGTCGATGCCCTCTAGGATTGGAGGTGTAGAAGATACATGCATGCCCTAATGATCGCATCCTCTACCGTGGTGCGACGGGATTTGAAACGCCGCCCGGTATGCGGTGCATTGCGGTATAAGATCAGACGAGATGACCTTGGTGATGTTGACGGCAAGCCCTGCAGGAAGAGGGTTCCTGCGAAGGTGATGTGGTATGCTCCTATAATACCACGGTTGAAACGACTGTTCAGAAACAAAGAGCATGCCAAGTTGATGCGATGGCACGGTGAGGACAGTAAGAAAGATGAGAAGTTGAGAGCACCCGCTGATGGGTCGCAGTGGAGAAAAATCAAGAGAGAGTACTGGGCTGAGTTTTCACGTGACCCAAGGAACGTATGGTTTGGTTTAAGCGCGGACGGCATTAATCCTTTCGGGGAGCAGAGCAGCAATCACAGCACCTGGCCCGTGACTCTATGTATGTATAACCTTCCTCCTTGGATGTGCATGAAGCGAAAGTTCATTATGATGACAGTTCTCATCCAAGGCCCTAAGCAACCCAGCAACGACATTGATGTGTACCTAAGGCCATTAGTTGAAGAACTTTTACAGCTGTGGAATGGAAATGGTGTACGTACGTGGGATGAGCACAAACAGGAGGAATTTAACCTGCACGCATTGTTGTTTGTAACCATCAACGACTGGCCCACTCTCAGTAACCTTTCAGGACAGACAAACAAGGGATACCACGCATGCATGCACTATTTAGTCGACACCGAAAGTATATACCTGGACATATGCAGGAAGAATGTGTACACGGGCCATCGTCGATTTCTTCCGACCAACCATCAATGTCGAAAGAAAGGCAAGCATTTCAAAGGCGAGGCAGATCACTGGAAGAAGCCCGCCATGCGTACCGGTGATCACGTACTTGCTATGGTCAATGATTTACACGTAATCTTTGGAAAGGGTCCCAACGGACTAGCTGTTCCGAATGACGCTGAGGGACACGCACCCATGTGGAAGAAGAAATCTATATTTTGGGACATACTGAAGGTGTCATGGACTAGGGGTACTCACCACGTCATCTCTCGGTCTATTAGATTGGGCCGAGGACCCCCATGGCCATATACTCATGGGCCAGTTCAGACAGCTTCGCATACAAGGAATATTCCACAAGACTTGGCGATCAAGACAAGGACTCCTACCCACCAGCGTATTCGGCTAGGACTCTTGTTATCATAGGCCTCTGGTGCATTATATAAACCGAGGCCAGGCTAGTCGATAGAGGATATATATCAACAATCATAATCATAGGCTAGCTCCTAGGGTTTAGCCTCTATGATCTCGTGGTAGATCAACTCTTGTAATACTCATATCATCAAGATCAATCAAGCAGGAAGTAGGGTATTACCTCCATCGAGAGGGCCCGAACCTGGGTAAACATCGTATCCCCCGCCTCCTGTTACCATTAGCCTTAGACGCACAGTTCGGGACCCCCTACCCGAGATCTGCCGGTTTTGACACCGACATTGGTGCTTTCATTAAGTGGTTCGCTGTGTGATAGGCAAAAGGATCAATGGCTCGCCCGCAGGTCAACTGTGACGCCGGCATCTTCGTCGCCGGCTTGACTGGTCACCTTGTTTCGACCGAGGACCGCGCTCCATCTCCGATCGTCATGTTCGGACCGGGGACTTCATCAACATCAACTCCGATCTCTATCATGATCATAGAGGAATCATCCATGGAGCTCGAGGGCTCAACGTCAACATTGCCTTCGGGCGGCCGTGCTGTTTTTCTGGACAGCAAAATTGTATCCGCCATCACCGCCTCCTCGAGCGTCGGTTTGACGATTGCTTCGGTGGAATAGTGCGGAATTACGTCTACAACAGCCATGCAAAATTTCGTCGAGTTCCGGTGGAGGAATCTCCGACAATGTACGATATACCGGAGCCCTGTCAAATCTGGACGGGAATCTGGACGAGTTTAGGGCGTGGTCTCCAGAGCCCAGCTCGGAGGTCCTTTGGAAGATCCAACCGTTCTTCTACTGCAGAATTCCCATATCTACCACCCCTCCAAATTTCAGCTCGATCCGACAGTTCAAACTCCGGGAACTTTCCGATGAGTGGACCTATTTTTGGATCTGTTTTCTGCGCGAATACGGATCCGACCCGAATTCATGTTTCTTTATGAACGTGATATTGGTCAACCTTTTTAGAGAATTCAATTCTAGAGTATTGTGCGTTTTTAAACACGTGCCCGTAAAATTTTAAGCCTCCCTTGAGGTCATCTTCATCATCATGCTGGTGTCAAACCAGTCCGGCAATATTGCTCCAAGGCTGTCGACCTACGCTAGACACGTCGTCGCTTTGTTGAGCCGAGCTCAACTTCTTCGGATCATCATCTTGGCAAGCCGAACAAGAGTTCGGCATCACGAAGGATAAATCATCACCAACATCGCCGCCCCACGGATTACATGGAGCAGGCACACCGGCATCGCCGCACGGTCACTTCATCAAGCCTGCATTGACCACATCACGACCTGCATCGGCAGGGCCGCACTGTTGCTTCTTCAAGCCGATGTCCATCACGCCGACCTACTTTGACTCATCTCTGACATCAAGGCTTCGACATCTCGGCTGGACCGGGGGCTTCGCCATCTCTTCATCAACCTACTCTGGAGACTTCGGCATCACTAGCCGACCAGCTCCGTCACGTTAGCTGGACCGAGGGCTTTGCCAGCATCGCCATGCTGTCGCTTTATCGCCCACCAGGCAATGGGTGTGCGGATCGAGCCCCAATTTTGGGAATCACCTTTCTTCGGATTGCTACAACAAATAAACCAGGTGCTATTAATCCTAGTATTTTTTGCTTGTTTGGGTTCATTTGTCCCAAGGAATTTTTACTCTGGTTTGTCCATCATATGTACACAGGTCTATCAAATGGTGGCCGCATTAACGACGATCGCATGGTGGCACGGTCAGTTTCCGTACATAGTCCGGCGAACGCCGCATCCGGAACTCGTACCAACCTGTGAATTCAGGCTTTGACACGCCTTTACCGCATCACGCCGGCGCCCTGCATTGACATTGACTTCGGCGCCAAGCCATATTTCTTCTATTACTCACTTTGCATAAATTATTTATTATGCAATGATTTTTTTAAATTATTATTATTACTATTATATCTGGTTTGCACTATTTTTTGTGAACAGGAAAATGATCCGGGTTGGGCAGTATCGTCAACTCGGCGTACTGACATACCACATCACCTCGGCTGGACGGGGGACTTTGTCAACACTTCATTACCCCATGCCGGGGACTTCGGCATCACTCTTCCGGCCTGCATTGACCGTGCTATGTCACCACTTCGGAGTGCCGAGCTCTTTGCTCCGCCACCTCGGGACCGACTTGGGGGATGGAACCTTGTCCCGCATCAAGCTCGGACTGCGTCATCAATACCAAACACATTAACCAGCTAAGTTGCCTTCATGCTCAAAGTTTTAAATTTTTAACTCGTGTTCGGTTCGACCAAGCATTATACTTTTTTGGAAAAAAGTTGCTTGTAAAAAAAATTCCTTGTCACAACTTTGTTTGTTTCACACAAATTCAAATACCCCGTTTACTTGGGGGCTTCCTTTATGAAGACTTTCCTCTTGCAAATGATTACACTTGTACGGCTTTGTTCCTTGTTCGTGTATTACGCCACAATATGCACCATGTTGACTTAAGCGATTTGCAAGCTGGGTTGCCTCGCTCCTGTGTTTACCCCTACGTTCCCGATTGTTCGGCTAGGGAGTAAAGGGAGCACCTCTGCAATTGTCACGATCGGGTCATCCGAGCTGGACATCAGACTGGGTGAAGCCGAAAGCTAGCACTCTTATTGTTTTCAATTATAGTCGGCACACAACGGAACTCATGAGTACAAAAAATCTATTGCACAAGTCTGATAGTAGCAATGAGCAATCGAAGAAAGGTATCGGTGGGGGTACTATTTTCTTCGAAGATGCTTCTTACACTTCGTCAGTAATATAGCATAAGTTCCCGGAGCGCTTTATGCATTATGTACCTTATGGCCTGATTGTCTGGTTATCGGAAACACCGTCGATATTCTTGACAGGTGGAGTACATAACACTTTTCGGCCCTTGGCCGAAGAGGGAGAAGCCGACGGTTGGTTAAGACGCGTTTAAAGTTCGGGTGAACACAGATATGATAAGTGTACTTCGGTACATACAATCATTATACATAAAATTCTTTTACCCAAGTCACTTGGGGGCTCTTAAATATATATGAGCCATTTTATAATAAGTGTTCTTCTTCTTAGTCGTTGCAAAGTTTTTTATGATTATTATTATTTATCACTTATTTTTTCGACGCGAGTGTGTGGTCACTAGCCGGGGAGCCTAATTTCTCTCTCAAAGCCGCTAGAGTTTAGTTTGCTAAACTGGCTTAATGAGAAGTACTCCGCCTTCGGGATAGGAGGTTGAAGCCGTAGGCTGACCCGCTTGAAGTCTTGAGATAGGATGTGTCATGTTAAAGCACGACAGAAGCACTTTTTTCTAAATTCCAATTTTCAGATTGACACCGAACACTTGATCTTATTCGGACGTCAGGTTTTCACTGACATTTTTCGGTTTTCCAAGCCTATAGCACTTTTAAACTATTTGTGTGTTTCCAACATTAGTCTCGTAGTGCAACGCCGGACACCTTTAGAGATTCGGCAAAAACACTCTCGGATATTGCCATATATGCATCGGTTTCGAATTGTGTCTTTGGTCAATAGTTGGGCTGTCCGACTCCTGTGCTTGCCTCCTACGTTCCTTTGTTCGGCTAGGTGTGCAAAGGGAGAACCACTGCGATTGTGCTTCCAGCTCGCATGGTTAAGCACCTCAGTGGAGAAAGCCGAAAACTGACTGTCACAATAGGTGTAAACTTGTCAGCGATCCGATGACCATGTTAAATGACGGGCCGTTCATTACATTGGCCGAAGTGTTTACGGCTTGACCTCGGATGTCACTGAACACTAACCGGGGGCTCATAGCTAGCTTCCCCAGTTTAAAGCTCCTATGACTAAGCGAAAGTTATAATCCCCGCATATCTGATTGCCTCATTTCCGCTAACACAACCGCCTTCGGGCACCGAGACATCGGCTAAGGGTTGTTTTGTTATTGCGGAAACACCCTGCGTAGTATCTACCAAGGGGTAGAGGTCAACGATGGGCCACTTTCAACTGATAAACGGTCGCAATGGAGTCAAAATAATGATGTAAAGTACTTGGATACATAGAATCATTACACATAATCTGTGATTTTACTCTGGATATCGATCTTTAATTCGGCCATCCGTGCCCACATTAAGGCTCGGGGGCTACTAGGCTTTGCGCTCATTATTTAAAAATATTAGAGGGGCACATCGATCCCCTAATCTGGTGTTGCCACCCGACCAGTGTCTCGGGGGTTACTGCATTGCCAATTCAATGCAGAAAATTCAAAGGGCTCAGTGTTCGGCTTGATCAAACTATGGGAAAGCGCGTCTTCGGACAACAATAAGTACCATCTATACCTATCTGGCATCAAGCTATATATCATGGCAACTTCTCACGACCCTCTCTCAGGGGCCCGTCCACCGATCACTATTATCTCTAATATATTACACTGTGTTTTTATTCCTGTGTATGCTGCCGAGCTAGGAGTTGATCCTCAGGCTGATTTCGCGCATCGACCTGAGTCTCAAGGGCTATTGGGAACAGCGGTTTTATGCTTGCCTTCAGGTGCATCTCGGGTTTTATAGTGATACACACCTTGAGGGCTACTGGATATACATCGGCAGAGAATAAACTGCACCAGTTAAAAATATTCACAAAAAATAAGCCAGCGGTCGGGTGGTGCACCACCTTGGAAGCAGTCCGGCATAAAGCTCGAGCGCTAGCGGCTAGCTCCATAGAGGGCATTTCTGGCATTAAGCTCGGCTAAACTCCTTCAACTTTTTTGGACCAAGATGATCTATGACATCTTGGATATAGTCCGGCATTGGAGCTTGGATACAGTCCGGCGTTGGAGCTCGGATACATTTCGGCGTTGGAGCTTGGAAGCAGTCCGACATTGGTGCTCGGCTTCAAAAGATACCTCGAATGCAGTCCGGCGTTAGAGCTCGGACGCAAGAGGACACTGCCCCCCGGGAACAACTTCAAACCCGAGGTGTGGCACAAAAATAACAAGGCATTGATAAAGGCCGGAAACTTAAGGGGGCTCCTCGGATACCCGACGTGTAAAATCTCCGGATTCACTTTGGCAATCCTCAAGATCGAAGATGAGAAGATTTGTTGAACCAGTTTTCAAGACCGACGACAGAAGATGAAGAACAATTCGAAAGAATCGAGGGGCGTACCTAACTTGAAGACCGGTTTAGGGGGCTACTAACAATGTCCTGGACTAGGGGTACTGACCACGTCATCTCCCGATCTGTTAGATTGGGCCGCGGACCCCCATGGCCGTATACTCATGGGCCAGTTCGGATAGCTTCCGCATACATGGAAGATTCCACAAGATTTGGCGATCAAGGCAAGGACTCCTCCCCACCGGCGTATTCGGCTAGGACTCTTGTTATCCTAGGCCTCTGGTGCATTATATAAACTGAGGCCAGGCTAGTCGATAGAGGATATATATCAACAATCATAATCATAGGCTAGCTCCTAGGGTTATCAACAATCATAATCATAGGCTAGCTCCTAGGGTTTAGCCTCTATGATCCCGTGGTAGATCAACTCTTGTAATACTCATATCATCAAGATCAATCAAGCATGAAGTAGGGTATTACCTCCATCGAGAGGGCCCGAACCTGGGTAAACAGCGTGTCCCCCGCCTCCTGTTACCATTAGCCTTAGACGCACAGTTTGGGACCCCCTACCCGAGATCCGCCGGTTTTGACACCAACACATACCCTACTAGAAAGACCTAGAGGTCCGCTCTTTGATCGACGTGATGCACGTGACAAAGAACCTTTGCGTGAACCTGCTAGGCTTCTTGGACGTGTATGGGAAGACAAAAGATACAGCTGAGGCATGGGAGAACCTGCAACGTTTGCACGAAAAAGACGGCATGCCTCCAAAGCAGTATGAAGGTCCTGCCAGCTACGCTCTTACCAAAGAAGAGAAGGAAATATTTTTTTAATGCCTGCTTAGTATGAAGGTCCCGACTGGCTTCTCGTCGAATATAAAGGGAATAATAAATATGCCAGAGAAAAAGTTCCAGAACCTAAAGTCTCATGACTGCCACGTGATTATGACGCATCGCTTCCGGTTGCATTGAGGGGCTTCTACCGGAAATCGTCCGATTAGCCATTGTGAAGCAATGTGCATTCCTCAATGCAATCTCTCGTAAGGTGATCGATCCAGAAATCATACCAAGGCTAAGGAGTGATGTGGTGCAATGTCTTGTCGGGCTTCGAGCTGGTGTTCCCACCATCCTTCTTCAATATCATGACGCACGTCCTAGTTCATCTAGTTGACGAGATTGTCATTTTGGGCCCCGTACTTCTACACAATTTGTATCCCTTTGAGAGGTTCATGGGAGTCCTAAAGATATATGTCCGTAATCGCGCTAGGCCAGAAGGAAATATCACCATGGGCCATCAAACAGAGGATGTCATTGGGTTTTGTGTTGACTTCATTCCTGGCCTTAAGAACATAGGTCCCCCTAAATCGCGGTATGAGGGGAGACTGACTGGGAAAGGCATGCTTGGAGGGGACTCAATAATATGCAGGGACGGATATTCTTGGTCTCAAGCACACTACACAGTTCTACCGAACTCTACCTTGGTGACCCCGTATGTCGATGAACATAAGAACAGTCTGCGCTCGAAACACCCGGAGTAGTGCGACGACTGGATTACATGTGAACACATCAGGACTTTCAACAGTTGGTTGGAAACAAGTCTCAGAGGTGACAACACTATTTGTGATGAGCTGTACTCGTTGTCCGAGGACCATCTTCGACTGTATTGACTTACAAAGGATACGAGATAAATGGGAATACATTTTACACGATCGCCCAAGATCAAAAGAACACTAACCAAAACAGCGGTGTCCGCTTTGATGCAGCAACCGAGAGGGGAAAGGACACATATTATGGTTACATAGTGGACATATGGGAACTTGACTACGGACATGATTTAAAGGTCCCTTTGTTTAAGTGCAAATGGGTCAATCTGTCAGGAGGCGGGGTACAGGTAGACCCACAGTACGGAATGACAACAGGGGATTTGAACAATCTTGGGTACACTGACGAACCGTTCGTCCTAGCCAATGATGTGGCACAGGTTATCTATGTGAAGGACATTTCTACTAAACCGAGAAAAAGAAAAGATTAGGAAGCGAATACATCATACGATGAGCCAAAGCGCCACATAGTTCTTTCAGGAAAAAGGGACATCATGGGAGTGGAGGGCAAGACAAACATGTCCGAAGATTATGAGAAGTTTCATGAAATTCCTCCCTTCAAAGTCAAGGCTGACCCAAGCATCACTACTAGGGAAAAGGCTAGCAGCAGCGCGGGTTTTAGGTGTATCAGTAGCGCGGGGAGTGGCGCTACTAATAAGGCGCTACAGCTAACACATAGAAGTAGCGCGTGCTTTGCCTGGACGCGCTACTGCTACCGCGGCGCTGCTGCTAACTTTTGTACACTCGCTACTGCTAATTTTAGTAGTTTTTTGTTTTTTTGGCATATTTGTTTTGTATTTGAACAGGCTTTATAGAAGAATCTTTAGCACATACAAATGTCATCATGATACACATACAAATGCCTGCGAGACCACAAATGTAATCATAGCATATACATACAAATAGTCTCAGCATAATCATCATCCAACACAAAGTGGTCTCTCGTCATCATCTCGAAAATAACAATACGAGTCTCGGTTACTTGCAAATACATCGTCATCCATCTAAACAATGATATACGCGAGAAGAGCTATCACTTTGAGTACATGAGTTCGTATCCCTCTCTCGCATTAGCGTGAACCTAAACTAACTACGCTGTCGCTCGAAACCGGAAACCGGTACACTGGCTTGACACTCCGGCCACTTGTCGTATATATACTCCTGGCGTAGCACTTATTCACCATCGATGATCTATGCACCTGCATCGTCACATGAGTCGATGATATGCAACATATAGTTGAGCAACAGAAAGAGACAGACTTGGCCAAAATAGAAACAACATATCGTAAGAATAAATAACAAAGTTCATCGAAATGCCCTAACTAGAGTGATTTTCGCTAGTCGAGGAGGAGGACAGTTTAATTACATCACAAATAAAGTTTCACCGTGCATAACTCAAAGTTTTGTCATACAGAAAGTATGGACTAAACAAACACATTGTCATATATCGACAATCACTCCAACATGTCGTTCCATCCATCCATGTCAGGGAGATAGTCCCCGAGCCTAGTGAAAGGCTTCAGGTCGAGACACTGAGCGGCTACCCATGTTCGGACGTCTTCCCGCGACATTTGTCCTTCTTCGTAGAACATCCCTGTTTTTTCGACGACCTCCTTCATGATGATTTGGGCAAGTTCAAGCTGGATGTGATAGAACTCGGCTCGAAGTCGATGATCCTTGATATCTCCTACGTTCTTTGCCCATTGCAGAATATGGGCATCGCCGGATGTAGGTGACATGCGAAGGTTCTGGTGATCCCGTCTCTAGCATGTGGTGTAGGACATAGAATCCATCATTAAGAGAATCGCTCGTTCTTTGGATGCAGCAGAAGTCGGTCTTATGGCCGAAGGCGACCCTGCCGCCCCTTATCTTCTTGTCCCTGACCTCTCCACCCCTTGCTTGGTAGTAAAGCATAGCACTGTCGAGAACATCCTTGATGTGGTTGTAATCCTTTTTGTGAATGTTCTTCGACGAGTCCAAGTAAAGAGCGTGGGAGAATAGGGGGTATAGGATGATGAGGACGGCGCGCCTTCCAAGCAAAATAAGTACACCTCAAATTACTTAGCCTCCACCGTGCAAATGAATGATTGAAATCGAAGGAAGGATAGCAGCGCGGATGACTTACACGGGATGATAAGGCACGAGAATCGCCTCCTTGTCCTTATTGGCGAGCATGAAATTGACGATGTATTCCCTCACGTATACACGGTGCTCTGCGCAGACTCCCAAGAAGCCCTCATGCATGTAGTACGGGTCAGCGACACAGATATGAGATATCTGCTCAAACCCGATGATGTAGTTCATGTGCAAGGCATAAAGGCGGACAAACGGAAAATCCAGCTTCTTCACGTGAAACATGTCGAATATGTAATCGAATCGGAGGAAGAACTTATCCACGGGGAAGCTGTCGACGTACGACATTTGCCGCGGAACGTTAACCACGTAGAGTGGGTATCCTGGATCTGTCGAGGCGATGAGGCCTTTCTCTACCCGCAGCACATCGTCATGAAGTCTCCTTAGATCTCCGAATCTGGACCCTAGCGCTCTTGCAGGTAGGATTGGTTGACCGGGGATATGCCATTTATCCGCATCGGGGATATCTATACGGTCCTGCCGAGGCTGCCGAGGCGGCCGGATCATAGAATCAGCTTTTTGCCTTTCCTCGCTCTCTTCCTAGACTTCTTTACTACCGGAAGGTCGTCCATAATACGTTGAGACGGCAATTCGTGCACCGACTCATGACGCTCAAACCCGAGGAGGCGCCGAATAGACATATCGCTCGATTGCCACCGTCGTCCTCATCCTCATCCATGGCGACGCCATCAGCGACTAATGGAGCCTCCTCCTTACCCGTCCGCTATCGCCCAACCCGACACCCGACGCTAATTGGGTAGGTGGGGTGTTGATGTTCATACCTTCTTTGAGGCTGCGTGCTCGTGGGTGTGCTCCCGACCGCCTGCATAAAGCAGACTCTTTGGCCACAACAGACCCACCCATTGCAACAATCACCAAGCCGCCGCGGTGTCTCCTCGTCATCCACCAAGTAGTATTGAGGAGGCAAATTCTCGTGGCCCGGTTCGACATTGGCCACGGAAACCTTGAAGACGTTCGGGGATCGGCCGGTGTGGAACAATGGTTCCTTCGGCTCCATTATCGTCGCCTTCCCCACGTCCAGCTTCTGGTCGCCGATGGTGTACAATATGGTGCACGGGGTTTCGTCGGCCTACAAAGAAAAGTCTGCGACGTGAGACATCCGGGAGATTATACATTTATATTGAAGGGGGCCGGTGTGACAGATACCGTGAGGGCGCCGAGCTCAGCCAAAGACGAAGCACCGCCGAGCACGTCTGGTGCGGGAGCCGGTGCGGGAGCAGGTGCTCCCAAGAAGTCAGCAAGGGGATAGTCCTCTGCAATTTTTTTCTGGATTTTGCCTTGTCCAAGTGAAAACGCCCGTCACCAAGGAAGTAGACAAATCTGCAACCACTTGTTTTGCGACAGCTACCGCTGATGCGACTGTTTGAGATGATTTCTTCTCAACCGCAATCTCAACCTTCTTGTCGATGTTTTCTTCAATTAACCTCCGTCTTTCCTTTCTCTCCTCCGTGGTCTCACGGTAGTACTTCTTCCACATGGCGCCGTCTCCGACACCGTGCACGCGTCCATACGACGGTCGAGTATCCACCGGTTGTCGTTTCAATATGTTCAACGCCCGGTTGAATGGAGTGTCCCACTTGGGCCTCGCCAATGCCTCATACGGCGAGTCGCTTTCGGCCGCAATCCGGTGCTGCTTCTCTGCAAAAGGCACAAGGATCGTTTACAAATATGACTAACGTGTGCAGTCGAATTGATCAGAAACTAAAATTACCAGCAGTCTCATGAACTCCGTAATGACCGGTATTCTCTCGTAAACCTTCTTCACTGGGTCCCAACGATGCCGGGCCCTCAGGACGTCATGCTCCCGTGGGATGGTGAAATCCGCCAAGGGTCCGATGCCTGCACTCATGGCTTCCGCGTCCTCCTTGGCCCATTTGGACCTCTTTCCGCCGTAACCACGGCTTCGGAGGTGGTGGCTCCCAATGTTCCTCTCTTGAAGCCCCTTCATGTACTTAGACTTTTCTTGGCAGCTTCGGCCTCGCAAGCCTCCTCGAATATTTGAAACTGCTCTTCCGTGATTGTCGGATTATCCTTTACAATCTCGGAGTAGGGTTCCTTCTTGTCGATGATCCTTACTTTCACTCGAGTTTTCCAGGCGGCCAACGCGTCGCTAAACTTGGTCATGGCGTGTTTGATTATCTTCTTCATTGCCGGGTCCTCGTCTGGATCTTCATAATCCTTCTCATTCCAGCCCAAGAACATGAATATCTGGTGAAACTTCTTTAGGAGGGAGCTCCTCATATTTTCTATCTTCTATAGTTTCTCATCGTTGATGGTGGCAGTTTTCCGTACGATGCAGCCTATTTGATTGCCGTAGCATCGACGCGCTTCCTCGGGCGCCTTTGGCTCAAAAATGCCGTCGTCCACCTTCGTGACCACCAGTCTAGTAGTCCTGAGTTTGTTAGGAAGCCGTTGCCTCTTTGCTTTCGGTTCTACAAGATCTGCTCCGCTCCCGAGGCAGCACCGGTCTCGGCCTCGGGCCGGTCTCGATGCGGTCTCGAGTCTCAGCGCCGGTCTCGGCCTCAAGACCGGTCTGCATGTCGGTCTCAGTCCCGATGCCACCGGTGGCCCAAAGAACAACATCGGTTGATCGTCAAGAAGGCTAAAAAATTAAATGCTCCGCCCGTAGACGCCGTCATAATCACCAGAACCCTGTCCTTCATCGTTGCTAGCCATGTTTCCTATGATTAAATCTAGTCAATTTATTCTAGACCTAATAAAATGAATAATGACATAAAAAGGCCTACTGTTTTGCAGGAATGTTGACTCCTTCCTGGTGCGGCAAATCCCGGGCACTCGATATGTCCTAGTTTGTAGCACAAATCATGCCGAAATTCACGGAAAATTTCGGCATGACCTTTGCTAAAAAGTGGACAAATCGAGAACCTGAAATTTGGCGGAACAGAAATGAATCAACATTCCGGCAAAACATAGGCCACTCAGCATCATTCCCTGGAAACAGTGTTCAAATATCCCTGTTCGACACCGCAACACATGTCCAAATATACACGAGCAACCACATGTCCAAATTTCACACACTAATTCAAAAATAAAGTGTAGAAGAAATTTCATTTAACTACTAATAGAACAAAATTCAGTTAACTTTAGTGCTCTATAATGATGAAAGGAAAAAAAATTCAGTTAACTACTAATTTCATTCATTTAGGTTATTCATTTAACATCACCTAATTAACCTATTGTACCACTACTACTAGCAGCACTACTAACCTAATTAACCTAGCAAAACTCTTGTGCCCTAACTGAAAAACATCTAATTAACATCTACTAGTACCACTATTGCCCTAACCTAATTAACATCTACTAGTATCACTATATATACTATACAAGCAGCATCTACCCTAATTAAACCCTACTGCCCTAACTAACTTTTGTTGTAAACCAAATTTTTTGCTCTAAACTAATTTTTGCTCTAACATCTACTACTTAACATCCTTTGCTCTAAACTAAATTTTTTCTATAAACAAACTTTTGCTCTACTAATTTTTTTCTCTAAAATGCAGAGAGAGGAGTGGGGAGGGGTGGGGACTTACAGAGAGGGGAGAGACGGTGGCGGGAGGTGCTCAGACGGAGGCAGGGGCGGAGAGGGCGGGCTCGGGCACGGGCAACGGCGGTCCCGGGCGGGTTTCGGGCGGCGTGAGGGCGGAGGGCGCCGACGGTGACGTCGAGGGCGGCCTCGGGCGGCGTGAGGCTGAGGCGGCCTCGGGCGGCGGGCGGGAGGATGACGGCGGCCTCGGGGAGACGGTGAGGTTATGGGCGCCCACGCCGGGCAGGAGACGGCGCGTGGGGCGGGCAATTGGGGGAGACGGCAGCGAGGGCGAGGGATCTGGGGGAAGAAGTGTGGTGGCCGGGGGGCGGGGGGGGGGACCTCTGTTTAAGTGAAACGTAACGGTAGCGCGTTTCCAAAAAACGCGCTATAGCTAAGTTAGCTACAGCGCATTTCCTGGAACCCGCTACTGCTATTTCTTTCTCCTTTTTCCCTTTTTTCTTTTTTTTTTCTTTACATTTTATTTTTTCCCTTTCTCCTTTTTCTATTTCTTTCATTTTCATTTACTTTTATACTTGTTTTTCACTTTATTTTATTTCCGTTAGCAGTAGCGCGTTACACGTAAGCGCGCTACAGCTAAGGAGAGTAGCAGTAGCGTTGGGTCAAGATATCTGGCGCTACATTGCTAGGTTGGGCTAGCCATGTGCCAGTTCAAGCATAGTAGCAGCGCTTTTAAGCTAATACGCGCTCTTGCTAAAGTCATAGCAATGGCGCGGTTTATTTCTGTATTTGCTACTAAGTAGCAGTAGCGTTTGATTTTGTATAGCGCTACTGGTAACATTCTGTGTATAAGGTTTTCCCTAGTAGTGCATCCTGATAAATGATGAAGATTATCCATGGTTACGGCGCAATAAGGAAAGGACACAAATGAAGAAAAAGTGAATACTTTCTCTCCACAACTATTATGATAATACCATGCCAACTTTCAACCTTTTCGTAGTTCATTTGATATGCCTGTTGTAACAGACAAGTTTCCGTATGAAATCCTGATACTTTGAAAAAGAGTGTCCATTTTGTACACGATGTGCATCCAGTTTTTGCCGTAACCCTCTCAACTTTCTTGCACATGCTATGTGGATGAAATGATGATACCATGCCAACTTTCAACCTTTTCCGAGTTCATTTGAAATGCTTTTCAATTTCAGGGTCTTATAGCTCAAAATAATCAGTAAATGCATGAAAAATAACAAATGAAGTCAGAAAGGGTTGAAAATTGATGATGTGGCTTTGAATGGTGCATTTTGAACACACAAAAAGTTAGAAGTTTAAATAAGCTTTAAAAAATGAAATCCCTTTGTAACAGACGAGTTTCCGTATGAAAACCTGATACTTCGAAAGAGATTGTCCGTTTTGTACACGGAGTGCATCCAGTTTTTGTCGTAACCCTCTCAACTTTCTTGCACATGCTATGTGGATGAAATGATGATTCTGTGCCAACTTTCAACCTTTTCAGAGTTCATTTGAAATGCTTTTCAATTTCAGGGTCTTATAGCTCAAAATAATCAGTAAATGTATGAAAAATAACAAATGAAGTCAGAAAGGGTTGAAAACTGATGATGTGGCTTTTAATGGTGCATTTTGAACACACAAAAAGTCAGGAGTTCATATAACTTTAAAAAATGATATCCCTTTGTAACAGACGAGTTTCCGTATGAAATCCTGATACTTTGAAAGAGATTGTCCGTTTTGTACACGAAGTGCATCCAGTTTTTGCTGTAACCCTCTCAACTTTCTTGCACATGCTATGTGGATGAAATGATGATACCATGCCAACTTTCAACCTTTTCAGAGTTCATTTGAAAGGCTTTTCAATTTCAGGGTTTTATAGCTAAAAAAATCAGTAAATGCATGAAAAATAACAAATGAAGTAAGAAAGGGTTGAAAATTGATGATATGGCTTTGAATGGTGCATTTTGAACACTGAAGATAAACCTCTATTATTATATAAAATTGATGCAACTAAAATTATCAAAGTATTTTCTGTTCAAAATCATTAAAAGCAAAAAGAATTTTCATAAAAACTTTTTTGTTACAAACTTTAATAGCAAAAAGAATTATCATAAAATAAAATAATAAGTAATTAGAAACAAAATAATATAAAATTTAACAAAAATATATAAGTAGAAAAAATATAATATAATAAACTTTAATAACATAAATAAATTTTATGAAACTAAAATTAACAAAGTATTTTCCGTTCAAAACATTATAAGCAACCTCTAGTATTATTGAAACTAAAATTATATAAAATTGATGCAACTAAAATTATCAAAGTATTTTCTGTTCAAAATCATTAAAAGCAAAAAGAATTTTCATAAAGAACTTTTTTTGTTAGAAACTTTAATAGCAAAAAGAATTTTCATAAAGTAAAATAAACAAGTAATTAGAAACAAAATAAATAAAAAAATAAGTTTTTTGTTGTAAGTAGAAACAAAACAAAATAAATAAAGCAAAAAAGAAAACAAAAAAACAGGGAAAAAATAAAAAATATGCCACCTACTGGTCCACCACTGTTTGAATACGACTAGAAACCCATCCATGGGACAGTATTCAGGCCCGTAGAAAGCCGAGTAGGCCCATCAGGCATAGCAGTTACAATTAGGCCCGTAAGCCTGCAATGGAGAGGAGCTAGAGAGGGGTGCGGCAGTGGGGCTTATAAACCACCGCACGCCCCTCTCAACTAGCGAGGTGGGACTAAACTCCCACCACCACGCCGCTATGCAAGGCCTTTGGTCCCGGTTGGTGGTACCAACCGAGACTAAAGGGGTGAATTGGTACCAGTTCAAGGAACCAACCGGGACCAATGCCATCCTTTAGTCCCGGTTGTTGCCACCAACCGGTACCAAAGGCCTCTGCTTCCCGCCCTTTGGGCTGCTGAAAAGAGGCCTTTGGTCCTGGTTGGTGGCACCAACCGGTACTAAAGGTTGTATTCCTCCCGGTTGCTGTCACGAACCGGGACCAATGCTTCATCTATATAACTAGCACTTGTGAAAATTTTCATTCAGTTCGTCTTCCCCGCCCCGGACGCTGCCAGGCTGCTCCTCTGAGCCTTGCCGTCGCCATCGTCGCCCTGCCTCCGACGCCGTCCCGCGCTGCACCGACGCCATCCCGCACCGCCCAGATGTAAATCGCCGCCCGCGCCCCCCGACGCCAGCCCTGCCTCCTCGTCGCTCGTCATTGCGCCCCTCACCGTCATTGTTGCCGCCACTGCTTCCTCGTCGCCCGTCGCCATGCCCCTCACCGTCGCCGTCGCCGCGCCCCTCACTGTCGCCCCCGTGCCCTGCCTCCTCGTCGATCGCAGCCCCCTTGCGCAGTGAGCTCATATGAATTTTCCTAATTTAGATGTGTAGTTAATTGAGTTGTTGTAATTTGTTCAGAAATGAATATGCAAAAGTTAGAATTTTTTTTGTTCATAGATTTTTTTGGTGATATTATTGTTGAATATGCAAATGTTTGTATGTTCATATATATGCAAAGAATATGTCAATTTTTTTCATAGAATTTTTATGATTTTTTTCTATTGTAATTTTGTTCATAGATTTTTTATGATTTTTTTCTATTGTAATTTTGTTCACAGAATTTTAATGATTTTTTTTGTTCATAGAATTTTCTTTGTCAATTTATGTATATGTTCGTATTGTGTATGTATAGGAAATTTGTGTATGATCAAAGTCATTTATGTATATGTTCATATTTAGAAGAAAAAGCAGGAGAGGAAAAAGGAAAATAAGAAGAGAAAGTGTTTAATATAATTAGTTAGAAAGTAATAGAACTAGTTAAACTAGTTTATTTTTAATTAGTAAGTAATACTTTATTTTATTTATAGTAAGTGCTTAGTAGTTGAACTAGTTGATTTAATAAAACTACTTTATTTTACTATAGAAGTAGTTTATTTTTAGCCTCAAAGTTAATAGAACTAGTTTATTTTTTAGTTCAAGCAATTATTCCCGCATCGGTGTCGACGATGCCTATCCCGCATCCTCGTCATCGACTCGGCGGAGGAGGCCGGCTTGATCAGAGGGGCCATGTCCAGGACTGGGCTCCGTCGGGCTGGTATTGGGAGGTGCTACCTTCCAGGGGCGTAGGTTGGTGAGGAGCCAGCCCGTCGTTGACCCGATCCTTGTTTGGTGGCGGTCGCGTGGGTCAGTGATGGTGCCGAGGCTTCCGGACACCGCGGAGGTGGTACGTCACCGTGTTAGCGAGGAGGACGAGCATGTCCGCTGCCATGTGGTTGCGTTGGAGGGCAGGTTCGACAATACCGACAGTTCTTCGTGATCTCACTGGAGCTATGATCCTGTGATGGTTCCTTCTCTTTGGTTGTCCACCGCCCGCGCCGATACCCATCGGGCGCTACGGTTCTAGTTGTATTAGCGATGCTATATGTATGATAGTATTCGAGGAGTATTAGTGATAATATTCGACAATGTACGGATGCAAGAGATTTGGTTTTACGATTTGAATACTACTTTATTTTACGATTTGGTTTTTCTTATTGACTGCTCAAATTGGAAAAGTACTCCTACTTTGAATGCTAAAATTGGAGAGCACTATGCAAGGCGTATGCATTTGATTACTTGATAGCTTATAGGGTTTTTGTTTTACAGAAATCTAGGAGCCCTCCATCATCGATGCCGTCGTCCTCATTGCGAACCCCTCCGACCTCGAGGTGAGACCAGCCAAATCTCCATGTCAATATGAGTCCTATAATATGAGTCCTCGGGTTGACTTTAAGTCTCTCGAGTCCCCACCATATATGAGAGGACGAAGAATCCCGACTGTTGTCGTAGAAGCTTCTCCTTCGTTCCGTGTGCTAGACAATTTGGTGTAATGCACTCGAACGAAAGGAGGAGCTACCATCACCGACGATCGCAAATGTCGAGAGGAATCGGTGAGGGAGAGTCTCCAACCATATATATATGAGAGGACGAAGAATCCCATTTGTTGTCGTTATTAGCTTCTCCTTCATTCCCGTGTGCTCGACAACTTGGTGTAATGCACTCGGGGATGAAAGGAGGAGCTACCATCATCGACGGTCGAATATGTACACCACGTGAGATGAGTGTTTTCAAGAAAAGACTCGACAGACCGATAGTCAACCCGTGATGAATAATAATGATCTAACTTAGGTTTTTTAGTACATATATTTAATTGTAGACGTTTAATATTTGAATTATGAACATAGGAAATGTCGTACTCGGACGACGAAAGTCTCCCGGGGGAGTGCAACTAGTGCCACGACGACCGAGGTCTGCGACAAGGCCTCACCGGACGAAGATCGGCGCTCAAAGATTAAGTCGAGGAGACCTTCGATGTTGAAACGATGCATAACGCATTTACAAGTGTTATTTTTTCATAATTAAGCCCGACTTCAACTATTTCAACATGTACTTTTCATCTTTTACAATTCGACTAGCTTATCCCATGCCATTCAAGACGCTACGTCTTGGAGAGGATGGGTTTTGAAGACCATGAAAGTATGGAAACAAAGAAAATTCACCTAAGGACCCATCATGATATGGATTTTGAAGTAAATCTGTATAATTCTGAGAGCGTAACCCATTTTGGTTGCAAAAATTGGGAAGCATTTAGCAAGATGTATGGTTTTGATGAGGGTATGATTGTCACCATGGATCTTGGTGATCCTGACATCGAGCAAGACAATATGGACATTTGGGTCCTTGTTGATATGCCTCCAATTCTACCGCTCTGTGAGTTTCTCAAACATAGTTATTAGCTAATTTATATTGTTCATTTCAAAATAGTTGACAGCTTATTTCCATTGACAGCTTATTTTGATTGTTCAAACAATGTGTGGAACATGATAGACAGAACCTACTACACCGATGGCTCCGAGTTAACTTATAAGGAGAAAACTCATCTGGTCGGATTTTGTACTGATCTTGAGAATTACAATATCTATTGTAAAACTCCTCCACATTATGGTCAATACGTGCAACTAGTGCACGTGTTGAACTATGGTAACTACTATGGAGATACCCTGGTAAGATTTTTTACTGTTACAACATCCATGCATCTATTGCATACTTCTAAAACTAGTACATCATTGCTAACTATGAAGTTATTACTATGTTTTTCAACAGATAATCCCAGAGGATTGTGTGCCTCATCTGATGTATCAGAGTGGTCGCCTTGATGTTTTGAACATACCTCCAGGTCATCCTACGAATCTGAATTATCCATACCGGATTTCTAAAAGAAGTGGAGACATGAAAATCAAGGAATGGAAAAAATGTATGGACAGTCGTAAGGAGGTTCTTGGAAGCAAAAGGAAGCGAAGCGCAAGAATTGGAGACAGGGTGATCTCCATTCTTCATAATGGAGAGTCAGGGTCTATATTGTTTTATGCTATTTTACCTTAAAGAGGGTATTTAGGTCCTACCTAATACTAATGATCATGTGCTTAGAACAATTAAGTAGGGTTGGTTCGATGACTATGAGGATGATGATCATATGACTTGTTATTAATAACGAGTAGAAGTTGTATGATGATGATTAGTAGGACTTATTATTATGATGATGCATGATGCGGGCATGAAGAGTTATTATATATCGATTGGGTGAAATGAACATGGATTGATTGAAGTGAAGGCAACAAGCATGTGGTACATGTCGAAAGTAGTACTAATCCAAACTTGATCAAGTTAGGATTAATATTACTTTCGACATGCACCACATGTTGCCTTCACTTTAATCTAAGCCATGTTTAGGCATAGCAGTAACGTTGGTAAACCAAGCACGGAAATAAGAGAGGACACTTCTCTCTGTTAGCTAGCTTACACACCCTAAATTACCCCTAAACCACCCCCTTTCAGAAAAAAACCTCAGCTCCTACCACCTGCTGACGCGTGGATGCCTATTGGTCCCGGTTGGTGCCACCAACCGGGACTAAAGGCCCTCCTGCCTGGGCTCTCTGCACCGGCCACGTGGAGGCCCATTTGTCTCGGTTTGTGTAAGAACCGGGACTAAATGCCTAGGGCATTAGTAACGACCCTTTAGTTCCGGTTCAAAAACCGGAACAGAAGGGCCTTACGAACCGGGACAATAGGCCCTTTTTCTACTAGTGATGGTCTTCTACTCCTCATCAATTCACCATCGCCTGCCTTAGACTACACCGACACGCAAGGGTTTCCTTTCTTTGGTGTTTTCTGTAGAAGTACCGAAGCATTTTTAGAGTTTCACAATAACTCGGCCATTTTGTTAATGGATGATATTCAAAAATCTAACGCATATGTATATATATTAGTTGTAACTATCATTATGCTAAAAATCTGTTTTGCTCATTTTGCTTTTACTCACATGCGGTGCTGGACACGAATGCAAAAAAAAAGAAGTTTACATGGCTCACATGTTTCTTGCCTCTACATATTTATTGAAATTTATGCCATTCTACTATAAAAATGAATGGCTGCGGCAATTCGCACCATCACGCTTTCAAATACTCCCTCCGTTCCTAAATGTAAGTCCTTTTAGACATTTCAAATGAACTACAACATACGGATGTATGTAGACATATTTTAGAGTATACATTCACTCATTTTGCTCCGTAAGTAGTCACTTCTTGGAATGTCTAGAAAGACTTATATTTAGGAACGGAGGTAGTACCATTGAACATGCATGTTACTTTATTTAAATTAGCTTCCATAATTTCTGTCTATGTATTTACAAAAAAAACATCCATTTGAGTGAACAAATAGACGGGCGCAACAACGCGCGTCATCATGGTCTAGTTAGTATAGAAACTTCACAACAACAAGTATATATGATCAAACTTCATCATGATCGTGTGATTTATGAGCCATATTGGAATTTTTTTCGATTTGCATCAGCAATACCGAACAGAAAAGTTTGGTATTTGAAGTGTTGTGCTATTTCTTTCATTCAAATTGAAGTTGGTGCAAAACCAATATATCCAAGAGAGGTCTACCATAATATGCACTATGTAGATGCTCAAATGAAAAAGGTTCGCATATAAATCCATGAACCAATAGACTATTTTAGTTCATAAAAGACATAGTTATTGAAGTATAGATAACTCAATAGTAAGAAAATTCTTATGCATGCGCTAATGAATTCATGGGTTGCAGGGCCATCGGGCTGAATGCACTGTTTATTACTTTATTTTAAATATATTTTCCAAATTTATTGCTTCTCTTCCTTTCGGTTTGCATGTTCCATCTCCATAAGCTTCATTTGTTGTGATGTCTTCCATGCATGATTCCATCAATTGCAAACTTGCATGGATTATTTATTGTGATGGTAATGTGTATACTAGTAGAATTATTCAAGTTAGGATGTTTTCTTATTAGCTCTACTCATTCCCCTAGAATTGCTACTCCACATCATTTCATGAACCTATGTTCCTTTTCAATGTTTGGTTTTGAAGAGCGTACTAGATGTATGGGACCTCTAATTTATCTACATGTATTCCCAAGCTGCAGTGGCATCCCAATCCAATCCTGAACTGGAAACTCTCTTCATTTGCCACTTCTAGAATCACTGTTTCTTCATTAGGATCATGGATGGGGAGTGATACAACTTAAATAGTCTGTACCTGGTCCATCTCTCATTTTTTCCCTCTCGGCTTACCTTGACAACATGAGGGGGTCTGGCTCAAACATCTTAGTAAGGGGCACTTTCCCTAAGGACTGACCTACTGATTAAAATGATTTTGGCCAGTGGCTGACTCCGAATGAAGCCAGGACCATTACACATTCAGGCCTCAAGGCGCGGAAGAAAGAAGAGTGCAACACTACAATAACAATGGTCTCGAGGAGGTATCTCACTGTGGGGGTAGCCGCTAGCTCGAGGAACCTTGGAAATTCTAGGCACCAAGACTGAAGTAATTAGTCAGCAACCTTGCCAACAAAAGGGCATGCCTAGCTGCCTATGATGCAAGAGGAGAGTGGTGATGGCCTGAAGGCCCAATAGCTATTAGGTTGATGGAATTTGAAGCTGTGGCGACCAGTTCTGATCCACCCCAAGAAGAGAGAATTTTAACATGGAGGCACTTGGTTCCGGGAACGATGAAGGGCCAGTGGAACAAGATTAGGATGTCATTTTTCTTCTTCATTCACATAGGAACATTCTTGAACGCGAAAAGAAAATGAAGTTCCGTTCGCTTGGGTAGCTATTGCAAACTTTTGATATGCTGGATTGAAATTGTGTGATGATATATTTACATGCAGGAACATCAGTTAAAATGAGTATATCTTTTCCTGAATTTGTTGGAATTCATTTGAAATGCTACTACTTTATAATAGATTTCGGGGTTGGCTAGATGGGTAGATCTCAAGTTCCCTTGTTGCCTTATCTAACGTAAGGTTTGGTTACTTGGATAAGAGTGGATGGGCTGCTCTGTGTAGAGCATAGTCCAAAACATTCTTATCGATCTGCTGAAGGTTCATACTTGGGTTGGCATGTAGTAATATGTTTAGCTTTGATCCTATGAATCTATTCCGCTTTTATTGTCTGGGGTTAAAGGATGTCGACTTGATGTTGAGGGCAGTCTATTTTGTCCTTTTGATATTAAGCTTTTCTATGCATAGCAAAATATTCTTAATCTTTCAACCGTTTTAGGTGCATATGTGGGTATGCCATATTACAATCAAATAACAATATTCCTCATTTCATAGTTTGTGATGATCGGGTGCTGCTTTGCACGAGACCCAAAAGGTATTTCTATGTATCCTAGTTGTCCAATAGGTTGCTAGTGATAAAAAAGGCCAAATTGGCGAAGTTGTTTCATGTAGAAAGAACATGCGCTGATGACCGGAGCACAAACTGTCACACCTCTGTAGCTGGGAATCCCGGCATCTCTCCCTCCCTGCACTCTGTCTGGTTGTGGAAGTTGTATTGGACTGATAGCCCACTTAATCCGACAGTGGTGTTTCATTCGTGCAATCCGCATGGTGCGGCATGGAGGAAACAGGGACACACAGCTGCACCCACAAGGTTCAGACTTCAGAGTTCAGATATCACAGCCGAGAGTGAACCTGCTACCTGCTCGCATTTAAACTTCCTAGTTCAACAATTGCTCACATGTCACAACCATGTGAAAGTTGCCAGTAGATGCAAGGTTACAGGCAAGCACATATATGTGTCTCATCTGGCACTGAATGATGTGGATGAGGCTATTCGTGTCGAACAACAATTGCGATGCCCAAATTCCATACCAAATTGAAGTGTACGAAATGTGAAGTGTTATGATGATTGATCTAATATATAAAATTCTTATGAATTTCCATCTGATTTCATTCGAACAATCATCAAATAATGATGATGATTAGTGCATGAATATCCACAATGTGAAGTGTCATGATCATGGCATTTAAGAGTGCCTTCAGTGATCCAAAGATGGTGTGTCCACACATGACTAAAGATAATTCAATAATGATGATGATTAGTGCATGAATAAAATTGTCTTCTACTAGCTGGAATAGTCATAAATCACCGATATTGTTGAAGGCCCTGTGACTGCTTTGGTAGTCAAAATTATTATGTTGTGATCAGGAATTCTTTTGTAGGTCGTCTAAACACATTGGAGTGCCTCCACTAAATATGTGGTATAACAAATTTCTTTAGTGAGAATATAGATGTTCGCAGGGCATGAACAAGGAAACTAATGTATCACCATAGGGATATATATGTTGCTTATGATGGGACTTATAGAAGTTCTTATGGGCAAGAAATAATACAGTCCACTGCTCCCAAATCTAAAGTGGCATATGCACTTTCCCTTTCTAAATCCGGTGATGACACTTCTCCCAAAATTAAAGTGCTAGATGCACTCCTCCCAAACACCAAAAATTCTCTTCTACAAATCCACCATCATGCAACCCCGGTGCCTCTTGTCATGGTGATGTATTCCATGATTACATCAATTGTAATGTTGCATGCATTATTTAATATAGTGGTAAGGTGTATACTAACAGAATTATTCAAGTTAGAATTTTTTTCCTATTAGCGCTGCTCATTCCGCTGGAATTGCTACTCCACATCATTTCATGAACCTCTGTTTCTTTTCATTAATAGGTTTTGAAGAGGGCACTAGAGGCATGTGACCTCTAATTTATCTCCATGTATTCCCAAGCTGCAGCGACATCCCAATCCAATCTAGAACAAACTATCCTCATCTGCCACTTCCAGAATCACTGGTTCTGCATTAGGAATGAGGATGGAGAGTGGCACAACATCAATAGTCTGTATCCGGTCCCACTCTCATTTTTTCCTCTCAGGTTACTTTGACACCATGAGGGGGGGGGGGGCTAACTCGAACATCTATGTAGTAAGGGGAACTTACCTGAGGGACTGCCCTACTAATTATAATGATTTTGGCTAGTGGCTGGCTCGTGATGAAGCAAGGATCCTTACACATTCATGCTTCGAGGCGCGGCTGACAAAAGAGAGCAATACTACAATAGCAATGGTCTCGAGGTAGTATCTCATAGTGGGGGTAGCCGCTAGCTTGAGGAACCTTGAAGCTCTAGGCACTAAGACTGAAGTACCTAGTCAGCAGCCTTGCCAACAAAAGGGCAATCTAATTGCCTATGATGCAAGAGGAGAGTGATCACAACATAAAGGTGGCAATAGCTATTAGCTTGATGTCATTTGAAGCTCTGGCGACCAGTTCTCATCCAACCCAAGAAGGGAGAATTTCGACCACCATGGCGGAACCTAGGTCCGGTAACTATGAAGGGCTGGTGGAAGAAGATTAGGAAGAGTGATGACGACGTAAATCACTGATATTGTTAAGGGCACCGGTGATTAGTCGCGTAGCCAAAACTTATATAGAGTGATGAGGTATTCTTTTGTAGGTCATTTAAACCCATTGGAGTGCCTCCGTTAAATATGTGGTATAACAAATTTCTTCAGTGAGAATACAAATATTCGCAGGGCATGAACAGAAAACTAATGTATCACCGTATGGATATTATATATATATATATATATATATATATATATATATATATATATATAGTAACGCTAAACTAAGCGTGAGTGTAGAATAGCTTATTCTACACCCCAGTAACAGTACATACAAAATATAGTAACACACTATGTATAGTAATTTTCATAAAAATGTAGTAAATTACAAACATAGATGATAAAAAAATATTTTCTGAATTACTACATTTTATACACCGTTTTACTAGATTTTGTACATGGCATTACTAGGGGGTGTAGAATATATATATTGCTTATGATGGGACTTATAGAAGTTCTTATGGGCAAGAAATAATACACTGCGTTGCTCCCAAAATTAAAGTGGTAGATGCACTTTCGCTTTCTAAATCCGGTGATGACACTTCTCTCAAAATTAAAGTGCTAGATGCACTTCTCCCAAACACCAAAAATTCGGTTATACCAATCCACTATCATGCAATCCAGGTGCCTCTTGTCGTGGTGATTCTTACATAGTCATGTCCTCTATAAAACTTACTTATGGACAGACGCGTGTGTTTTACACACAATCAACTCGAGTAGAGATCAAGATAGTCATATGAATTGTCAGGGGAGCAATGGAGGGGGAGGGGCTCGAAATATTGTGATCCAAACTCCCATGAAAATACCCAGGCACGTCATGGAAATCATGTGGCATCTACCCTGGAATCTAGATCGTCGCCTCCATCTTATCTCCGTCCCCTGTCGGTATAATATTCCTCCCCATCCTTCCCTCTTTCCCCACGCTGAAAAACACGTTGGAAGTCCACCCCCAAACTGCTGCCACCCTATAGCGAGTCTCCCTCCTCCATGCCTTGGAGCTTCAGCGATACCGCCCGTACCGCCTTCCTCAATTTCGGGCATTGTCGTCGAGGTACGAGCAGCTTCTTCTACTCTGATGGTTGATTGCTTAGTCCCAGACTAACCTCCTTAGATTATGCTCGCCGTCTAGATCTGTCCCTGGCCGCTGCTCCGGTCCTCTACTCTGCTATGAACAAAAATCTATGTTTTGCACAAAAGAAAGCACTTCGTTATTGTGCGGACAAGTACTATTAGCGGTTTTCTTTGGCTAGGGGTTCAATTCAACTGATGCTCGACTAAGCATGTGTTTTGCTGTCTATTACCCTAAATAAATTTTGCAGAACATCATTTTCTATCAATTGGACTGAATTCCCCATTCTCTGCATCCAGTCCTCCACCTTCTGTCGGTGAATTTGCCCGTCGCGTCCTAGCTAGGGGAGTGTTTGGATTCAAGTTTATTTGGTCGTTCTCGAGGGATGTGAGTTTTTGTAGCTATGATTCTTGTCCATGCTCAGGGTGGTTGGGTATTTAAACGAGTTTCTCCGTCTCTGGTTCTAGGGAGAAGTTTGAGCCCCGTGTAACTGTACTTCCAGCCACGCCGCAGATGGTTTTTTCAGTACCGTGTCTCTGTATCTTTTAGTCGGTCCTTCATTGTGTCGGTACTAGCTACTTTCATATTAGGGCAAAGTTTGAGCTCCGTGTAGTTGTAATTCCAGTGGCATGTACATGTCAACCTTGCAAGAACGGGTCAGGTAGTTTGTTGTTCGTGTTGTAAATCTTGGTTACCAAGATTGCTTTTGAGGTCCGATAATGATATTATGCTAAAATCTAGGGTGCTAGATGCACTTCTCCCAAACCCCAGAATCACCTCCAAACTCACATTGTCTTTTTCGTATCTAAGGAGCCAACGCGAGCATGAAACTGGTGTACATCTCTACAATCTGATGCCTCCAAAGTGTCCCTCCCACCCTCGCAATAATCATACTCCAAAACATTCCTATGGATCTGTTGAAGGTTCATATGTGGGATGGCATGTAATAATAGGTTTAGCTTTGATCCTGCATATCTATTCCACTCTTACTGTCTAGGGTCAAATGATGCCGACCTGAGGTTCAGGGTAGTCTATTTTGTCCTTTTGATATTACGCTTTTCTATGCATAGGAAAACATTCCTAATCTTTCAACCGTTTCAGGTGCATACATGGGTATGTCATATTACAATCAAATAACATTCTTCCTCATTTTGTAGTTTGTGATGATCGGCTGCTACTTTGCACGAGACCCAAAATGGATATCTATGAATCCTAGCTATCTGATAGGTTACTCGTGATAAAAAAATTGCCAAATTGGCAAAGTTGTAGGCAACCATGCAACTGATGTAGAAAAAACATGCACTGATGAGTGGAGCACAAACTATCACACCTCCACAGCTGGAAATTTTGGCATGTCTTCCTCCCTGTACTCTCTGGTTGTGGATTCTATATCGGACAGATAGACCATTTAATATGAAGGTGACGTTTCATCCTAGCAATCCACATGATGCGGCATGGAGGAAACAGGGACACACAGTTGCACCCACAAGGTTCAGACTTTAGAGTTCAGACATCACAGCCCAGAGGGAACCTACCACTTGTGCGAGGTTAGAGGCAAGCACTGATATGTGTCTCATCAATTAAGCACAAGACATGACACCTCCATCAATTCCAATTTCCAACTGCACAAGTCGACCGAACATTCATTCAGGTGCTACCGTCCTAAAAGAGATGTCACAGGAATGTCACGTAGCCTCTTGGTGACAAGCATAGGTAGCAGCAACAGATGAAGCCGGAGCTAGCTAGCTAAAAGATTCTCGGACGACCATGCATATCGTGTTGAGCCTTTAGTTGCATCATGTAACCAAATCTCCACCATGGGCAATTCACTTAGAAACCACAATAGCAACCATGAAACACATGCTCTACACATGGCATTCCTACAAACTACACAATCACATGAAATATCCATAGTGGGTGTCGTCTACCAAGAAAGGATATGTCTTCCGAGATTCGGTGATGACACTTTTTCCCAAAATTAAAGTGCTAGGTGCACTTCTCCAAACCCCCCAAAAATTCTCTTCTACCGCATCTACCATCGTGCAAGTCCGGTGCCTCTTGTCATAAAAGTTTGATTGACCGTGCAATCTAATTTGGCACAAAAGTTTGATGGTTGCCCAAAAGTGAAAAACATCTACCACGTGAATCAGGAAATAATGTAATCATATATCACAAGATTACCACTAGACATGCAAACCCGTAGCAGAAGTAGAATCGACTTAGTGCATTGGTGTAACTTTTAGTTGTACTACCTTCTCCTCATGGCTCAACGACTTAAGTGTATAACCTCCAAAGTATCTACACGTTGAGGGAGAAAACATTGCTCGTCTGAACTATTAGACCTGAGCAGGCAACTTTGGACGTCGGAAGAGTGACCCTAAAATGTTCGCCCTTCTCCTTATAAGGTCGTTAAAGCTTCTACGTTTAATAACCATTAGAATTCGATGCCATGTCTAATTCCGATCCTAATCCTAATTAGGCTTCAACATATATATGCCATGACATAGATCATAGTGTTCTCTAACATGTTGGAAATTTTTTAATCAAAAAATTGATAATCTGAATGAACTACATCAAATAGAAGTTGCATTCAAATTGCCATGTGTTCTATTGGCTTGCAAGCATTTCTTCACATCTACAAGATAAATACTTTGATTATATCTCGCTCAATGCAACACACCATCGCGTCATTACACCAATCATCTGGCATCTTAATAAACGATTTGACCTTAAGGAAAAAAGAAATGGGGTCACCAATGTAAAAAGAGAAGAATGTCAAAAACATGGGGTCGCCACTAGTAGTAGGAATGCCAGCTAGAAAGTAGTAGAAGAAAGGACGAAGGCCCCAAAAAACGGTTCAGTTATCTTCTTCCCGAAGACGAGCTGCAGACCCCGTGTTTTAGGCCTTCCAGTGGCTCGCCTCTGTGGCTCCGACAACTCAGAGGCAGGGGTGCTCGCGCCCAGAACAAAGTGTGGGGGCACTAACCACACAACCTCCTCTGCCAGAACGACCGCGCGCCTCCACCAGGACCACAACCCAGCACCACCCAGGTAACCCTCCCTCCTTCTGAAAATAATTATGCTCATTCATTTTTGCAATCTGCGATTAATCCCCAATCGTCTCGTAGCGCTGCTCTTTCCATGCTGCCAACTATAAATCAGCTTGATGGCTGAGGTTGTGCGCTCTTCGCACACAGTTGAATCAAGAGGGAGTCGTCGCAATTTCTTTTAAGGAGGACAAGGGGAATGGATGTCGGGACGGGGAACCTGCTTATGTTGTACCACAGGCTGCAGGAGCGGCAGCTCTGCGGGCTCCATACCCTGAACGCTGCATTGCAAGACCCGTTCTTCAGCGAGGGGGCCTTCTACAGATCGCGACGAACCTCGACGCTCGCAAGCGGAAGGTCATGTCCCGGTGCAGGCGTCGTGGGTGCGGGGGATTTTCTCAACAGCGGGAACTTCAGTGTTGAGGTGAATTATCCCCGCCTCCCTCATTCTCTCTCTCTCTCTCTCTCTCTCTCTCTCTCTCTCTCTCTCTCTCTCTCTCTCTCTCTGGCTCGCTTAATGCTTTGGACGTGATCCTCCATGATTTGTTTTTGTTATATTAGATTAGATATTTCTATTACTCCTGTAGTGTGTGACACATTTTGTAAGATCGCTTTTTATTTTTTCCTGTGAAATAACGTTGCATAGCTTGTGTATGCCAAGAAAAAATAGTAAAATGATATTTCCTTTTTGGGGTTCAAACAACAAGCTTACAAGTATTTATGAACAAAGAAAAGTTAGTGAAAGGGGTACTTGCATATTCCCTGATTATACGAATTAAATTTTGCGTCCTTTAGGACATTAAAAATAAGTTCCTCTGAACTACCCATTACGAAATACGTACTCACAGTAAAAGCAATCAACAACCTTGATAAAAGGGAGACTAGCAACAGTTTACGTTTGTATATTGATCATATGCTGATGTTTATACATGTGCAATGGAAGGCATACACTGGTGGAAAAACAGGCTTCCGTCCAGCCCCATAAGTCGCGAAGCTGTAGGAACCGCGACTAATGGGACCTTTAGTCGCGGTTCTGGAGGTGAACCGCGACCAAAGGCCTGGGCCCAGGCGCTCGGTGGCCGGCGCCGTGAGGGTCTTTAGTCGCGGTTTGCCAGGACAACCGCGACTAAAGGCCTTCGGCACCTTTAGTCACGGTTTGCCGTGCCAACCGCAACTAAAGCCCCTCCCCTATATATACCCATCCAAAGCCCAACACTTAAACCCTAAACTGCGGCGGCCTTTAGTCGCGGTTGGCGCACCAACCGCGACTAAAGGTGGGGGGCGCGAACGCATAAACTCGCTAAAACCCTTTAGTCGCGGTTGGGCGGCGACCATGACTAAAGGGTACCTTTAGTCATGGGTCTCGCCGCCAACCGCGACTAAAGGGGGCTATAAATACAAGGCTCGATTCTCGTCTTCTCCGATTCCGATTCTCGCTGTTCATCTCTGCCGCGCCCTCGACGCCGCCCGTCGCCCTCGCCCTCGGCGCCGCCCGCCGTCGCCCTCGCTTATCGCCACAGCGCCGCCCGGCGACCTCGGTCTTGCCGCTGGCTGCCCGCCCTCAACGCCGCCGACCGGCCTCCCTCGCCCACAGCCGCGCGCCGCCTCGCTTCGCCCGCCCTCGACGCAACTGGTAGTGCATCCGCCAAGGCCACCTCCGGCTACTTCTGTGCCGCGCTCTCCAACGCCTCGACCCATTCTTGGGCTCACGCGGCCTTGACGCCCGCATGACGCATCACCCCTTCCTTGGCTTCTCCGGCGTGCACGCCGGCGGCAAGCGGCGGCGCGTGCCCGGCGGTGGAGGCCGGCAATGGATAAGTGGCAGTGATGGCCGGCAATGGATAAGTGGCAGTGGTGGCAGGGGGTTTTCAAAATTAAAATAAAGCACAAAAGAAATAAAACAATACAAATTAAATGAAAACAGGTTTAGGGGGGCTAAAACCCTAAACCTGTGGCGGCTTTTTAGTCGCGGTTGGCGGAAAGAACCGCGACTAAATGTCCTCCGCCCGACGGCCGCTGGCGCCCACGTGACGGGCCGTTAGGCGCGGTTCTTAAGCAGCCGCGACTAAAGGTGGGGGGCATTAGTCGCGCTTATTTGGTCGCGGTTGCCCAACCGCGACTAATGGCAGTTGCGAACCGCGACCAAAGGCCTTTTCTCCACCAGTGATATGGGCCTCACGGACCAGGTAACACATACACAATCCAATACAACTCAACAATGTGCAAGCAATGATATGCAGTAGTTGAGCATATAGAACAAGCCGACAAATGAAGTGTTAATTAAATTAGGAAGAGTTGTGGTAGATTAGTAAGAGGTAGTGGTTGTGGAGAGCCTGAACTAGCATTGCTCCGTACTGTGATAGTCATTTTTAAACTTATGCTCTAATGTGATGCAAGATCCATAGATGAGACAGAGATACAGATGCGCACTAGATGTATATCTTATATTAAATACTTCTGGATGGTAAACTTGGAATGGATTGGGAATGGTTGCATTCTTTTTTTTGTTATGTGATTATGGACTCACTGGTTAATTTCTAATTGTTGATTATAATATGCATAAATGCTTGCGAGAAAAGGAAAATAGGCAGGCAATAGACCATCATGAAAATCTTTGTGCAACATGCAATTGGACGAGTCTGAGTATATCATTGTACCATATGTGATACGTACCGCTAGATTGTATGCTTGGTATGTGGAAGAAATAAAATGGTGGGTCGTTGGAGCTTTTGTGCCTTTTGTGGCTTTTTGTGACCATGAAGTTATGCATTGAGTGGAGTGAGAGAAATGGGCAGTTCCACGAGAGAAAACCCCTTCAAATCACGGGCACTCAAGTGGTTACCATCTCCTTTCAACTCGTCCCCTATGTCCAAATGTCTTCACCAGGTAGGGACATCCAAGGGAGTTCACAGGTCCTAGCAAAATACAATGGGGAGCTTCATTTGCCGAATGCTGGTCAACTAAGAAATTCACAACAAATTCAATTATTATCCTCTTGGATTTGGCTATGCACGGTGCATTCATACAGTTTTCTTTTTGGTGATGCATGGTAGTATGCTAGTAACCATAAATATATTGCATATGTAGAACTATGAAACTGTATGCTTAATATTCATTGAGATGAAGCTACTAGTATATCCTCTTTTTTTAGGAAAAGAATATCCTTTTTTGGGACAACCTATGCTAATCACATTCGTTAGCTTAATAATCTCATGCATGTGTAACTAAATCATTGGCTGCAGAATGATCAGAAATAGTTCTCTTTATGTATTGTCGCCTATCTCAATTTATGAGGGCAGTGGGTGCAAGTTCATAATAGTTCACTATTGGTGTTTACTAATATGCACGTTCCACACAGGTACACCTCCTATCCGGATTAATTGACACATCCTCTATAAACATGAGGCGGTGTCAATTAATTTGGATCGGAGGGTGTAGTAAACTTTGGATCATAGGGATATAGTTATATGTTATAATGACTTGGTTATTTGAAATTTGTTTCATACTTTAGTCTTTGGTTTTGACCTTAGGAAGGTGCCACTACAAATTTGGTCAATTCACCAATGACTATAAGCTGAAGATGTTGTGGTTGGTTTCATTACAAGTGGTATGGGTAAAATTTGGGACTTTGTACAACCTGTTAGTGCCATTATGGAAGTTATTATTATAGAAGCTTCACAACAACAAGTATGATCGAACTTCATCATGATCGTGTGATTTATGAGCCATTTTGGAAATTTCGGATCGATTTGCATTAGCAATACAGAGCAAAAAAATTGGAATTTGAAGAGTTGCACTATTCATTTCAATCAAATTGAAGTTGGTGCAAAACCAATATGTCCAAGAAAGGTCTCCCATAATATCCACTATGTAGATGCTCAAATGAAAAGATTCACATATAAATCCATGAACAAATAGACTATTTTAGTTCAGAAAATACATAGTTATTGAAGTATAGATGACTCGACAGTAAGAAAAATCTTATGTATGCACTAATGAATTCATGGGTTGCGAGGCCATTGGGTTGATGGCACTATTTATTATTTTATTTTAAAATAAATTTGTCAAATTTGTTACTTCTCTTCCTTTCGTTTTGCATGTTCCATTTCCATAAGCTTCATTAGTTGTGATGTCTTCCATGACTCCATCAATTGCAATTTTGCATGCATTATTTATTCTGGTGGTAAGGTGTATACTCGCAGAATTATTCAAGTTAGAATATTTTCCTACTACCTCTGCTCATTCCCCTATAATTTCTACTCCACATCATTTCATGAACCTATGTTTCTCTTTGTTGATAGGTTTCGAAGAGGGTACTAGAGGTATTGGACCTCTAATATATCTCCAAGTATTCCCAAGCTGCAGCGGCATCCCAATCCAATCTTGGACTGGAAACTGTCTTCATTTGCCACTTCCAATATCACCGGTTCAGCATTAGGAACATGGATGGGGAGTGGTACAACTTCAATAGTCCGTATCTGGTCCCTCTCTCATTTTTCCCTCTCAGCTTACCTTCACACCATGAGGGGGCCTGGCTAGAACATCTATGTAGTAAGGGGCACTTTCCCCAAGGACTTCCCTATCGATTAGAATGATTTTGGCCACTGGCTGACTCCTGCTGAAGCAAGGACCATTACACATTCACGCTTCAAGGTGTGGCATAAAGAAGAGAGCAACAGTGCAATAACATTGATCTTGAGGATGAGGAACCTTGGAACACTAAGAGTGAAATACCTAATTAGCAGTCTTGCCAACAAAAGGGCACGCCCAACTTTCTATTATGGAAGAGGAGAGTGGTGACACCCTGAAGGCGGCAATATCTATTAGCTTGATGCCATTTGATGCTCCGGCGGCCAGTTCTCATCCAGCTCAAGAAGAGAGAATTTAGACCACCATGCACCAACCTGGCTTTGGTAACTATGAAGGGTCGGTGGAAGAAGATTAGGATGTCATTTTTCTTCTTCATTCACATAGGAACATTCTTGAACGCAAAAAGAAAATGATGTCTCTGATCGCTGGAGCAGCTACTGTGAACTTCTGATATGATGTAATGATCTGGAATGCTGTATTGAATGTGTGTGACGATATATTTACACGCAGGAACTTCAGTTAAAATGATTCCATGCATCTCTTTTTTCTTAATTTGTTGGAATTCATTTGAAATGCTACTACTTTAGAATAGATTTCGGGGTTGGCCAGATGGGTAGATCTCAAGTTCCCTTGTTGCCTTATTTAACATAAGGTTTGGTACCTGTATAAGAGTGGATGGGTTGCTATGTGTAGAGCATAGTTCAAAACATTCTTATGTATCTACTCAAGGTTCGTATGTAGGTTGGCATGTAATAATAGGTTTAGCTTTGATCATGCATATATATTCTGCTTTTTCATATATCCGCTTTTACTGTCTGGGGTCAAATGATGTCGAGTTGAGTCCGAGGGAAGATGATTTTATCCTTTTGATATTAAGCTTTTCAATGCATAGCAAAACATTCCTAATCTTTCAACCGTTTCAGGTGCATATGTGGGTATGTCATATTAAAATCAAATAACAATCTTCCTCATTTCATAGTTTGTGATGATTGGTTGCTGCTTTGCACAAGACCCAAAAGGGATTTCTATGTATCCTAGCTATCCGATAGGTTGCTAGTGATTGAAAAATGGCCAAATTAGCAAAGTTGTGGGCGACCATGTAAGCCATGTAGAAAGAACATGCGCTGATGAGCGGAGGACAAACTGTCAGACCTCCATAGCTGGGAATCCTGGCATCTCTCCGTCCCTGCACCCTATCTAGTTGTGGAAGTTATATTGGGATGATAGCCCACTTAATCTGGAAGTGGTGTTTCATTCGTGCAATCCACATGATACGACATGAAGGAAACAGGGACACACAGCTGAACCCACAAGGTTCAGACTTCAGAGTTCAAAGATCACGGCCCAGAGGGAACCTGCTACCTCCTTGCATTTAAACTTCCTGGTTCAGAAATTGCTCACATGTCACAACCATGTGAAAGTTGCCAGTAGTTGCAAGCTTACAGGCAAGCACATATATGTGTCTCATCAATTAAGCACAAGACAAGATCCCTCCATCAATTTCAATTTCCAACGATGTCAATTTGAATTTCCAACGACATCGATCGGGCATTCATTCATATTGCTACCGTCCTAAATGAGATGTCGCAGCAATGTCACGTCGCCGCTTGGTGATAAGCATAGCAGGAATAGATGAAGCCCGAGCTAGCTAGCTAAAAGATTCTCGGATGGTCATGCGTATGATGGGATATATATGTATCTCTTGAGGGATATATATGTTGCTTATGATGGCACTTCTAGAAGTTCTTATGGGCAGGAAATAATATAGTGCACTGCTCCCAAGAGTAAAGTGCTAGATGCACTTTCTCTTTGTAAATACGGTGATGACATGTTCCCCAAAATTGAAGTGCTAGATGCGCTTCTCCCATCCCCCCAAAGTCTATTCTACCAAACCCACCATCGTGCAAGCCTGGTGCCTCTTGTCGTGGTGATTCTTCCATGTTTCCGTCTTCTATAAAACTGCCTTATGGCCATACATGTGTGGCTTACAAAGTTGAGTCGAGTAAAGATTAAGAGAATCACATGAACTGCGAGGTGGGGTTTCTAGCAATATTGTGATCAACAGTCCCTTATTGCACCATCCACGAGAGATTTTGATGGGGATGTTTTCGTGAATATGTCATGTAGCCTGCACAGTCAAGTGTTGAGCTTGGAGAGCTAGCTAGCTTAAGCCACCAACTGTTGAATGTGCAAGATGGTTAAAGTCCGGCCTTATTAACTCATGACTCCAGCCATTTCATATCTGCTAACTAGCTTAGACGTCTTACTGAAGAAAATTCAATTTCAACAACTCAGATGGTATGCCATTCTAGACGGTGAAATGTTTGCCTGCTCATTTCGATCTTTTTGGCTACAGAGTATAATATCTCGCATGTTCTGTCATGTTCAAAGAGTATTGCAGCAAGGCTCAAGAGTTCTTCTCTTTTGCTCAGGATATACTATGTGAGGTCTAAACCATGAATGGTGTAAGTGTCTGTCTTTCAGATATCTATATATTCCCATACCATTACTGAAGGAGGAAACTAGCTAACGAAGTTAATTTGGCACGGAATGATGTTGAAGAGGCTTTTCGTGTCAAACAATTATTGTGACTGATACGTCTCTAACGTACCTATAATTTTTTATTGTTTCATGCTATTATATTATTAATCTTGGATGCTTTATATGCTTTTATTTTATATCATATGTTGTGACTAACCTATTAACTCAGTGCCGAGTGCGAGTTGCTGTTTTGGCCTTTCAGAAAATCAATACTAAACAAAGTCCAAACACGATGAAACTTTATGGTGATTTTTTTGGACCAGAAGGGAAACTAGAACGTTCGAGAGGACGCCAAAAGATCTACGGGAGAGTGACAAGCTCACCGATGCACCCGAGGGGGGCGCCCCCTGAGCTCGTGGGTCCCACGCAGCTTTGTTTGACCTAATTCCACCTTTGCAAATTCCCAAATATTCTCAAACCAACAGAGAACAACCCGAAACACTTTTTCCGCTGCCGCAAGCTTTTGTTCTTCCGCGATACCATCTGGAGGCCTTTTCCGGTACTCTACCAGTGGGGGAATTGATCACAGAGGGCTTCTACATCATCCTTTCTTCCTTCCGATAATGTGTGAGTAGTTCACCACAGACCTACGAGTCCATAGCTAGTAGCTAGATGGCTTCTTCTCTCTCTTTGATCTTCAATACCATGTTCTCGATCTTCTTGGAGTTCTATCTGATATAATCTTTTTTTGTTGTGTGTTTGTTGGTTTCCGATGAATTGTGGGTTTATGATCAGATTATTAATTGAAAGTAATTGAGTCTTTTATGAACTTTATTATGCATGATTATTACAACTTTGTATTTCTCCAATTTATCCGTTTGATTTGGCCAACTAGATTGATTTATCATTAGTGGGAGAGGTGCTTTGTGATGGGTTCAATCTTGCTCAGTGACAGAAAGGGTAGCGAGGCATGTATTTTTTATTTTTGCCATTAAGGGTAAAACTGTTTTATTCATATTGCTTGAGTTTACTTTGTCTACATTCTTTTTGCAGGCATACTTTGTCTACATCATGTTATCATACTGCATGCATTATTCTATTTGCTATGAACTTAATACGTAGAGAGGCAAGCATAGAAAGTGCTCTCGAAGTAGAGTAATAGTAGTAGATGCAGAATCGTTCATGTCTACTTATCACGGACGTGATGCCCATATACATGATCATTGCCATGAATAACTTCATAACTATGTGTTTTTCTATCAATTGCCCAACAGCAATTGGTCTACCCACGGTATGATATTGTTTTGAGAGAGAAGCCTCTAGTGGATACTATACTAAAACCAAAAATGCCTTGCTGCAATTTATTTACTTTTCTTTTTATCTATCTACCACTATCAGAATTAATCCTTGCAAGTGACGAGTTCAAGGGGATTGACAACTCTCTCGCCCGCGTTAGGTGCAAGTATTTGCTTTTGTGTGTGCAGGTACTATTCACTAGGATTTGCATGGTTCTCCTATTGGTTCGATAAACCTTGGTTCTCGCTGAGGGAAATACGTATCAGTTACTATATTGCTTCACCATTCCTCTTCGAAAATCCCAATGCATCTCACAACTAGAAGTGACGTCCAAATTCAATACCAAATCTGAAGTGTACCAAATGTGAAGTGTTATGATGACTGCGCTGATATATAAATTCTTGTGAACAATCTGATTTCATTCGAACAATCATCAAATCTTCAATCATGGCATTTAAGAGTGCCTTCAGTGATCTAAAGATGGTGTGGCAACACACGACTAAAGATAAGTCAATGATGATGATGATTAATGCATGAATAGAACTCTCATGTGCTAGCTGGAATAGAAATAAATCACTGATATTGTTGAGGGCACGGGTGATTGCTTTGGTACTCAAAATTATTATGTTGTGATCAGGAATTCTTTCGTGGGTCGTGTAAACCCATTGGAGTGCCTCCACTAAATATGTGGTATAACAAATTTTTTTAGTGAGAATACAGACGTTCGCAGGGCATGAACAAGAAAACTAATGTATCACCATAGGGATATATATGTTGCTTATGATGGGACTTCTAGAAGTTCTTATGGTCAAGAAATAATACACTGCACTCCTCCGAAAATTAAAGTGGTAGATGCACTTTCTCTTTCTAAATCCGGTGATGACACTTCTCCCAAAATTAAAGTGCTAGATGCACTTCTCCCAAACACCAAAAAAATTCTTTCACAAATCCACCATCATGCAATACTCGTGCCTCTTGTCATGGTGATGTCTGCCATGATTACATCAATTGCAATGTTGCATGCATTATTTATTCTAGTGGTAAGGTGTATAGTAGCAAAATTATTCAAGTTAGATTTTTTCCTATTACCTCAGCACATTCCACTAGAATTGCTATTCCACATCATTTCATGAACCTCTGTTTTTTTTCATTAATAGGTTTTGAAGAGGGTACTAGAGGCATGGGATCTCTAATTTATCTCCATGTATTCCCAAACTGCAACGGCATCCCAATCCAATCCAAAACTGGAAACTGTCTTCGTCTACCACTTCCAGGATCACCGGTTCTGCATTAGGAACATGGATGGAGAGTGGTACGACTTCAATAGTCTGTATCCGGTCCTGCTCTCATTTTTTCCTCTCAGCTTACCTTGAAACCATGAGGGGGCCTGGCTTGAATATATATGTTGCTTATGGTGGGACTTCTAGAACTTTTTATGGGCAAGAAATAATACACTGCAGTGCTCCCAATATTAAAGTGGTAGATACACTTTCTCTTTCTAAATATGGTTATGACAGTTCTCCCAAAATTAAAGTGGTAGATGCACTTCTTCCAAACACCAAAAATTCTCTTCTACAAATCCACCATCATGCAATTCTGGTGCCTCTTGTCGTGTGATTCTTCCACGCTTATGCCCCCTATAAAACTTCATTATGGTCATACATGTGTCTTTTAGACACAATCGAGTCGAGTAGAGATAAAAGAGAAAGTCACATGAGTTGTTAGGGAAGCAATGGGGGGAGGGGGAGGGGGAGGAGCTCGCAGTATTGTGATCCAAACTCCCATGAAAATACTTATGCACGTCATAGGAATTACTATGTGAAGTCTCCCCTGGAATCTAGATCGTCACCTCCGTCGTATCTCCTTTCCCCGCCAGTATAATCTCCCTCTCTCCCTCCCCACACCGAACAACACGCCAGAAGTCCACCCCCAAACTTCCACCGCCCTAGAGCGAGTCTCCTCCTCCATGCCCTGGAGCTTCAACGGCGCCGCTCGTACCGTCTTCCTCACTTCGTGCATTGACCGGCGAAGTACGAGCAGCTTCCAGTACTCCGGTGGTTGATTGCTTAATCCTCGACCAACCTCCTCAGATTCCGCTCGCCTTCTAGATCTGCCCCCGGCTGCTGCTCCGGATGCCGCTCTGCCAATTTCTCAATTTTCCACAAACGAAAGCACTTCGTTGTTGTGCGGCTGAGTATTGGCAGCATCTTGTTTCAGCAATAGCTGGTAGATCAATTGAACTGATGCTCGGCTCGGCATGTGTTTTGATGTCTATTGCCCTCAACAAATTTTGCAGAACATCATTTTTGGCAGTTAGACTGAATTCCCCATGCTCTGCATCTGGAGCCCCGCCTTCTGTCGGTGGAACCGACCGTCGCACGCTAGCTAGGGGAGTGTTTGGATTCGAATCATGCCGATGAATTATGCCTTTTTCACTGATCGTTCCCGAGAGATGTGAGTTTTCTTAGCTATGATTCTTGTCCACGGAAAGTTGTAGTAGCACCCGGGTGTCCCGACCCTCTCTTATCCAATCCGCTGAACCGCACAGAGATACGTGGAGGGCTCTGCCGAGTTGCAGATAGCAGTGTACTTAGTCAGGCCATTTTGGCTCATCTAACAGCGATGTGTAGTAGGTCGTAGGTCTTAGTATTAGGTCTAGTAAGTAGGTACTAGGTCTGAGGAGTCTGTCTCCTACATAAATGACTGGCGGGCACGTTCTACAAGGTCAAAGCAGTGATTGCAATAACCGTGACCATTCGTTTTTGAGACAGTAATTTACACAGACATTTGCAGCTCGTCTCCACTGCTCTAAGACTAGCCATAATGGAGAGTAACATACACTAGTAACATACACATATCCCTAGACTATGTTACTACCTTCATAGTGGGTAGTAACATAAACGTGGTAACATGCAAAGCTTCAGTTATTAGGTTATAGACTCATATTGCATTGGGACGTGTGATGTTATAATAACTAAGCAGTCATTCGCTGAGACATGAACAATATTCATGGCACTGTTCAACTATAAGATGCACTACATCTCTCCGTATATAAAAACTATCAAGGCCAAGACTGACTTTCCATGTGCGTGTGCTGCACGCGCTGCAGCTGCAGAGAGACAGAGATTGAACAGTGACAAGTGATGTGTTGCGTTGGTTACTTCTCGTATTTTTGAATCATGGGTTGGAGAACGACCAGCTATGTGGTCGGGTATCTGTACTGTTCATGTAGGCCTGCTAAACAAATTGGCAATGACGGACCTGTCACATATCTCGACGAGGAAGTACAGCATGGGCGGCTAAGATAACCGGGAGTCCAGACCCCCAGGTGCTATAAATCCAGTCTCGTCTTGTCCATGCTCAGGGTGGTTATGTATTTATGCGAGTTTCATTTTTGTAGCTATGATTCTCGTCCATGCTCAGGGTGGTTGTGTATTTATGCGAGTTTCTGCATCTTCAGTACTCCCTCCTTTCTAGTTTATAGGGCTTATCTTAAAATTTTAGTTTTTCCATTTTATAAGGCTCAATTTGGTTGTTTCCCATCACATGTTCAGATTCCAAGGTGCATTAAATCATTGCATGCAAGTATTAAGAGAAAATTGACCAATGCATGTAATTTATGCATGCATGCATTGCAATTAATGCATTGGTAAGCATACTTTTTTGAGAAAAACAAAAACATTAATTGCGTGCTTTTGGAAACTACAAAAAGTATTGCACCACTCACCGTCTACCTTGGTTGGTGAGATTTTTGAATTGAGCCTTATAAACCGGAAAGAAGGGAGTATTTCTTTCATTCAAATTTAAGTTGCACGGAAGGTCTACTAGTATAAATACAAAATGAGAACTTGCTTCACATATAAACCCATCAATAGTATTTTAGTTTGGAATATATATATAATTATTAAGGTTTAGATAACACAAAGGTAAGCAAGTTGTTATGGAATCCACTTATGAATTCATGGGGTTGCTGGGACATAGAGTTTATGCATTCACTAGTAGAAAACAGGGCATTTGTCCCGGTTCGTAAGGGCCTTTAGTCCCGGTTCTTGAACCGGGACTAAAAGGTAGTTACTAATGCCTCCCACCTTTAGTCCCGGTTCTTACACCTAACCGGGACAGATCAGATCCACGTGGGCCGCAGGCGGCCCAAAGGGGGGCTTTGGTCCCTTGGTGACATAAACCGGGATCAAAAGGCTTCCACGCCACAAGATTTCGGGCTGATGTTTTTGTTTTTGTTTTGAAAGGGGCGGGGGTTGGGGGTTTTGGGAGGTTAATATAGGTGTTTGTGTTAGCTAGCTAATTAATAGAGAGAATTGTCCTCTCTTATCTCCGTGTTTGGTCGACGCTGCGTACTGTATATATACGTATACAGAGGACTAGACACTCTAGCTAGTTAGTAAGAAAATGAAGGAAACAGAAGATCGTCATGAACATATATGCATACAGAGAGAAGTGATATCGACCACCTCTCCTTCTCTGAGAAATTGGTCGAACAACAAGTTCTCGTATATCTATCTGACGCTACTGGCTACATATATACAATATAATTATCTCTTACAATATAATCTCCTAATTCCAAACAAACTAAGGGTCCACATGGTATTCTCCATCTTTAGCGATCACATGGTCAAGAAAGAATGCCGCCAATTCCTCTTGAATTGGTCGCATACGATCTGGTTGTAGTAGTTCATCCCGCATCCGAAACATCTAATTTGAAGAAGGGGGTCAATACATATATATAAATAAATGAAACTGAACACAAATGATGATAATAAAATAAAATTGTGAATATTATTATTTACGCACTTCATATTGTTTGTCAAAGTAGCCCTCACCACAGGTCGTGGTGGCGGATGGACTCGCAAATGTAGTATCCACAGTAATCATTCCCTTATTCCTGCCACAACCACTTTACAAGGAATAGAGGTCAATCAAACTGATAATTAGCAAGCATGCTAAATGGTATTGATGAAACTAGCGCTTGAATCACTAGGAGATGCGTGGAACATGCTACTATAGTACTTACTTTCGGGTATCTAAATTGCAGCTTCTTCGGTAGTCCGGGAGTTTTTGAGGTGAATTTTTCCTAAATCCTGCCAGACAAAGAAAACAATTACTTGATATCACGAAATGGACAAAGTTGCCGATATGGTGCGATAATGATCGGTTTAACTTACTTCTCTAGAATTTCAGTCAAGTCTGCATACTTCGTGGGATCTTTTCGTCTTGAGTCTAAGACGGTTACTTGTCCCTGCTCAAGCTCAATCTCTAGCAGAATATAGTGGAACCTGCGCAAGCATGCATAACTCATCAATTACATTACTACAACCTCGACTAATAAGGGATGCACAAGACAGTAACACTCACTTGACTTCATAAGGGAAGAGTATTATAGCTTTGTTTTGATTTAGTAGAAACGATTGTAGCAGCTTGGCCTCGGTATCTTTGGCAAGAGATTTAACCATAAATACATCTATGAGATTTGTGTTAATGAACCCAATATCACAGACTTGTCTTTTCTTCAATTCGGCGATCTTCAATCTGCATAATTAATATAGTGAGGATAATTAAAAATACATGCAATGAAAGAGCTGACCTATATAGAGAGACTTAATTAATGACAGAAGTAGTACTATTTATAGAATACATGCAGTAGCAAATGACCATTAATTTATCGAGGGCCTTTAGATTGAAAAACACGAAGAACTCCTCAAATGAAACATTCAACTGTTCAATTCCAACGAGATCATGCTCCTCTCTAACTCTCAGTGTTAAAATATTCCTCCCCTCAGACTCTCTGCAGGTTTTCATGTACCAATTATGGAATCTGAACATCATCGTTGTTAGAGATCTTTCATCTTTGACGAGAGGCTTCCCGTACACGTATTTGTGTTCGTCCGCCTCCAAGAAATCATAATGTACATCGTCGGGCAGGTAATCTGCAGGATTGTTATAACCCGGCACCATCCCGCCCGGATCATTAGCGACGCTATCTTCGGACACCTGGATCAGTAGAATTTTTTTTCTTCTTCTCATCTATTCCTTTCTTCTCCTCCTCTTCTTTTTCTTCTTTTTTCTCTTCTTATTTATTTCTCCTCTTCTCCTCTTTTCTTCCTCTTATTATTTTCCTTTTTCCTCTCATTCTTTTAGTATTGCTTGTATTTAAAAAAAATGTGCAAATAGAAAATTTCAAAAAAAATAAAGGTTTTGCCTAATGCATTGTTCATATTTCATAAACATATATGCATACAAAAAAAGCATACATACATACACATATACATACAAAAAAAACATACATACATACATATATACAAAAAAAGTATACATACTTTCCTAGCTAGCAAAAAAAGCTTACATACATACAAAAAAAGCATACATACATACATATATATATATATATTTTGCGGCAGGGGGCAGGGCAGGGGCGCGGCGGCTCACTATGGACGGCGTCGGCGACGGCGAGGTCGGGCCGCCTGAGGCAGGCAGTGGCCTTGAGGGACGGCGATGGCGTCCGGGCGGCGGGCTCGGGATGACGTCGCCCGGCAACTTGGCGAGGCAGCGACGGCGATGGTGCGATCGGGCGGGGGCGACAGGCGGCGTTAGGGGCAGCAGACGGCGTCGATCTGGGCAGCTGGCGGCGTCGATGAGCTCAAGGCGTCGTGGGCGGGCGGGGCAATCAAGCGATGAGTTCGCAAATTTTCCTAAGTGCTACTTATATACTAGGCCTTTGGTCCCGGTTCGTGGCACCAACCGGGACCAATGTTCTTTAGTCCCGGTTGGTGGCACCAACCGGAACCATAGGCCAATTTTCGGCAGCCCAAAGGGCGGGAAGCGGCGGCCTTTGATCCCGGTTGTTGGCACCAACCGGGATTAAAAAGGTGGGGCATTGGTTCCGGTTGCTGCCACAAACCGGTACCAATGCACCCCTTTAGTCCCAGGTGGCACCAACCGGGACCAAAGGTTTTGCTGCCTGTCAAGGCGTCGCTAAAAGTTTAGTCCCACCTCGCTAGTTGAGAGGGGCTCGGAGTGGTTTATAAGCCCCACTGCGGCTACCCTCTCGAGCTCCTCTCAAATGCAGGCTTACGGGTCTAATATTACACTGTGCTGCCTGTGGGCCTATTGGGCCTTCTGCAGGCCTGAATCCTGGCCCAGGTTGGGTTTTTAGTCGTATTCACGCCATGGTGGCCCAATAGGTGGCATTATTTTTATTTTTTTCCAGTTTTTTGTTTTGTTTTTTACATTATTTATTTTCTTTTGTTTTTTTGCTTTATTTTTAATTATTTTTGCTTTTAGTTTTAGAAAAATTATAAACTTTCTGTTAGTGCCATTAGTTTTCAAATTTGAAAACACTTTTTTTGTTTTTTTGCTTTTTCTTTGTTGCTTTATTTATTTTATTTTATTTCTACTTACAACAAAATACTTATTGTTGCTATTTTTATTTTGTTTCCAGTTTTTTTGTTTTGTTTTCTGCATTATTTATTTTGTTTCCATGTGTCCACTATATGTAACCATAATATGTGTCCTTTCCAATCTCGGTGGCTGCATCAAAGCGGACATCCATTGCCGGTTCATCTGCGTGCATTATATATAATTAAGTGTGTCAAAAATCATTACATAACATCATGAATAGATAATTAAGTGACCAAATTAATAGAACTTCATCATCACATTAAAACCAAAGTACATACCTAGTTCTTATCTAACAACATAAAACTCTGCAGAGCATCTAAATTAATTAAACCATACATTGAAACTATGTAAATCATTTCAATGCGAAAACAAATGCGATCATAATCGCAATCAAGGTAACAACTGATCCAACGGCATAATGATCCCAAGCCTCGGTATGAATGGCATATTTTCTAATCTTTCTAATCTTCAATCGCATTGCATCCATCTTGATCTTGTGATCATCGATTTACATCCGCAACATGCAACTTCAATATCATCTTCTCCTCCTCAATTTTTCTTATTTTTTCCTTCAAGAAATTGTTTTCTTCTTCAACTAAATTTAACCTCTCGACAATAGGGTCGGTTGGAATTTCCGGTTCAACAACCTCCTAGATTAATAAAATCTATGTCATGTTGGTCGGCATAATTTTCATAAACAACAAATGAACCGATAGTTATGAAAAGATAATATATACCACATCCGAATCATAGACAGGACGAGGGCCGACGGGGACGGATACCAAAACCATAGCACTATATAAGATGTAATAATAAAAGAAAGAAAATAATACAAGTATCTATCTAAACATACAAGTAAGAATATTTTTCCTTTCGTAAAGAAGATAAGAACAAGAGGCTCACCACGGTGGTGCCGGCGATGAGATCGGCGCCATGATCGACGGCCAGTGAAGACGGAGACGGGACATGACAGACCGCTAAACCTAAACAAATATTGAGGAAAATGGAGTTTGGAGGTCGAGCTTAGAGAGGAGAAAGTTAAGTAGTGTGGCTCGGGCATTCCATCGAACACGTCGTGTACATAGGAGGTGAGCTAGAGCACCACAAAGATCTCCAACGGCCGGGTAAAAAAACAGAGCAGTGAAGTGCTCTGCTCGCGGGCGAGGGGTATATATAGGCAATTCATTGGTCCCGGTTCATGGCACGAACCGGGACTAAAGGGCAGTCTTTGGTCCCGGTTCAAGCCACCAACCTACCAATGGAGGTGGGAGCGAGGCCCATTGGTCCCGGTTCGTCACCAACCAACCAAAAGGTCTGCATTTAACCGGGACCAATGGCCCACGCGTGGCCCGGCCCTCGGCTCACGAACCGGGTCCAATGCTCCCATGGGTCCCGGTTCTGGATTAAACTGGGACTAATGGGCTGACCCGGCCTGGACCATTGCCCCCTTTTCTACTAGTGATTGGTTATAAAATGAATTGATAAAATAAATTTGTCGAGTTTACAGCTTCTCTTCCTTCCAGTTTGCATGTTCCATAAGCTTCATTTGTTGTGATGCCATCCATGCTATCGTCTACATTCTTTATTCTGGCAGTATGATGTAAATTGGCAGACTTATGCATTATTTCCTGGAATTGCTACTCCACCATTATTTCTAGAACTTTAGTTGATATGTTTTAAAAAGGACGGGGCATGGAACCTCCAATTTATGCCCATATACTCCGAAGCTGCGGAGATATCCCCCGATCCAGTTCTTGATTGGAAACTTCCTTCATCCATCCAGAATCACTGGTTCTGAATAATTTCAAGCACTACGAAAGGAACACGGTTTTGTGTAGGCCGAGCTATGTGGCACCCTATATCAGGGCCGTCTAGAATGGATTGTGATGCATCGAGATATGTGCAGAAGTTTGAAAAGTTGCAGCTCTGTTAGGATGACCAACGCATAATATACTGGCAGGACGCACTGTTGATGAGGTGAAAGGACATCTGCCCTGGCCTCATGCCGCACGCCTCTCTCTCACACAGTCACATGCAGCCTCATGCCGTCACTCTCTCACATGCACAGTCTCTGACACAGTCTCTTTCTCACCTATGAAAAAACCACCGCTTCATTCATCTCTCACTTTCTTTAAAAAGTAAGTCTTTTTCTCTCACAAGCGCGCTCTCTTTCTCTCTCTCTACTTTGAGAAGGTAATTTGAGAATACGAAGTTTTCTTGACTCTATTTTTTGTCTTCATAAATTTCTCGCTAGTATCTCAGTCTCTCACACAGGTTATCTCTGTCTCTAAAATGTCCATGCTTTTTTCTCTCTAGCTGTGGGGTACTGCCCCACTCTTTCTCTCTCGCATGTAGGCTGCAACAGCAGTGAGCTAGACACCGGACAAAGCATCTACACTGCAGCACGGGACGCACATGCACCTGCTCGGCTGCTCCCTCTCACATGCAGTGAAAACAAATCAGAAAGTGAAGAGTGAGAGAGAGAGGGTAGAAATCACATATCTGACCTGAGGCAGAAATCAAATCACAAACTGACCTGCTCAACGAAAAATTTCACTTTCCTGACCCTTTGGTGTGGCGCCCGACAAGTGGCGCCCGCACCCTCTGATCTGGCGCCCTTCTCTTGGCGTCAGACGTCTTGCCAGGCAGTGGCAGCCCTGGTCCAGCTTATGGCCCCACAGACAAGATCAGCGCCTAAGACTTAGGCGCCACACCTGTAATGTGCAGCGCCCTATCTCTTGGGCGCTGCACACTGTCATTCCACTTGGGCTGGCCCCACCCTCTCTCCTCCCACCCCCACTCCACACACCCCTACCCCACCAAAACCCTTGCGGCCCTCCTCTCTTCCCTCTCCCTATCAAATCTTTCTCAAATCTTGCAAATCCGAGTGTTTGACCGTGGATTTCAAGCCAGCCTCCCTTAAGGTAATCTCCTCCGATCCCCTGCTTTCATCCATAGGAATTGTCACATTTGCTCAAATCTTGCTAGTTTAGGGAAACCCTTGTTTTTGCTTGGATTTGCAAATTTGTGTTGAATGATGTTATATTTCTTTGCTAATTTGGGTTGTTTAGGCTTCCATAGTATGCTAGGGTTAGGGTTATGTGTGTTTGATGTTGGTGTTAGGGTTATGTTATGGTTAGGGTTGTGGTAATTGTTATGTGGGGGTTAGGGTTATTAATTCATATATATGTTAGGGCATATGTGTGCAAATATTTTCCTTAAGTATTTACTTGATATATGTGTGTTTTTTATTATTGTAGGGATGGGGAGAACATGTGTTTATGTTCATCATGTGGATAAAGAGGCCTTTTTGAAAGGCAATGTTGAGACGGACCGGATGAGCTTGACATGGTGTTTGAGAGTAGTCCTAGCTATGGAGCTCTTGGAACAAGTGAGGAAAGATTTGAATTGGATTGACCCAAGTGACGTTGTTGAGTTCGAGGGAAGGCATAATGTTGGTTTTGGAATGCACATCCGTTGGAAGACAATGCGTGTGAACTCCGAGCAACGTTGGGTTGCATACAAGGAGACGGTTGCGAATCTCTAGACAAGGCTCTTGAGTTATTTGCCTCAAGAAGGTTGAGTCTACTTTGAATGTAGATTTGAACCGAACCCTCCCCGTTGGTTGCTAGCATTCCCCACCCATGAACCAAGATCAAATGAGTGAACCTCAATTCACGCAACAAGATTGGCCAACAATGAGCCCGACTCCAAACAACCAAAATGAAGGTTTTGAAGAGGAGAATGATGAGTACGAGGAGGATGACAACGAAGTTGACCTCCATGACAACAATGTGGGTAATCTCGACCAATATCATGTGCAAGAGACAATGGACCAATCCATCCCTTTTTCCGTGCATATGCATCGGACTCGGATGATGATGGTCCCGATGAAGAAGTTGATGAGGATGGGTTCACGCCCGAAGGAGGCGAAGCATTCAAGAAGGTATTCGGGCGGGATCACAAGACACCGTTGTTCAAGGATCTTAGTCTCGCGGATGAAGCCGTTGTGGATGGTGGCAAATGCATATCTCTTGGAGCTAGGCCAAGTTCTCACCGTGATTTGGAAACAGATGCCAGTTTGGCATCCTGCAGCAGCACTCACATAATAAAAGTACTGTAAACACAAATACCATATCATTTAAGACAATTCAACATTACTTCAACACTAGTAAGAGTTCATCCACATGTAACATAACCTCGTAAGTTCATCAACATATCATTTAAGACAATTCAACATTACTTCAGGTTCGCAAACACAAATACCACACTAGTAAGAGTTCACCAACATATAACATAACCTCACAAGTTCATCAACCTAATTAAACGGCTACACTGAACATGAACAAGCACTAATTCCTTCCGCGCGTGTTCCTGGTGGCACGCCTGCCGGCAAGCTTCTTCTTCTTAGGAGCACGAGGATCCTCTTCGTGCACTTCCTCCTCCGCCTCCGCCTCCGCCTCCTCCTCCGCCTCATCATCCAAGCTAGCCATCCGCGAGGTCCCTACGACCACCTTTGGGTTGCCTCTGTTGTCATAGTCGTTGGGCGTGTACCGGCGTCTGGGCTGCCTAGGCTTCAACACATATGCGGACCGAGCTTGAGCGTCCGCCAAAGTCATGTCATCATCAACCTCATCGCCCTATCACACAACGAAACAATATGGTGAAGGCCGGTGTCGTAATCAAGTGAGAATCACATCTAAAGGATTAGTCATACCTCTTGGGTGATCCCACCCTCATCATCCATATAAGCATATGAGGAACTCACATCGTCCCCCTCATGGTGAGATGCGGGTCCGATGGTGTACCGCACCTAGAGGCGTATGGTTCATCATATTCGTGATCACGGCAACCGAGAAGGTTCGATAACCGCCTTAACTTCTTGGCCTGACGCTGTAACATGAACAAGTGTGTAAGATATCAAACTTCGCAACATAGACTGCCTCTCATAGTGAATGCGATATGTACCTTGAGGAATGCTCGTAGTGAACCATCATCATTGCCGTTTCCAACCGTGTCTTCTCCAGAATAGACTGGCTCTCATCAGCTGCTTTCTTGATCTCGGTGCCCTGCGGATGAGAAAGAATGAATGCGTTAGCCATTCAAACATGTGTAATACGGTTAACAAGAAAGTAAAGAGGGGAACACTTTACCACATAGTTAATCACCGGAACAGCAGGGACTCCTTGCCCTTGCCTGACATCTCTGTTGTACTTCCCCTTTGCTAGATCCTCAAAGTTTACGGGTTCTTCAAGAATATCCTCATTATATGCCGGCGGGCATATCTCAACTCGAGTATTTCCAATAAACCATCGTACGTAGTTATCAAAAGCAATTGGGTTGTGCTCACGAAGCGGGGCGCTGCAGTATACGAGCTTGCTCCACACAAAGCTGAAGCGGGTAACATACGCAGAATGATGCTTGTCCCAGTCCTTTATCTTCCGTTGCCTTCTCCTCATCCAACCTGCGTGGTATAAAACCAAACATTAGCACAATCAAAAGGAGTCCCGATGATTAGACAATACGCAGACATGCTCTCTTACCTATGAAGTGCTTTATCCGTGTCCACCCATTCCGCGGGTGAGGCCGGAAAAGACCAAATCGACGATACACGCGATGCGGCAATGAAACTCAACCGCCAGTTGCATATCAATGGGCACCGCATAAGCCGTAGATCCTTATCCTGCAAGCACATCGGGTTGAGGCGGAACTCCGCGGTGTACCCTAAGCTCTCACCCGCGCCATATGGCTGCCATTCCACCTATGAAACAGGCAACAATGCAAATTTGATGACTATTTTTCAAGCAAGCATGAGAAAGGACTAAAGTAATGACCTCCTTACCGCTCAGCGTAATCGTGTCCAACTCGGCAATGTACTTTTGGTACATGAGATTGACATCGTCGTCATCTCTAAACGATATCCCACTTGTAAGCCCATGGGCGCCGTAATTCGTCATGTTCATCTCGCATACCAAGGATCAAACCTGACGCTCTTGAGGCCCAACAGTGACGCTCCCAGCTCCATACGTAAAGTAGAAGCAGATTACCACCAATGCTCGCACTAGGTGTGATCCTCGCAACACGCATCGTCTACCTACATATGAAAGAAAAACAATGTTAACTTGACAAGCAAGCTTGCATTGCTAATGAAATGAGTTGATCACAAAATGCACCAACCACCTGTCGGTACAAGTAGGCAAGAGTCGCTGAACCCCAGCTCCATTTGCTATCGAAGACGGTCAACGCCTTCAGCCACATCCATGGAGCGTTCTTGCCAAAGGAGTCAGGAAACAAAGTCCTCGACACAATGTACCACATATACACACGAGCATGTGTCCGGATCACATCATCGCTGGCATCCGGAGGGCACGTCGCAGTTATTTTGAATCCACGTGAAAGCAGCTCCGGCTGCTTTCCTTTCCCTCTTCTTCTTCTCTTCTCCCTCCTCTACATCATCCTCAGCCTCGGTAGGAGCCATACCGATAAGAGCAATCATTCCGCCGCGCCACCCATCGAATCGGTGCTCATACAGAGGGGCCTCCCGTCGATAGCAAGCCCGGTGATCAACGAGACATCCTCGGCGCCACGGTCATCTCCCCGTCCGAAGATGGAAATCGGGTCTCTGGCCTCCACCGATCAACAAGAGCGGACACCAGTGGAGCGTTCAGATTCGGCGTGGACCGGCCGACCAGAATCCACGGGAGTAGTCCTGCACGCTTGATGTACGGTGTGTACCGCTCATCGTAAGGCATGGCAGGACCAGAGACCCCCGTGATACAGAATCTTCAGAGGTTCAAGCTTCTGCAAAAAATAAGTAATGACAAATCTTAGGGCATGTAAATTTCAACTAAAGGCAAATTTGCAAAATATTTAGATTACTCATTATTACCTTATCCTTCTAAAGATCATGTAGGCCCGGTGTTGCACGTCAGAGACATCGTCTAGAAGCCAAACCATCCTTACAATTTCAAACAATAAACATATAAGAGTTCATCTTCATCTCAAATATCGGTATACACTAAACATATAACATGTGTTCAACTACAAGAATCTCAACATCTCCTTCTCACACAATGAATATGTCATATAACATGTGTTCAAATAAACTAAACATCTAATGTTTCAAATAAACTCAACATCTAATATATATCTAAACAAACTTCTCATATATGTCTACAAAAATCAACATCTCATAGTTATCTATAAAAATAGGCATCTCATACATATCTAAAAAACTAAACAATATAGGCTTTCACCAACAAGAATCATATATTGTGAACTAATAAATAACACTACGGTACTACCAATATGAATACACATCCTAAATCGAGCAAACCAAACAAATCAAGGGTTCCATCAAATCTTGGACAAATCTCTATAATGGCAACAAATTTACGGAGCAAAAGAAAGAGAAGGGAAGAGTTTACCTAGTAGGATGGATTGGGGATCGAATCCACGGATCAAATCTTCAGATCTGAGAGGATGTGTGTGTGTGTGTGGGGGGGGGGGGGGGTAGATGGGGGCGCCGCCGCCGCCGCTGCTCTCTGTCAGAGAGGGAGAGATGACTGGTCGGGCTGGGTCGGCCGCGCTTAAGTCACCGTGCAGCGCCCCAGCGCTAGGCGCTGCACGTCAAAGTGTGGCGCCTAGATCTTAGGCGCTGCACAGGTGCGTGTGGGGCCGCAACTGGACCAGGGCTGCCACTGTTGGCAGGACGTCTGACGCCCGAAGGGAAGGGCGCTACCTTTGTGGGTCTGGCGCCCAGCTGTCGGGCGCCACACCAAAGGGTCAGGAAAGTGAAATTTTTCGTTGAGCAGGTCAGTTTGTGATTTGATTTCTGCCTCAGGTCAGATATGTGATTTCTGCCGAGAGAGAGAGCGCTACATGTGCTGATAGACGTCAGTAAGTGGGTGTAAACAAATGCGGCTGTTGCGGTCTGCTTGCCTCGTGACCACAAGTAGTCAAGCGGCGAGGCTCGTGACCACAAGTAGTCAATCGGAGAGGCAGTGACACGATGGGACAGCGCTGGTGGCACGGGAAATCTTGCTACTGTTCAGCGTAGCCTTTCAGACTAAATCACTCCATGGCTACAGAAATACTACTTCATATGCTGGCACTAGCATACATCTTCATATGGTGACCAACGGCACAGATAAGGGACACCGTGTAGCACAAGCTACAAAGGAATTTTGCGCTACGAAAGATCTCCCTATCAGAACGTCCGAGTTCCTAACGAGTACAGATAGGAAGATACTCCGTTGCTAGCGGACGCAATAAACTTCAACGGAGTGCGGTCTTTTACTAGCTACATATGGCTGACCAAGATATTCTATGGGACTTTTCATATTGTGTGCAACAAGTAGTTCTGACAAGGTTTCAAATTTCTCGTAATGTTGTGTGCAACAAGTAGATTTTGACCAGGTTACTTATTCTCGCACAGCTCATTAATGTGCTTTGCACACGTGAGAAGTTACTAATTGGTTCCATCAAGCGTCCTGGAGCAAAAAAAACTATAAGCGCCCAAAACATCAAGGGCTCTAATATAAGCTTGTCGTGTGATGCTGCTTGTCGATGATGTGTTTATCCCATCATAGCACTGCGTCTCCATGTATTCTTCCCCGTCCGCATCCCTTCCGTCCAGCACCAGCTTCTGTGCACGAGAACGCAACACGCTTACATCGATCGGTTCAACAGTCAATCAAACATCAGAAATTCGAACTCCGGGATAAAGGAGAAGAAGGCGTCAACCTGGGGCTTAGCCTGTAGGTCGCAGAGCCTGCGGAGCACAGCCCACGCCACCGTCGGACGGATCGCTGCACGGCAGCTTGACCAGGCATCTCGGGGCGACGCTATCGAAGTACCCGCGCGCCTGGGCCTCCACCAACGCCACCTCCTCCGGTGGCAAGTGTGTTTCGTCCCGCGGCGGCCATGGCGGCGGCTTGGCTTCTTTCTTGTTGGCTCGCTCGTTGGTCGCCTGGAGTCTCCGGTTCCGGTGGGAGGCGAAAGCTCGAAGCGGAAAATCTATCGTTTACGTGATGTACCGGCAGATCGCTAGCCGCTCGTCCAGTCTAAAGATTAGTGCAACATTGTGAATATAAAAAGCGTGCTCCACACACGATGATTTTGCCCGATCTATGCACGACCTGAAAAGCCAGCGGCCGGTACCCTGCTCATTCATGCGCATGTCCGATTGGATGTATGTGTCATCCGTGAATTGTTTGAATTCTGCCGTCCGCATAGCACTGCTGTATAAAAAGCTAGTCATTTTACTTTGAGAACACACAATTATCAAACATGTCAATATGGTACGCGAGGTCCCGTCAGAGTCAGCTTTTAGTCAGATGGTACAGATTTTGCATGCATCTGCTGCCATTCTCTCTTTTCTCTCTTCCAAACTAATTCATCCATTTATTTCACCTTTAGTAACTTAAATCATTCATACTCATAAACCAAAATTCCGATTCCAAAACTTTTTATATATTTGAACTCCTGACGCAAAGATCTTTAAAACAAGACCGATTTAGATACATTTTAAATCGGTTTGAAATTCATGAAACATATTTCACATAAATCATACTTATTTCAATATCACATTTTTGAAAAAAAAACCACTCTTCTCAAATAAATTGTTACACATTTCAGTTACATATTATTTTCATTTTTAGAACCCACATTTCACCTTTCACTGGCTTGTTTCACAAAAATAACATCTATTTCAATTTAATATTTTTAAAATAACATGTTTCATTCATTTGAAATAAACAGTTACAGATTTCCAACTAACTAGTCTCACAAGTTGACATTTCAGTTTCATATTATTGTCATTTTCAAAGGCCGCGTTTAATAAACATCACATATATATATTTCTGTCCCACAATTTTTAAATAACATTTTTTTCACTTTCAGAACCTACATTTCACTTTGCACTAGCTTGTTTCACAGAAATTACACCTATTTCAATTTCACAATACTGAAAAAGCAAATTTCGCTCTTTTGAATTAAATCATTACACGTTTCATAATTTTCAATTTCAAAGTTGAGATTTTAGTTTCACATTTTTTTCACTTTCAATAGGTGCATTTTACTTTTCACTGGCTTCTTTCACAAAACCACATCTATTTCAATTGCACATTTATGAAATAACTTATTTCACTCTTTTGAAATAAAAATGTTACACACTTCCAAATAATTAGGAGTTGACATTTGAGTTTCATATTTGGGTTTAATATGTTTATGTGAAAAATGTTATTCACATATTTCTAGTGAAATATGTTTGTTTCAGATTTTTCTAGTGAAACGGGTTTATTTCACATATGAAATGTGAAACGTTCAAAATTAAATGTGTTTAAAATATATCCAAAATTGGTCTAGTTTTAAAGTTCTTGACCCCAGGAGTCCAAATATATAAAAAAGTTTCAAAAACGTGTCTATAGTTCAAAAGATATGATTGATTAAAATTGTCTAAGAGGAAATAAAGTCTATGGATTTGTTCCGCGGGTAGAGTGAGAAGAGAGTCTTGCATGCGTACCGTCCCTGACAAAAGATGTACTTTGGGGTCCATTATGCTGCCACTGATTTGACTAAAAATAAAGATACAAGAAATATAATAGTGCTATACATCTAGGTGGGCCATACCATTTCACGAATCTCAGAAAAAGCGGACGTCCTCAAATCCACCGGTACATCACGGAAATGCTCAAAACGACTTTCCTTGCGAAGGCTGGTTTTGCAATGCAGGGCTGTCTGGAACGATCCTAGCAAAAATGCCAAACGAAGGTTGAGGTCCACACAAAGGCTTTAATTTTGAAAAATCAAAATTCATACTTTTAAGTTTAAAAAAATACACATAACCAAAAGATATAGTGTACATATGTGCAAATTATCATGATGAAATACTTTAAAAAGAGAGCTACACAAAAAAATGGCTTTTCAGCACATGTATTCTTCATCCTCAAAGTTCATAAAAAAAAATTCTAGCTTGCAATTCAAGATATTTCATCATAAGATTTGACACACATATACATTAAATCGTTGTATACTTGTATATCTTTTCAGAATTTTTTGAAACTGAAAATTTTAAAATTTTGAACTTTTCAAAACTACTCTACTTGTGATCGTTATCCTAATCTTACCCTGTTATGCTGAGATTGTGGCGGCTAGCAGGTGGCGAGCTTGGGAGGCAAGTGATTATTCGTGTGGGATCGGTCGGTTGATCCAAAGTATTTCCCATTCAATAGTAGAGAAATATAAAAATAGAAGGGTTAAGAAAGAGTAGTGTTTGTTTTCCTGCCAAGCAGAGTGCTTCGTCCAACCTCACACGTCCCCCTCCCCCTTTCTCTCTGTTTTCATTTTCCCCTCTCTGGTGTTGACAGAACCCACCCATATAGAGAACATATCTCTCTTATCACGATTATGTGGATACATGATACAAATCTCACGAGAGATTGAAGGAGATATGGTTTCGGATGGGAGGAGCACAAAATTAGGGGTAGGCAGCAGCGGCAAAGAAGAAGGATGCACTTGTTTGGTCATGATGCGACCGAAGAGAGGCAAGGAAGAAGACCAAGTTGTGATTCTTCAGAAAGCTACTCCTTTTTGTCCTGCTTCACCAGCCCACCCAAGCCAATTCATGCGTTCACGGCTACTAACGCGATACCAGCAAAGGCCCATTACCAGGCTACCAGCCAAGGCACCGAAGAATTCGACACTAAGCTGAACCTATGTTGAGAAAAGAGATAGAGTCCTTGGCATGCCTACCATGTCTTGTGAGTTCAACGCCTCAACCTCACGCCAAACCTACAAGAAACATGGTTCATTTCCAGTCACACGGATTCTGCAAAGCTGACCGCCCATACGAGACAGGCACAGCTCTGCCGCTGAGCTCAGAATATGGTCTGCAGTCATGCCCCAGAGTTTTACACTACATACGTACTATACATAGCAGCGGTGCAACCATCACACAGCTTGCCAGTGGCACAAGTGCGGTTACCACTTATTACATCTTCTTGCCAACTCCTGCTTACTTGGCCGGCCGGACGCTGCGGTCCCTCGGGACTGGGGCCCTGCCGCCTCGTCGTCCACCTGCTGCCTGCTATTGGTACTCCTTGATCTTCAGCAGCTCGTCGCAGATGATCCACATGAAGCTCCAGAACTGCTGCTTTCCTGGCCGGCGGTGGTCCGGGCGATAGGTCACGTGGTACCAAGCCGACGCCCTCCTTGACACCTCCGCTTTTGGTTGGCTCGTGAACAAAGCCTGCGCCTCCTTATGCAGGCCCTCGACAGAATCAATGATGCGGTCCTTCATCTCGAAGTACCTCTTGTTTGATCAGGGTGGCCAGCTTCTCCGCGTACAGGTTGTAGCAGATTCCAGGAATTCCTCAAAGCCATGGACCTCCACGTCCCGATCGAATGCGGGGTTTGGTTGAGCAAGGACAAGAGAGCAGGAGATCTCTACATACGACTCGGAGCTGCTTGGTAGATCTTACCGAGAGCTCCATTGGAAATATACATTGTTTTGTCCCACCGTTCCATGAAATCTGGGTACTCCCTTGGTCACAGTGACCGGGGCATTTTAGCTGGAGCTCCTGACTTGGTGAAGCAGCTAGCTGGAGGCAATCAGGGCTCCGAACTTTCATTGGATGACGGTACGCGTGGATCAAGTGAGCAGTTGAGATTGCACCGGGCGAGTCATTTATCATGTAATTGACAAAGTACTTCTGAATAGACTGTAGGTCATCAGATGTTTTGGTAAGATTTCAGGTATAAACGTGTCAGGCGAGGAAAATACATATATGCTGAAGAGCCTTTTAAAGCTAAGACCGCTTTGCATAACTGAAATAAGTACCCACATTTCAAGGAAAATTATTGAAAAAAATCTCGAACGAACGAGAGCTGCATATCATTGCATTAAGAAGAAATGTAGATACGGTAAAAACACACACCCACACACACCACGACAACAGCTATAAACCAACACACCACCAGCAATAAAAGAGACGACCCACACTCAACCCATGACCAAACTAAGACTCTCTCATGATCAGTCTGGCCAAGCCTTTGGCCCCAGCCAAGAAAGTTATTAATTGTACATTGTGATCATATATTTGTTTCAAAGCATTCAAAGTTTTATGTTGGCTGTTATGCCATCCCGGCTGAATTCGACACTCGTAGCCAGTTCTCTCTGGTCATGTTGCTATATCGCATGTTTCATGAAGTGCGTGCACTTATCACCAGGCATTTTCTCAGTTTTTGCTCTGCAAAGGTTTTAGAAAGATGTGAGGGGCCTCAAGATAATAAATACTATTGAAATGCTACAGTTGTAAAAACTGATATTTCGATTATATTTGCAAGTATAAAGATTGATATTAGTCAAATAAAACAATCTTCGGTAAAAATTAGCAGCAAAAACCTAGGAAGAGAAATTAAAACGAATAAACTGTCAAGAATATACGTCGAGTGTAACAACATGATCCATTATGGGAGGCCTTACTGCAGTGTATTCCACAGGTGTATCAACCTTCTCTGGAATCAGTTTCTCATCCCAAGCAATAAAATAGAGATCCCCGTCCAAATCGCCTCCGGAGCATTCATTTGTATGAGGCCTGATTGTCAAAGATTAAAGTCTATATGGACAAGGCCTATTAAACAACAAAGATTAATTTAATGAGAAAGCAAGAATTAGCAACATCCATCTATTAGACTTGTATAAGTATGTAACATGGCTGGATATCAATCTAACATGGAAACGAAGCTGAGAATATGAACTCTAGCTAGATGGCCGCCTTTCAGTTTCAGTATAACTTACGGTATTACCTTTCTCCTTGTTGAGGGAAGACAACACAATCAACCAGGTTCTTAGCTCCATGCTCATATACAGCTTCAAGTACTCTGATGTCACCAGGATGGAGACAAGGATTTTTTTTATATTGCAACTTTTCCAACAACAATTGCTGTTTTCTCTTTTCCATTAAGTATGCCTGACCATTATCCTTCTGCTCTTTGCTGTTTTTTTGTAATTCTGATGTACACTTGACCATAATTTAATTCGCCTGTTTCATCCAAACAACCAATAAGAACACGGCCTTTTCGGAACATGAATCTTATATCTACTTCTTATGTCGGTCAGCCTATTATCTTGATGGGGCTTAAAAATCATCAACAGGTATTCATAACCTTGCAGTAACATTTTAGATGATGCCTTCGTTTCGGCACTACCAATTTTCGCCAGAATAGAGAGAGCAGAGAGAGTAGCTTCTCTGTTCGTCGGTATTTCAGCTAATTCATGCATGTCATCTTGTTGCAACTACTCAAATATCTCATCTCTTATTCCCAAAGTTGAAAGGAGAGAGATAATTTCACAATTCATATAGCATGGCTGGCTTTGCTCCAAGTTGTAATGTTAAACATTGTGCTCTTAGACTCGAATTTCTTCATGCTAGGCTGCAGAGAAAGATTACAAAAGGAATCGTAGTCGACAAAACAACTCCTTTGTAGCCACCATACCTTATTTGAAAAGCTGAAGGAGGGTTAGTACTGTCTACTCCAATTCGGTGAGACATTTCTTTGGCACATCTCTCAGACATCTTCCCAATTCCATCAGAAAATATGTGTTTAGTGCCATCAGTTGTGACTTAAATATTTGGAATCTCTTCCACATCCCGTGGTAGGATTTCAATTGTTTCTCTGGAGGAGCTGAACAGTTGGCCCATTCTAGCCGCACACTTAGATATTGAACGAATTTCTTCAAAATGGTCCATCCACTTTCTTATATCCTCGACCTTCAGGGAATCATTAGAAGCAGGCATCCAAACAGAACTTCCACGAAGTTGACTTGCTGAGAAGGCCAGGAATTCATACTTCTTTGGACCAATGGAAGATCCCACTTTCAGGATGGATAAAATACGATAATACAGGCCACTTTTCAAGGGTTGGGAAAAGAACGCTCATCCAGTTCTAGCAGAGGTAGCATCTAGAAAAAGCTTACTCAAGTCTTCGTCAACAAAAGTAACTCTAGCAAAGTTAGAAGCATACATTCCATGATGCTTAACCACATAATTTGAAACTTTTTTCTCAGGTCCCAAGTAGTATATTTTGGAAGGAGTAATGTGAATTTTGTAACACATCATTAATTTTCGTTCAACTTCAGTCCTACGGACAACAACGTACTGTGGCTCCTTTTCCTGCTATGAGCCTCCTGCTGGATGAAGTGCAAATGTTCATAGTATGTAAACTCTAACTTGCTCATTTTCTCAAAAATCCTCCTTGAAATATGAACTGGTATTTCTCCAAGAGCTTTAAACAGATGAGCATTAACATGTTTGGCAACTATCCTCACCATGTGAACAGAGAATTGAGACGAAAAATAACTTCAAAAGGCACTGAGCAGCCACCCGGGCAGTCAACAAGAGGAACCAATGATGGGCCAACAGATTTCATTAATGATATGGCCAATTCCCCAATTCCCCTGACAAAGGTAAGTTGTCGACAATAAATGACATTGGTATCGACTATGAGGGTGAGAGTTGAACACTTCGCGAAAGAGTGGTTAGGTGTAAACTCTAGCGCTCTGGCCCAGGTAAACTTCGCATCCTCCATGCATACATGAAAGCGGTCATCTAGGAACCTTGAATAAACCGCAGGCCCAGAAATTGTAGTGCCTATTCTTGGTGCAAACATGAGCTGAAGCAAACATTAAATTGACATTGCTCAAGATGATATAGATTTTTACCAGCTTCAGAATTATAGAATGAATTATAAGAGTGTTGTGCCTGACCAACTAATAGTCTAAGAAGTATGACAATCGGTAAATTTAGAAAAGTATCGATGATGTGTATTCATCAGATAAGTTTCAAATTCGTGTCTCTACTTACTTATAAAAGAGCAAACATAATCTTTTTTAAACGCACCCCACAAGACCTTTCCTGCACATAATGGTTTGGCATCAACTTAAATTTGAACGAAAAATACTGTAACACGTTAAGTTCCAAACTTTTCTGGTCTATATTGCTGATGCAAAACGCCTCATAAAATCTCAAGATCAGGATGAGTTTGATTATGCATGCTGTTGTGAAGTTTCAATACTAAATATGAACTTTCAAAATAGCACTAACAGGTTCTACAAAGTGCCATACCCATACCACCTTCAGCTTATAGTTGTCAGTGAATTGACCGAATTTGAAGAGAAAGTCCTTCCCAAGGTCAAAGCCAAAAAGTGCGGTTCGGAACAAACTTCAAATAACCAAAAGGCTCTATAACTTGGACCTATTACTATCAGCCAAAGTAGTAAAATTAGCGGGCTTTGCTTCTATAATTAGAATATCAGCTAACGTCATCATCACATGTGTGTGGTATGTTCACAAGTAAATACCAATAATGAACTATGTACTAATTTGCATCCATCTCCATCATTAATTGATATGGAAGGCAATAAATAACAAAAACTACTAAGGATCATACACTTTAGGCGATTATTTAGTTATACACGTATGACAATCCCTAGCAACAAATTACTACTTCCCTGTAGCAAAGCCGCGGCTATTACTAAGCTAACTAAATGTGATTAACTGTGCGCAGTTTGCAAAAAAGTAAGACATACTGGGAGCTTCATATCAACACAAATTAAGCATAGTTAGACAAATGCGGCTTCATCTCAACACAAATTAAGCATATAGTTATACGGTGCGATATACTTATGGCTACTAAGCTACTCCCATGGATTGCCGAAAATAAACACTGTATGAATGCATTGTCCATAGCCAAACCCAAGAGGATAATAAGTGCACTGCTTGTGCATGTTCAATTGGTCTGCATTCGGCAAAGGACGTTCCTCCTTTTACGTTTTGCTAGAAACTCTTAACGGATCCTTGTATATCCCTCACCGGGTCAAGGAACTTGAGCCTAGAAATGCACATAGGGGGAGAGCCCAGAAATGGGCATAAGGGCCAAGCTGGAACAAGGCATATCTTAGATCTTTTCTTGTGGAGCTGCCTATTTGTCTCCATTCCATTTGAAGGCTAACTTTGTTGTCACGAAATGCCCCAAAGCCCAAGACAAAACAGATCATCAAGCGTTAGTGATTTGTGTTGTTAGGCTCATTTACACAGCGTTATATGCGACCTTTTTTGGGTATCAAATGGTAAGAGGTACTTGAGGAAATCCAATAAATGGGTTTTAATAAAATAATAAAAATATCATTGACATTAGTGTCCAGTCAAACAGTAATGCTACGAAATGTGTGTAATGTGACATGGTAGTATGAGCCATCAAGCAACAAGTTATTTAATGTACAACACATTTATAACATAAATATGAATTGGGAATTGTAGCCCATGGAAAGTCACTGTTTTATTCCTTTCAGATGCGAAGGATACAGAATTGGTACGTACACATAGAACCCAAGTATGTACTCAACCTTGTTCGATACATTAATCATACATAACTTAGTCGTTCTATGTGTTCAACCTTTGGTCTGTGTTGCGCGTTTTCCATGCGTGCATCTCACCGGAATCAATTAAGCAGTCGGCTTGTGTATGTGCGTACGTATATGGCGGCAAGAATACATCCAGCTGCTTGCTTCTGACTTGCCAGTTTTGTCGAAGATCAATCAACCTTGTACATAGCATGCACTTGTGCGTCGATTCCCAACAACCACATGAGCTCGAAAGGCCACCGCCGGCACCTCTACCGGCCGAAAAAACAAGGCCGTCAAGACTTCTCCTACAGTGATATCCAAACAATCACTATGTGTAGCTTGGTAGGCACATACTGTACAACAATCACTTGATCTTGCACATGGGACCGCATGGAGGAAGTATCGACATCAATATGCTTGATGAGCTCATGCTTCACAAGGTCACACGCAATACTGATAGCACCTGCACTAGCTAACAAAAGAAGTCGGTGTAGTGACCAAAACACCGAAATCCTCAAGAAACTACCATGGCCAAGTCACCTATATTGTCAAAAGAGCCATAGCTCACAACTCAACCTCTGCCGCAACTTGTTTCATAATCTTCTAGGCAATCAGAACCAGCAAAAAAAAAAACACAATAAGAAGAAATCGATTGTCGATGTAAAGGATCACTATCCGAATAGCTTTCGAATATGCCTGAAGCTGTAACAAACTGGGGTGTGGAAACAACTAGGTGTGGCAGCACTGCTGCAGGGTTGTGGCAACTGGTGTAAGTGGGTTGTCAGGTGGGCGCCACATGGAACCCACATCCTCTTCCTCTATATGGTCGTTCCCTAAAGGAAAACTCTCCTAGTTGTTCGGATGATGCAGCGAGGGTTAGGATGGCGCGGTCCACCTCCATGGCCAGCGACGGCAGGCACGCACATGGTGGTGAGGCCATGGCTGCTCGCGAGCGGCGGGCTCTTCACGCGGCAGTGCGGCTCGAAGCCTTGCCAGTCGGGCGTGGTAGTATTGTAGCAGCGTGTGGAACTGGTCATGTGCAGGGCGCGAGCAGTTGTGCGACATGTGGCGCGCGCTACGGCATGGCCAGCAGTGGCGTGACAATTGTTGGGGCTCGCGCGACGATGCTCGTGGTGTCTGCACGATAGTAATTTTGCAACATCCAACTAAACTGGTAGTAATTTTGTAGATAGTGCAATGAGTGTTGATCACAATATTGCTATCCCCCTCCATTCCTGCTCTACAATTGTGTGGTTTCCTCTTAATCTCTCCTCGACTCGCTTGTGTGTAAAACACACAAATTTGACTATCATGTAGTTTTATAGAGGACGAAAGCATGGAAGAATCACCAGGACAAGAGGCGCTAGGCTTGCATGAGGGTGGATTTGGGAGGAGAATTATTGGGATTGGAGAAATGCATTTAATACTTTAATTTGGGAAAAGTGTTGTCACCAATATGCTTTCTTGGTATACGACACCCACTGTAGCTGCAATTGTGTTTTCTGAGTGATGTGCTCTTAGTGGAGGTAGTGCTGCACGTGGTGGAGGTATTTCATTCATCTATTTCCCATCCTAGGCTTCTACAAGATACCATTAACCCTTTGATCTTAACCTCACTCTCCTGTATTGCGGCTCCTTTTCCTGCAAAGAGCCTCCTGCTGAATGAAGTGCAAAGGTTCATAGCATGTCAACTCTAACTTGCTCATTTTCTCGAAAATCCTCCGTGAAATATGAACTGGTATATTCCTTCAAGAGCTTTAAACAGATCAACATTAACATGTTTGGAAACTATCTTTCCCATGTGAACAAGAGAATTGAGACAAAAAATAACTTTAAAAGGCACTGAGCAGCCACTCAAGCAGTCAACAAGGGGAACCGACGATGGGACAACAGATTCCATTAATGATCCGACCAATTCGCCTAATTCTTCAGATGGAAGGTAAGTTGTTGACAATAAATGTTGCACCTTCATCAAGTATGAGGGCGAGAGTTGAACACTTATCAAAAAATTGGTTAGGTGTAAAATCTAATGCTCTGACCCAGGTAAACTTCACATCCTCCGTGCATAAACTGCAGGCCCAGAAATTGTAGTGCATATTCTTGGTGCATACATGAGCTGAAACAAAAACTAAATTGACATTATGAAGCTGACAATATGAAGTCTAGATGGTCTCCTTTCAGTCTCAATATAACATACAACATTACCTTTCTCCACGTTGAGGGAAGACAAGTGCTCTGACCCAGGTAAACTTCACATCCTCCGTGCATGCATGAAAGCGGTCATCTTAGAACCTTGAATAAACTGCAGGCCCAAAAATTGTAGTGCATATTCTTGGTGCATACATGAGCTGAAACAAACATTAAATTGACGTTATGAAGCTGACAATATGAACTCTAGATGGTCGCCTTTCAGTTTCAATATAACATACAACATTACCTTTCTCCACTTTGAGGGAAGACAACACAATCAACCAGGGTCTTAGCATACCACCATTGTCATATACAACTTCAAGTACTCCGATGTCACCAGGATGGGGACAAGGATTTTTTGATATTACAAATTTTCCAACAACAATTGTTGTTTTCTCTTTCCCGTTATCTTCAAAAAATACAGCTGACCATTATCCTTCTTCTCTTTGCTATTTTTTGTAATTCTGATGTATAGTTGACCATATTTCAATTCGCATGTTTCGTCCAAACAACCAATAAGTACATGGTCTTTCGGAACATGAATTTTACATCTAGTTCTTATGTCAGTCAGACATTATCTTGACGGGCCTTAAGAATAATCAAAAGATAAGGTTCTAAACTTGGTTCATAACCTCGCAGTAAATTTTTTGGATGTTGTCTTCGTTTCGGCACTACTAGTTTTCCCCATAACAGAGAGAGCAGCTTCTCTTGTCGTCAGCATTTCAGCTAATTCATGCTTGTCATCTTGTTGCATCCACACAAATATCTCATCTCTTATTCCCAAAGTTGAAACAAGAGAGATAATTTCATGATTCATATAGCATGGCTGGGCTTTGCTCCAACTTCTAGTGTTAAACATTGTGCTCTTAGATTCGAATTTCTTCATGCTAGGCCGCAGAGAAATACTATGAAAGGAATCATGGTCGACAACAACTCCTTTCTAGCTACCACTACCATACCTTATTTGAAAATCTGAAGGAGGGTTAGTACGGTCTTGTCCAATTCGGTGATCAATTTCTTTGGCAAATCTCTCAGTATCCTCCCAATACCATCATAAAACATGTATTTAGTGCCATCAATTGTGACTTCAATGTCTGGAATCTCTTCCACATCCTGTGGTAGGATTACAACTGTTTGTCTGGAGGAGCTGAACAGGTCGCCCATTCTAGTGAATTTCTTCAAAGTGGCCCATCCACTTTCTTATATCCTCGGTTAAGGGAATCATTAGAAGCAAACATCCAAACAGAACTTCCACGAAGTTGGCCTGCTGAGAAGGCCAGGAATTCATACTTCTTTGGACCAATGGAAAGTCCTTCTTTCAGAATAGATAAAATGTGGCAATACAACCAGTTCTCAAGGGTTGGGAAAAGAACCCTCATCCAGTTCTAGCACGGATAACATCTGGAAAAAGCTTAGTGCAGTCTTGATCAACAAAAGTAATTCTATCACAATGAGAAGCATACTTTGTATGAGGGTTAGCCACATAATTTGAAACTTCTTCCTCAGGTCCGAAGCAGTACATTTTTGTATGGAGTAATGTGAATTCTATAACACATCATTAATTTTCCTTCAGCTTCGGTCCTACTGGCATCAAAGTATCGTGGCTCATTTTCCTGCTATGAGCTTCACACTGGACGAAGTGCAAAGATTCATAGCATGTAAACTCTAGCTTGCTCATTTTCTCAAAAATCCTCCTTGAAATATGAACTTGTATTTCTTAAAGAGCTTTAAACATATCAGGATTAACATGTTTGGCAACTATCTTCCCTATGTGAACAAGAGAATTGAGACAAAATAACCTCAAAAAGCATTGAGCAGCCACTCGGGCAGTCAACAAGGGGAACCAACGATGAGCCAATAGATTCCATTAATGATACGACTAATTCCCCCAATTCTCCTAACAAAGGTTAGCTGTCGACAATAAATGACATTGTTGCACCTGCATCAAGTATGAGGGTGAGAGTTGAACACTTCCCGAAAGATTGGTTTGGTGTAAAACCTAGTGCTCTGACCTAGGTAAACTTCACATCCTCCGTGCATGCATGAAAGCAGTCATCTGAGAACCTTGAAAAAACTGCACACCAGAAATCGTAGTACATATTCTTGGTGCATACATGAGCTGAAACAAACATGAAATTGACATTATGAAGCTGGCAATATGAACTCTAGATGGTCCCCTTCCAGTTTCAGTATAACATACAATGTTACCTTTCTCCTCGATGAGGGAAGACAACACAATCAACCATGTTCTTAGCATGCAATCCATTGTCATATACAGCTTAAAGTACTCCGATGTCACTAGGATGGAGACAAGGATATTTTTGTATTGCACCACTTTCCAACAACAATTGTTCTTTTCTCTTTTCCATTATCTTAAGTAAAATATGGCTGACCGTTATCCTTATGCTCTTTGCTATTTTTTTATTCTGATGTACACTAACCATATTTTAATTCGCCTATTTCGTCCAGACAACAAATATTTACATGGCCTTTAGGAACATCAATATTGCATATAGTTCTTATGTTAATCAGACATTGTATTGATGGACCTTTATAATAATCAACTGGTAAGGCTCTAAAATTGGTTCGTAACCTTGGAGTAACATTTTTGATGTTGTCATCATTTCGGCACTACTAATTTTCCCCATAACAGAGAGAGCAGCTTCTCTGTTCGTCAGCATTTCAGCTAATTCATGCATGTCATCTTGTTGCATCAACTCAAATATCTCATCTCTTATTCCCAAAGTCGACAGGAGAGAAATAATTTCACGATTCATATAGAATGGTTGGGCCTTGCTCCAACTTGTAATGTTAAACAATGTGCTCTTAGATTCGAGCTCATCATGCAAGGCCGAAAGGAACCAAGGTCGACAACAACAACTCCTTTGTAGCCACCACTACCATACCTTATTTTAAAAGCTGAAGGACGGTTAGTACGGTCTAATCCAATTCGGTGAGCAATTTCTTTGGCAAATCTCTTAGTATCTTCCCAATACCATCAGACACTATGTTTATAGTACCATTAGTTGTGAATTCAATATTTGGAATCTCTTCCACATCCCATGGTAGGATTTCAACTAGTTGTCTGGAGGAGCTAGCTGAACAGGTGGCCCATTCTAGCGAATTTCTTCAAAGTGGCCCATCCACTTTCTTATATCCTCGGAATTAAGGGAATCATTAGAAGCAAACATCCAAACAGAACTTCCACGAAGTTGACCCGCTAAGAAGGCCAGGAATTCATACTTCTTTGGACCAATGGAAAGTCCTTCTTTCAGGATAGATAAAATGCAATAATACAACCATTTTTCAAGGATTGGCAAAGGAACCATCATCAAGTTCTAGCAGAGATAACATCTGGAAAAAGCTTACTGAAGTCTTCATCAACAAAAGTAACTCTAGCAAAGTCAGAAACATACTTTCTCTGAGGCTTAACCACATAATTCGAAACTTCTTCCTCGAGTCCCAACCAGTATATTTTGGATGGGGTAATGTGAATTCTGTAACACATCATTAATTTTCCTTCAACTACGGTCCTACTGGACATCAAAGTATTGTGGCTCCTTTTCCTGCTATGAGCCTCCTAGCTACTGGATGAAGTGCAAAGGTTCATAGCACGTAAACTCTTACTTGCTCATTTTCTAAAAAATCCTCTATGAAATATGAACTGGTATTTCTTAAAGAGCTTTAAACAGATCAACATTAACATGTTTGGCAACTATCTTCCCCATGTCAACAAGAGTATTGAGACGAAAATAACTTCAGAAGGCAATGAGCAGCCACTAGGGCAGTCAACAAGGGGAAAAACGATGGGCCAACATATTCCATTAATGATATGACCAATTTCCCCAATTCTCCTGACAAAGGTAAGCTGTGGACAATAAGTGAAAAATGTGTTTAGGCTCTAAATATACCATAACAAAAAATGCTCTTGTTTTACTAAAGTTTGAGAACAAATGCAAATTCAGTTACCACTCTACTCACATTTCATGAATACAGTAGCTAACCACACCACCGAGTTATATCAAGATATGCACACAATGCATATCAAACTTTTTATCTGACTCACCTCACTTGCATGAATCTCATGTGTGAGATGTAAATGCATATAACATTCGGGGCTTTCTACCTCGCCATGTGATTGTAATGTCTAACTAATATTATGTAATAAGGAAAGAAATAGAAGTACTAGAGCAATACGGTGAGCAGCTCACCTGCAGCAAGATGCCGCTAGGCCCAAGAAAGCTGCACTTGTAGCAGTTCCGGATGTGCTCAAAGAACACCTCAAGCTTGCACCTTTGGGAATCATGATTCAGGTACAATCAATGTTTTAAATGGCCGGCTATAGCTCCGCTATAGCCCGCTATATAGCCTTTTCGGTAGGGTGCTGTTAAATGGTCGCCTTCACAAATAACCCGCTATAGCTGGTATGGAGGCCCGCCGCTATTTTATCATAGCCTGCTATTTAAAACATAAATTTTACGTGGACACTATCCCAAGAATTAGTCGCCTCAAATTTGCGCTCGGCGACGTGGTTGCCTAGCCCAATGCATCTGAAAGCGAATTAGGTCATCATCACAGAGACAAGTGGCGATTGGACAATATAGGTAGTTATCGCTTGAGTCATTCCAATTTGCAGCCTTCCATACTCCCTTTATGTCAATTCTTACCCTGCCCGAATGATCAAAGTAAGGGCACTGATCAATTCTACTAAATGTTGCTTTTGCAAATATTTCACTCTTCAAAACTTTGTCAGCCCTCTCTTACGCATTTTCTCCGAAAACATTCATTTGAGATCCAAGACAGAACCACCACGACCCCTCATTTCCTTTGGTAGGCAAGGTATGCCATCATCACTATTTTCTATCCATAGTTGCAAATGGAAAGGTATGCTAACATCAGTAGGGGATTCCATCTTCCTCCTCAAAGGGACACTATGATTCTCACTCTTTGAATGAAAATTCTTGCCGAAAATATAGTCCTTTCTTCTGTTCTCATACTGCATGCTCCCCACCTCTTGTCCTCTGTGGATCTAATCTTTATGAAACACCCAATAGTAGATGAGGAACGACTCTAGGGCTTGCTAGGGAGGCAAAGTGAGTCTCATGATCTGACTCTAGGATTTCCTGTCGGATATGGGCACATGAGATGCCACCCCAAGAGGTAATACAAGGGGGCAACCGCATGGCAACACGAGTCACCTCCACTTTTTTGCCATGCATGGGGTGCGAGAAGTTGTGCGACATGTGGCGTTGCGCGCTGCGCCGAGGCCAACGGTAGCATGAAAGTCGTCTGGGATCACGTGGCGATGCTCGAGGCGTCTACACGATAGTAATTTGCAACATCCGACAAAACTGGTAGTAATATTGCAGATAGTGCAATGAGTATTGATCACAATATTGCTATCCCCTACCATTCCTCCCCTGACAATTTTTGTGACTTCCACTTTATCTCTCCTTGACCCGCTTGTGTGTAAAACACACAAATCTGTCCATCATATAGTTTTATAGAGGATGGTAACATGGAAGAATCACCACGACAAGTCTACAAGACGCGCTAGGCTTGCATGATGGTGGATTTGGGAGAGGAGAATTATTGGGATTGGTGAAGTTCATTTAGTACTTTGATCCCAGCCCCACTCTGGTATTGTGGCTCCTTTTCCTGCTATGAGCCTCCTATTGGATGAAATGCAAAGGTTCATAGCATGTAAACTCTAACTTGCTCATTTTCTCGGAAATCCTCCTTGAAGTATGAAGTGGTATTTCTTCAAGAGCTTTGAGCATATGAGCAATAACATCTTTGGCGGCTATCTTTCCCGCGAAACAAGAGAGTTGAGACGAAAAATAACTTGAAAAGGCATTGAGCAGCCACTCGGCAGTCAACAAGGGGAACCAACGACGGTCCAACAGATTCCATTAATGATATGGCCCATTCCCTAAATTTTCCTGACAAAGGTATGCTGTTGAAAATAAGTGACACGAGTGCACCTTCATCAAGTATGAGGGTGAGAGTTGGACACTTACCAAAAGAGTGGTTACGTGTAAATCTAGTGCCCTCACCCAGGTAAACTTCACATCCTCCATGCATGCATGAAAGCGGTCATCTGAGAACCTTGAATAAACTGCATGCCCAGAAATTGTAGTGCATATTCTTGGTGCATACATGAGATGAAACAAACATAAAATTGACATTACTCAAGATGATATATATTTTAACCAGCTTCAGAATTGTACAATGAATTATAAGAGGCGCCTGACCAACTAATAGTCTAGGAAGCATTACATTTAGTAATTTGGAAAAGTATCGGTGACGTGTATTCATTAGATGAGCTTCAAATCCGTATCACTCTAACTAGAAACCACCAACTGAGATGCATACAAGAGTGTAAATAAATATCTGAGCTACCCATCTTACTTTATGGGCTCTAGTGCATAATTGCAAACCAGACCACTGTGATAGTTCACTCTAGTTTCCTAACTTGGGAATTTGCCAAATTTTTAGCCCACGCAAGTATTAAGGGAGGAAGTACATATAGAGCATCATGTTCAAAGTTCAAGCAAGATGTTCCCACATTTGACATACTGGATACCACTAGATCCAGTTAACATCTTGCTGTAACATTTTCCCATATATAAATAGTTAACAAACTGCTAGCACTGGTCCACATCATCTACTTTTGCAATAGATGCCCCGGCCCCAAAAAATTGTCCAGCACATGCTTTGGAAAGAAAAAGAAAGCACATCCAATCCATTAACCTAACATGGCATAATTTCATGATTCATATAGGATGGCTGGGCTTTGCTACAACTTCTAATGTTAAACATTGTGCTCTTAGATTCGAATTTCTTCATGTTAGGCAACGGAGAAATGTTACGAAAGGAATCATGGTCGACAACAACAACTCCTTTGTATCTACCACTACCATACCTTATTTGAAAACCTGAAGGAGGGTTACTACTGTCTAATACAATTCTGTGATCAATTTCTTTGGCAAATCTCTCAGTATCTTCCCAATAACATCAGAAAATATGTATTTATTGCCATCAGTTATGACTTCAATATCTGGAATCTCCTCCTCATCTGGTGGCAGGATTTCAACTGTTTGACTGGAGCAGCTGAACAGCTGGCCCATTCTTGCGAATTTCTTCAAGGTGGCACATTCACATTCTTATATCCTCGGCCTTAAGGGAATCATTAAAAGCAAACATCCAAACAGGACTTCCACAAAGTTGACCTGCTGAGAAGGCCAGGAATTCATACTTATTTGGATCAATGGAAAGTCCTTCTGTCAAGATAGATAAAATGCGATAATACATCCAGTTTTCAAGGGTTGGGAAAAGAACCCACATCGAGTTCTAGCAGAGATAACATATCGAAAAAGCTTACTACTGTCTTCATCAACAAAAGTAACTCTAGCAAAGTCAGAAGCATACTTTCTATGAGGATTAACCACATAATTTGAAACTTCTTCCCCAGGTCCCAAGCAGTAAATATTTGGATGGAGTAATGTGAATTCTATAACACATCATTAATTTTCCTTCAACTTAGGTCCTACTGGACATCAAAGTAGTGCAGCTCCTTTTCCTAGTATGAGCCTCCTTCTGGATGAAGTGCAAAGATTCATAGCATGTGTACTCTAACTTGCTCATTTTCTCAAAAATCCTCCTTGAAATATGAACTGACATTTCTTATAGAGCTTTAAATATATCAGCATTGACTTGTTTGGCAACTATCTTCCCCCAGTGAACAAGAGATTTAAGACGAAAATAACTTCAAAAGGCAATGAGCAGTCACTCGAGCAGTCAACAAGGGGAACCAACGGTGGGACAACAGATTCCATTAGTGATACGACTAATTGCCCCAAGTCTGCTGACAAAGGTAAGCTGTTGACAATAAGTGACCAATCTGTTTAGGCTCTAAATATACCATAACAAAAGATACTCTAGTTTTACTAAAGTTTGAGAACAAATGCAAATGCAGTTACCACTCTACTCACATTCACGAATACAGTAGTGAGCCATGCCACCAAGTTATACCAAGCTTTGCACACAATGCATATCAAACTTTTTATCCGCCTCACCTCACTTGCATGAATCTCATGTGCGAGATGTAAATTCATCTAACATTTGGGGCTTTCTACCTCGCAATGTGATCGTAACGTCTAACTAATATTATGTAAAAATGAAAGAAATTGAAGTATTAGAACAACATGGGTGAGCAGCAAACCTGCAGCAAGATGCTGCTAGGCCCCAACAAAGCCGCACTTGTAGCAGTTCCGGATGTTCTCAAAGAAGACCTCAAGCTTGCACCTCTGGGAATCATGATTCAAGTACATGTCTATGTGCCGCTTCCCTGGGATGAATTTTACACGGAAGCGGTCCCAAGAATTAGACGCCTCAAATTTGCGCTTGGTAACGCGGTTGCCTATCCCAATGCATGTGAAAGTGAATTAGGTCATTATCATGGAGACAAGTGGCGACTAGACAATATAGGTAGTTATCACTTAAGTCATTCCTATTTGCAGCCTTCCATACTGTCTTTACTTCAGTTCTTACCCTGCCCGAATGATCAAAGCAAGGGCATTGGTCACTTCTACTAAATGTTGCTTCTGCAAATATTTCACTCCTCACAACCTTGTCAGCCCTCTCTTATGCATTTTCTCCGAAAACATGCATTTGAGATCCAAGACAGAACCACCACGACCCCTCATTTCCTTTGGTGGCCAAGGTATGCCATCATCACTATTTTCTCTCCATAGTTGCGGAGGGCAAGGTTTGCTAACATCACTAGGGGGGGGGGGCATCTTCCTCCTCAAAGGGACACTATGATTCTCACCCTTTGAATGAAAATTCTTGCTGAAAATATAGTCCTTTACTCTATTCTCATGCTGCATGCTCTCCACCTCTTCTCCTCCGGGGATCTAATCTTTAGGAAGCTCCCCGTAGTAGATGAGGCATGACTCTAGACCTTGCAGGACCCTAGTGCGACAAGGTTTTCTTGTCAGATATGGGCACAAGAGGTGCCACCCCAAGAGGTAACGGGGCAACCGCATGGCGACGCGAGTCACCTCCACTTTGGTGGCCATGGGCGGGGTGCCAGCAGTTGTGCGAGATGTGACGTTGCGCACTGCGCTGAGGCCAGCAGTAGCATGACATTCGCCGCAGCTCGCGTGGCAATGCTCAAGGCATCTGCACAATAGTAATTTGCAACCTCCGACTGAACTAGTAGTAACTTTGCAGATAATGCGTATTGATCACAATATTGTTATCCCCCACCATTCCTCCCTTAACAATTTGTGTGACTTCCACTTGATCTCTACTTGACCCGCTTGTGTGTAAAACACACAAATCCATCTATCATGTAGTTTTATAGAGGATGGAAACATAGAAGAATCACCACGACAAGTCGACAAGAGGCGCTAGTCTTGCATGACAAGTGAGTTTTACTAAAGTTTGGGAACAAATGCAAATTCAGTTACCACTCTACTCACATTTCACGAATACAGTAGTGAACTATGCCACCAAGTTGTATTAAGGTATGCACATAATGCATATCAAAAAATTTATCCGCCTCACCTCACTTGCATGAATCTCATGTGTGAGATGTAAATGCATCTAACATTTGGGGCGTTCTACCTCGCCATGAGATCGTAATGTCTAACTAATATTATGTAAAAAGGAAAGAAATAGAAGTATTGGAGCAACATGGTGAGCAGCTCACCTGCAGCAAGATGCCGCTAGGCCCATTAAAGCCGCACTTGTAGCAGTTCCGGATGTTCTCAAAGAACACCTCCAGCTTGCACCTTTGGGAATCATGATTCAGGTATAGGTCTATGTGCTGCTTCCCTGGGATGAATTTTATGCAGACGCTTTCCCAAGAATTAGTCGCCTCAAATCTGCGGTCGGCGACGTGGTTGCCTAGCCCAATGCATCTGAAAGTGAATTAGGTCATCATCACGGAGACAAGTGGCGACTGGACAATATAGGTAGTTATCACTTGACTCATTCCAATTTGCAGCCTTCCATACTCTCTTTATGTCAGTTCTTACCCTGCCCGAATGATCAAAGCAAGGGCACTGATCAATTCTACTAAATGTCGCTTTTGCAAATATTTCACTCCTCAAAACTTTGTCAGCCCTCTCTTATGCATTTTCTTCGAAAACATGCATTTGAGATCCAAGACAGAACCACCATGACCCCTCATTTCCTTTGGTGGCCAAGGTATGCCATCATCACTATTTTATCTCCATAGTTGTAGAAGGCATGGTTTGCTAACATCATTAGGGGAGTCCATCTTCCGCCTCAAAGGGACACTATGATCCTCACCTTTGAATGAAAATTCTTGCTGAAAATATAGTCCTTTCTTCTATTCTCATACTGCATGCTCCCCACCTCTTGTTCTCCGGGGATGTAATCTTTATGAAGCTCCCGGCAGTAGATGAGGCACGACTCTAGGACTTGCAAGGGAGGCAAAGTGAGTCTCGTGATCCGACCCTAGGATTTCCTGTAGGATATGGGCACATGAGGTGCCACCCCAAGAGGTAATACAAGGGGCAACTGCATGGCAACCCGAGTCACCTCCACTTTTGTGGCCATGCATGGGGTGTGAGCAGTTGTGCGACACATGGCGCTGCGTGCTGCGCCGAGCGCAACGGTAGCATGACAGTCGTCAGGGACCGCGTCGCGATGGTCTAGGCGTCTGCATGATAGTAATTTGCAACATCCGACAGAACTGGTAGTAACTTTGCAGATAGTGCAATGAGTATTGATCACAATATTGCTATCCCCCACCATTCCTCCCCTGACAATTTGTGTGACTTCCACTTGATCTCTCCTTGACCCTCTTGTGTGTAAAACACACAAATCTGTCCATCATGTAGTTTTATAGAGGATGGTAACATGGAAAAATCACCACGACAAGTCGATAAGAGGCGCTAGGCTTGCATGATGGTGGATTTGGGAGAGGAGAATTATTGGGATTGGTGAAGTTCATTTAGTACTTTGATCCCGGCCCCACTCTGGTATTGTGGCTCCTTTTTCCTGCCATGAGCCTCATACTGGATGAAATGCAAAGGTTCATATCATATAAACTCTAACTTGCTCATTTTCTTCAAGAGCTTTGAGCATATGAGCAATAACATCGTTGGCGGCTATCTTCCCCGCGGAACAAGAGAGTTGAGACGAAATAAAACTTGAAAAGGTACAGAGCAGCCACTCGGCAGTCAACAAGGGGAACCAACGACGGGCCAATAGATTCCATTAATGATATGGCCAATTCCCTAAATTCTCCTAACAAAGGTACCTTGTTGACAATAAGTGACACGGGTGCACCTTCATCAAGTATGAGGGTGAGAGTTGAACACTTACCAAAAGAGTGGTTAGGTGTAAAATCTAGTGCCCTCACCCAGGTAAACTTCGCTTCCTCCATGCATGCATGAAAGCGGTCATCTGAGAACCTTGAATAAACTGCAGGCCCAGAAATTGTAGTGCATATTCTTCGTGCATACATGGGCTAAAACAAACATCAACTTGACATTACTCAAGATGATATATATTTTAACTAGCTTCAGAATTTTACAATGAATTATAAGAGGCGCCTGGCCAACTAATAGTCTAGGAAGCATTACATTTAGTAATTTGGAAAAGTATCGGTGATGTGTATTCATTAGATGAGCTTCAAATCTGTATCACTCTAATTAGAAACAACCAACTGAGATACATACAGGAGTGTAAATAAAAATATCTGAGCTACCCATCTTACTTTATGGGCTCTAGTGCATAATTGCAAACCAGACCACTGTGATAGTTCACTCTAGTTTCCTGACTTCGGAATTTGCCAAATTTTTAGCCCACGCAAGTATTAAGGGAGGAAGTACATATAGAGCATCATGTTTCAAAGTTCAAGCAAGATGTTCCCACATTTGACATACTAGATACCACTAGATCCATATAACATCTTGCTGTAACATTTGCCCATATATAAATAGTTAACAAACTGCTAGCACTGGTCCACATCATCTATTTTTGCAATAGATGCCCCAGCCCCAAAAAATTGTCCAGCACATGCTTTGGAAAGAAAAAGAAAGCACATCCAATCCATTAACCTAACATGACATAATTTCATGATTCATAGAGCATGGCTGGGCTTTGCTCCAACTTCTAATGTCAAACATTGTGCTCTTAGATTCGAATTTCTTCATGTTAGGCAACAGAGGAATGTTACGAAAGGAATCATGGTCGAAACAACAACTCCTTTGTAGCTACCACTACCATACCTTATTTGAAAACCTGAAGGAGGGTTTCTACAGTCTAATCCAATTCGGTGATCAATTTCTTTGGCAAAGCTCTTAGTATCTTCCCAATAACATTAGGAAATGTGTATTTAGTGCCATCAATTGTGACTTCAATATCTGGAATCTCTTCCTCATCTGTTGGCAGGATTTCAACTGGTTGACTGGAGCAGCTGAACAACTAGCCCATTCTAACGAATTTCTTCAAATTTGGCACATTCACATTCTTATATCCTCGGCCTTAAGGGAATCATTAGAAGCAAACATCCAAACAGGACTTCCATAAAGTTAACCTGCTGAGAAGGCCAGGAATTCATACTTCCTTGGATCGATGGAAAGTCCTTCTGTCAAGATAGATAAAATGCGATAATACAACCAGTTTTCAAGGGTTGGGAAAAGAACCCTCATCGAGTTCTAGCAGAGATAACATATGGAAAAATCTTACTGTTGTCTTCATCAACAAAAGTAACTCTAGCAATGTCAGAAGCATACTATCTATGAGGATTAACCACATAATTTGAAAGTTCTTCCTTAGGTGCCAAGCATTATATATTTGGATGGAGTACTGTGAATTCTGTAACGCATCATCAATTTTCCTTCAACTTAGGTCCTACTGGACATCAAAGTAGTGAAGCTCCTTTCCTAGTATGAGCCTCCTGCTGGATGAAGTGCAAACATTCATAGCATGTGAACTCTAACTTGCTCATTTTCTCAAAAATCCTCCTTCAAATATGAACTGACATTTCTTATATAGCTTTAAATATATCAGCATTGACATGTTTGGCAACTATCTTCCCCCTGTGAACAAGAGAATTGAGACGAAAATAACTTCAAAAGGCAATGTGCAGCCACTCGAGCAGTCAACAAGGGGAACCAATGATGGGACAACAGATTCCATTAGTGATACGACCACTTTCCCCAAGTCTGCTGACAAAGGTAAGCTGTTGACAATAAGTGACCAATCTGTTTAGGCTCTAAATATACCGCCACAAAAGATACTCTAGTTTTACTAAAGTTTGAGAACAAATGCAAATTCAGTTACCACTCTACTCACATTCACGAATACAGTAGTGAACCATGCCACCAAGTTATACCAAGCTTTGCAAACAATGCATATCAAACATTTTATCCGCCTCACCTCACTTGCATGAATATCATGTGTGAGATGTAAAATCATCTAACATTTGGGGCTTTCTACCTCGCCATGTGATCGTAACGTCTAACTAATATTATGTAAAAAGGAAATAAATGGAAGTATTAGAACAACACGGGTGAGCAACTCACCTGCAGCAAGATGCCGCTAGGCCCAGCAAAGCCGAAATTGTAGCAGTTCCGGATGTGCTCGAAGAAAACCTCAAGCTAGCACCTCTGGGACTCATGATTCAAGTACAGGTCTATGTGCCGCTTCCCTGGGATGAATTTTACACAGATGCTATCTCAAGAATTAGTCGCCTCAAATTTGTGCTCGGCGACGCGGTTGCCTATCCCAATGCATGTGAAAGTGAATTAGGTCATCATCATGGAGAAAAGTGGCGACTGGACAGTATAGGTTGTTATCACTTAAGTCATTCCTATTTGCAGCCTTCCATACTGTCTTTACATCATTTCTTACCCTGCCTGAATGATCAAAGCAAGGGCACTGATCACTTCTACTGAATGTTGCTTTTGCAAATATTTCACTCCTCACAACCTTGTCATACCTCTCTTATGCATTTTCTCCGAGAACATGCATTTGAGATCCAAGACAGAACCACCAAGACCTCTCATTTCCTTTGGTGGGCAAGGTATGCCATCATCACTATTTTCTCTCCATAGTTGCAGAGGGCAAGGTTTGCTAACATCACTAGGGGAGTCCATCTTCCTCCTCAAAGGGACACTATGATTCTCACCTTTGAATAAAAATTCTTACCGAAAATATAGTCCTTTCCTCTATTCTCATACTGCAAGCTCTCCACCTCTTCTCCTCCGGGGATCTAATCTTTATGATGCTCCCGGCAATAGATGAGGCACGACTCTAGGGCTTGCAAGGGATGCAAAGTTTGTCTCGTGATCTGCCCTTAGTACGACAAGGTTTTCCTGTCGGATATGGGCACATGAGGTGCCACCCCAATAGGACATACAAGGGGGCAACCGCATGGCGACGCGAGTCACCTCTACTTTTGTGGCCATGTGCGGGGTGCGAGCAGTTGTGCGACATGTGGCGCTGCACGCTACACCGAGGCCAGGGGTAGCATGACAGCCGTCGGGGCTTGCGTGGTGATGCTCGAGGCACTTGCAACCTCCGACTGAATTAGTAATAACTTTACAGATTGTGCAATGAGTATTGATCACACTATTGCTATCCCCAAACATTCCTCTCTTAACAATTTGTGTGACATCCACTTGATCTCTCCTTGACCCGCTTGTGTGTAAAACACACAAATCCGTCTATCATGTACTCCCTCCGTCCCATAATGTAAGACGTTTTTTGACACTATACTAATGTCAAAAAACGTCTTACATTATGGGACGGAGGGAGTAGTTTTATAGAGGAAGGAAACATAGAAGAATCACCACGACAAGTCGACAAGAGGCGCTAGGCTTGCATGACAAGTGAGTTTTACTAAATTTCAGAACAAATGCAAATTCAGTTACCACTCTACTCACATTTCACGAATACAGTAGTGAACCATGCCACCAAGTTGTATCAAGGTATGCACATAATGCATATCAAACTTTTTATCCGCCTCACCTCACTTGCATGAATCTCATGTGTGAGATGTATATGCATCTAACATTTGGGGCTTTCTACCTCGTTATGTGATCGTAACGTCTAACTAATATTATGTAAACAGGAAAGAAATGGAAGTACTAGAGCAACACGGGTGAGCAGCTCATCTGCAGCAAGATGCCGCTAGGCCCAACAAAACCGCACTTGTAGTAGTTCCGATTGTGCCCAAAGAATACCTCAAGCTTACACCTCAGGGAATCATGATTCAGGTATAGGTCTATGTGCCGCTTCACTGGGATGACTTTTACGTAGAAGCTATCCAAAGAATTAGTCGCCTCAAATTTGCGCTCGGCGGCGCGGTTGCCTAGCCCAATGCATGTGAAAGTGAATTAGGTCATCATCATGGAGACAAGAGGCAACTGGACAATATAGGTAGTTATCACTTAAGTCATTCCTATTTGTAACCTTCCATACTGTCTTTATGTCAGTTCTTACCCTGCCCAAATGATCAAAGCAAGGGCATTGGTCACTTCTACTAAATGTTGCTTTTGCAAATATTTCACTCCTCACAACTTTGTCAGCCTTCTCTTATACATTTTCTCCGAAAACATGCATTTGAGATCCAAGACAGAACCACCACGACCCCTCGTTTCCTCTGGTGGGCAAGGTATGTCATCATCACTATTTTCTCTCCATAGTTGTAGAGGGCAAGGTTTGCTAACATCACTAGGGGAGTCCATCTTCCTCCTGAAAGGGACACTATGATTCTCACCTTTGAATGAAAATTCTTGCCGAAAATATAGTCCTTTCCTCTATTCTCATACTGCAAGCTCTCCACCTCTTCTCCTACGGGGATCTAATCTTTATGAAGCTCCCGGCAATAGATGAGGCACGACTCTAGGGCTTGCAAGGGAGGCAAAGTTTGTCTCATGATCTGACCTTTGTACGACAAGGTTTTCCTGTCGGATATGGGCACATGAGGTGCCACCCCAATAGGAAATACAAGGGGCAACCGCATGGCGACGCGAGTCACCTCTACTTTTGTGGCCATGTGTGGGGTGCGAGCAGTTGTGCGACATGTGGCGTTGCACGCTGCACCGAGGCCAGCGGTAGCATGACAGCCGTCGGGGCTCGCGTGGCGATGCTCGAGGCATTTGCACGATAGTAATTTGCAACCTCCGACTGAATTAGTAATAACTTTGCAGATAGTGCAATGAGTATTGATCACACTATTGCTATCCCCCAACATTCCTCTCTTAACAATTTGTGTGACTTCCACTTGATCTCTCCTTGACCCGCTTGTGTGTAAAACACACAAATCCGTCTATCATGTAGTTTTTTAGAGGATGGAAACATAGAAGAATCACCACGACAAGTCGACAAGAGGCGCTAGGCTTGCATGACAAGTGAGTTTTACTAAAGTTTGAGAATAAATGCAAATTCAGTTACCACTCTACTCACATTTCACTAATACAGTAGTGAACCATAACACCAAGTTGTATCAAGGTATGCACATAATGCATATGAAACTTTTTATCCGCCTCACCTCAGTTGCATGAATCTCATGTGTGAGATGTAAATGCATCCAACATTTTGGGCTTTCTACCTCGTTATGTGATCGTAACGTCTAACTAATATTATGTAAAAAGGAAAGAAATGGAAGTACTAGAGCAACACGGGTGAGCAGCTCATCTGCAGCAAGATGCCGCTAGGCCCAACAAAACCGCACTTGTAGTAGTTCCGATTGTGCCGAAAGAACACCTCAAGCTTACACCTCGGGGAATCATGATTCAGGTATAGGTCTATGTGCCGCTTCAATGGGATGACTTTTACGTAGAAGCTATCCAAAGAATTAGTCGCCTCAAATTTGCGCTCGGCGACGCGGTTGCCTAGCCCAATGCATGTGAAAGTTAATTAGGTCATCATCATGGAGACAAGAGGCAACTTGACAATATAGGTAGTTATCACTTAAGTCATACCTATTTGTAGCCATCCATACTATCTTTATGTCAGTTCTTACCCTGCCCGAATGATCAAAGAAAGGGCATTGATCACTTCTACTAAATGTTGCTTTTGCAAATATTTCACTCCTCACAACTTTGTCAGCCTTCTCTTGTACATTTTCTCCGAAAACATGCATTTGAGATCCAAGACAGAACCACCACGACCCCTCATTTCCTTTGGTGGGCAAGGTATGTCATCATCACTATTTTCTCTCCATAGTTGTAGAGGGCAAGGTTTGCTAACATCACTAGGGGAGTCCATCTTCCTCCTGAAAGGGACACTATGATTCTCACCTTTGAATGAAAATTCTTGCCGAAAATATAGTCCTTTCCTGTATTCTCATACTGCAAGCTATCCACCTCTTCTCCTACGGGGATCTAATCTTTATGAAGCTCCCGGCAATAGATGAGGCACGACTCTAGGGCTTGCAAGGGAGGCAAAGTTTGTCTCGTGATCTGACCTTAGTACGACAAGGTTTCCCTGTCGGATATGGGCACATGAGGTGCCACCCCAATAGGAAGTACAAGGGGGCAACCGCAGGGCGACGCGAGTCACCTCTACTTTTGTGGCCATGTGCGGGGTGCGAGCAATTGTGCGACATCTGGCGTTGCACGCTGCACCGAGGCTAGCGGTAGCATCACAGCCGTCGGGGCTCGCGTGGCGATGCTCGAGGCATTTGCACCATAGTAATTTGCAACCTCCGACTGAATTAGTAATAACTTTGCAGATAGTGCAATGAGTATTGATCACACTATTGCTATCCCCCAACATTCCTCTCTTAACAATTTGTGTGACTTCCACTTGATCTCTCCTTGACCCGCTTGTGTGTAAAACACACAAATCCGTCTATCATGTAGTTTTATATAGGATGGAAACATGGAAGAATCACCACAACAAGTCGACAAGAGGCGCTAGGCTTGCATGACAAGTGAGTTTTACTAAAGTTTGAGAACAAATGCAAATTCAGTTACCACTCTACTCACATTTCACGAATACAGTAGTGAACCATGCCACCAAGTTGTACCAAGGTATGCACATAATGCATATCAAACTTTTTATCCGCCTCACCTCACTTGCATTAATCTCATGCGTGAGATGTAAATGCATCTAACATTTGGGGCTTTCTACCTCGTTATGTGATGTAACGTCTAACTAATATTATGTAAAAAGGAAAGAAATGGAAGTATTAGAGCAACACGGGTGAGCAGCTCACCTACAGCAAGATGCCGGTAAGCCCAACAAAACCGCACTTGTAGCAGGTCCGAATGTGCTCAAAGAACACCTCAAGCTTACACCTCTGGCAATTATGATTCAGGTACATGTCTATGTGCCGCTTCACTGGGATGACTTTTACGCAAAAGCTATCCCAAGAATTAGTCGCCTCAAATTTGCGCTCGGCGACGCGGTTGCCTAGCCCAATGCATGTGAAAGTGAATTAGGTCATCATCATGGAGACAAGAGGCAACTGGACAATATAGGTAGTTATCACTTAAGTCATTCCTATTTGTAGCCATCCATACTGTCTTTATGTCAGTTCTTACCCTACCCGAATGATCCAAGCAATGGCATTGATCACTTCTACTAAATGTTGCTTTTGCAAATATTTCACTCCGAACAACTTTGTCAGCCCTCTCTTATGCATTTTCTCCGAAAACATGCATTTGAGATCCAAGACAGAACCACCACGACCCCTCATTTCCTTTGGTGGGCAAGGTATGCCATCATCACTATTTTCTCTCCACAGTTGCAGAGGGCAAGGTTTTCTAACATCACTAGGGGAGTCCATCTTCCTCCTCAAAGGGACACTATGATTCTCACCTTTGAATGAAAATTCTTGCCGAAAATATAGTCCTTTCCTCTATTCTCATACTGCAAGCTCTCCACCTCTTCTCCTCCGGGGATCTAATCTTTATGAAGCTCCCGGATATAGATGAGGCACGACTCTAGGGCGTGCAAGCGACGCAAAGTTTGTCTCATGATTTGACCTTAGTACGACAAGGTTTTCCTGTCGGATATGGGCACATGAGGTGCCACCCCAACAAGAAATACAAGGGGGCAACCGCCTGGTGACGCGAGTCACCTCTACTTTTGTGGCCATGTGCGGTGTGCGAGCAGTTGTGCGACATGTGGCGCTACACACTGCACCGAGGCCAGCGGTAGCATGACAGCCGTCGGGGCTTGCGTGGCGATGCTCGAGGCGTCTACACGATAGTAATTTGCAACATCCGACTAACTGGTAGTAACTTTGCAGATACTGCAATGAGTACTGATCTCAATATTGCTATCCCCCACCATTCCTCCCCTGACAATTTGTGTGACTTCCACTTGATCTCTCCTTGACCCGCTTTTGTGTAAAACATACAAATCTGTCTATCATGTAGTTTTATAGAGGATGGAAACATAGACGAATCACCACGACAAGTAGACTAGAGGCGCTTGGCTTGCATGATGGTGGATTTGGGAGAGGAGAGTTACTGGCATTGGAGAAGTTCATTTAATTCTTTGATCCTAGCCCCACTCTGGTATTGTGGCTCCTTTTCCTTCTATGAGCCTCCTACTGGATGAAATGCAAAGGTTCATAGCACGTAAACTCTAACTTGCTCATTTTCTCAAAAATCCTCCTAGAAATAGGAAGTGGTATTTCTTCAAGAGCTTTGAGCATATGAGCGGTAACATCTTTGGCGGCTATCTTTCCCGCGGAACAAGAGAGTTGAGACGAAAAATAGCTTCAAAAGGTACTAAGCAGCCATTCGACAGTCAACAAGGGGAACCAACGATGGGCCAACAGATTCCATTAATGATATGGCCAATTCCATAAATTCTCCTGACAAAGGTATGTTGTTGACAATAAGTGACACGGGTGCACCTTCATCAAGTATGAGGGTGAGAGTTGAACACTTACTAAAAGAGTGGTCAGGTGTAAAATCTAGTGCCCTCACCAAGGTAAACTTCGCATCCTCCATGCATGCATGAAAGTGGTCATCTTAGAACCTTGAATAAACTGCAGGCCCAGAAATTGTAGTGCCTATTCTTGGTGCATACATGAGCTGAAACAAACATAAAACTGACATTACTCAAGATGATATATATTTTAACCAGCTTCAGAACTGTAGAATGAATTGTAAGAGGCGCCTGACCAACTAATAGTCTAGGAAGCATTACATTTAGTAGTTTAGAAAAGTTCGGTGATGTGCATTCATCAGATGAGCTTCAAATCTGTATCACTGTAATTAGAAATGACCAACTGATATACGTATAGGAGTGTAAATAAAAATATTTGAGCTATCCATCTTACATTATAGGCTCTAGTGTATAGTCCGTTCCTCTATTCTCATAGTGCATGCTCTCCACCTCTTCTCCTCCGGTTATCTAATCTTTATGAAGCTCCCGACAGTAGATGAGGCATGGCTCTGGGGCTTGCAAGGGAGGAAAAGTTTGTCTCGTGATCTGACCCTAGTGCTGATATGCACTACAAAAAAAATACACTTCCGTGATGATACATGTTTGTCACAGTAGGTCACGTTTTCTGTCATGGATGTACATCCATGAAATTTATGACAGAATCAAGATAGTCAGACCTGTGCTGTCGTAGAAGTGTTCCATGACATTACCAAAATTATCATCACGGAAGTGTCCATCACTTCCATGAGATAAATCTCGCGTCACAGAAGTGCTTTCGTCAAGGGTGACCGACACGTGGCATCCACCGTAACGGAACGCCGTTAAGCTATCAGGTCTGGTTTTGGATCCGATAACCCGTTAACAGCCCCGACCAATGGGGATTTTCCATGTGTAAAATCATCATTGGCTGGAGGAAACACGTGCCGACTCATCGTTGGGACAGATGTCA